>CM060424.1:39324098-40524098 GCA_030545235.1 Helianthus tuberosus | reverse complement strand
TATGATGGCCAAAGGTAGGGGGATCCTGAGTTTCAGGTCGAAGCCCTTGGTCATCAATGTTAGTATGTTTTGGTTTTTGAACAATATAGCAGTTGGAGGTGGATAGGTCTTGGTTTGAGACAAAGCCTTCAACTGTTAAGTAAATGCGATAAAGAACTATTAGTGCTCTTAGTGGATGGGCCTTGGTTTGAGGTGAAACTAAGAGCGCATCTTTTGGTATGTTAATAATTGTTAGGGGAGGATTTTCTAACAATTAGTGATCCTTACTTGTTATCCTAATTAATGATCCTTACTTCTGTGACAGATAGTGATCCTCAGAAGAGCTTCAGGATCAGGATCATGGATCACCTTAAGGATCCTCATACTAACGATTGTTTATTTATGTTTCGTATTATTTTGCAGGAGTAACAAGCTTGATTTGGTCTTGGCAACGTTACTATGGAATATTCCACGGGTATTTGGCACACGTTTGACTGGAAATGGACGTTGTGGAGAACGTGGGAGCTTGGCACAAAAGTCGGATAGTTTGTTATTGTAGCTAACTTCTATTTTTAAAAGGAGTGACGAGCTAGAATTAGAACACTTAGTCACTTTCAGCTACACACACTCTCATACAAACGCACTCTTGAAGCTCTTGACGAACACTTATTAGTTTTCACTCATTTTTACACATTTCACCATAGTGATCCTTGTACCTAGCTCGTTACTATCCGAAGTTGTAAACATTTATTGATTTATTTGAACTTGGTGATCGGTAGTTTCCATCACCCGGGGTTTTTTGTGCCGGAGATCAACTCTTGATCAAGGGCTTTTTCCCCGTATAAATCCTTGTGTCATTTGTGCAATTTGCATTGAAGTGATCCTTGTCATTGTTCCACATTATAAGCATCATACCCCGTGACAGAGAGTTTGGTTGCAATATCCTCATCAGATTTTTTGACCAAAACAGTTTGGCGCCCACCGTGGGGCAATTGGTGCTTCATCCTTAGAAAAATTCGTATTTCTGTGCTCATTTTGGCTCACTACAACCAAGCAAATGGCTTCCTCAGCGAAGAATGCTTCAAATTTGATGCCCTCATTCACTTCTTCACAAGGCGTTCCCCCTTTACCTCCACCACCTTCTGGATCCCAGAAGAATGCTGAGAATGCTGCGAAGAAACCAACTCCCATTTTCTCAAAACCCCCAACTTCTTCTGCTTCTTACACTCCCACTACTAGTGACTTGTTTACTCTGATTTTGCAGATGAAGGAGCATATACAGCAGCAGGATAAGACCAATGAGAGGATTCTTAGAGAAATTGGAGACATCAAGAAACAGAAGAGATCGGCAGAGGATCATTCTCCACTGATGCCCAGATCTTTGAATTTCGATACTCCGGTTATAACTTCTCAGCCTTCAGTGGTTCCAGACGTTCAATATGTGGGAGGCCCAAAAGGAGTGCATTACGGATCATCAGCAATGACTCAGGCTTCAGGGTTACACTTCTAACCAGCAGGATCCTATCCTCAGCATATGGGATCCCTCACGAATTCAGGAGGATATTCAGGAGCGCAGCAGATTCAAGGATCCTCCTTTATTCCAGGATCATCCCAAGTTCAAGGATCCTCCTTTGTTCCAGGATCATCCCAGGTTCAAGGATCCTCCTTTGTTCCAGGATCATCCCAGGTTCAAGGATCCTCCTTTGTTCCCGGATCATCCCAGGTTCAAGGATCCTCCTTTGTTCCAGGATCATCCCAGGTTCAAGGATCCTCCTTTGTTCTAGGATCATCCCAGGTTCAAGGATCCTCCTTTGTTCCCGGATCATCCCAGGTTCAAGGATCCTCCTTTGTTCCAGGATCGTCCCAGTTTCAGAGATCCTTCCAGATGCCAGGATCCTTGAGGAGTTTGCAAACAGGAAGTTCAGATGTCCATCAGGGAGATTTTATTCCAATGCAGACCAATGCTTCTACTGGTCCCTCGATCATTCCAGAGCCCCAACAATATGGATTAACATCCATTCTTCCTAATTTGAATCCAACGGGAGGTAACACTTTTAATAATTCTCATACTACTAACCATGGTCTTATGCAGGATCCAGGTATCAATCATGCCATGGCCAGAGAATTGCAAAAGCTAAAGGATATGATATCAAGTGTTCCAGGATTGGTCAAACCTATCCCAGAGATTGCAGTTGGGAGCCACAAGATATCTCGTTTTGCACCACCAATCTGTGATGCTGAGATACCCAAGAGGTTCCATGTGCCAACAATGAAGCTGTATGATGGTTCGACGGATCCTGAAGAACACATAGCACAATACAGGGAGAGGATGGAAATCAATCCAATCCTAGAAAGGTTAAAGGAAGCATGCCTGTGCAAGGGATTCGGGTCCACTCTTACTGGATCAGCTCTCAAATGGCTGCTAAGTCTTCCCCCTACTCTATTACCTCATTTGCTAATCTAGTTAACCTGTTTAATAGTCAGTTTTCTTGTAGTAGAAAATTTGAACGATTAACTAGTGATCTATATAGGATAACCCAGGGTCATAATGAATCATTAAGGGATTACATTACCAAATTCAGTAAAGAATCCTTAGACATTCCCAACTTAGATATAGCCACGACTGTTGAGGCCTTCAAAATGGGATTACTTAGGGATTCATTGTTCTATGATGATCTTGTTATGACACCATGCAGGAACCTAGATGAGGTAAGAACCCGGGCACTTAGATTCATCCGGCTAGAGGATGACAAAAGGATCCAGGAGAGGTTAGCAGGATCCTCAAAGCAAGATAAGCAAGGATCCTCGTTCAAGAACAAGTTCAGATCCTACAACAGACCTGATAACCAGAATGTGCATGCTGTTGAACAAGAGGAGGATGATGAGGATTATCCTCCAATTTCTGAATATTGTTTTTCTGTTGATAACAATGAACTAATCCTTGCGATGCAGAATCTAGGTGATAAAGCTAGATGGCCCAGAAAAAATGATAGGCCAGCTGCAACTAAGGATAAATCAAAGTGGTGTGCATACCATGAAGATTTTGGGCATCTCACAGAAGAATGCATTGCACTAAGAAAGGAAATTGGATACTTGTTGAGCAAGGGGCATCTAAAAGAATTGTTGGGAAGAAAAAAGTCAAGGACTCAGGATCCTGAAAGGATCCCTGAGAAGGCTCCAGCCCCTCCAGCAGATGCACAAGTAATAAACTTTATTTCTGGAGGGTCAGACATTTGTGGCACATCCTTCTCGGCAGCTAAAAGGCATGCAAAGGAAACTAAAATGGATAATGGAGAAAGACCGGTTCGAACGTCAAGCGTCTCCGAAGGAAAAGTCATAACCTTTGATGAGGATGATCGTGTTGATATCCAGGATCCTCATCACGATGGTTTAGTTATTACTCTTTTCATTTCTAACCATTTTGTCCGCAGGATCCTTATAGACGGAGGAAGTTCAGTGAACATTATCCAGCTTGATGTTCTAAAGAAGATGGGTATCCCTGAATCAGATATCATACCAAGATCCTCCATGCTCGCGGGATTTAGTGGCGAAACTAAGAATACCCTGGGGGACATTAAACTCCCAATATACATCGAAGGCCTACACTCTTATCAAAAATTTTGTGTTATTGACTGTTTATCTTGTTGTAATGTTATCATTGGCAGGCCCTGGATACACGATATGAAGGCAGTCCCATCTACCTACCATCAATGTGTGAAGCTCCCTAGTCCTTGGGGAATAGTGAAGATTGATAGTGATCAGCAGGAGGCTAAGAATTGCTATACTTCATCGATGAAACCAGCCTCAAAGTCAAGGGAGCAATAGCAATCAAAGTATCCTCCAAGGGATGTCTTGGAGGCAAGAGAGCAGGATGTGGTAGAAATCCTCATGGATCCTCATGATCCTGAATCCAAGATCTATATCGGATCAGGGATCCTTGGCGATATGAAAGAAGACCTCGTATCCTTCCTCAAAAGGAGAAAGACTACCTTTGCATGGAAACATGAAGACATGACAGGCATATCTAAAGATGTAATCACTCACAAACTTGGCATTGATAGGTCCTTCAAACCAATTCATCAAAGGAGAAGAAAGCTTGCACCGGAAAGAAATGCCATTATCTAGGAAGAGGTAGAGAAATTGCTCCGGGCAGGTATGATTAGAGAGGTCAAGTATCCAAAATGGTTGGCCAATGTGGTTGTTGTTCAAAAGAAAAACGGAAAGTGGAGGGTATGTGTCGATTTTACCGATTTAAATAAGGCATGTCCCAAGGATCCTTTCCCATTACCCCACATTGACTCCATGGTGGATGCAACTGCGGGTCATGAACTGTTAACTTTTATGGATGCTTCATCTGGATTTCAACAAATCCAAATGGAACCATCCGATCAAGAGGACACAGCATTCATGACTCCAACTGGTATATACTGCTATATTGCTATGCTGTTCGGACTAAGAAATGCAGGTGCAACATATCAAAGGCTGGTGAATATGATGTTCAAGGATCAGATTGGACAAACTATGGAGGTTTACATAGATGATATGGTGGTAAAATCCATAAAAGCTGAGGATCACCTAAGGGACTTGGAGGAAGCATTCGATATCCTTGACAAATATAACATGAAACTTAATCCTTCAAAATGTCACTTTGGTGTTAAAGCAGGTAAATTCTTAGGATATATGGTGACAAAGAGAGGCATTGAAGCTAGCCCGGAACAAATCAAAGCAATAGTGAACATCAAATCTCCGGCCAATGCTAAGGATGTTCAAAGGCTAACAGGCAGGATAGCAGCTTTGAACAGATTTATATCCAAATCCTCAGAGAAGTGCAAAGAATTCTATGATATCCTAAGGAAGAACAAGAAATTTGAGTGGACTGAGAAGCATGAAAATGCTTTAAGAGCCCTCAAAGATTACCTATCCTCAGCCCCGGCCTTGATGAAACCAGAAAAAGGCGATGTGCTATCCTTGTATCTTGCAGTATCCTCAAAAGCAGTAAGTGCGGTCCTTGTTAAGGATCATGAAGGTACACAACATCCTGTCTATTATGTAAGTAAAAGTTTACTTGATGCTGAATCCAGGTATTCACACCTTGAAAAGCTTATTCTTGCATTAATTATGGCATCTACTAAGTTGAGACATTATTTTGAAACTCATGTTATTGTTGTTAAAACTAATTTTCCAATTAAGAATGTCCTCAGGAAACCAGAGATGTCAGGAAGGATGGCTAAGTGGGCAGTGAAGCTAAGTGCATATGATATAAGATATGAGCCTAGGACAGCCATCAAATCCCAAGCATTAGCTGACTTTGTGGCTGATTTCAGTAGTGATTTACAAAAAGAAGCTGAGTTAGAAGTCCAGCAGCTAGAGGAGACCAAGGATCCTTGGATACTCTATACTGATGGATCCTCAGATGTCAAAGGCACAGGGCTTGGAATACTACTAAAATCGCCACAGGGGGACATAATACCCCATTCTATAGCTTGTGAGTTCCAAACCACTAACAATGAGGCTGAATATGAAGCCTTAATTGCTGGTTTGCAAATTGCAAAGCATATGGGGATCAGGTATCTTGAGGTACATGTAGATTCATTGTTAATTACAAACCACTTTAATGGATCCTATGCTGTTAAAGGTGAAAAGCTAACCAAATATTTAGAGATAGTCAAAAATTTGGCACTCTCTTTTGTTTCCTTTAGTTTGACTCAGGTACCAAGGGAAGAAAATACAGAAGCTGATGCATTGGCTAACTTAGGATCATCCTTGAAGATCCCGGAGGATATCAAGATCCCTATTATCCATATCCTGACCCCGGCTATTGAGGATCATGTGGCTATGGAGATAGGAAATGATTCTGCAATTATCCCTAGTGAGGATACTCAATTCCATTCAGGATCAGGATCATGGATCTCACCAATTATGAGATACTTACGACATGGAGAGATTCCTACAGGAGAAAACCCTAAGGCTTTCAAATCTAAGGTATCTCAATTCACAATTTTAAATAATATGTTGTATAGACGATCTCTTGCAGGACCATACTTGAGATGCATTGAGGATCCTGAAATCCAAGAAGTTTTAAAAGACTTCCATGAAGGAGATTGTGGAAACCACACTGGGGGCAGGGCATTATTCTCAAGGATCCTGAGGACAGGATACTACTGGCCAACCATGAAGAGAGATGCTGTGGAGTATGCTAAGAGATGTGATCCTTGTCAGAGACATAGCAATATCCTTCATCAACCAGCTGAATTATTGCATCCTATATCCTCCTCTTGGCCATTTATGAGATGGGGTAGGGATATAGTTGGTAAGCTCCCTAAGGCACCTGGTGGAAAAGTATTCATGCTTGCTATGACTGATTACTTCTCCAAGTGGATAGAGGCTGAAGCTTTTGCCCAAGTCAGAGAAAAGGAAGTTATATCCTTCATTAAAAGAAATATTATAACTAGATTTGGAATTCCTTCTGAGATTATATGTGATAATGGTTCCCAATTTATTGGGGGCAGAACCACTAACTTTTGTGACAACTGGGGGATTAAGATGATAACATCAACACCAGTCCAACCACAAGCTAATGGTCAAGCAGAATCATCCAACAAGATCATCATCAACAATTTGAAGAAGAAGCTTGGATCCAAGAAAGGGAAATGGGCAGAAGAACTACCCTATGTGCTTTGGGCTGATAGGACAACCCCTAAGAATGCTACTGGTCAAACGCCATTCTCTTTGGTATTTGGGCCAGAATCAGTGATCCCAACAGAAATGGTGGTTCCAACTGCTAGAACAAGTACTCGTGATCCTGAAGAAAATGATGAGAACTTGGCTCAAGACCTGGATACTATTGAAGAAATCAGGGATATGGCTAGGATAAGGATGGCCAGTTATCAACAAAGAATGGCTGGTGTCTACAACAAAAATGTTAGGATCAGGAAGTTTCAAGTTGGAGATATGGTATTGAGGAAAGCATTTCAGAATACCACCAATCCTGCTGATGGAAAATTGGCTCCAAAATGGGAAGGCCCTTATTTGATTGAAGCTGAAGCAGGAAATGGGGCATATAGATTGTTAACCATGGAAGGTGATTTGCTACCAAGAGCTTGGAATGCTGTCCACTTGAAGAAATATTTCATGTGAGCAGGATCCTCATGGCACAGATGATCCTCACGACAGGGGTATCCTTAAAGGATCCTTAAAGTATCAGTGATCCATACTTGGGTAATATCCTAATCTTGAACTATTTCATTTCTTCATTTTCTCATATAAGGATAAGGATCATGTGTCCTTTATCCATCTCTCACGTGATTTTAAGTTTTGAAAGTTCAGGTATCCTTTGCATAACATTGGTTATCTGCAGAAGCAATCCGTTCCTTGGGTTTAACCCCAGTTATCCTTGGGCTTAACCCCAGTTCCGCCTGTAGCGCATGATGATCCTGGTATAGTTCAAGGTAGTGGGACCAGTACTCGTTTTAGGGGCTGATAATTCCATTGTACTGGCTATGCCTAGGATCCTACGTATAATGGTAGACGTACCATACATCCGTTCCTAAGGTTTCTAACGTTTTCACGTTAGCTAAGGTTTTGGCATTTTCATGTCACTAAGTTTGGATAGTCGCCAGTTAGGGCCATACTCCAGTTTACATACGATCCTTGGGCTTGTCCCAGTTATCCTTGGGCTTGTCCCCAGTTATCCTTGGGCTTGTCCCCAGTTGCTAATTCTTATCTTATATTGGCTTAGTCCCAAGTTATGATCTATTTCAGGTCCTTGAAGACAAGCAACTAGGGATCCTTGATCCTTACTTCTCTCTAAGGTTTATCTTATAGTTATCCTTATTATGGTTAGGATCCTAACTTGGACCCTCAGGTATGATCCTTAACTATTTTTAATCCTATTCATTATTTATTTGAATAACCCTTAAAAAATTTGATACCTAGACTTGTGATCCTTAAAACATATCGCTTTTTGGGATTCTTTAACTATAGGATATTTGATCATGGATCATGTCCTAAATATTTTCAATCTGACTTATTCAAAATTGTTTATTCAATAAATATGCATCAAAACAAAGGAAAATTAAAGGATAACAACACAAGATAAGCGACAAAAGGTTAAGATTTTATTTATTAACAAAGGATTAACCCTCAAAAGGTTGTCAAAATTACCTACCCCGAGCATCTACCAGCAAAACGTGGCCCGTCCGCTGGGGTAGGTAAAGGGTGTCCATGATAATAAGTTCAAAAGTAGTGTAGGAATATAAAGGCGGCAGGATCACAATGGCTTCATCCCCCAAACAGAGGATCCCTCCACCATATGCAATCCTGCCTATTGTTCAAAGGATCATACATGATCCTTAATCCTAAAAACTATTGTTCAGTACAAACCATTAAATTGTTCAACATCACAACCACAAAAAACTACTACCAAATTTAAAAATTGGGCTCTGGCTGCGTCTAGGAATGTCCATCATCACCCAATTCTGCAGCCTACACCTTTGCTGCATCCTCTTCCCCTCCAGCTGCGGTATCCTTCACCAGATCCTTCCCACTACCTCCAGCCTCGATCGCCAAAACCTCCTCAGCCTCCTCATCATCCTCAAGATCGGCCAACCTTGCTTTCCAGCCCTCAACATCCCAGCTGCTTCTATCGAAGTTAGGATCTTGAGCTTCCTGGGCCATCTTTAATTTTGTCTGATACATTGTGATGGCAGCAGAGACCTTAGCATTTTCTATGAGATCATGCTTCTCATAGTCAAGGTCAATCAGAAGTTTAGCCGTCTTAGTCTTGGCATCTTGGAGTTCCTTCTGAAGGTCAGCGATTGCAAGGTCCTTAAGCACGGCAACCTGTTGGAGGTCAGCAATCTTCTTGTCCTGCTCCTCAACATTCCCCACGTAATCTTCAATCTCAGCAAATTTCTGCAAAGAAAAGGACAAAGCAGTTCAAGATCAGGTGATCCTCATACGAGTAGGATACATAGGCAGAATTGGTGATCCTTACATCATTGAAGTATTCAAGGAACTGGTGGCGGATCAGTGGTAGGCCTTGGAGGTCGTCAGTGTCAGAAGTTTTCCTCTTCTTGCTACCCTTTCCTTTAGTGGGTGCCTTGGGAATGGAGATGCTAGGACTGGTAGTGGCCCTCTTCTTCCTGGATCGAACAACATCAAGGTCAGCCGTGTTGAACTGGGATACAGGCTTGGCAGATTTTCCGGCACCTACACAATCAAAGCAAGATAAGTGTCCTAATTTTATTTCAATTTAATTATTTATTTTAACATTCAAACTATAAATCAAGCAGGATACTTACTTGACATGGTGATGGAACCTGAGGATACTTCTTGTGAGTCTTGGGTGTCTATCTTAAATGTCCTTATTTCAGGATCAAGCTTCCAAAAAGCAGCAAGCCTATCTTTGGTTGCGGGTGTTGTGATGATGTGTGAAACAGAAATAGCTGCATAACACAAGACAAAAAGGGGTTAGTGATCCTTATACAAAAACAAGACTACCTGGTGATCCTTCTCAGGATCCTCTGGCCTACCATGGGTGGACCATGTCCTTGGTAGATCCTTTCCGTTTAGAATAGTATCCCTCCGGACAAAGAAGAAGCGACGTTTCCAATTTGTGTTGTTCTTGGTGACTTTAAGAAGGGGGTGTTCTCCGCCGGGTTTTCGTTTGAACAAATAACGATGAGAACCAAAGGTAGTAAGATCATACATTTGTGTCAGCTCTGACATTCCTAAATCAATGCCCTCCTGCTCGATGATCCTCTCTAGGGTATACAAAACCCTCCAAATCATCGGCATGGCTTGGATATAAGAAATGCCGGTAAGGGAAAAGAAGGATTGTGTAAATTCTGGGAAAGGATAGGTGTACCCTATGGAAAATGGAGTAACTGGAAAGGCAACCCATGTTTCTGAAACATAGTCGCTCAGAATAGTAGGATCGAAGGGTTTGAAAAAGGCACTCGCCGGAAAGCAGTGACGAATCTTGTCTATTTGAGCATCGTTAAAACAACACCTCTCATGTATCGAGTCTTTGATGATCCCTTGACTCTCCAAGGGACTATCCTTCTGGTGATCCTTGGCGGGGGAAGACCGGAGCATCATTTTTGAAGAGATGATAGAAAGAAAGAAAAACAGAGTAAGAGAAGGGGAGAAAAGAGAAGAGATACCTGATAGATCTTCGACCAAGAATTTAAAGGGAGTTTCTTTGAATTTAAATGCAATCGATCCTATCTCTATCTCCTATTTATAATCATGATTATGCAGGGTTGTCACTTCTGTGACGTCACGATTGCAACGGATAGTTCAACAATAACGGCTATATTTACGATAGTTAGTTGCGGATAAGATCAGGAAAACATAACTCGCTCATTTTACATATCACTCCTTATATTTTGGGGGCAATTGTTAGGGGAGGTTTTTCTAACAATTAGTGATCCTTACTTGTTATCCTAATTAATGATCCTTACTTCTGTGACAGATAGTGATCCTCAGAAGAGCTTCAGGATCAGGATCATGGATCACCTTAAGGATCCTCATACTAACGATTGTTTATTTATGTTTCGTATTATTTCGCAGGAGTAACAAGCTTGATTTGGTCTTGGCAACGTTACTATGGAATATTCCACGGGTATTTGGCACACGTTTGACTGGAAATGGACGTTGTGGAGAACGTGGGAGCTTGGCACAAAAGTCGGATAGTTTGTTATTGTAGCTAACTTCTATTTTTAAAAGGAGTGACGAGCTAGAATTAGAACACTTAGTCACTTTCAGCTACACACACTCTCATACAAACGCACTCTTGAAGCTCTCGACGAACACTTATTAGTTTTCACTCATTTTTACACATTTCACCATAGTGATCCTTGTACCTAGCTCGTTACTATCCGAAGTTGTAAACATTTATTGATTTATTTGAACTTGGTGATCGGTAGTTTCCATCACCTGGGGTTTTTTGTGCCGGAGATCAACTCTTGATCAAGGGCTTTTTCCCCGTATAAATCCTTGTGTCATTTGTGCAATTTGCATTGAAGTGATCCTTGTCATTGTTCCACATTATAAGCATCATACGCCGTGACAGAGAGTTTGGTTGCAATATCCTCATCAGATTTTTTGACCAAAACAATAATATAACTTTTTTTTGCCTTTATTTCTGTTGTTACTACTTTTACTACATGAATTTTACTTATGAAAACAGTTTTGTTTGAACATTTTTGGGAACACATTGTAAGTGTATCCTGAGAGATATCTTGCTCAGGATACTGACACACAATCTGTAATTTATCCAAATAAAAAGGAAAGATCATACCAGAGATTCTCAAAGGGTTAATTCCAATTTTCCACCATAGGAATGTCCCCAGTGCACACATTCAAACTTGGATCCATCCTTTAAATTATATGATATATGTCCCCTGTGTTTAACATAGGAATGTAGATATAGTCATACTTTAGCTTTACTGAATAGATCCTGAACATCCAGGGCTAAACCCTTGACATCCTAGGATTAAACCTTGATATCCTGGGGATAAACCCTAATATCCTAGGGATAAACCCTAATATCCTGGGGATAAATCCTCAATATGCTGGGGATAAACCCTGATTTTCATGCGCTACAGGCGAGAGTGTATAAACTCCAAGTCTTAGAAAGGTGAAAACCTTTAAACCTTAGAGGGTATGAAAATACCCTTTCGTGAGAGAGGGTGATCAATCCTCATATACCTTTAGAATCCAGGATATAGCCAATAGTAACGAAATTGTCAGCCACTTTTACATGAACTGGTCCCGTTACCTTGAACTATCCCCAGATGACTTGCGCTCCAGGCGGGGTGTTCAAACCCAATTCGTAAGAAAGGTGAATACCTTTAAACCTTTGAAGGGATCAGGATCCCTTAAACGTGAGAGAGGGGGCCAATCCTCTAATCTTTTGAAATATACCGAGCGTATATCCTGGAGCTATATCCTGACACATATCCTGCAAAACAACCTTAAACTAAGGTGGGTGTTAGCTTGGATAACACCCCTCCGATGCCTAAGTCAGTATTGGGTTCAAGATAATAAACGAATTCAAATATATTTAAGAGAGATAAAACACATACCATTCTGAGATAGAAATTAAATTCTATTCTTACTTGAAATAGAGCTTTAAGTGTATAGCATTCCAGGATCTCGGTAGCATTTCCCCTTCCATGCTCCTGAGTCGGTATGCTCCTTTTCCTGATTCTGATTCAACCTCATATGGTCCTTCCCATTTTGGAGCCAGTTTTCCATCAGCAGGATTAGTGGTATTTTGAAAAGCCTTTCTTAACACCCAATCCCCAACTTTGAACCTTCTAGTCCTTATATTCTTGTTGTATGCCCTGGATATCCTTTGTTGATATGCTGCCATCCTTAGTCTTGCTGCATCTCTTGCCTCGTCTATGGTGTCCAAATCCTGGCACAAAGCTTCACCATCTCTGTTGGGATCACTGCTTCTGCTCCGAATACCAAGGAAAATGGTGTCTGGCCAGTTGCATTCTTTACCGTTGTTCTATCGGCCCACAAAACAAAGGGTAGTTCTTCTGCCCATCTTCCTTTCTTGGTTCCTAATCTCTTCTTCAAGTTGTTAACAATTATCTTGTTTGAGGATTCAGCTTGTCCATTTGCTTGAGGATGTACCGGGGTGAATGTGATCATCTTGATTCCCCAACTCTTGCAAAAGTCAGTAGTTCTCTTGCTTATAAATTGAGAACCATTGTCACAAATGATTTCAGCTGGTACTCCAAACCTGGTCAGGATATTCCTCTTTATGAAGGATACTACTTCTTGATCTCTGACTTGAACAAATGCTTCAGCCTCTACCCACTTAGGGAAATAATCAGTCATTGCCAGCATAAAGACTTTTCCTCCTGGAGCTTTTGGCAATTTCCCTACTATGTCCATTCCCCATTTCATGAATGGCCAAGGGGAAGCTATAGGATATAGTGGTTCAACTGGTTGATGTAGTATGTTACTGTGCCTTTGACATGCATCACATCTTCGAGCATATTCTGTAGCATCTTTCCTCATCGTTGGCCAATAGTATCCTGTTCTCAACACCTTTGAGAATAATGACCTGCCCCCAGTATGGTTACCACAATCCCCATCATGTATATCCTGAAGTACTTCTTTAGTTTCGGGATCCTCCAAGCACCTTAGATATGGTCCTGCAAGAGATTTCTTATACAAAATATTATTTATAATGGTGAATCGTTATACCTTCATCCTAAATGCCTTAGGATTTTCGTCTCTAGGGATGTGTCCTTCCTTGAGATATCTTATGATCGGAGCCGTCCAGGATCTAGGATCCTCCTCAGGATATTCAGCAACAGGATCCTGGATACTTATTACTTCTTCATCCTGAGGATTCGTTGCAGGATACAAGATATGCAATATTGGTATTTGGGTCCCTTCTGGTATCCTGACCGATGATCCCAGATTTGCTAAGGCATCTGCTTCAGCATTATCTTTCCTTGGTACCTGTTGAAGTGTAAAAACATCGAAATATCCTGCTAATTTTTTGAGAGTATCGAGGTATTCGATTAACTTCTCACCTTTAACTGCATAGGATCCATTAAAATGATTAGTAATTAACAAGGAGTCAACATATACTTGCAAATTCTTGATATTCATATTTTTAGCTAGTTCTAATCCTGCAATTAAAGCCTCATATTCTGCTTTGTTATTGGTAGCAGGAAATTCACACCTAATAGCCTGGGGTAATATGTCCCCCTGTGGCGATTTTAGTAGTATTCCCAATCCTACTCCTCTAACATTAGATGCTCCATCAGTGTACAATGTCCAGGATCCTGAGGATTCTCCTAATTGTTGTACTTCTAGGTCTACCTCATCCTGAATGTCACTACTGAAATCAGCCACAAAGTCAGCTAGAGCTTGTGATTTTATGGCATTTCTAGGTTCGTATACTAAGTCGTAAGCACTCAACTTTACTGACCACTTGGCCATCCTGCCTGACATCTCGGGTTTCCTAAGCACATTCTTAACAGGATAATTGGTCTTAACATGAATTCTGTGTGTTTCAAAGTAATGTCTAAGCTTTGTTGATGCCATAACTAGTGCTAGTATCAACTTTTCTAAATGAGAATATCTAGTTTCTGCATCTAACAAACTTTTACTAACATAATAAACAGGATATTGCTGACCTTCATGATCCTTTATAAGGACGGCACTTACAGCGTTCCCTGATACCGCGAGGTATAGGGACAGTGGTTCACCATTATCAGGCTTCATCAATAGAGGTGCAGTTGAAAGATATTGCTTCAAATCCTGCAGGGCTGCTTCATGCTTCTCACCCCATTTGAACTTCTTGTTCTTCTTCAGGATATCATAAAACTCTTTGCATTTCTCCGAGGATCTTGAGATAAATCTGTTCAATGCTGCAACTCGTCCTGTTAACCGTTGAACATCCTTCATGTTTGAGGGTGATTTGATATCCAAGATGGCTTTAATCTGCTCCTGGCTTGCCTCTATCCCTCTTTTGGTCACCATATATCCTAAAAACTTTCCTGCCCCCACTCCGAAATGGCACTTAGCAGGATTTAGCTTCATGTTATATTGGTCCAGGATATCAAACCCTCCCTTAA
This sequence comes from Helianthus tuberosus, assembly GCA_030545235.1. Classification (NCBI taxonomy): domain Eukaryota; kingdom Viridiplantae; phylum Streptophyta; class Magnoliopsida; order Asterales; family Asteraceae; genus Helianthus; species Helianthus tuberosus. The sequence goes on along the minus strand of CM060424.1, from coordinate 40,509,504 downwards.
TATCCTGAAGGTGATCCTCAGCCTTTTTAGATTTTACCACCATATCGTCGATGTATACCTCCATTGTGTCCCCCAGCTTATCTTTGAACATCATGTTTACCAATCTTTGGTACGTTGCACCTGCATTTTTCAAACCGAAAGGCATAGCAGTATAACAATAAATACCTGTTGGTGTCATGAAGGCAGTATCCTCCTGGTCCGAAGGCTCCATTTGAATCTGCTTGTTAGGGGTGGATTTCTAAATGATCAGTGATCCTCAATCGTTGTTGGGCTTAGTGATCCTTACTTCTGTTTGAATTGGTGATCCTCAGAAGTATTTCAGGATCAGGATCATGGATCATTATAAGGATCCTTGTACTAACGGTTGTCTACTTTGAATTCGAAATTGTTTTGCAGGAGTATCAACTTGGACTTGGTCTTGGCGATATTCCTGGAGCAAATTCTATGTTTATTCCGCACGTGCTTGGCCAAAAGTGGACGTTATGGAGTCGTGGAGGACTTGCACCATTTGCGGAATGTTAGTTAGTGTAGATATTTTCCATCTTTAAAGGGGTAGCGAGCTAATTAGAAAACACTTGGCTATTTTTGGCTATATATACACTCTTACAACTGCTCTCACCAGCTCTCGTTAATTTACTTGGCGATTACACACTCTTTTACACAATACACTATAGTGATCCTTGTACTTAGCTCGCTATCATCCGAAGTTGTAATACATTTCTTGTTTAATTTGAGTTGGTGATCGGTAGTTTCCATCACCCGAGGTTTTTTATGCCGGAGATCATTCATTGATCAAGGGCTTTTTCCTCGTATAAATCTTCGTGTCACTTGTTCATTACATTTCAGAGTGATCCTTATTGTTGTTCATTAATTCAAGCATCATACCTCACAACAGAAAGTTTGGTTGCATTATCATTGCTTGATTTTTGACCAAAACAGTTTGGCGCCCACCGTGGGGAAATTGGTGCTTCATTCCTAGAAAGATTCGTATTTTCGTGCTCATTTCGGTTCGTTACAACCAAGCAGATGGCTTCCTCAGCGAAGAATACTTCAAGTTTGATGCCCTCATTCAGTTCTTCACAAGGCGTTCCTCCCTTGCCTCCACCACCTTCTGGATCCCAGAAGAATGCTGAGAATGCTGCGAAGAAACAAACCCCCATTTTCCAAAAACCACCAACTTCTTCTGTTTCAACTAATCCTACTACTAATGATCTTTATGCTCTGATTTTGCAGATGAGGAATCATGCACAAGAGCAGGACAAAACCAACGAAAGGATCCTCCAGGAGATCGATGAGATAAAAAACAGAAGAAATCAGTGGAGGATCACTCCCCTCTGATGCCAAGATCGCTAAACTTTGACACTCCAGTCATAACTTCCCAACACTCAGCGGTTCCGGACGTGCAATACTTGGGTGAATTACCAGGAAGGCGTTATGGAACAACAACTATGAGTCAGGCGTTTGGTTCTCACTTCCAGCCTCAAGGATCCTCTTATCAGCATCAGGGATACTTCACGTCAGGAGGATATTCGGGAATGCATACAGTACAGGGATCCTCCCAGGTCCAAGGATCCTCCCAGGTCCATGGATCCTCCCAGGTCCAAGGATCCTCCCAGATCCAGGGATCCTCCCAGGTCCAAGGATCCTCCCATGTCCAAGTATCCTCCCAGATCCAAGGATCCTCCCTTGTCCCAGGATCCTCTCTGGTCCCAGGATCCTTTCTGGTCCCAGGATCCTTTCAGGTTCAAAGATCATCTCAACTTCAAGGATCCAACGTCCTTCAAGATCAAGGATTCTTGAGAAGTATGCAGCCTCAGAGCTCGGACATTCATCAAGGAGACTTCATAGCAATGCAGACCATTGCTCCCTCTGGTCCTTCAATCATGCCAGAGTCTCGACAATATGGATTCACATCCGCAATTCCAAACACGAATCCTGTGGGAGGTAACATTTTTAATAATTCATATAACACTAACCATGGCTTAATGCAGGAGACATGTATTAATCAGGCTATGGCTAGAGAGCTACAGAAGCTTAAGGATATGATATCCAGTGTACCGGGAGTGGTTAAACCAATTCCTGAAATTGCAGATGGTAGCCATAGGATATCTCGTTTTGCACCACCCTTGTGTGATGCTGAGATACCTAAAAGATTCCAGATACCATCTATGAAGCTGTATGATGGTTCGACGGATCCAGAGGAACATGTAGCTCAGTACAGGGAGAGGATGGAGATCAATCCAATTCCTGAAAGGTTAAAAGAAGCATGTCTATGCAAGGGATTTGGATCCACACTCACAGGATCTGCTCTTAAATAGCTGCTAAGTCTTCCCCCTTACTCTATTACTTCATTTGCTAATCTAGTTAATTTGTTCAATAGTCAATTCTCTTGTAGTAGAAAGTTTGAACGATTAACTAGTGATCTATATAGGGTAACACAAGGCCAAAATGAATCACTTAGAGATTATATCACTAAGTTTAGTAAAGAATCCTTAGATATTCCTAATTTGGATATTGCTACGGCTGTAGAAGCCTTTAAAATGGGATTTCTTAGGGATTCATTATTCTATGATGATCTTGTTATGACACCTTGCAGGAATCTTGATGAAGTAAGAACCAGGGCCCTTAGGTTCATCCGCCTAGAGGATGACAAAAGGATCCAGGATAGACTGACAGGATCCTCAAAACAGGATAAACAAGGATCCTACTTCAGGAACAACAAATCCAAGTCCTACAACAGATCTGATAACCAGAATGTGCATGCAGTGGAACAAGAAGAGGATGATGAGGATTATCCTCATATTTCTGAATACTGTTTTTCTGTTGATAACAATGAACTAATCCTTGCAATGTAGAATCTAGGTGAGAAAGCTAGGTGGCCAAGGAAGAGTGATAAACCAGCTGCTACAAAGGATAAGTCCAAGTGGTGTGCATATCATGAGGATTTTGGGCATCTCACTGAAGAGTGTATTGCACTGAGAAAGGAAATTGGTTACTTGTTGAGCAAGGGGCATTTGAAGGAACTCTTGGGACGAAAGAAATCAAGGATCCTGAAAGGATCCCAGAAAGGGCTCCTGCTCCTCCAACAGATGCACAAGTCATAAATTTCATATCCGGTGGATCAGATATCTGTGGTACCTCCTTTTCAGCAGCAAAAAGACATGCTAAGGAAACCAAGATGGATAATGGAGACAGACCCGTCCGGACCTCCGTTGTCACCCAGGATAAAGTCATAACCTTTGATGAGGATGATCGTGTTGACGTCCAGGATCCTCATCATGATGGTCTTGTAATTACATTATTTATTTCTAACCACTTTGTTTGCAGGATCCTTATAGATGGAGGAAGCTCTGTGAACATCATTCAGCTTGATGTTCTCAAGAAGATGAATATCCCAGAGTCTGATATTATCCCAAGATCCTCAGTACTTGTGGGATTCAGTGGAGAAACTAAGAATACATTGGGGGACATCAAACTCCCAATCTATATTGAAGGATTGCATTCTTATCAAAAGTTTTGTGTTATTGATTGCTTATCATGTTGTAATGTTATCCTTGGCAGGCCATGGATCATGACATGAAGGCAGTCCCATCCACCTATCATCAATGTGTAAAGCTTCCAAGTCCTTGGGGAGTGGTGAAAATTGAGAGTGATCAACATGAGGCTAAAAATTGCTATACGTCATCAATGAAGCCAGCCTCAAGACCAAGGGAGCGATAGCAATTAAAGTATCCTTCAAGAGATGTCTTGGAGGCAAGTGAATAGGATTTGAAAGAAATCCTCATGGATCCTGATGATCCTGAATCCAAGATCTTCATAGGATCAGGGATCCTTAGCGATATTGAACAGGAGCTAGTATCCTTCCTCAAAAGAAGGAAAACCACATTTGCCTGGAAACATGAGGATATGGCAGGTATATCTAAAGATATAATTACTCATAAACTTGGCATTGACAGGTCATTCAAGCCAATTCATCAAAAGAGGAGGAAGTTTGCACCTGAAAGGAATGCTATTATCCAGGAAGAGGTAGATAAGCTACTTCGGGTAGGTATGATAAGAGAGGATAAGTATCCAAGATGGTTAGCCAATGTGGTTGTTGTTCAAAAGAAAAATGGAAAGTGGAGGGTATGTGTCGATTTTACAGATTTAAACAAGGCATGTCCCAAGGATCCTTTCCCATTACCCCACATTGACTCCATGGTGGATGCTACCGCGGGTCATGAGTTGTTGACTTTTATGGATGCTTCATCTGGATTTCAACAAATTCAGATGGAACCATCTGATCAAGAGGATACAGCCTTTATGACCCCAACTGGTATATACTGTTATATTGCTATGCCATTTGGATTAAGGAATGCAGGTGCTACTTATCAAAGGCTAGTCAATATGATGTTTAAGGAACAAATTGGACACACTATGGAAGTCTATATTGATGACATGGTGGTTAAGTCCAAGAAGGCTCAGGATCACCTTAAAGACTTGGAGGAAGCATTCAATATCCTTGATAAATATAATATGAAACTTAATCCTTCCAAGTGTCATTTTGGTGTGAAGGCAGGTAAATTCTTAGGATATATGGTAACAAAGAGGGGCATTGAAGCAAGTCCAGAACAAATTAAGGCTATTGTGAATATCAAATCTCCTGCCAATGCTAAGGATGTGCAAAGATTGACGGGCAGGATCGCAGCCTTGAACAGATTCATATCCAAATCCTCAGAAAAGTGTAAGGAATTCTATGATATCCTGAGGAAGAACAAGAAATTTGAATGGACTGAGAAGCATGAAGGTGCCCTCAGAGCTCTTAAAGATTACCTATCCTCAGCCCCAGCCTTGATGAAACCAGAAAAAGGAGATGTGTTATCCTTATACTTGGCGGTATCCTCAAAAGCAGTAAGTGCGGTCCTTGTTAAGGATCACCAAGGTACACAACATCCTGTTTATTATGTAAGTAAGAGCTTACTTTATGCTGAATCCAGGTATTCACATTTAGAAAAACTTATCCTTGCATTAATTATGGCATCTACTAAATTAAGACATTATTTTGAGACTCATGCCATTATTGTTAAGACTAATTTTCCAATTAAGAACGTCCTCAGGAAACCTGAAATGTCAGGAAGGATGGCTAAGTGGGCAGTGAAGCTTAGTGCATACGATATACGATATGAACCAAGGACTGCCATCAAATCCCAAGCCTTAGCTGACTTTGTGCAGATTTTAGTAGTGACTTGCAAAAGGAAGCTGAGTTAGAAGTCCAACAGCTTGAAGAAACTAAGGATCCTTGGATACTCTTCACTGATGGAGCCTCTAATGTAAAGGGAACAGGGCTTGGAATACTACTAAAATCACCACAGGGGGACATAATACCCCACTCCATAGCTTGCGAATTTCAAACTACCAACAATGAGGCTGAGTATGAAGCCTTGATAGCTGGTTTGCAAATTGCAAAGCATATGAGGATCAGGTATCTTGAGGTACATGTAGATTCTTTACTTATCACTAATCACTTTAATGGATCCTATGCTGTTAAAGGTGAAAAGCTAATCAAATATTTGGAGATAGTCAAAGAATTGGCACTCTCTTTTGTATCCTTTAGTTTGACACAGGTACCAAGGGAAGAGAATGCAGAAGCTGATGCATTAGCCAATCTAGGATCATCTTTGAAGATTCCTGAGGATATCAAGATCCCTATTATCCATATCCTGACTCCTGCTATCGAGGATCATGTAGTTATGGAGATAGGAGAAGATTCTGCAGTCATTCCTAGTGATGATACTCAATCTCATTCAGGATCATGGATCCTCCCAATCATGAGATACATACGACATGGAGAGATCCCTACAGGAGAAAACCCTAGGGCTTTCAAAATTAAGGTATCTCAATTTACAATATTGAATAATATGTTGTATAAACGATCTCTTGCACGACCATATATAAGATGCATTGAGGATCCTGAAATCCAAGAAGTCCTAAAGGATTTCCATGAAGGATATTGTGGAAACCACACTGGGGGCAGGGCATTATTCTCAAGGATCCTGAGGACAGGATACTATTGGCCCAGTATGAAGAAGGATGCTGTGGAGTATGCCAAGAAGTGTGATCCTTGTCAGAGGCATAGTAATATCCTTCACCAACCAGCAGAGCTCTTGCATCCTATATCCTCTTCCTGGCCATTCATGAGATGGGGAATGGATATAGTTGGAAAGCTTCCTAAGGCACCTAGTGAAAAAGTATTCATGTTTGCTATGACTGATTACTTCTCTAAGTGGATAGAGGCTGAAGCCTTTGCTCAAGTCAGAGAAAAGGAAGTTATATCCTTTATTAAAAGAAACATTATTACTAGATTTGGTATCCCTTCTGAGATTATTTGTGATAATGGATCCCAATTTATTGGGAATAGAACCACTAACTTTTGTGACAGTTGGGGGATTAAGATGATAACATCAACACCAGTCCACCCACAAGCTAATGGTCAGCAGAATCATCCAACAAGATCATCATCAACAATTTGAAGAAGAAGCTTGGATCCAAGAAAGGAAAATGGGCAGAAGAACTACCTTATGTGCTTTGGGCTGATAGGACAACTCCCAAGAATGCTACAGGCCAAACTCCATTTTCTTTGGTATTTGGGGCAGAATCAGTGATCCCTACAGAGATGTTGGTTCCAACTGCAAGAACAAGCATTCGTGATCCTGAAGAAAATGCTGAAAACTTGGTTCAAGACCTGGATACTATAGAAGAAATCAGGGACTTGGTAAGGATAAGGATGGCCAGTTATCAACAAAGGATGGCTGGAGCTTACAACAAAAATGTCAGGATCAGGAAATTCCAAGTTAGTGATATGGTGTTAAGGAAAGCATTTCAGAATACCACCAATCCTGCTGATGGAAAGCTAGCACCAAAGTGGGAAGGCCCCTATTTGATTGAAGCTGAAGCAGGAAAGGGGGCATATCGATTGCTAACAATGGAAGGTGATTTGCTACCAAGGGCTTGGAATGCTGTCCATTTGAAGAAATACTTTATGTGACAAGGATCCATGATCCTTACCTGACCAGTATCCTTGAAGGATCCTTACAGAACGGATGATCCTCATCTTGGTAATCTTCTAATCTCAAACTATTTCATTCTTTTATTCTCTTATATAGGGATAATGATCCTGCATCCTTTATCCTCCTTTCACTTGATTATGAGTTTTGAAGGTTCAGGTATGCTTAACTAAGGATTGAGTATCTACAGAAGTATCTAGTTATTTGGGCTTGACCCCAGTTATTTGGGCTAGTCCCCAGTTTGGGCCTGTCCCCAGTTTCGCCAGTAGCGCACGATGATCCTGGTATAGTTCATGGCAATGGGACCAGTACTCGCTTTAGGGGCTGAAAATTTCATTGTGCTGGCTATATTCAGGATCCTACGTATAATGGTAGACGTACCATACATCCGTTCCTAAGGTTTCTAACGTTTTCACGTTAGCTAAGGTTTTGGCATTTTCATGTCACTAAGTTTGGATAGTCGCCAGTGAGGGCCATACTCCAGTTTACATACGATCCTTTGGGCTTGTCCCCAGTTATCCTTTGGGCTTGTCCCCAGTTATCCTTTGGGCTTGTCCCCAGTATATTGGGCTTGTCCCCAGAATTGTTGGGCTTGTCCCCAGTTACTAACTTTCATCTTATATTGGCTTAGTCCCAAGTTATATCCTATTTCAGGTTTTTGAAGTTAAATGACCAAGGATCCTTAATGCTTACCTTCTACTAAGGTTTGTCTTTTGGGTTATCCTGATTATAAGTGTTAAAGGATAGGATTCTAACTTGGATTCTCAGGTATGATCCTTAACTATTTTGATTTTATTCATTATTTATTAGAATAACCCTTATCCTTTGACAACTGAACTTATGATCCTTAAACTATATTACTTTTCAGAACTTATCGATTATGGGATATGTGATCTTTGATCATATCCTAAACTTTTTGGGGATATTTCTTAAATTTTTTCTTTACTTGATAAGTTTAAACAAAATAAACATCACAACAGTTGGAAAGTAAAATATCAACAAGGATATCAACACAGGATAAGCCAAAAAGTTAAAGTTGTTTTATTCACAAAAGATTAAACCCCTTAAGGTTGTCAAAATTACCTACCCCGAACATCTACCAGCAATACGTGGCCCGTCCGCTGGGGTAGGTAAAGGGTGTCCATCGTTAATAGGTCTTTCAAGTGTAGGAATCAAAAGACGGCAGGATCACAATGGCTTCATCCCCCAAACAGAGGATCCCTCCACCATTTGTAATCCTACCTATTGTTCAAAGGATCCATGATCCTTAGCCCTAATTACTATTGTTTAAGTACAACCCATCATTGTTCAACAAAAAACATCATCAAAACAAAAACCATAACCAAACTTAAAAAAAATGGGCTCCGGCTACGTCTAGAAATGTCCTTCATCGCCCATTCATGCAGCCTACACCTTCGCTGCATCATCATCCCCTCCAGCTCCAGTATCCTTCGCATGATCCATGCCACTACCACTAGCTTCGATTGCCAGAACCTCGTCAGCCTCATCTTCCTCATCCTCCAAATCAGCCAGCCTGGCCTTCCAGCCTTCCATGTCCCAGTTGCTCCTATCAAAGGCAGGATCCTGAGCTTCTTGAGCCATCTGCAGCTTGGTCTTGTACATGGCAATGGCAGCAGAGACTTTAGCATCCTGTGTGATCTCGTGCTTCTCATAATCAGTGTTGATCTGAGTTGCAACTATCTGAGCTTTGGCATCATTGAGGTCCTTTTCAAGGGAAGCAATCTTGTGATCCTTGAGCACCGCCACCTTTTGGAGATCAGAGTATTTCTCCTCTAGCTCCTCAACATTCCCAACATAGTCCTCGATCTCAGCAAATTTCTACAAAGAAGACAATGTAAAGATTAGATTCAGGTGATCCTCAAGTGGATAGGATAACTAAACTGAGTCAGTGATCCTTACATCATTAAAGTACTCGAGGAATTGATGGCGGATCAGAGGCAGGCCTTGAAGGTTGTCAGCTTCAGAGGTTTTTCTTTTCTTTCCACCTCTTCCCTTTGAAGTGGTAGCCTTGGGGATTACAATGGAAGGGCTAGCAGCAGACTTTTTCTTGGAGGATCGGACAGTGTTTAGATCAGTGACACTGAATTTGGAGGCAGACTTTGAAGATTTCCCAGCACCTACACACCCGGAACAGATAAGTATCCTTATCCTATTTCTATTTAACTATTTATTTAAACATTTAATTATAAAAAGAACAGGATACTTACTTGACATCGTGACAGAACCTGAGGATACCTCTTGAGAATCCTGGGTATTTGCTTTGAATGACCTTATTGCATGATCAAGTTTTCTGAAAGCAGCAAGTCTCTCCTTGGTGGCAGGTGAGGGTATAATATGTGAAACAGTGATAGCTGTACAAAAGAAACAAAAGCATGTTAGTAATCCTCATCAGAAACAAGCTTACTCAGTGATCCTTCTAAGGATCCTCTATCCTACCATGGGTGCTCCATTTCCTTGGCAGATCCTTTCCATCAGGAAGAGAATCCCTTTTGACAAAGAAGAATCTCCGTTTCCAATTAGTATCATTCTTAGTGGCTTTGAAGATGGGATGTTCTTCATCGGGTTTACGCTTGAATAGATATCGATGGGATCCAAATGTTGTGAGATCATACATCTCTGCCAACTCCGACATTCCCAGTGCAATTCCTTCTTGCTCAATGATCCTTTCGAGGGTATATAAGACCCTCCAGATCATTGGCATAGCTTGAATGTAGGAGATGCCGGTGAGGGAGAAGAAAGACTGGGTGAATTCAGGGAAAGGATATGTGTATCCTATTGTGAACGGTGTGACCGGGAAGGCTACCCAAGTTTCAGAAACATAATCACTTAGAACGGTGGGGTCAAATGGCTTGAAATCGGTGTTTGCCGGAAAACAATGGCGGATTCTATCTATTTGTGGATCAGTGAAACAACACCTTTCATTCGCCAAATCTTTGATGATCCCCTGGCTCTTAAGAGGACTGTCCTTCTTGTGATCCTTAGCCGGTGAGGATCTTAGCATCATCTTGGTCATAGCAATAGAGAAGAAGATGAACAGAGAAAGAAAACGTAAAGGGAGAAAAGGAAAAGAGATACCTGCTTGATCGTCAGATGAGAATTTAAAGGGAGTTTCTCTTGAATTTGAATGCTGATTGATCCCTATCCCTAACTCCTATTTATAATGATGGTTTTGCAGGATAGTCACCTCAGTGACGTCATGTTCGTAACGGCTAGTCCAATTACAACGGCTAGTTATCCGTTGGTTGATTGCGGATAAGAACAAAATATAACTCATTTATTTACATAATTGTTTTGGTAAAAAATCAGGAAATGACAATGTAACCAAACTTTCTGTTGTGGGATATGATGCTTGAATTGATGAACAACAATAAGGATCACTCTGAAACGTAATGAACAAGTGACACGAAGATTTATACGAGGAAAAAGCCCTTGATCAATGAATGATCTCCGGCATAAAAAACCTCGGGTGATGGAAACTACCGATCACCAACTCAAATTAAACAAGAAAATGTGTTACAACTTTGGATGATAGCGAGCTAAGTACAAGGATCACTATAGTGTATTGTGTATGAAAATGTGTAATCGCCAAGTGAGTTAACGAGAGCTGGTGAGAGCAGTTGTACGAGTGCATGTATAGCCAAAAATAGCCAAGTGTTTTCTAATTAGCTCGCTACCCCTTTAAAAATGGAAAATATCTACACTAACTAACATTCCGCAAATGGTGCAAGTCTTCCACGACTCCATAACGTCCATTTTCAGCCAAGCACGTGCGGAATACTTCAAGGAATATACTCCAGGAATATCGCCAAGACCAAGTCCAAATTGATACTCCTGCAAAACAATTTCGAATTCAAAGTAGACAATTGTTAGTACAAGGATCCTTATGGTGATCCATGATCCTGATCCTGAAGCACTTCTGAGGATCACAAATTCATACAGAAGTAAGGATCACTAAGCCCAACGGCAATTAAGGATCACTGATTACTTAGAAATCCACCCCTAATAATAATTACTCCTTATATTTTGGGGGCAATTGTTAGGGGTGGATTTCTAAATGATCAGTGATCCTCAATCGTTGTTGGGCTTAGTGATCCTTACTTCTGTTTGAATTGGTGATCCTCAGAAGTATTTCAGGATCAGGATCATGGATCATCATAAGGATCCTTGTACTAACGGTTGTCTACTTTGAATTCGAAATTGTTTTGCAGGAGTATCAACTTGGACTTGGTCTTGGCGATATTCCTGGAGCATATTCTATGTTTATTCCGCACGTGCTTGGCCAAAAGTGGACGTTATGGAGTCGTGGAGGACTTGCACCATTTGCGGAATGTTAGTTAGTGTAGATATTTTCCATTTTTAAAGGGGTAGCGAGATAATTAGAAAACACTTGGCTATTTTTGGCTATACACACACTCTTACAACTGCTCTCACCAGCTCTCGTTAATTTACTTGGAGATTACACACTCTTTTACACAATACACTATAGTGATCCTTGTACTTAGCTCGCTATCATCCGAAGTTGTAATACATTTCTTGTTTAATTTGAGTTGGTGATCGGTAGTTTCCATCACCCGAGGTTTTTTATGCCGGAGATCATTCATTGATCAAGGGCTTTTTCCTCGTATAAATCTTCGTGTCACTTGTTCATTACATTTCAGAGTGATCCTTATTGTTGTTCATCAATTCAAGCATCATACCTCACAACAGAAAGTTTGGTTGCATTATCATTGCTTGATTTTTGACCAAAACACTGCTGAAATCCTGAGGATGCATCCATGAAGGTTAACATTTCATGCCCGGCGGTAGCATCCACCATTGCATCAATATGAGGAAGAGGAAATGGGTCTTTTGGACAAGCCTTATTCAAGTCTGTGTAATCTACACAGACTCTCCATTTCCCATTTTTCTTCTGTACTACAACTACATTCACTAGCCATCTTGGAAACTTGACCTCCCTGATCATCTTGTTCTTATCCGCATTTAACCAACGGATAACTAGCCGTTATAATCGGACTAGCCGTTGCGAACATGACGTCACTGAGGTGACTATCCTGCAGAATCATCATTATAAATAGGAGTTAGAGATAGAGATCAATCTGCATTTAAAATCAAGAGTAACTCCCTTTAAATTCATATCCGAAGACCAAGCAGGTATTTCTCTTCCTCTTCCTTCTTTACGTTTTCTTTCTCTGCTCCTTCTTTCTTCACCTTCTTCAAGATGATGCTAAGATCCTCACCAGCCAAGGATCATAAGAAGGACAGTCCTCTCAAGAGCCAGGGGATCATTGAAGATTCGGTGAAAGAAATATGCTGTTTCTCTGATCCACAAATAGACAGGATCCGACACTGCTTTCCAGCGAACACCATTTTCAAACCGTTTGATCCCACCGTTTTAAGCGATCATGTTTCTGAAACTTGGGTAGCTTTCCCAGTTATACCTTTCACAATAGAATATTCGTATCCTTTCCCTGAATTCACCCAATCCTTTTTCTCCCTCACCGGCATCTCCTATATTCAAGCTATGCCAATGATCTGGAGGGTCTTATATACCCTTGAAAGGATCATTGAGCAAGAAGGAATTGACTTGGGAATGTCAGAATTAGCTAAGATGTATGATCTCACAACCTTTGGATTCCACCGATATCTATTCAAGCGTAAACCCGGTGAAGAACATCCCATCTTTAAGGCCACTAAAAATGATACCAACTGGAAACGAAGATTCTTCTTTGTCAGAAGGGATTCTATCCAGGATGGAAAGGATCTGCCAAGGAAGTGGAGCACCCATGGTAGGGTAGAGGATCCTTAGGAGGATCACTGAGTAAGCTCATTTCTGATGATGATTACTAATATGCTTCTGTTTCTTTTGTACAACTATCACATTCTCGCATATTATTCCTTCAGCTGCCACCAAGGGGAGACTTGCTGCTTTTAGAAAACTTTATCCTGCCACAAGATTATTCAAAACAAACACCCAGGATTCTCAAGAGGTATCCTCAGGTTCTGCCACTATGTCAAGTAAGTATCCTGTACTTTTTATATTTAAATGTTTGAATAAATAGTTAAAAAGAGATAGGATAAGGATACTTATCTGTTTTGGGTGTGTAGGCGCTGGAAAATCATCAAGATCTGCCTCCAAATTCAGCGTCACTGAGCTTGACACTGTTTGATCCTCCAAGAAAAAATCTGCTGCTAGCCCTTCCATCGTCATCCCCAAGGCAACCGCTTCGAAGGGAAGAGGTGGAAAGAAAAGGAAGACTTCCGAAGCTGACAACCTACAAGGCCTCCCCCTGATCCGCCATCAATTCCTCGAGTACTTCAATGATGTAAGGATCACTGACTCAGCGTAGTTATCCTATCCACTTGAGGATCACTTGACTCTAATCTTTACATTGTCTTCTTTGTAGAAATTCGCTGAGATAGAGGACTACGTGGGGAATGTTGAAGAGCTTGAGGAGAAATACTCCGATCTCCAAAAGGTGGCGGTGCTCAAGGATCACAAGATTGTTTCCCTTGAAAAGGATCTCAACGATGCTAAAGCTCAGATAGTTGCAACCCAAATCAATGCTGACTATGAGAAGCACGAGATCACACAGGATACTAAGGTCTCCGCCGCCATTGCCATGTACAAGACCAAGCTACAGATGGCTCAAGAAGCTCAGGATCCTGCCTTTGATAGGAGCAGCTGGGACGTGAAAGGCTGGAAGGCCAGGCTGACTGAGTTGGAGGATGAGGATGAGGCTGATGAGGTTCTGGCAATTGAAGCTAGTGGCAGTGGCAAGGATCATGCGAAGGATACTGGAGCTGGAGGGGATGATGATGCAGCGAAGGTGTAGGCTGCTTGAATGGGCGATGAAGGACATTTCTAGACGTAGCCGGAGCCCATTTTTTTTAGTTTGGTTATGGTTTTTATTTTGATGATGTTTTGATGAACAATGGTTGGTCTGTACTTAAACAATAGTAATTAGGGTTGAGGATCATGGATGATCCTTTGAACAATAGGTAGGATAATGGGTGGTGGATGGATCCTTTGTTTGGGGGATGAAGCCACTCATTATCCTTCCGTCTTTAATTTCCTGCACTTGTTAGACCTATGAACAATGGACACCCTTTACCTACCCCAGCGGACGGGCCACGTATTGCTGGTAGATGCTCGGGGTAGGTAATTTTGACAACTTAGAAGGGTTTAATATTTTGTGAATAAAATAACTTTAACTTTTTGGCTTATCCTGTGTTGATATTTTACTTTCCAACTGTTGTGATGTTTATTTTGTTTAAACTTATCAAGTAGAGAAAAAATTTAAGAAATGTCCCAAAAAGTTTAGGATATGATCAAAGTTCACATAACCCATAATTGATAAGTTCTGAAAAGTAACACAGTTTAAGGATCATAAGTTCAATTGTCAAAGGATAAGGGTCAATCACATAAATGATAAAATCAAAATAGTTAAGGATCATACCTGAGAATCCAAGTTAGGATCCTAACCTTGAACATTTATAATCAGGATAACCAAAATACAAACCTTAGTTGAAAGTAAGAATCAAGAATCCTTGGTTATTTATCTTCACAAACCTGAAATAAGATATAACTTGGGACTAAGCCAATATAAAATGAAAGTTAGTAACTGGGGACAAGCCCAACAATTCTGGGGACAATCCCAATATACTAGGGACAAGCCCAAAGGATAACTGGGGACAAGCCCAAAGGATAACTGGGGACAAGCCCAAAGGATAACTGGGGACAAGCCCAAAGATTGTGTGTAAACTGGAGTACGGCCCTTACTGGCGACTATCCAAACTTAGTGACATGAAAATGCCAAAACCTTAGCTAACGTGAAAACGTTAGAAACCTTAGGAACGGATGTATGGTATGTCTACCATTATACGTAGGATCCTGAATATAGCCAGTACAATGAAATTGTCAGCCCCTAAAGCGAGTACTGGTCCCATTGACATGAACTATACCAGGATCGTCGTGCGCTACTGGCGAAGCTGGGGACATGCCCAAACTGGGGACTAGCCTAAATAACTAGGGTCAAGCCCAAATAACTGGATACTTCTGTGGATACTCAATCTTTAGTTAAGGATACCTGAACCTTCAAAACTCAGAATCAAGTGAAAGGAGGATAAATGATGCAGGGTCCTTATCCTTGTAAGAGAATAAAAGAATGAAATAGTTTGAGATTGGAATGTTACCAGAAAGAGGATCATCTGTCAGTGGGGATCCTTCAAGGATACTTGTCTGGTAAGGATCACGGATCATGATCACATGAAATATTTCTTCAAATGGACAACATTCCAAGCTCTTGGTAGCAAATCACCTTCCATTGTTAGCAATCGATATAACCCCCTTTCATGCTTCAGCTTCAATCAAATAGGGGCCTTCCCACTTTGGTGCTAGTCTTCCATCAGCAGGATTGGTGGTATTCTGAAATGCTTTCCTTAATACCATATCCCCAACTTGGAATTTCCTGATCCTGACATTTTTGTTGTAAGCTCCAGCCATCCTTTGTTGATAACTGGCCATCCTTATCCTTGCTAAATCCCTGATTTCTTCTATAGTATCCAAGTCTTGAATCAAGTTTTCAGCATTTCTTTCAGGATCACGAATGCTTGTTCTTGCAGTTGGAACCACCATCTCTGTAGGGATCACTGATTCTGCCCCAAACACCAAAGAAAATGGAGTTTGGCCAGTAGCATTCTTGGGAGTCGTCCTATCAGCCCAAAGTACATAAGGTAGTTCTTCTGCCCATTTTCCTTTCTTGGATCCAAGCTTTTTCTTCAAATTGTTGATGATGATCTTGTCGGATGATTCTGCCTGACCATTAGCTTGTGGGTGGACTGGTGTTGATGTTATCATCTTAATCCCCCAGCTATCACAAAAGTTAGTGGTTCTATTCCCAATAAATTGGGATCCATTATCACAAATAATCTCAGAAGGGATACCAAATCTAGTAATAATGTTTCTTTTAATAAAGGATATAACTTCCTTTTCTCTGACTTGAGCAAAGGCTTCAGCCTCTATCCACTTAGAGAAGTAATCAGTCATAGCAAGCATGAATACTTTTCCACCAGGTGCCATAGGAAGCTTTCCAACTATATCCATTCCCCATCTCATGAATGGTCAGGAAGAGGATATAGGATGCAAGAGCTCTGCTGGTTGATGAAGGATATTACTATGCATCTGACAAGGATCACACTTCTTGGCATACTCCACAACATCCTTCTTCATAGTGGGCCAATAGTATCCTGTCCTCAGGATCCTCGAGAATAATGCCCTGCCCCCAGTGTGGTTTCCATAATCTCCTTCATGGAAATCCTTTAGGACTTCTTGGATTTCAGGATCCTCAATGCATCTAAGATATGGTCCTGCAAGAGATCGTTTATACAACATATTATTTAATATTGTAAATTGAGATACCTTAGTTTTGAAAGCCCTTGGGTTTTCTCCTGTAGGAATTTCTCCATGTTGTATGTATCTCATGATTGGGAGGATCCACGACCCTGAATGAGATTGAGTATCATCACTAGGGATGATTGCAGAATCTTCACCTATCTCCATAGCTGCATGATCCTCGATAGCAGGGGTCAGGATATGGATAATAGGGATCTTGATATCCTCAGGAATCTTCAAAGATGATCCTAGATTGGCTAATGCATCAGCTTCTGCATTCTCTTCCCTTGGTACCTGTGTCAAACTAAACGATACAAAAGAAATTGCCAATTCTTTGACTATCTCCAAATATTTGATTAGCTTTTCACCTTTAACAGCATAGGATCCATTAAAGTGATTAGTGATCAGTAAGGAATCTACATGTACCTCAAGATACCTGATCCTCATATGCTTAGCAATTTGCAAACCAGCTATCAAGGCTTCATACTCAGCCTCATTGTTGGTAGTTTGAAATTCACAAGCTATGGAGTGGGGTATTATGTCCCCCTGTGGCGATTTTAGTAGTATTCCAAGCCCTGTTCCTTTCACATTAGAGGCTCCATCAGTGAAGAGTATCCAAGAATCCTTAGTCTCTTCAAGTTGTTGGACTTCTAACTCAGCTTCCTTTTGCAAATCAGTACTAAAATTTGCCACAAAGTCAGCTAAGGCTTGGGATTTGATGGCAGTCCTTGATTCATATCTTATGTCGTATGCACTAAGCTTCACTGCCCATTTAGCCATCCTCCCTGACATTTCAGGTTTCCTGAGAACACTCTTAATTGGAAAATTAGTCTTAACAACAATGGCATGAGTTTCAAAATAATGTCTCAATTTAGTAGATGCCATAATTAATGCAAGGATAAGTTTTTCTAAGTGTGAATACCTGGATTCAGCATCAAGTAAACTCTTACTTACATAGTAAACATGATGTTGTGTACCTTGGTGATCCTTAACAAGGACCGCACTTACTGCTTTTGAGGATACTGCCAAGTATAAGGATAACACATCTCCCTTTTCTGGTTTCATCAAGGCTGGGGCTGAGGATAGGTAATCCTAAAGAGCTTTAAGGGCACTTTCATGCTTCTCAGTCCATTCAAATTTCCTATTCTTCCTCAGGATGTCATAGAATTCCTTGCACTTTTCTGAGGATTTGGATATGAATCTGTTCAAGGCTGCAATCCTGCCCGTCAATCTCTGTACATCCTTAGCATTGGCAGGAGATTTGATATTCACAATAGCCTTGATTTGCTCTGGACTTGCTTCAATGCCCCTCTTTGTCACCATATAGCCTAAGAATTTACCTGCCTTAACACCAAAATGACACTTGGAAGGATTAAGTTTCATGTTATATTTATCAAGGATATTGAATGCTTCCTCCAAGTCTTTAAGGTGATCCTCAGCTTTCTTGGACTTAACCACCATGTCATCTATATAGACTTCCATAGTGTGTCCAATCTGCTCCTTGAACATCATATTGACTAGCATTTGATAAGTAGCACCTGCATTCCTTAATCCAAATGGCATAGCAATATAACAGTATATACCAGTTGGGGTCATGAAGGCCGTATCCTCTTGATCAGATGGTTCCATCTGAATTTGTTGAAATCCAGATGAAGCATCCATAAAAGTCAACAACTCATGACCAGCGGTAGCATCCACCATGGAGTCAATGTGGGGTAATGGGAAAGGATCCTTGGGACATGCCTTGTTTAAATCAGTAAAATCGACACATACCCTCCACTTTCCATTTTTCTTTTGAACAACTACCACATTGGCTAACCATCTTGGATACTTAACCTCTCTGATCATACCTGCCCGAAGTAGCTTATCTACCTCCTCCTGGATAATAGCATTCCTCTCAGGTGCAAACTTCTTCTTCTTTTGATGGATAGGCTTGAATGACCTGTCAATGCCAAGTTTATGAGTAATTATATCCTTAGATATACCTGTCATGTCTTCATGTTTCCAGGCAAATGTGGATTTCCTTCTCCTAAGGAAGGATACTAGCCCCTGTTCGATGTTGCTAAGGATCCCTGATCCTATGAAGATCTTGGATTCAGGATCACCAGGATCCATGAGGGTTTCTTTCAAATCCTATTCTCTTGCCTCCAAGACATCTCTTGAAGGATACTTTAATTGCTATTGCTCCCTTGGTCTTGAGGCCGGCTTCATTGATGAGGTATAGCAGTTTTTAGCCTCCTGTTGATCACTCTCAATTTTCACCACTCCCCAAGGACTTGGAAGCTTTACACATTGATGATAAGTGGATGGGACTTCCTTCATGTCATGTATCCATGGCCTGCCAAGGATAACATTACAACATGATAAACAATCTATAACACAAAACTTTTGATAAGAATGCAATCCTTCAATATAGATTGGGAGTTTGATGTCCCCCAATGTATTCTTTGTTTCCCCACTGAATCCCACAAGTACTGAGGATCTTGGGATGATATCAGATTCCGGGATATTCATCTTCTTGAGAACATTAAGCTGAATGATGTTCACAGAGCTTCCTCCATCTATAAGGATCCTGCGAACAAAGTGGTTAGAAATAAACAATGTAATTATAAGACCGTCATGATGAGGATCCTGGATGTCAACACGATCATCCTCATCAAAAGTAATGACTTTATCCTGGGTGACAACGGAGGTCCGGACAGGTCTGTCTCCGTTGTCCATCTTGGTTTCCTTAGCATGTCTTTTTGCTGCCGAAAAGGATGTACCACAGATGTCTGATCCACCGGATATGAAATTTATGACTTGTGCATCTGCTGGAGGAGCAGGAGCCCTTTCAGGGATCCTTTCAGGATCCTGAACCCTTGACTTCTTTCGTCCCAAAAGCTCTTTCAAATGCCCCTTGCTCAACAAGTAACCAATTTCCTTTCTAAGTGCAATGCACTCTTCAGTGAGATGCCCGAAATCCTCATGATATGCACACCACTTGGACTTATCCTTTGTAGCAGCTGGTTTATCGCTTTTCCTTGCCACCTAGCTTTCTCACCTAGATTCTGCATTGCAAGGATTAGTTCGTTGTTATCAATAGAAAAACAGTATTCAGAAATAGGAGGATAATCCTCATCATCCTCTTCTTGTTCCACTGCATGCACATTCTGGTTGTCAGATTTGTGGTAGGACTTGGATTTGTTGTTCCTGAAGTAGGATCCTTGCTTATCCTGTTTTGAGGATCCTGTCAATCTGTCCTGGATCCTTTTGTCATCCTCTAGGCGGATGAACCTAAGGGCCCTAGTCCTTACTTCATCAAGATTCCTGCAAGGTTTCATAACAAGATCATCATAGAATAATGAATCCCTAAGTAAACCCATTTTAAAGGCTTCTACAGCCGTAGCAATATCCAGGTTAGGAATATCTAAGGATTCTTTGCTAAATTTAGTGATGTAATCTCTGAGCGATTCATTCTGACCTTGTGTTACCCTATACAGGTCACTAGTTAACCGTTCAAACTTTCTACTACAAGAGAATTGACTATTAAACAAGTTAACTAAATTAGCAAATGAAGTAACAGAATAAGGGGGAAGACTTAGCAGCCATTTAAGAGCAGATCCTGTAAGTGTGGATCCAAATCCCTTGCATAGACATGCTTCTTTCAACCTTTCAGGAATTGGATTGATCTCCATCCTCTCCCTGTACTGAGCCACATGCTCTTCTGGATCCGTTGAACCATCATACAGCTTCATTGATGGTATCTGAAATCTTTTAGGTATCTCAGCATCACATAAAGGTGGTGCGAAACGAGATATCCTATGGCTACCATCCGCAATTTCAGGAATGGGTTTAACCACTCCTGGTACACTGGATATCATATCCTTAAGCTTCTGTAGCTCCCTAGCCATGGCCTGATTGACACCTGTATCCTGCATAAAGCCATGGTTAGTGTTATATGAATTATTAAAAATGTTACCTCCCGGATGGTTCATGTTTGGAATCGCGGATATGAATCCATATTGACGAGACTCTGGCATGGTTGAAGGACAAGAGGGAGCAATGGTCTGCATTGGTATGAAGTCTCCTTGATGAACGTCCGAGTTCTGAGGCTGCATACTTCTCAAGAGTCCTTGATCCTGAAGGACGTTGGATCCTTAGAGTTGAGATGATCCTTGAACCTGAGAGGATCCTGGAACCAGAGAGGATCCTGGAACCGGAGAGGATCCTGGGACCAGAGAGGATGCTGGGGCCAGAGAGGATCCTGGGGCCAGAGAGGATCCTGGGGCAAGGGAGGATCCTTGTACCTGGGAGGATCCTTGGACCTGGGAGGATCCTTGTACGGCATGCATTCCCAAATATCCTCCTGACGTGAAGTATCCCTGATGCTGAGAGGAGGATCCTGATGGTTGAGAAGAGGATCCCTGAGGCTGGAAGTAAGAGCCAAATGCCTGACTCATAGTTGCTGTTCCATAACGCCTTCCTGGTAATTCACCCAAGTATTGCACGCCCGGAACTGCTGAGTGTTGGGAAGTTATGACCGGAGTGTCGAAGTTCAGCGACCTTGGCATCAGAGGGTAGTAATCCTCCACTGATTTCTTCTGTTTCTTGATTTCATCGATCTCCTGGAGGATCCTTTCGTTGGTTTTATCCTGCTCTTGTGCATGATTCCTCATCTGCAAAATCAGAGCATAAAGATCATTAGTAGTTGGATTAGTTGAAACAGAAGAAGTTGGTGGTTTTTGAAAAATGGGGGTTTGTTTCTTCGCAGCATTCTCAGCATTCTTCTGGGATCTAGAAGGTGGTGGAGGCAAAGGAGGAACGCCTTGTGAAGAACTGAATGAGGACATCAAACTTGAAGCGTTCTTTGCTGAAGAAGCCATCTGTTTGGTTGTAGCGAACCGAAATGACCACGAAAATATGAATCTTTCTAGGAATGAAGCACCAATTGCCCCACGGTGGGCGGCAAACTGTTTTGGTAAAAAATCAGGTAATGACAATGTAACCAAACTTTCTGTTGTGGGATATGATGCTTGAATTGATGAACAACAATAAGGATCACTCTGAAACGTAATGAACAAGTGACACGAAGATTTATACGAGGAAAAAGCCCTTGATCAATGAATGATCTCCGGCATAAAAAACCTCGGGTGATGGAAACTACCGATCACCAACTCAAATTAAACAAGAAAATGTGTTACAACTTTGGATGATAGCGAGCTAAGTACAAGGATCACTATAGTGTATTGTGTATGAAAATGTGTAATCGCCAAGTGAGTTAACGAGAGCTGGTGAGAGCAGTTGTACGAGTGCATGTATAGCCAAAAATAGCCAAGTGTTTTCTAATTAGCTCGCTACCCCTTTAAAAATGGAAAATATCTACACTAACTAACATTCCGCAAATGGTGCAAGTCTTCCACGACTCCATAACGTCCATTTTCAGCCAAGCACGTGCGGAATACTTCAAGGAATATACTCCAGGAATATCGCCAAGACCAAGTCCAAATTGATACTCCTGCAAAACAATTTTGAATTCAAAGTAGACAATTGTTAGTACAAGGATCCTTATGGTGATCCATGATCCTGATCCTGAAGCACTTCTGAGGATCACAAATTCATACAGAAGTAAGGATCACTAAGCCCAACGGCAATTAAGGATCACTGATTACTTAGAAATCCACCCCTAATAATAATTACTCCTTATATTTTGGGGGCAATTGTTAGGGGTGGATTTCTAAATGATCAGTGATCCTCAATCGTTGTTAGGCTTAGTGATCCTTACTTCTGTTTGAATTGGTGATCCTCAGAAGTATTTCAGGATCAGGATCATGGATCATCATAAGGATCCTTGTACTAACGGTTGTCTACTTTGAATTCGAAATTGTTTTGCAGGAGTATCAACTTGGACTTGGTCTTGGCGATATTCCTGGAGCATATTCTATGTTTATTCCGCACGTGCTTGGCCAAAAGTGGACGTTATGGAGTCGTGGAGGACTTGCACCATTTGCGGAATGTTAGTTAGTGTAGATATTTTCCATTTTTAAAGGGGTAGCGAGCTAATTAGAAAACACTTGGCTATTTTTGGCTATACACACACTCTTACAACTGCTCTCACCAGCTCTCGTTAATTTACTTGGAGATTACACACTCTTTTACACAATACATTATAGTGATCCTTGTACTTAGCTCGCTATCATCCAAAGTTGTAACACATTTTCTTGTTTAATTTGAGTTGGTGATCGGTAGTTTCCATCACCCGAGGTTTTTTATGCCGGAGATCATTCATTGATCAAGGGATTTTTCCTCGTATAAATCTTCGTGTCACTTGTTCATTACATTTCAGAGTGATCCTTATTGTTGTTCATCAATTCAAGCATCATACCTCACAACAGAAAGTTTGGTTGCATTATCATTGCTTGATTTTTGACCAAAACACTGCTGAAATCCTGAGGATGCATCCATGAAGGTTAACATTTCATGCCCGGCGGTAGCATCCACCATTGCATCAATATGAGGAAGAGGAAATGGGTCTTTTGGACAAGCCTTATTCAAGTCTGTGTAATCTACACAGACTCTCCATTTCCCATTTTTCTTCTGTACTACAACTACATTCACTAGCCATCTTGGAAACTTGACCTCCCTGATCATCTTGGACTTCAACAATCTTTCAACTTCCTCTTGGATAATTGCATTTCGTTTAGGAGCAAACTTCCTTCTCTTTTGCTGTATAGGCTTGAACGTCTTGTCAATTCCAAGCTTGTGAGTGATGATGTCTTTGGATATACCCGTCATATCCTCATGCTTCCATGCAAATGTTGACATCCTGCACTTCAAAAAGTTAGTTAATTGTTCTTTAATATCCTGAGGGATATTGGTTCCTACGAGCACCGAGATATCTGGATTATCCTGATCCAGGATAATTTTCTTCATATCCTGCTCTGAAGCCTCCATGATATCCTGGGCCCGCATCTTTAATTGCTATGCTGCATTAGGCTTGGTTGAGGATTTCATTGAGGATGAGTAACATTCTTTCGCCTCCTGCTGATCGCTATCAACCTTGACAACCCCCCAAGGGGTAGGAATCTTTATGCATTGATGATAAGTTGATGGCACGACCTTCATATCATGGATCCATGGCCTGCCCAGTATGATGTTATAGCAGGATAGGGAGTCCATCACATAGAAACGTCGTATCGAGTTGACCCCGTCAACATATACAGGTAACTTTTTTTCTCCCACTGTGTTCCTGGCCTCTCCGCTGAACCCAACAAGCACGGTGGATTTCGAAGTGATATCCATCGGAGATACATTCATTCTCTTCAAAGTTTCTAGTTGGATTATGTTGACAGAGCTTCCATTATCCACCAATATCCTGCGTACAAAATGGTTAGCCACATATAATGTTATTACCAAAGCATCATGGTGAGGATCCTGATCAGTATCCCTGTCATCACTATCGAAAGTGATCACTTTATCAGTTGTGAGGGTAGTCATCCTGGCTGGTTTGTCTCCCCTTTTGGCCTTAGCCTCCTTTGGATGTCTCTTGGCCGCAGAATACGAAGTCCCACATATGTCGGATCCTCCTGAAATAAAGTTGATTATCTTGGCATCCGCAGGAGGTGATGTTGCTCGTTCAGGATCCTTCTCAGTATCCTGACCCTTATTCTTCTTTCTTCCTAAGAGATCCTTCAGATATCCCTTGCTAAGAAGATAGCTTATTTCTTTTCTCAAAGCAATGCAATCCTTAGTTATATGTCCAAAATCTTCATGGAAGGCACACCATTTCGATTTATCCTTCCAATCAGCTTTTTGTTGGTTCTTTCGAGGCCACCTAGCTTTGTCTCCTAATCCCTGCATAGCATACATTAATTCAGGAATGTTAACAGAAAAGCAATATTCGGATAATTCAGGATATTCTTCAGGATCCTCGTCTTCAACAACATTCACTTTCTTGTTTTCATTTCTACCATACGGCTTAGAGCGATATGGTTTAAACGAGGATTCTGACTTCCTATTAGTTGACTCATATGTAGTGGATGAGTTCATTCTTTCTTGCATTTTCCTATCATCCTCCAGCCTGATATATCTCAAGGCTCTATTTCAAGTTTCGTCCAAGTTCCTGCAAGAATTCATCACAAGATCTTGATAAAACTGGGAATCCTTTTGTAGTCCCATCTTGAATGCTTGGACCGCTGTAGCAACATCAAGTTGTGGGATATCCAAAGATTCCCTGCTGAATTTGTTCACGTAATCCCTTAGGGATTCCTGAGGTCCTTGAGTTATCCTGTAAAGATCACTTGTCAGTTTTTCAAAACTCCGACTACAAGAAAATTGACTATTAAATAAGTTCACTAAGTGAGCAAATGATGTAATCGAATGTGGAGGAACATTTAAGAGCCATTTCAAGGCTGATCCTGTTAAGGTGGAACCAAAGCCCTTGCATAGGCATGCTTCCTTGAGCTCCGGAGGAATAGGATTGATTTCCATTCTTTCCCTATACTGAGCAATATGCTCTTCAGGATCCGTAGTTCCATCATAGAGCTTCATGTTGGGGGTTTGAAATCTCTTCGGGATCTCAGCATCACAGATAGGATATGCGAAACGAGATATCCTGTGGCTGTCTTGGGACACTTCCGGTATTGGCTGGATCACTCCAGGTACACTGGATATCATATCCTTTAATTTCTGAAGTTCCCTAGTAAACATTGATGTCACACCTGCATCCTGCAAAGACCCACCATTGTTAGTAGCATTAATATTATTATTTGACACGTTACCAATCTGAGGATTCTGGCCATATCCTGAAGCATATCCTGAGCTCCTCACAGTTGACATCCTGATCGAGGAGGGTATTTCAGGAGTATGATTCTGGGAATGGCTAGGCACAATATTCCCCCTATTATCCTCAGTATACACAGCCGAACTGAAGTTCAAAGTTCTGGGTTGTAAAGGAGTAACAATATCCTCAGCGGATCTGCTCGAGCCAGCTTTTAAGAGTTGTATTTCTCTTAACAGCATTTGGTTAGTTTCCTGTTGCTGCCTCATTTGTTCCTGCACACTTCCAAATAAAGTTAGAATTTCATCATTAGAGGCTAAAACGGGAGCAGATCCCTGAACACTCCGAGTAGGGATAATATCCTGAGGATGTGAAGAAGCTGGCATCCTTGGAGGAGGTGGTGGAAGCACCGAACCGGTAGTAGCAGAAGTTGTAGCAGACACAGTGGAGGAGCTCATGTTTGATCTTGAGGCCATTTTGGACAATGTGGCAAAAAGTTTAGAAAACAGAAAACCGATTAACGATTTTACAAAGATTTTTAGTAAAGATAGCACCACTTGCCCCACGGTGGGCGCCAAATTGTTTTGGTAAAAAATTACCGAAGCAATTTAGTGATCAAATTAGTTAAGTGAGGTAGTGTGCTAAAAAGTGCATTGGAAATATGCTGGTTAGGTCGTTTGTAAAAACAGTTTTCAGGATACGGCTCAGGATATTGAGCTGTATCTACGATCAAACTATGAGCAAAAAGTAAAGGAAATGACGCGAGATGTACGAGGAAAGCCATTGATCAATCTAGATCGCCAGCATAAAACCTCGGGAGCTGACAATCGCAGCTGCTTAGTCTTCTTATTGCTTCAAATGTCAGGATACAGTGCAGGATATTGACCAGATCGCTAAGTGTTACAATGCTTTGTGTGAAAGTAAAAATTGTGAGAGAACAAGTGTGAGAGTATAGTGAGTGTAGCTGTGATGTCCTATTCGATCTGATATACCCACCTATTTATAGTAATGAAATACAAACTAAAAATTCCTATAAATATGGGATGCTTCGGAATATTCCATTGTTAACGTTGTAGACCGAGTAATGCGGCTTCAACGTCTTCATTTGAACAACTTGGACCGAGTCTCCCGGAGAAAGGGTATTCATGAACGTTGGGCACCTGGACGCGTACTCCTGCACACAACCCGTTAGTAATCCTGAGGATACCATTCGGGATGTTACCAATATCCTGAATGAACATCCCGGATATGAACATATATCATACAACCAAGATATAACTCAAGATATTTCCCAGGATATGGGCTCAGAATTTCACCCATAACAGTTACATATTAAGATTATACTGTTAAAGTCACTTCTATTTTGTAAATATAAACTTGATTTTATGAATCAAATCAATCTGACAGTTTTCTAACTTCCCAAAGAGAGTTTACAGTTATAGCCAACTCTCTATGATGATTCATCACAAGAATCCATACACTTGAATAAAAATATATATTCGTTCCGTAGTGCAAAATAATTCAGTTACTGTTATGAATTATTGAACCAGACAATAATTATCACATTCATAACAATAGACAAATTGTATATATATGCATGCATCCCTCTCACTTTCCTGACACAATAATCACTCATGCCTTAACCCACTTAAAGAAAAGCTATTGTTACTATGAGTAAATAGAAGCCAAGCATATCAGGAAAACAATCCTTTCGACATGTCACTGAATACATGTGTGAGGGATGTGAATGAGCCCTTTTGTTTGATCAATTGTACACAAGAGTAGTTCTATTTTTCACAGTGGTTTTATAACACGTTATCAGCACGAGGCTCTAGCCAAGCACGAGGCTCTAGCCAAGGAAACGTTCAAGCAATTATAATCAAAGTAAGTGTTTGATTAATTTATATAAACTATAATTGTTATGATAAACGTAATATTTCTTTTATACCGTGGGATTGTTTTCCTTTAGGAGACCCAGTTATCCAGACACTCCTATCATAAAAACATCTAAATCCCATACTTAATAATAAAAATGAGTTCGAGATACCTATTGCTATGGGAATATAATAACTATGAGACTACTAACAATCTAAATCAGTGCAGAGGACCTCATACTATGGATATATAATAACTTTGAGACTACTAACAATCTAAATTTCTTTTATGCACCTAACATTTATTTATGCAAGTTAACATTTATTTGTGCAAGTTAACATTTATTTATGCAAGATAACATTTATTTATGCAAGCTAACATTTATTTATGCACCTAACATTTATATTTATGTTATCTAACATTTATTTATAAAATCTAATGTTTAATAACGTTTATTTATTTATTATTGTGCATACTAATTATATATATATATATATATATATATATATATATATATATATATCCTTAAAAATGGCTATGCATATTTTACTATAAAATTACCAATTATTAATATCATCACTGTTGTTATCAGAACCATTTAGCAGTGATAATCAGCACGTTACCCACGATACCTACCGAATCTAATATTAGTTTAAACATTTTGTTTGTTACCAAAATTTTCAAACCTAATACAGTAAAACTATTTTCAAGGTGTATCTTGGAAGCCTTAATCAAGCGTATTGTGTAAGCTTAATTTGTATCTATATAAGTAACCCACCACTCGTGTAAATCCTCAAACCAACTGAACTTCTGATATAGTTCGACACATACCCAAAACAACTCATACTCAAATTCTATTTTTTTCTCAAACAAAGCCCAATACTACTATCATGAGTCTTCAGTTTTCTACTCGTGCACACGCTGAATCTTCAAACGCAGCAGAATTTCGTACCCAGATCGAAGTCCATAAATTTCTTCAGTTTGAGGATGTACGCACCCATACGAAATATCTAACCCTCAGGAGGCTTAAAGTTAATACTATTAATAGTATCGACTGGAACGTAACGGGAATACTAGACATAGATGATCGACTGACGAGGTTACTACCAATTGGTTCACCATGGCGTCGTTTTTTTGACATCTTAGAACCTTCATACGATGAACTTGTATATGAGTTCTTGTCTACTTTTCATTTCACATGAAATAAAGACCCATCTGAGCCCTCTATCGATTTTAGACTCGGTAGAGAAACTTTTAAATTGTCACTATCTGAGTTCGCAGTACATTTAGGTATTTATACAGAAGAAGAGGTTAGATCACCTATATTTATAAACGCATTAACCGAATATCCTGATCGCATACAAGATTATTGGTCTACACTTACACCAGCAGTGTGGAGTAAAAATAACAATTCAAGAACATTTAGAGATCCTCTTTATCAATATATGCACCGTGTTCTAGCCAACACGATCAGAGGGCGCACGTCTAATCTACACAGGGTTAGTGGTACCGATCTCTTTCACTTATACAGTATGTACTTTGAGCAATACCAAACACGCCCCCCCGAAAAACCTTATGGGAGGATCATACATAACAAAAATAGCCAAATCTCTAGGTGTCATAAACGATTAGATTATTCAA
The DNA here is from genome assembly GCA_030545235.1 of Helianthus tuberosus. Lineage (NCBI taxonomy): Eukaryota > Viridiplantae > Streptophyta > Magnoliopsida > Asterales > Asteraceae > Helianthus > Helianthus tuberosus. The sequence goes on along the minus strand of CM060424.1, from coordinate 40,480,775 downwards.
GAATTATCCCCACCACGATTACCTGGAGTGGTAAATTTTACCAATATCAAGATAGTACCTATTGATATTCCTACACAAACACAATTGTTTCAATCTGAGGCAGCCCCGGTTATCCCAGAAAATACATCACAAAATCTACAACAATTACTATTGCAGTTTCCTTAACCATCTTTTTATCAGTATGATTTGTTGTCTCAATAGCAGCCAATACCACCCGTGTTTGAACATATTTCAACTAACACATCTCAAACACAGCATACTCAACCACAAACACCAAACATCTACCAGGCACTTTCACCTTTACCTTTTGGGCAAGAAGAAATGATGCAACAATCCATATTTAATGATAACATGACATTCCAAGAGTTGTTAGCACCAGAACAACCCATATCACCACTATTACAGCAACAGTCTTCACAACATTCGGAGCAACAACAACCGTCAATTGTTGAAGCCGGACCAAGTACGGTGCCTCTAATAAATCCACCTTTAGATCTAATGAAGGTTGCTAAACTAATAAAAAAGAACCGGAAAATGTCCAGACAAATAGAGTAGTTGACGAAAAAGAATGAGTGGCAGGAAGAAAGGCTAAGACAAGTAGCTAGTATCATCTCAAAACAATTTACTCCGCCACCTCCATTACCTCATGATTCTGATTCTGATTTTGATTAAGTTCAGTTGTATACACAGACAGAGGTCTGCAAACATAAAAATATACTAGAGTCATTTTCCTACGATTCAATTATTTTAATATATCTATACAAGTATCTGGGAAATACGTACAAACTAAAAGACTTACTTGCTATAGCTGAAACTAAACCATTCGTAAGTCTGTGAATAAGCATAAATTAAAGGCTACATATCTGGATAAGTAGCCATATGAATTGAAACATGTTTACATACAACATTGATATGGAAGATGACACACGAGCATTGTCATCTCAACAGCAACTCCCATCACCGTTAGATGGATCCCACCACCATATTAATAATTATGTAACTGAATTATTTTGCACTACGGAACGAATATATATTTGTATTCAAGTGTATGGATTCTTGTGATGAATCATCATAGAGAGTTGGCTATAACTGTAAACTCTCTTTGGGAAGTTAGAAAACTGTCAGATTGTTTTGATTCATAAAATCAAGTTTATATTTACAAAATAGAAGTGACTTTAACAGTATAATCTTAATATGTAACGTAGTTGCATAAGATACCTATTAAATTGTAAAGACGAAGCATGATAAACATACAAGTTTGGGTTGTACATACATACACACATACAAATGTTTTGTGGAAATACAAATGACAAATATATGTATATGAATTATTCATAAATTAGACGAATAATGCAAATAACGGTTCTGCCTGGGACATTCAAAATTAATAGAAAGAATGGGAAAAGCTAATTACCTAATAGTACAAAGCTTTTAAATAGAGGACGCTATATTTTTCCCAAAAATCAATTAGAAACTTATTGAGTTTCAAGAATATATATATATCATCAAGGATATGATGGCATGACAGATTAAGCCATCAAGGATATACTATGATAAAAAGGATTCACATATCATATGATAATCCTAAAAAGGATTAAAGGATACGCATATCCTAGCATGATACCATTTAGTATTTAAATCGATGCATCGTCTAAATGGTTATCAATTCGCAACTTGAAGTTTGCACATATGGCTTAACTAATATAGCAAGAATATTATTTCAGACTGGAAAAATTTATTTTTCATAAATTCTAAATTATCAATGATCATTGGAACAAGTATTATTATTGAAACATTTACTCCCCGTTACAGTTATTTAGAAATTGTTACAACACAACGCACAAAGATGAGATTTAATGACATGTTGGGAATAAATAATATATAGCCATATGGGCTTCATTTGTTGATTATAAATCCCAACATGAGGGGGGGATAGAAAACAACTAAAAGTGAAATAAATTTTGAAGTTATAAGTGAAATAAATTTTGAAGTTATCATTGTATTATCTGTATCCTCGAGTAAAATATCTAAAAGATATATTAAGAAGGAATTTCATCCAAAAAGTTTTGAATTGCTCCAGTTAAAATTAATGTCCAAGAAGGACAAAGACGTATTGAAAATCTTATATACCATATGCTAATGCTTTAGCTCGAGTTGATATTACAGAAAAACAAAGGGATAATAATAATATGGCTATTGAATCCCGTTTGAAACATGGGAGGCCAGTCGGTTCAAAGGATATAACATCCTCGAAAAAAAAGAAAAGGCCCTAAAAGGGAAATTGAACATAAAAGAAAATGGTAATTCAAATATCAAAACCTTCCCTTAGGAAGGAGTGAATGATAATACCTTCCCTCAGGAAGAAGTAAATGATTCCAACATAGAATTGTCAATCAATTATGGTCATACACATATATTATGGAATCAAGATGAAATAGAAAGTTTGAAGCATAATAGACCATTTGTTTTTTCAAACATTAAATTTCTTAAAAAATAGGAAGTTATTGTACATGTGCTTATATTCAACCAAAAAAAAAAAACGGAAATTTCACAAACTAGGCACCTAGCTCGGTTGGCTAGGTGCGTGAAAGGGTGTGGCCTAGACCCGGGTTCGATCCAGGGGACGGCCGGTTTCACCATTTTTATTACCATACTAATTTAGAAATTTTTCCATTAACACGTGGCAAGATGAATTATATTTTTCATATTCTTCTAAGGTAAAACGAAATTTTTGATACACTTGAGGTATGTAAGATATAATTTATACTTTTACTAACCCATCGAAACAAGTTTGGTTAGTTTTGTAAATGCAGGTAATGTAACAAAACACAGTTGTGGATCTTATGATATTTGTTTCCAAAATGGAACCAGAAGTCTCATATGAAGATCATATAACACTGATCGGCAAAAGATTGCCTACCTAAGGATTGTTGTCTATAAAGCTTTGATCAACTTTCAAGGAAGATAGAGACAAGTCACATAAATGATACATATTAAAATGAGGGGGAGTACTATACAAGTTGCACTCTTTTTCCCTTAAGTAAGTTTTATCCCATTGGGTTTTCTTAGTAAGGTTTTTAATGAGGCAACATACATGATCCAGAAATATCAGGAGAAGACTATACACTACACTCTTTTTCCCTTAGCTACGTTTTTGTCCCACTGGGTTTTTCTAGCAAGGTTTTTAACGAGGCAGTATTCCATAGTTAAACCCCAAAGTTGAAAATTGTCATCCAACTTGGAACGTATGGATTATTGGTCAAGTGAATGGTGATAATATGTCAGAGGGGGAGTGTTATGAATTATTGAATCAGACAATAATTATCACATTCATAACAGTAGACAAATTGTATATATATGCATGCATCTCTCTCACTTTCCTGACACAATAATCACTCATGCCTTAACCCACTTAAAGAAAAGCTATTGTTACTATGAGTAAATAGAAGCCAAGCATATCAGGAAAACGATCCTTTCGACATGTCACTGAATACAGGTGTGAGGGATGTGAATGAGCCCTTTTGTTTGATCAATTGTACACAAGAGTAGTTCTATTTTTCACAGTGGTTTTATAACAGTTACATAATTATTAATATGGTGGTGGGATCCATCTAACGGTGATGGGAGTTGCTGTTGAGATGACAATGCTCGTGTGTCATCTTCCATATCAATGTTGTATGTAAACATGTTTCAATTCATATGGCTACTTATCCAGATATGTAGCCTTTAATTTATGCTTATTCACAGACTTACGGATGGTTTAGTTTCAGCTATAGCAAGTAAGTCTTTTAGTTTGTACGTATTTCCCAGATACTTGTATAGATATATTAAAATAATTGAATTGTAGGAAAATGATTCTAGTATATTTTTATGTTTGCAGACCTCTGTCTGTGTATACAACTGAACTTAATCAAAATCAGAATCAGAATCATGAGGTGATGGAGGTGGCGGAGTAAATTGTTTTGAGATAATACTAGCTACATGTCTTAGCCTTTCTTCCTACCACTCATTCTTTTTCGTCAACCACTCTATTTGTCTGGACATTTTCCGGTTCTTTTTTATTAGTTTAGCAACCTTCATTAGATCTAAAGGTGGATTTATTAGAGGCACCGTACTTGGTCCAGCTTAACAATTGACGGTTGTTGTTGCTCCGGATGTTGTGAAGACTGTTGCTGTAATAGTGGTGATATGGGTTGTTCTGGTGCTAACAACTCTTGGAATGTCATGTTATCATTAAATATGGATTGTTGCATCATTTCTTCTTGCCCAAAAGGTAAAGGTGAAAGTGTCTTGTAGATGTTTGGTGTTTGTGGTTGAGTATGCTGTGTTTGAGATGTGTTAGTTGAAATATGTTCAAACACGGGTGGTATTGGCTGCTGTTGAGACAACAAATCATACTGATAAAAAGATGGTTGAGGAAACTGCAACAGTAATTGTTGTAGATTTTGTGATGTATTTTCTGGGATAACCGGTGCTGCCTCAGATTGAAACGATTGTGTTTGTGTAGGAATATCAATAGGTATTATCTCGATATTGGTAAAATTTACCACTCCAGGTAATCGTGGTGGGGATAATTCTTGAATAATCTGATCGTTTATGACACCTAGAGATTTGGCTATTTTTGTTATGTATGATCCTCCCATAAGGTTTTTCGGGGGACGTGTTTGGTATTGCTCAAAGTACATAGCAAGAGAGTAAGCAATATTACAATGGACTGACTCGAATATACTGTATAAGTGAAAGAGATCGGTACCACTAACCCTGTGTAGATTAGACGTGCGCCCTCTGATCGTGTTGGCTAGAACACGGTGCATATATTGATAAAGAGGATCTCTAAATGTTCTTGAATTGTTATTTTTACTCCACATTGCTGGTGTAAGTGTAGACCAATAATCTTGTATGCGATCAGGATATTCGGTTAATGCGTTTATAAATATAGGTGATCTAACCTCTTCTTCTGTATAAATACCTAAATGTACCGCGAACTCAGATAGTGACAATTTAAAAGTTTCTCTACCGAGTCTAAAATCGATAGAAGGCTCAGATGGGTCTTTATTTCGTGTGAAATGAAAAGTAGACCAGAACTCATATACAAGTTCATCGTATGAAGGTTCTAAGATGTCAAAAAAACGACGCCATGGTGAACCAATTGGTAGTAACCTCGTCAGTCGATCATCTATGTCTAGTATTCCCGTTACGTTCCAGTCGATACTATTAATAGTATTAACTTTAAGCCTCCTGAGGGTTAGATATTTCGTATGGGTGCGTACATCCTCAAACTGAAGAAATTTATGGACTTCGATCTGGGTACGAAATTCTGCTGCGTTTGAAGATTCAGCGTGTGCACGAGTAGAAAACTGAAGACTCATGATAGTAATATTGGGCTTTGTTTGAGAAAAAAAATAGAATTTGAGTATGAGTTGTTTTGGGTATGTGTCGAACTATATCAGAAGTTCAGTTGGTTTGAGAATTTACACGAGTGGTGGGTTACTTATATAGATACAAATTAAGCTTACACAATACGCTTGATTAAGGCTTCCAAGATACACCTTGAAAATAGTTTTACTGTATTAGGTTTGAAAATTTCGGTAATAAACAAAATGTTTAAACTAATATTAGATTCGGTAGGTATCGTGGGTAACGTGCTGATTATCACTGCTAAATGGTTCTGATAACAACAGTGATGATATTAATAATTGGTAATTTTATAGTAAAATATGCATAGCCATTTTTACGTGTATATATATATATATATATATATATATATATATATATATAGTATGCACAATAATAAATAAATAAACGTTATTAAACATTAGATTTTATAAATAAATGTTAGATAACATAAATATAAATGTTAGGTGCATAAATAAATGTTAGCTTGCATAAATAAATGTTAACTTGCATAAATAAATGTTAGGTGCATAAAAGAAATTTAGATTGTTAGTAGTTCCAAAGTTATTATATATCCATAGTATGAGGTCCTCTGCACTAATTTAGATTGTTAGTAGTCTCAGAGTTATTATATTCCCATAGCAATAGGTATCTCGTACTCATTTTTATTATTAAGTATGGGATTTAGATGTTTTTATGATAGGAGTGTCTGGATAACTGGGTCTCCTAAAGGAAAACAATCCCACGGTATAAAAGAAATATTACGTTTATCATAACAATTATAGTTTATATAAATTAATCAAACACTTACTTTGATTATAATTGCTTGAACGTTTCCTTGGCTAGAGCCTCGTGCTTGGCTAGAGCCTCGTGCTAATAACGTGTTATAAAACCACTGTGAAAAATAGAACTACTCTTGTGTACAATTGATCAAACAAAAGGGCTCATTCACATCCCTCACACCTGTATTCAGTGACATGTCGAAAGGATCGTTTTCCTGATATGCTTGGCTTCTATTTACTCATAGTAACAATAGCTTTTCTTTAAGTGGGTTAAGGCATGAGTGATTATTGTGTTAGGAAAGTGAGAGGGATGCATGCATATATATACAATTTGTCTACTGTTATGAATGTGATAATTATTGTGTGATTCAATAATTCATAACAGTTTGTTTTTTCTTTTTGATTTGATATTTTTTTATCCTTAATGCAAAATTCTAAATTATTGGATGATGATTACTTGTCTCTACAATAAAATAAATATAAAAGTCCATTTGATGAAACTCTTGAAAGTCTTAATTTTAGACCTTAATGCAAAATTCCAAATTATTGGACGATGAGTACATGTCTGTACAATAAAATAAATTTAAAAGTCCATTAGTGAAACTATTAAAAGTCTTGCAACTAATAAGCTGTAACTAACCACATCATGTGAGGTGAATTTAAACTATTCTTTACTGAATTATTAACCTTGGTTGGATTGGTATCGTTTTCCAACTAACATTTTAAAATTACTGTCTATCTCCTCGCTAGATTTTTTCTTTTATATATTGTTTCCTTTGCTTTTAGTTCAAATAAAAAATAATAAAAAATTGACGTTTGATTTTTATAGATGCTCTTCATGTTTACTAAACTAATACACGAATCGCACTGGTGGTTAGGTCAAACCAGATTACAATTTCTCCTTTTAATCGTAGGAGTTGTCAAGACTGTCTCTCGTTTAATATGGTAGTGTTCGAGTTGACATGTTTAACACATTTAATTAAACGGGACGTGATGAGTTATATATAACCAACCAATCCCTCAAAGATTCCTTGATCCATAACCATCTTTCTTATCTATTTTGATGTAAATGATATACCGAATCTTTGGCTACTAGTATCTTACTAGTATGCTGTCTTTATTAAAGTTTGCCGTTCGAAAAAAAATGATATACCGAATCCTTGTTTACTGTTTTTGACTTTTTGGTGTGTATTTTTTTTATCGACAAAATTTCTTTTAATCCATGTTGTCAGTAGGACTTGAACCCAAAACCGATCCCTCTCAAACCTAGGTGTTTTGGGGTGTATTATTGAGAGATGTACAGTTAGGTGCTGTTTGTTTTTGCTTATATTGTCTGAAAAGAGCTTATGTCTGCGGGCGGGCAGACATAAGCCCTTGAAGACTGTTTGTTTAAAAAAAAAAAGAAGATCTTAAAATAGCTTTTGTTTGCTTAAAAAAAAGCTATGAATTATAGCTTCAAGATCTTCACACACCATCTTCACACACCACCCACCCTTCTTCTTCTTCCTGCCACCACCACCTCCGCCACCACCACCGCACCACCTCCGCCACCACCACCGCACCACCGTAGAGAGAGAGAGAGAGAGAGAGAGAGAGAGATCTGTGAGAGAGAGAGAGTTGTGAGAGAGAGAGAGCAGTTTCTAGAGAGAGAGAGAGCAGTTTCTGTGAGAGAGAGAGAGAGACCTGTGAGAGAGAGAGAGACCTGTGAGAGAAAGAGAGCGACCTGCGGTGGTGGTGGCGAAGGTGGTGGCAGAGGTGGTGCGGTGGTGGTGGTGGTTGTAGAGAGAGAGAGAGTGTTCTGTGAGTTTCTAGAGACCGTAGAGAGAGAGAGAGAGGCGGTGGTGTGATGGCGGTGGTGTGATGGCGGAGGTGGTGCGGTGGTGGTGGCAGAGGTGGTGCGGTGGTGGTGGTGGTTGTAGAGAGAGAGAGAGTTTCTAGAGAGAGAGAGAGAGCAGAGAGTGTGTTTTGTGGGTGAAGTTGTTTTTGAAGAAAAAAAAACAAACCCTCTTCTCCTTGCAGACTGCAGACATTTGGGCCACATCTTCTCTTGCAGATGCCTGCAGATGTGGTTCGTAGACTACAAACATTTTACATCCGAAAAAACAAACAGCACCTTACTGTAAATTGCTTAAAGGAAATATAAATTATAGAACAAAAAACTAAACAAAAAGTTAATGAGCTCAGATGGGCCACAAAAAGTTAATGAGTTCAGATGGGCCACAAAAAGTTAATGAGTTCAGATGGGCCTGTTTTTTCTTCCATGAAACAGAAGGTGTTATGATGGACCCAACCATCATGAAAGGCTTGTAATCACAGCTCAAATGCACCAGCCGGGAATCGAACTCGGGTCTGTACCGTGGCAGGGTACTATTCTACCACTAGACCACTGGTGCTTCATGTTTTAGCTCGCTATATTAGCTTTCCAAATTCATTCTGTGGTTCCTTCCGACATGTGAGCATAGATAATGAGTTCCTTTATATTTGGACTTTTTGGAAAAAAGAAAAACGCTATTTGGCTAAACGGATGTGGGACAACTTCAATTTAATGGTGTTCAAAGAGTTTGACTAATCTTGTAATTTCAAAAAACCTCACAAATATGATTTGGACATAAAACGATATGTAAAATTAGGGGCTGTTTGGTAGCCTCTGAATGGTCATTAAGAGGCTACCTCTTAATGGAATCATTAAGAATTTTACCAATGGGATGGTAGAAGAATGTGACGTGTGTTGATTTACCATTCAGAGGTTATCTCTTAATCATTCAGACTTGAGGTTACCTCTTATTCATTCAGAGGTTTTAAACCATTAAGAGGTAGCATTTGAATGGTCATTAAGAGGCTTCCAAACAACCCCTTAGTCTTTTTTAGAATGGGCATTAGGGGTGTAAACAAGCCCAGAGGCTCGAGAGCTACTCGTGATCAGCTCGGTTAAAAGCTCGAACGAGCAGAGCCTTATCGAGCCCGAGCCCGGGCTTGAGCCTAAAATGGAGCTCGTTTTGTTATCAAGCCCGAGCTCGAGCCTGAAATACAAAGCTTGTTTAGGCTCGCGAGCCTAAACGAGCCCATACAAAATTTTAGTTTTTTTTATATATAATATATTAATAATGATGATAACATTGACGAGCCGCGCTTTGGTTCATTTAAGCGATGTTGAAGTGAGCTCGAGCCGAGCTTTTAGCTCGTTTAAGGTTGTTCTCAAAATAGTTGGAGCCGAGCCGAGCTCGAGCTTTGGGTTTTACTCGAGCTCAAAGAAGTAGGATCGAACCGAGCCGAGCTCAAGCTTCATAAAAACCTAACGAGCCGAGCTCGAGCATGGTCGAGCTCGGGCTCGGCCCGGCTCGTTTACACCCCTAATGGTCACACACACATTTCTTAATTCCTCATCATCTAAATACCAACAATTGGGTTTGAACTGGTATTTACCGGGCCAAATGCCTTTTGTGTTTAATTAATTCTGCATCAAATTATTTTTCTAAATGGGCAGCCCGTTATTTCAATACACATTTATTGATGATGTGGTATTTTCAACAACCGGAAGGGGATGGCTTGGAGACTCGGTCTCTTCAAAGTTGAAACCACATTTGTCTTATACTTGTCAAAAAAAATATGGATAATGTTTCACTCAATTTTATTTCAATATCACAATCATCGACGAATAGTTTTAGCATTCAGTCGCATCAAGGACCTCGACATTTGACCCAACCCGAGGATTTATTAGAGTTACTCTGTTTGTTATTAAGCTACGTACTCTAAACAGCTAATGTGCGCGGATTTATGTTTCCACTACCTTGTGGCAGGAAATCTAAATTCGTTATTGTATGCCTTTTGTGATCTCCAAGATTATGTGGTATTACATGTGTAGCGTAAGTATCAAATGCAAATGAGTCTTAACATATACAATGGTCTTAACATGTTTGTTACTTGAGAAGTGAAATAAGTTTTTTTTTTTAAATCTATTTAAGTGATGTTTACTTACAAAATGTAAAAAAAAAAAAAAAAAAAACGTTTATTTACTCTAGTGTAGTAATTACACAATTACTCTTTTAGTGTAAAAACACGATTTACACAATTACTCTTTTAATACGATATATACATAAGGACCAGTACGACTTATTTGTACTCGAACCTAACCCTAAATGTCTGTGTATATATAGTTATATTGTTTTTAGCAAATATGAATTATATTGTTTTCAGCAAATATGAATATGAGGTACCGAATTACCGAATGTGAACTAACTACGCATCGAACTACAAAATGTGACTTACCGAATGTGGCTAACTGAATGTGTTATGTATATTATTTGATATAAAGATATTGTTAATGAACTATATATATTTTATAGTTGTTATCCCACTTTTATTCAGGCGTACATATGTCTTTTGATGTACGTTAGGTTACACGATTATTCAGGTAGACTTGAGAATGGACTCAAGAGATTCGAGTTTCAAAGATTTTTCTTAAAATGTAATAAATGATGTTTTGATTATTGTAAACGTTGTAATGTTTTTATCATTTATGTATTGGTGTATTGATCTCTGTTTATCGGTATAGTGACATGTAAGCCGCGTGGGCGGGGTGTTACATGGAATTAAGATGGAACCGTTGAAAGCATAAACCTGAGAGTAGGGATGAGCATTTGGTACCGAGTACCGATACCAAATATCCCGTACTGAATTATTTTTGATACCGGCACTTTCGCTTCAGTAAGGTACCGATATTTTACCAAAATTTACCTTCAAATACCGGTATTTACCTTCAAATATCAGTACCGTATCGAGCATTATCGGTATCCATACCAATTCCCATATTTGACGATTTATAGTATCGGTACGACTGTAAACGAACCAAACGTTCAATGAACAGTTCGTGAACCGTTCGGCGGAAATTCATTTATGTCCGTTCGATTAGCTTAATGAACGAATACGAACAAAAATTTCGTCCGTTTAGCTTAACGAACGGACAAAAATTAGGTCTCGTTCGTTCGATTGCGTTCATGAAAGTTCGGTAATATGTTCGGTTACGTTCGTGTTCGTTTAATTATATTAAATAATAATAAATAATAAACCTTTTATCTAAACATATTGAAAACTTAAAACCCTATTTTTTTCTAAGTTAGCTAAAATTTGGACATTGGGATTATTATGTATAAGTTAGTTAAACTTGATTCACCGTTTGGTGATTGTAGTAGACTCCTTGTGTTTTGATTTATCATTTGATGGTTGTTTTTAACTACTTATGTCAAATGTTTAAGGTTAATAATGTTTTTATTTTTTATTTTCAAGTTAAATGTTTGTTTACGTTCGTTTATATGTTCGAGACCAGTGTTCACAAACTGTTCATGAACAAATGAATTTTCTTAACGGACAAACATGAGTAGAAACTTATGTTTGGTATGCGTTCGTTAACAGTTCGCAAACATGTTAATTTCCTTAACGAATGAACACGAACATGGCCTTGTTCGTGTTCGTTCGGTTTGATTACAACCCTAAGTATCGGTACCGAGCTCTTCCCTACCTAAGTAAGTGTAACACCCATAGTTGCAGTATTGCTGAAATCAAAGCTATGGTAATAAGAGATGCAAATACAAAATCACACACATGTACAATGTATCCACGTGACAAGAAGATATCCTAGTATGTCGAACTGATATCGGCCGAATTCTTATCGCAATACGCAAGGTAATTCTGCTAGTTATGTCACTAATTAATGTACATCGAAGCTATGCTAATTACTTTTTAAAGTGTGTACACTACCATTCATATTTTCAATTTATGAATTATAAACTAGGTATTATATCAAAGTAGTAGGATTTTCACGCGTTGCGTCGGGAATTTGGTCGGTATCATTTCCATTCATTACAGTAGCTGTATGGTAACAGCTACTATATAAAATTAATGCTCAAGTAAATGTCAATTTACGTCCCTGAGGTTTACACTAAAAAGCAGGACCAACCCTCATTTGAAAAAAAAACGCAACAATGCAGTCCTTGGGGTTGTCAATTTGATTCAGTCAAGTTCCTGTTAACATTTTCTATTAGTCAAAGGTTAGCTGACCGGGGTATATATGTCTTTTTAACTTGATTTTGAAGGGTATTATTGTCTTTTCACTATTATTATTATAGTTATTATTAGTAAAACCAATCAAATATAATTGCCCCCTTCAGACCCCCTTTTATTCTCTCACTCTGTTCTTCATTGTTCTTCAATCTTCTTCCTGTTAATGCAACCTAAAAGTGTGCATCTTTTTGCTAATCGAAGGATAAAATTTCAAGAATGATTGCTGGAATCGACATCTCGTTCACATTAACATCAAAACCAGCAGCTGCAGATGACAGTGAAGATGAGTTTGCTAAGCTGTACGTGTTCCGGTTCACAATGTTGATCATTCCTCCGTTGACCATAATCTTAATGAACATTGCAGCGATCTTTTTGCTAGCCGGAGGATTAAATTTCTACAGAGAATCGCATATTTCAATGTCCGGATGTACCCATTTACCTTGATCTTCTTGCTAGCTGATGCCAGTCATTCAAGGTCTGCTAAAAGTGACTGCTGGAATCGACATCTCGTTCACATTAACATCAAAACTAGCAGCTGTAGATGACAGTGAAGATGAGTTTGCTGAGCTGTACGAGTTCAGGTTCACAATGTTGATCAACAAGTTTGAATTTTGAAAACCCTTTTAACAGATCTAAGATTGATTAAGTTTATGAATTGGGGAGCTTTTTTATATGGGGTTTTTATGTATTTGCAAGTCAAAAGATAAATCTGGAGTTATTTGCATCTCACACATTTGAATTCCTATATCTCGACTATAGTGTTGACTTTAAGTTTGACTTTAACTTGTGAAGTTATAGGAGAGAAGATTACCAGTAGGAAATTTGGGATATTGCACACAAAAAACAATTTGGTTGTTGATGATGATTTTCAGGAGCAGTGATGGTGATGAATCTGGTTGTATTTTCTTAATTTTCAGTATTTCGTACTTACACTTTTGGTCCCTGGAGGGTATTATAGTCATTTAACAAGTTCAGTAACAGTCAACTAACCTTTGACTAACAGAAAATGTTAACAGTGACTTGATTGAATCAAATTGACAACTCCAGGGAATGGATTGTTGCGTTTTCTCAAATGAGTGCTGGTCCCGCGTTTTGGTGTAAACCTCAGGGACGTAAATTGACGTTTGGATGAAAGTGACAAAAAATCTCAAAAGTGAAGGACTATATGGTACAAAAATATTGTTTTGAATGAAAATGGCAAACATGACAACTCCAGGGCACTAGAATGTGGTGTCCTAATGTTGTTTTGGAAGGTACAAATTTTTGAGGTTACACTTTTTTGTGTCATTTAAAAAATGCACCAGCATGTTAGGTTTCGTGTCAAAATTTAGTAAGAATGCAATGTTTTGTAAAAGACTTGTGACATTTTTTAAAGTTTGACTTTTATGATCGCAGAAACAAACGTATATGTAGGTCAAAAAACGTTTTTTTTTGGATATACATATGCAAGCGCAGCCTCATTATAACTATTTTTTTATGTAGGTACTCAGGCGGGCGAGGAATTTTATGTTCACCACACACCCAATGGCACTAGAATGTGGTGTCCTAATGTTCCTACTGGTTTAAGGCCTATTGTTGGTTGTGTATACGAAACGTGGAAGGATGTGTTTAGTATGTACAAGGAGTATGCCGTGTATTGTGGGTTTTCTATTCGTAAGGGGCAAACCAAGAGATGGAAGAGGTTTGTTACTCACCAGTACATAAGGTGTACTAAATATTCAAAACCACAGATTAAGCGTAAAACTGATACCCTGGATCAGTCAACCATGAATATATGTATAATATATGTAACATCTTTTTTTTGTAGTGTGCGTACCAACATGTAACATCTTTTTGTAGGAAGACGACTTTTGTAATAATGTGATGTAATATAACACTTTGTGTCGGAGGAGAAAGAAAAGAAAACACGCCTTTTATATATGTGGATATCTTTTAAATGGTAAAAAAACAAGCCTTTTTTCTTGTTTACTGGGTGTTTACATTTTTTGAAATTGTACAGAAAACGTAACGTTATTTTTTGTACATTTTTTTTTTGTAAAATGTTACACATAATGTAATATTTCTTGCTCATTTTTTTTGTTTACTGGGTGTTTACATTTTTTTGAAATTATACAGAAAATGTATGTTTACACGTGGTGTAACTTCATATATATGTATAATATATGTAACATCTTTTTTTTTTTGTAGTGTACGTACCAACATGTAACATATTTTTGTAGGAAGACGACTTTTGTAACAATGTGATGTAATATAACACTTTGTGTCGGAGGAGAAAGAAAAGAAAACGCCTTACACTCTTATGTATGTGGATATCCTTTAAATGGTAAAAAAACAAGCATTTTTTCTTGTTTACTGGGTGTTTACATTTTTTGAAATTATACAGAAAATGTAACGTTATTTTTTGTACTTTTTTTTTGTAAAATGTTACATATAATGTAATGTTATAAACCAGACATTTTAGGCCCAACCCATTACTTATGGGCTTTAGGGTTTATGGTTATGTTTATCTCTATATATTGTAATGTTGATTAGAATGAAGGATGTAATTCAGTTTATCCCTATATCTCTTTGGTTTTTATCACGTTATCAGCACGAATTGACTCTTCACGGAAAAATTACCGGCAATCTTCAACATCAGGAATTCATCAACATCACTTTTGGATTCAGATAATTGTCGTTCATCAAATCCGGGTACATTATCAATTTTTCTGCAACTTTTCGTTTGAACTTTAGAACATATTAGAACTGCCCTGTTTTTGTGATTTAGGACAGAATCGATGGGTGGAGATACAATAGGAAGTTTATTTGGCTAGGAAGGCTAGGAAGTGATCTTGACCATCCATTAAGTTAATCAAGGGCTAAGATTAAATCAGGGAAATTGAAAGAAAGAAAAGAGGCGCGTGAGTTTGTTCAAGGGCATTCTAGTCAATCCAAGCCAATAGTTTCTCTCTCCTCCAATTCCCCCCCATTTTTTAAACGTTAATAACTCTTTCATACGACATTATTTTTTATAAAAATTGCACAAAAAAACGAGCGTTTTTTTATCTTTAAAACGAGTATACTATTGCTATATTTAAAAAAAAAAATTTAAACCCAGTTGTGTAAAACGCAATAGAAAAACCACCAGTTACGTAAAACGCAATGAAAAAAAAACATAAAAAATGACATTTTTCTAAAACGCAATGCACAAAAAACACAAAGAAATGACTTATTTGTAAAACGCAATGGCCAAAAAACACAAAGAAATGTCTTATTTCTAAAACGTAATGGACTGAAAACACATAAAAAAGTGTTTTACCTAAAACGCAATGCACAAAAAACACAAAGAAATGTCTTATTTGTAAAACGCAATGCCAGAAAACACAAAGAAATGTTTTATTTGTAAAACGCAATGACCAGAAAACACTTAAAAATGTCTCATTTCTAAAACGCAATGACCTAAAAAAACAAAAGAAAGTGTTCTCTGTAAAACGCAATGGACTGAAAACACCTAAAAATGTGTTTTACCTAAAACGCAATGACTAAAAACACTTCAAAAATGTGTTTTACCTAAAACGCAATGACTAAAGATACTTAAAAATGTGTTTTTTCTAAAACGCAATAGCCAGAAAACACATAAAACTCTCTTATTTCTAAAACGCAATGGACACATAAAACTGTTTGTGAACTGTTTGTGAATTGTCTGTGAACTGTCTGAATTGTCTACGAATTACTGTCTTCGAAATGAGCCAATTTCTGGAAAATTAATTTTTCTGATGCGTTTTTAGTACAGCAATTTAATCGATTCAATCGCAGCTAAACCCCAGCCAGGGGCTCTGCCCCTTGGACCCCGCCAGCGGCTGCCGCCCCTGGGACCCCGCTACCAGGGGCGCTGCCCCCGGACCCCCGCCAAGATCGTAAAACGCAATGAGTAAATCAAAAACTCATATCGTAAAAATGAAATTAAAGAATTTCTTACATGGATCGAAGTGATTTCTTCAACAATTAACGATTTTTGAATGATTGAAACACTTATCAGCGATTGAATCGAACAAATCGAGCGATTATCTTCAAAATCACCAGAAAAAACGAGATTTTGAATGAAATTAAACTGGGTTTTCTTCGAAAAAAGCTGAAGAACACGTTGATCGGGTGGTTAAATCATTGATTGATGACGAAAATCACACTATAATGTAGTGATTATTGAGATAGTAAGTGAAGAAAAGGTTGGAGATGGTAGGTTTTGAAGTAACTGGGAGAAGAAGGAAGAAGAAATGATGAGATTGACTAAAATACCCTTTCTCTTTATTTTAAAATTTCCCACATGTCATAATCTTATGACTTCCTATCCTTCCTAGCCAAAATTAACTTCCTATATGATCTTTTCCCCATAATCGAAATAAAAAATATCACAATCCATTAACGTATTTAAGAATCAAATACACAATATCCAAATAACATTTTTTTTCCGTGTGTTGTTTTCAATACTGCAAAAGGACAAACTCCTTTCGTTAATGTCTCAACAAAAAACAAGAATGAGAACCCTTATCAAACATCTAAGATAAGAGACAGCCAGACCTAAGATTCGCAAAGTGCCCTCATTTTTTTAGCATTTGTAGGCCCTTCCTTTACTTCAAACTATATTCCAAACACAAAAAGCTATAAGCACCAAACACCGGATCGCTTTTATGCGGATATTTTTCTAGACAAGATTGGTGCCAATAAGGAATTGCAGTAAGTTTTAATATTAATCTAGGTTTAGTATACTAAAAACTAAACTCCTTTAAATAACACATACATATGAATTCAACATTAACTAATACACGTAGCCTACTAACACAATTATCACCGGCCACGGTTCCTACCGGTCACGCATAACAATCTCTTACCCGAAAAACTTCCCCCGGCGATTCAACTCACCGGTTAACCGACGCTACAATCATCCTCCTCCTCCTCATCATCAACGATGTCAGTTCGGCACTTTCACCGGCAGTGACGACGCCGATCTCCGGCTGCTTTACCGTCGCCGGAGATGACGGTTCTTTGGAGACCCGGTGGGTTCTTCCAGCAGATTCAATAAAATCACGGTTGATCGACATCTAGATCCACCACATCGCGACATGAAGTTGTGGTCCGAAGTCGCCGGAACGCCGGTTGTCTTTTACTCGGAAGGTTTACTCAATAATCGTAGCCATACATGATACATCTTATCAGATTGAATAAATGATAAATACGGCATATAATATTCGGGTGAGCGGGGCACTTCTCGGGGAGGGGATCGGTGAGTGAACTCCCCGAGCGGGAACACCGCCGCCATCCAAACTTTACCGCGCGGGCAGTGAAGTGCTCGGTGTGTACTCACCGATTGAGAGAGAGGAGAGAGAGGGGGGTGATTGGTTGTTAATGTGGGTCCACCATTTTTCCACCAATCATATTTTTTCTTCTTTTTTATAAAAAAATAATTGTGTGAGTGGAGTGATGCCAACGTTTGAGTGCAAAATGAGGACTTAAGAGGAGAGTTGACGTGGTGCGTGCTGATTGGGTGTGTGTAAGAGAGGTTACTCCCCTAAGAGAGAAGTGCCCCTCTCACCCTTATTATGTTGTAAAGATTCCTTACAACTTTTAATTAATGAGTTTATTATATACGTTAATATTTAATAAAATTTAAAGGAGTAAACTGCCATTTTGGTCCCTGTGGTTTGGTCAGTTTTGCCACTTTAGTCCAAATCTCAAACTTATTACATCTGGGTTCCTGTGGTTTGCATTTTGTTGCCATTTTAGTACAAAATCCAAAAAACCCATATTTTGACTATTGAATGCTGATACTTTTTTCCTTTTATACAGGGGTATTTTGGTCCAAGTGCATTTCATTTAATATTTTGTTAATTATAAAACTAAATTTAATTATAAAACTAAATTAAAGATCCAGATTAACACCCTCTGTCTCTCTCTTCTCTCTCTCTCTCTTTCGAGCAACACCACCGCCACCGCCACCATCAACACCCACCCATCAACACTGAATCATCATCATCTGTTTCACCCCTCTGTCTCTCTCTCTTCTCTCTCTTTAACACAAATCAAATCCAGTTTCATTTTAATTCTAGAAATCCACAAATCAAGTCCAGTTTCATGTAAGCATCGGAATCGGAAACCAGAGAATCATTCAACCCCATTCCACCGGAGAAGTAGAAGTCTATTCCGGCGTCGAGTGGGACGGATCAGTTAACGGAGAAGTCACCATCAATTGAAACCCTTCAACAGAGGGTTTAGTTTCCCCGCCGTCAACAACCAAAAAAACATGTTGCTTAGAGAGAGAGAGAAAGAGAGAGATCTAACAGAGGGTTGAAGCCGCCGCTTCCACCGTCAACAACCTCTCAAAAAAAGATCTAGTAGAGAGAGAGAGAGATCTAACCAAAAAATCATTCGCCGCTGCTTCCACCGTCAACAACCTTCCAAAAATGTCAAAACCCTAACCCTCCACCGGATCTGCAACCACCTTCGACCAATTTGAGAAAGAGAGAGAGAGAAGGGAAGAAGATGAGGTGGGGATGATGGTAGTGCAGTGGTGGTGGTGCGGGGGTGGAGGTGAAGCCGTCGGGGATGATGGTTGAAGTCGTCGGGGATGGTGGTTGTTGGGGTTTCAGTGGGATGGTGGTTGTTGGCGGCAGTGGGATGGTGGTGGTGGGGTTTCAGTGGGATGGTGGTTGTTGGCGGTAGTGGGATGGTGGTGGTGGGGATGATGCGGTTGTGGGGTGGTGGTTGTGGCGGTGGTAGTTTAGAGAGAGAGAGAGAGAGCAGAGTGAGAAAGAACTGGATCTTTAATCTGGATGTGTGTGTATATATATATAATCTGGATCTTTAATTTAGTTTTATAATTAAATTTAGTTTTATAATTAACAAAATATTAAATGAAATGCACTTGGACCAAAATACCCCTGCACAAAAGGACAAAAGAATCAGCATTCAACAGTCAAAATATGGGTGTTTTGGATTTTGGACTAAAATGGCAACAAAATGCAAACTACAGGGACCTAGATGTAATAAGTTTGAGATTTGAACTAAAGTGGCAAAACTAGCCAAACCACAGGGACCAAAATGGCAGTTTACTCAATTTAAAGTTTAAAATATCGATATGTAAGCATAATATTATGTGGATATTTCGTTTTGGGCTAATATCTTGGGTGGTAGAACTCTATATAATAGTAATTGATTATACACCATAAATAATAAATCATACACCTTTTAAATTGTGAAAAATGAAAAATCATTCTAGAAGAGTTCTTTGAAAATGCACCAATTCCGATATAAAGGAACCCAACGAGAAAACATGTTAAAAAGAATTATTATATAATATCAACAAATTTAGTGTGATCTTATTTTTTTTAATAAAAAAAAAACAATCTCATCGCTACATATGAAAATTGTCTTCTTGATTAGAACCCGAAGTTCTAATTATAAAGAACCCGAAGTTCTCCTATAGTATCCATTATATAAAAGGCTAAAGCTATGACATTCCTTCGTCATCATCTTGATGAAAACCTGAAGAGGGAATACCTTACTATCAAGGACCCTCTCGAGTTATGGAAAAACATTCAAGAACGATTTGACCACCTGAAGTTGGTCTTACTTTCTAAAACTCACTATGAATGGGTTCATTTAAGGCTACAAGATCATAAAACTGTTAGTGAGTACAACCCTGCCCTTTTTTTCGTATCACCTCTAAGTTTAAATTATGTGGTGAACAAATCACCGATGAAGACATGTTAGAGAAAATTTTCTCAACGTTCCATTCATCCAACATGCTCTTGACGCAGTATTACTGAGAACGTAAATTTACCAAATATACTGATCTAATACCATGTTTGTTAGTCGCGGAGCAAAATAACAAGCTTCATCTACAAAATTAGTAAATGCGACCACTTATCTAATGTATTTCTAGACTATGTTTTTTTTTCTTTTCCTTGTTTTAATTTTGTTTTCATTTGTCTACGGTATTTTTGTTGAAACTAATATTATGTTTCATTTAAAACCTAGTGATGTTTGATTCAAAGTTGTATGATGTTTTTATCATACTCAAACATGCAATTTCTTATATTTAACGTGTTTTATTATTTCCAGAAGAAATATGTATACCAGCTCCAGCATAGCTATTATTGGTGATGAATGTCTGGTAGACAGCGGTAGTACTAACACTATTCTCAAAGACATGAAATTTTTCTCTGAGTTGTCTCCGGCAGAGACACCGATTAGTACTATATCTGGTGTCAGTAACCTTATCGAAGGCTCCGGCAGAGCACACATAATATTATCTTCGGGTACCCAACTAACTATTGATAATGCATTATATTCAAGTAAATCCAGAAGAAATTTACTTAGCTTTAAAGATATTCGAAAAAACGGTTACCACCTAAGAGCAAATCTGAAAATAATATCGAATATCTTCAAATTACTTCAAACAAAAATGGCAAAGAAACAATTGTTGAACAACTAGAAGCCTTATCCTCTGGGTTATATTGTACTAATATCAATCCTATCAAATCATACATGGTGAGTAACCAAAAGCTGTTAGATAAAGACACATTAAATATATGGCATGATCGTCTAGGTCACCCTGGTAGCATAATGATGAGATGAATAATCAAAAGTGCAATCGGGCACCCTCTCAAAAACTTAAAAGTTTTGCTACCACAAGACTTATTATGTGCAGCATGCTCTCTGGGCAAACTTATAACTCGGTCCTCACAAACTAAATTGATACATGAAACCCCCTCATTTTTGGAAAGAATCCAAGGGGATATTTATGGGCCTATCCATCCTCCGTGTGGACCATTCCGCTATTTCTTGGTCCTAATAGATGCATCATCTAGGTGGTCACATGTGAGCCTTTTAGCCACTCGAAATGTAGCATTTGCCCGACTTTTAGCTCAAATCATAAAATTGAGAGCCAATTTCCCCGATAATCAAATTAGAAACATCCGGGTGGATAATGCAGGAGAATTCACATCTCAAGCTTTTAATGACTATTGTATGTCAATTGGGATCAATGTTGAACATTCAGTACCTCATGTTCACACACAAAACGGTTTAGCTGAATCTCTGATTAAACGATTACAAATAATCGCTAAACCACTCTTAATGAGATGTAAATTACCATCTTCTGCATGGGGTCATGCTATTTTTCATGCCGCTGCACTGATTAGATTGAGACCAACTGCTGATCACGAATACTCCCCATTACAACTGGTCTCTGGACGAGAACCAAGTTTGTCCCACCTTAGAATTTTTGGTTGTGCGGTATATGTACCAATACCGCCACCACAACGTACTACAATGGGACCCCAAAGAAGACTGGGTATCTATATTGGTTTTAACTCCCAGTCCATAATTAAATATTTAGAACCAATGACGGGAGACATGTTTACAGCACGGTATGCTGACTGTCATTTTGATGAAACAATGTTCCCAGTCTTAGGGGGAGATAAGGACAAAGAAAGACTGGTAACACAAGAAATAACGTGGAATGCATCATCGTTATCAAATCTCGACCCCCGAAGTGGTCAATGTGAATATGAAGTCCAAAAGATCATACATTTGCAAAGAATAGCGGATGAATTACCATATGCATTCACAGACACGAATAGAGTGACAAAATCACATGTACCAACATCCAATGCACCTGCTCAAATTGAAGTAATCCCAAAAGCGATTACTATACAACGAAAGCGTGGGAGACCAATCGGTTCCAAAGACAAAAACCCACGGAAACGAAAAGAGCAAAGTAACGAAGTTGGTGAAAACTCACAAAAGATTATAAGTGAAACCCCGGTAGAGACAAATTTGAAACCCCTGTAGAGGTAAATGTCCCAGAAGAGACAACTTTGAATCCAGAGGAAAATGAAGTTTCAGAAGAAACACCGGTACCGAATGAAAATGAGATCTCTATTAATTATGTACAAGATAGTACTATGTGGAACCGGAATAAAACACGTGTTGATGATATATTCGCATATGCTATAGCAACGGATGTAATCAATGAAAATGATTACGTACCAAAAACTTTAGAAGAGTGCATGCACAGAAATGATTGGCCAAGATGGCAAGAAGCCATGAACTCCGAATTGAATTCGCTCGAAAAGCGACATGTTTTCGGACCTGTAGTCCGAACGCCCATAGACGTCAAACCAGTAGGTTATAAATGGGTGTTTGCAATAAAGAGAAATGAAAAGAATGAGATTGTACGATATAAGGCTCGACTTGTAGCACAAGGGTTTTCCCAAATCCCAGGAGTTGATTATGAGGAAACGTATTCCCCTGTAGTGGATGCGATAACCCTTAGGTTCCTAATCGGCCTCACAATCTCTGAAGGACTTCATATGAGACTAATGGATGTCGTCACCGCATACTTATATGGGACACCTAAAAATGACATCTACATGAAAATCCCTAAAGGATTAAAATTGCCTGAAGCATTAAAATCAACACCTCGAGAAATGTGTTCTATAAAGCTCCAGAGATCTTTATATGGTCTCAAACAATCTGGTCGTATGTGGTACAATCGACTTAGTGAATATCTCGAAAAAGAAGGATACAAGTATGATGTAATCAGTCCATGTGTCTTTATAAAAAGATCAGTCTCAAATTTCACTATAATAGCAGTCTATGTTGACGATATCAACATCATCGGATCTCCTGAAGAGATAGAGAAAGCTGCTCAGTTGTTAAAGAAAGAATTTGAAATGAAAGATCTTGGTATGGCGAAATTATGTATCAGACTACAATTTGAGTAACTGTGCAATGACACATTTGTCCATCAATCAAACTACATCCAGAAGATGTTAGTACGGTTCAGTATGGATAAAGCACATCCGTTTAGCGTACCTATGGCTGTCCGACCGCTAGATCCACACAAGGATTCTTATCGCCCTCAAGAAGAAGGCGAAGAAGTACTTGGTCCAGAAGTACTATACTTAAGCGCGATCGGTGCCCTTATGTATCTCACAAATAACACAAGACCTGACATTGCATTTGCAGTACATGTACTAGCAAGATACAGTTCGAATCCAACACGTAGACACTGGAATGGTGTAAAACATATATTCCGGTATATTTGCGGGACACAAGATTTAGGTCTTTTCTATCAGAAATATCAAAAGTCCCAGCTTGTTGGGTATGCTGATGCCAGATATCTATCAGATCCTCACAAAGCAAAATCTCAGATAGGTTATGTATTCACATACGGCGGCACAACAATTTCTTGGAAGTCAACTAAGCAAACACTTACAACAACATCATCAAATCATGCCGAATTGATAGCACTATATGATGCTGGTCGAGAATGCGTGTGGTTGAGATCAATGATTAATCACATACAAGAAGCATGCGGATTAGAACAGATCAAGAAGGAGCCGACAATTATTTATGAAGACAACGCTGCTTGCATAGCTCAGATCAGAGAAGGTTATATCAAGGGTGATCGAACAAAGCACATCTGACCAAAATTTTTCTCAACATATGACTTGCAAAAAGAAGGGGAAATTGATGTTCGCCAGATTAAGTCAAGTGAAAATCTAGCTGACCTGTTCACGAAATCTTTACCTAGAAGCAGTTTCGAGCAGCTATCACACAAGATCAGTCTTCGTAGATTGAAAGATGTTTGTTGAATTCAGGGGGAGAATTATACACGCTGTACTCTTTTTCCCTTAACTAAGTTTTGTCCCACAGGGTTTTCTTAATAAGGTTTTTAATGAGGCAGCATAGCTGATCCAGTAGTATCAGTTTATTTATTCAGGTCCTGAAGTACCTATTTAACATCATCCTGAAGTATGTTGTTAAACTATGTATAATTCTAAATGTCTGAGGGGGAGTGTTATAAACCATACATTTTAGGCCCAACCCATTACTTATGGGCTTTAGGGTTTATGGTTTATGGTTATGTTTGTCTCTATATATTGAAATGTTGATTAGAATGAAGGATGTAATTCAATTTATCCCTATTTCTCATTGGTTTTTATCATGTAATACTTATTGCTCATTTTATACAATGTAACCTTAATAAGATGGTACATATAAAGTAACATTTTTTCCTCATTGGTTACATTTTTTGTTTTTTTTTCTTTTTTGTAAAATGTTACATATAATGTAATATTTATTGCTCATTTGTAGAATGTAACCTTAATAAGATGGTACATATAAGGTAACATATAATGTAACCTTATTCAACGTGTATATCCAGTTTTTCACCTAATGCTTTTACATTTATTTGTTATATACAACACTGGTGGCCCCAACACCGATAAATTAAAAAAAAGTATCGTAAAACAACTTTATGAAGAAAATACTTAAGTTACAAAATTTTGCCCCCACAAATGTTAAGGTGCAACATTATTATATAACCAAACAACGCATACAACACATTTGTTCCCTTAAAAAAATACTCAAGTTACAAAAATACTTTTTTCTTTTCTTTCAAATCCTTTGCTGGTGTGTCCGATTCCAACACTGTTACAAAATAAATTGTCAAACATAAATGTAACAAACCATCTAACAATTTAATGTTACATACCAATTAGTTTCTTTTTTATTTTATTTCCTATTTTTTTAGACACCCGCTTTTGTTTGTGAAAAAGGAGTTCAACTTATAAAATAACCAAAAGAACAAAAAAAAATATGACTGTTGTTTTATTTCAAATTAATTGTCAAACATAAATGTAATCTTTTCTTCCCAATAGAACATTTTTTGTAACAGCTTTAAAAAACATGAAACCACTTTTTATGAACATACAAATAAAAAAACAGGGAACGTACACTGCCTTCCAACACTGTTTATGAACATCACATAAAGTACATAAATCACTTTTTTAAAAAGAAAAAAAACCCAAATGTGTATGAAAATAACAACCAAAAACCATATATGAAACCCCAAATTATACAGAAAACAAAGCTCGTAAATTTGTCAAGAAAAAACACATTTTTACCCCCAAAACAAAGCTTTTTTGTTTACACTTTTTCCCTTTGAATGTACTTTTTCACTACACAATTTTTAAAATATGTACGTCTTAGAAAGTAACATTTTCTCCAATAGAACATTTGTTACAACCTTTTAAAAAATAACACTAAAAACGGTTTTGTAACAACTTATGAACAAAAGCGACATCAGAAAAAAAGAAAGAAAATAAAAACAATATCATCACTTTTAAACGTTTTATGTTGTCCGATACTACCAAAAGCGATATCATCACTTAGTGGTGTAAATAAAAAAATCAAAACGGAATTTTGGATGGTACAATTAAAAGCCCAAAAATCTCCAAAAACTACAAAACAAAAACTACTTAAGTTGGCGCACCAGAAATTCTAGATTAATCACCAAAAAGGTCGTTGGTAAAGCTTTGTGTGTTTCCTTGCGGAGAAATTTGCAGATTAAGTCTTTGAACTTCCTATCCAAGATCAGTTGAAGGCGGGGAAATGGAACTTTTTGTGTGTGTTTTTTATAAACAATGGAAAAGATGAGAAAAGATTTTGCTTTTTGGTTTTGATATGTTGTCCAGTGTAGGGTAGGGTTATAGGGGGGTCATGTAGGGATAATGAGTGGGGTGGTACAGTAGGGAGCATAGTTTTTTTTTTATCTCGATGGATGTCACCGTACATACACTTACATTTATTTCAAGAAACCAAAATTTTACATGCATGCCAAAAATACCCTTGCAAGTACTTTCCCTAATTATTAAAGCAAAAGTAACATCACCTTCACACCCAAAATGATCACAATCGTTGATGAATTAAATCAATGGTAGATGTTAGAGTTTTTAGGGTTTCTTCAACTCAAGTGGGTTTTCAATTTATCCTTGCCCTATATATATATATATGGGAAGGTTCAAATGAAAACCACTAGTTATTATGAAAAC
The DNA here is from genome assembly GCA_030545235.1 of Helianthus tuberosus. Classification (NCBI taxonomy): domain Eukaryota; kingdom Viridiplantae; phylum Streptophyta; class Magnoliopsida; order Asterales; family Asteraceae; genus Helianthus; species Helianthus tuberosus. The sequence continues at coordinate 40,454,662 of CM060424.1, read as the reverse complement.
TCGAAAACTAATTAAAAAAAGCCAAAAAAACATACAAATTTTTTTTTGCATACAAATTTTCGCAACTTTATAAATATAAAAAAAATTCAAAATTTTTTTGTAGTGCACATGTGTATGTGCTACACATGTGTACTACAATTTTTTTTTTTGAAAAAAAGTCTTTTTTATATATAAAAACCTGCGATTTTTATAAAAAAATTGAAAAAAAAAAATTGGTGTGTTTTTTAGGCTTTTTTTAGTTAGTTTTCGAGTTTTCACAATAAAAATGGTTTTTATTTGAACCATACATACATACATACATACATACATACATACATACATACATACATACATACATACATACATATATATATAGTTTATGAGTGATTATGAATAGTGATTTAAAATTTAAAATAATATATACCTTTTTAATATTTTATTATTTTAATATTATAATAGTTGTAATTATATTTTCTTTTAGCCTTAACGTTATTTTTCTATTTTTTTCTTTTCTAAAACCATATTTATTTATTTTTTAGTATTTTTTAAAACATATTTTCTTTATCAATTAATTTGATGTTTCTTTGATAACATATGTTGATTAATTTTTTTTCTAAAAATTTAAGTACGTAGCTAAATCGATTCTGACGTTTTGGCTTTCTTAACAAAAATACTACATTTTCAAATAACGTCTGTTTTACAGTATCATTTGCTTTATTTCACTGCAAAGCGCGACGTGAACAAAACTAGTTTACTCTAAAAATAACATTGAAACTAAAATTTAGGCTTGAGAAAAAACAAAGTTATTTTAATAAATAATAATGAAATTTTAATAAATAATAATGAAATTTTAATTATTATTATAAATAAACTAGTTTACTCTAAAAATAACATTGAAACTAAAATTTAGGCTTGAGAAAAAACAAAGTTATTTTAATAAAATTATTATTTATTATTTTAATAAATAATAATGAAAATAATGAATTTTTGGGGTGGTATGGGGTTTGATTTTGAGGTTGCTGAATCTTCTGGGAACTCGGGTGGCTTATTAAGTGCGTGGGATCCTAAGTTTTTTACTAAGGATGCGGTTGTCAAAGATAATAATTTCCTTCTTGTCTCGGGTTTGTTAACGGATGGGAAGAATCGTTTAAATATGATTAATGTTTATGCTCCGCAAACAAATGTCGATAAAAGAAATCTTTGTGCTAAAATTTCTCAAGTGATTCAGGCGGGTCATGGGTGGTTGATTGTTTTTGGGGATTTCAATGCTGTTAGAGACCCTAGTGAAAGAAAGAATTCGTGTTTTGACACGGGTTGTGCTCGAGATTTTAATGAGTTCTTGGATGAGGCTGGTCTTAGAGAATATGACTTGAAAGGCAAGAAGTTTACTTATTTAGTCAATCGTCGTGGGGTTTGCAAGATGAGTAGAATTGATAGATTGTTCGTTTGTGATAATATTTTTAACAAATGGCCCAATGCTTGTGTTAGAGCTTTAAATAGAGAATTTTCGGATCATGTGCCTTTATTTCTATCTCTTTGTGATACTAATTTTGGGCCAAAACCTTTCCGTTGGTTTGATTCCTGGTTTGATAGGAAAGGGTGTGAAGAAATTGTTTGTTCGACTCTTCTAGGCTGGATTAATCAGGGCCCGGCAGATTTGAACCTTATAAGAAAGTTGAAAGCTCTTCGTATTAAACTTAGTAGATGGATAACCGAATGCCGCAGTAAGGAGATTGAATTTGAAAATTCTTGCAAAAAAGACAAGGAAGATATGGAATAGTTAATGGAAAAAAAAAAGATTTAGAGGAGTCGGAATTGTGGGTTTGGTCGGAATGTTGCAAAAATCTACAAGAAATTGAGCTTTATAGATCTCGTGATATGAGACAAAAATCACGGGTGAAATGGGCGTCGCTTGGAGATGAAAATACTAGCTTCTTCCATAGTGTAGTTAATGGGAGAAAAGCTAGGAACTCGATCCCGGGTCTTGAGATTAGAGGTGAATGGGTTTCTAAACCAAAGTTAATTAAAAAAGAAGTTCTTCGCTTCTTTAGATGCCATTTCAAAGAAGAGGTGAAAATTCGGCCGATTATTGAGTGTGAAGGAATTAACAGGATTGATGTTGAGTGTGAAGGAATTAACAGGATTGATGATAATGATGGTAGTCTTTTGACTTCTCTATTTTCCAAACAAGAGATTAAAGATGCAGTTTTTGAGTGTGGCTCGAACAAGGCGCCTGGCCCGGACGGTTTCAATTTTAACTTTATTAAGAAGTTTTGGAGGAGGACTTTTATCGTATAATGATGGATTTTTATGAGTCTGGCGTTATTAATTCAGGGTGTGGGTCGGCTTTTATTACTTTGATTCCCAAGGTCAAATCTCCTGTGGGACTCAAGGATTACAGGCCAATTACTTTAATTGGGGTTATTAGCAAGGTTATCTCTAAAATTCTAGCCAACCGCCTCAAAAAGATCTTGGGTAAGGTGATTTCAGACTCCCAATCGGCTTTTCTGTCTGATCGTTTTATTCTTGATGGCCCTCTCGTTGTGAATGAAGTGTTGGATTGGTTGAAAAAAAGAAAGAAAAAGGCGTTTCTCCTAAAGATTGATTTTGAGAAAGCCTATGACAATGTCAACTGGGCTTTCTTATTATCAATATTATCTCAAATGGGTTTTCCTTCTCGTTGGTGTATGTGGATTAAAGGCATTCTTGAGTCGGCTCGTGCTTCTATTCTTGTTAACGGGTCTCCTACATTTCAGTTTAATAGTGAGAAGGGTCTTCGTCAAGGCGACCCTATCTCTCCTTTCTTGTTTTTGATTGTTATGGAGTGCCTTTCATGGATGTTGAATAGAGCGAAAACCATTGGAGCTTTTAAAGGTATTGATTTTTCCTATGATAACTTTGATATTACTCACCTTTTCTTTGCGGATGATGCCCTTATTTTGGGCGAGTGGTCCCAAGATAACCTCCAAAGTTTGGCTAGAATTCTTAGAGTTTTTTACTTATGCTCGGGCTTGTGCATCAACATTCATAAGTCTAATTTATTTGGGGTGGGTACGGAAGATGGGGAGGTGGATAATTTGTTGACAGTTTTGGGTTGTAAACGTGGATCTTTTCCCTTTGTTTTTTTGGGTGTTAAAGTGGGAGCCAACATGTCGAGAATTGGTAATTGGAATATGGTGATTGATGTGATGAAAAACCGGCTTGCCTCATGGAAAGCTAAAACGCTCTCCATAGGTGGTCGGTTGATTCTTGTGAAGGCGGTTCTAGAAAATTTGCCTATTTATTACTTATCGTTATACAAGGCCCCTAAAGCGGTTATTCAAAATATGGAAGCTATCATGAGACGGTTCCTTTGGGCGGGTTGCAATGAAGAGAAAAAAATTAATTGGGTAGCTTGGGATATTGTTACTAATCCTAAGAATTCGGGTGGTCTTGGTCTTGCTAAATTGGAGGATGTCAATGATGCGCTCCTTCTAAAATGGGCTTGGAGGTTTAAACAAGGTGGTAATGGTCTTTGGAAAAGAGTGGTGATCAATTGTCATGGGACGAGTAGGACTTGGGCTTTTTTACCGTGTTCTTCGTCGTCTAATGGGTGTTGGAAGCATATTGTCAAGGCTGGGAAAAAGAAGATCTCGAACAATAATACTCTTGATAGTTACTTTGTGGGGATTATGGGTGATGGGTTTACAATTAATTTTTGGACAGATCCATGGCTTTTTAATGATTCGCTTCGCTTAGTTTATCCCAACCTTTTTAGACTCGAGAAGCATAAATGGGTTTCTGTTTCAGACAGGATTCAAATCACAAACGGGTCAAAAACGCTGCAGTGGGAATGGAGGAAAGAGCCTTCGACGCCAGAAGAAATCGCTGAATTGTTTAGTCTGCTGTCTGTTGTCTTTGATTATGAATGGAAGGGTGGTACAGACTCGTGGAAGTGGACTGCAGACCCAAACGGTAGCTTTTCTGTTAAAGCTGCTAAAGCGCTGATGCGCCAACATAATCAGCAGACGTCGAGCAGCCTTATGAAGTGGAAAGGATGGGTGCCGCTCAAATGTAAAATAATGGTTTGGCGATCTTTGATTAACCGTATGCCTACTAAAGTTGACCTCGGCAAACGCGGCATTACCCTTCCGAATGAGCTTTGTGTTTGCTGCGAGTCAGTTCCAGAAACTACCCTCCATCTATTCAGCGGATGCTTCTTCGCTGCAGAAATTTGGAGTCGGATAGAGCACTGGTGCAGCCTTACTCCTGTATTCGCTTTTGATATGAAAGATTTTATGGAGATCCCTTCAATTCAAACGAAGTCTAAGAGGTCGAGAAATATTCTTCGAGGGATTGTTTTTACTACCTTGTGGTCTATCTGGAACGAGCGCAACACGAGGATCTTCAAAGGAGTTCGGCGTCGTCCGGTTGAAGTTTTGGAAAGCATAAAAATGACTTCGTATTTTTGGTATCGAAATAGAGCTAAAAGTAGAGATTTAGATTGGAATGCTTGGTGTAAAAACCCTCTAGTTGTGATGTAATTTCGTTTGTTTTGCCCGGGGGCCCTTGTTTTGAGGACCGGCTGTGGTGTTTTTTGAATGAATTGAATCTTTCAAAAAAAAAAAAAAAAAATCCTAGTCTTAAACAAACACAAAGTACCAACACTTTGACCGTTTAATATTGATTCCGTAATCGGTGACGCTGTGATCCACCTCTTGTGAGAGTTATACAACTTTGCATCTTGTAAAGATCTTTGACCCAACAAATTGATTTAAATTAACTTGTAAAGATCTTTCAAAGATATACAAACTAACTTTTAACTTATTTTATGATTTAATTAAGAAGTTTTTGTTTTCTAACTTACATGTATAGTAATCATTGTTCACCCAGAACAGACTTTATACGTAACACTTTTTGTTATTAACACTAATGTTACGATTTTTGTTATTTTTTTCTTTTAATAAAACTATTAATATACCATTTATTTTTCTTTTTTTTAGCGAACGGCGTGATAGTTACAAACTTTCTAGTGACTACATTCATTCCCTCCAACCTTTACACAACCGCACAACTAGTAAACTACAACAACAACAAAAGTACTTCGTAGAGACTAAGAGTGGGATGATCAGTGTAATTTCGAGTCTCTTATAATGAATTAGTTTATTTTGGCACATGTGACACATAATTTTTTTATCAGTTAATTTGTTATTTATCAAATTCAATTGAAATTAAAAAAAAAAAAAAAAAAAAAACAAAAACTATTAAATAAAAGGGGCTATCATCAATTTTATTTTTAAGAAATAAGGTGGGGAAAAGGTAAAATCTGGATCAAGAATAATTCCACTTGATCACTTCTATAGTTATATGATATGACAAGCACCTAGCTAATAATAATTAATATAATATTGTTAGTTACTATATAAATAACTGTGTCACCTGCCTCCCACTTCTCAGGTTTAATAATTCATTGAATCTCGAATTTTGTCACATTTTCACGCTTATCATCATCTTTGATCTTTTCTCTGTGCTTGTTCAGACAATCTCACCTGTTTTGCAGGTAATTTTCATCTGTTACTTTGCAGCTTCTGTTATTGAATCGGTTGATTGTCCTTGTCCACTTGTTTGAACTGAAATGTTTTATGCTAGAATCTAGTGTCTGAATGAATTGCTTGTGTGATTGTTGATATCTGATGTAAATGTAAGTTAAAAGATGTAAATTAGTAGCAGTTGGCTTTTTTTATTTTCTTTTTTTTCAAAAGGCCAACGATTTTTTTTTATTAGAAATGTGTAAACAAAACTGTTAACCACATCAGTTTACACACCCAAACAAGAAACATCAAAAGTACACCAGTTCCCCCATGATAAACACACCGCTTTAGAACGATACTTTAGCGATAAAAACCCCAACACCTTGATCTCCTCTACCACTCTTTCCGGCTTTGTTTCCGGCTGAACACAAAGCTGTTCCTAGTCTTCCGTATACACCACACGACTGTTTGAAAAACTGAGTAAGTCACTTGCTTCCATACCTTTGACCCGCTAACATAAGATTGGTAGTTGATAACGCTGGCAGTTTGCATGCACCACTATGAAACATCTTCCCACACTTTCTGGTAAAACCGACATAAAGCGAATAGGTGCTCTGTTGATTCCTCCGCGTCTGCATTTCCCCCCTAGCAAGCGAAATCCTTGTTGGCAATCTATCCATACTCAGTCTCCAAGCCAGAAAATTTACTTGTATTGGTGTCCACTGGTTCCACACAAACACTGAACCCGAAACCGTTTGATTACACAAATTGAGGCCATTTCTCAAGCTCTTAACAGAGAACAACCCATTCGGGGTCCAAAGTCCATTACCGCTTATCCTTTTGTAAGTGAAACCCAAGAGAGCATGGTAGATAGTAAACTGACCTTTTTATTCTTTTTCTTTAATATGAACTGTTTGTGGTACCAGTTTCACCTGTTTTTCTGGCATTCAATTAAAAGCATGATTGAATGTATGGCTTTGGTACTGGAACTCATGTAAGTGGTGTTTGGATTTGCTCTTTCAAAAACAATTATCTCGATAGCCCAATATCGATTTTATGAGTTATGTAGTTATACATATCTCATGTCATTAAGCAGGTTACTTGCAGCTTCTTCATTTTTAGTTGTTTTGCTCCTGAATAATTAGCAAATCATAATCAGGTCAGCTTATTGCCAAAAACTGACTATAACCAATTTTCTAGTTTATGAGTTAGTAGTTATACATTAACCATGTCAATAATCAGGTTACTTGCAGCTTCTACAATTCTAACTGTTTTAATCCTGAATAATTAGACTATTATAATCATGACAAAGTCCCCCCCCCCCCCCCCCCCCAAATAAATAAATATATAATACACATGTAGTATTTTGAAAGGTTTAGACTTTGAATGGTTTTTTTTTTTTTTTTTTCCAGGAAAGGGGGACAACCAAAAACAGAGGAACATTACAATCTAGAAGCAGTTGGTTGATATCAAGTAAGGGAATATGGGGTTTAAGCCATTAGTCTCATATTGCCGTCCCGTGGAAAATGGTGTTTGGGCAACGGCAGTAGAAAATGAATTCGGGCCTTACACTCCCTGTGCAACGGATTCTATAGTCACCGGCATTTCCCATTTGGTTCTTTTTGGGGCTTGTATATATAGGATATGGGTCACAAAGAAGGATTTCAAAGTGGAAAGGTTTAAATTGAGGTCAAATATCTACAACTATTGGTTGGGGTTATTGGCTTTATACTCTATTGTTGAGCCTTTGTTTAGATTGGTAATGGGCATTTCGGCTTTTAATATAGATGGAGAGACTGGTCTTGCTCCATATGAGGTTTGTTCTTTCTGCATACCTTTTCTTCAACTTGCTCATTTGTTCTAACCTACACTTGTGGTAATGATAATAGAGAAAATTTAAAGAATTTTATTCAAATGACATGGACATTTTATTTAGATGGATATTTGGAGATTAATTATTTGAGAAAACAGCTTAATTGGAACTTTTAGTGCCTCTTTTGTATTTTTAGAAAGTGGAATATTGCTTTTTTTTTTTTGAAAATAAAACTTCATTAAAACACACATCTGACCCAAATGGGCAAAAGGCCAAACAAAACAACCCCCCGACCCAAACGGGCAAAGGGAAATATTACAACATATACATAGGATATTTACACCACTCATTCCAACTGATATATTTACATGATGATCTATTTTTAAACCACCCAAATCCAATTGATATATTGCATTGCATTCCATGCATGCTGATGTTGTTTTTTTCCTTTTCTTATATTTGAGAACTAACTAATGAGGTAATTTATTATCTTACATATGATTCTGTTTTTTTTTTTCACTGTTGCAGATTGTGACCTTAGTTATTAAGTCTCTTGCATGGTGTTGTATGTTGGTCATGACTGGTCTAGAAACCATGGTTTATGTTTATGAAGTTCGTTGGTTTGTGAGGTTCGGAGTCGTTTATGCTTTGCTTGGGGATGCAGTGTTGCTCAATCTTGTGCTTTCTGTGAGCAAATATTACACTAGGTTTGTTTCTTTACCACTTGAAATTAAAGTTTTCTGCTCATTTGGTATATTACACCAATTTGTTAAAGGCCTTTTAGTATTAAGATGCCATGTATGTGTGTATAAACATTGGCATTTGGTAATGAGGTCTAAAATAAAGCAACTAGATACAAAAAAGAGAATTGCAAAGTGAACTCACGGTTTTATGCTTACTTGTTCCTAGCAGATATGTATTATATCTCTTTGCCAGTGAGGTTGCTATACAGGTTAGATGTTCTTCATGTTATATATTTTGTTTGTATTGTTTTATAGCCAGGGGCGGACCTAGAGTGATAGAAGGGGTAACCTCCGTTACCCCTTATCGCTCTGGTGACGCTCCGATGGTAGTGTAAATTTTGGAAAAATTTGACGTTTTTTCCGATTTCGTTACCCCTTTTTATTGAAACGTTACCCCTATGCGGATTTTCTAGATCCGCCACTGTTTATAGCTTCTGTTGATGTAAGTTGGTGTTTATGTTAAGTAACAATATGTACAATAATTATAATTCCACTTACCCCCATAATCTCGTCTTCGATACATATATTTCCTTAAGCCTACCTCATTGAAATTGCAAATTGGCATCTTGGAGTATCTTGTACCCATATCTCAAATCAGTTGTACCTTCAGATAGGTATGAAAAGATTATAAGAGGGTGGGGGTGGGGGTGGGGGTAAAAAAGCATCATAATTCATAGCATTGAGAATCCATAAACATTATGATTTTAGTATCTTTGGACAGTAAAATGGTTTAACAACAGAAGTAAATAATTTTCATATTTAAAATTTTCTTGGTTGTAGGTTCTGTTTGGGCTATGCTTGCTTGTCTATCTTCCTACTCTGGATCCTTACCCGGGTTATACCCCAATACGAGATGAATCTTTGGATGATGCTGAATATGAAGAACTTGCTGGTGGAGAAGAAATTTGTCCCGAGAGGCATACCAACATTATTTCTAGTAAGTTACTAAGTTTTACTGATTTATTTGAAGTTTTTGATGGTTGATATATGAAAGCCGTTTATTGTTGCCTTATGATGACATACTCTATTTATCCTTTATTTTTAAAGCACACATGCTTTATTGAATCTATTTATACTGAAGTTGATTGTAACCTTTTGATTATACACTTCATGCTTATTATTGATATATTGTGTTATACTTTCTTGTTTCTTTTTAGGTATCTTCTTCTCTTGGATGGATCCACTCATGGTCTTGGGATACAAAAGACCCCTTACAGAGAAGGATATATGGAAACTGGACACATGGGATCAGACAGAAACACTAAACAACAAGTAAGCTATTGTTTCTGCTTACATTATTTTTCTTATCAATGGAATTTCAATTTTTGATGGTATTTTTTTCTCTTATTAATGAGTTACATCTTTGCACTTCAGTTTCCAAAAATATTGGACAGAAGAGGTCCGTAAACCCAAACCGTGGCTTTTAAGGGCTTTACATCGTAGCCTTGGAGGAAGGTTTGTATAATGACTTTTTGTTACAAAGTTTTCTTGCCGCCTGTTATAAATAATTTCAATAAGTATGAGAAAAACTGAATATGTCATGTTAATTTGGTTATAGGTTTTGGTGGGGAGGCTTTTGGAAGGTATCTAATGATTATTTCAGTTCTGAGTTCATTGATTTTTGCATCGTTTTGAATCTCACATGCTATTGGTTTCCCTTAGGAACATCTTCATTGCTGATTTATCAGAAAATAAATCCATGAAAATAAGATTTTTGATGAATATCATGTATTTTAACTTTTCGATGAATCGCACATTTGTAGATTGGAAATGATCTTTCTCAGTTTGTTGGACCGCTGATTCTGAACCAGCTATTACTAGTGAGTTTATTAATTCCAGACATGTCCTTTTAAGACAGCTTTTTTTGCTATATGTATCAAAAGTATTTGCTGCTTTAACTCCATTGCTTACCTGTTTTTAAGTAGCTCCTTAAGATCTATTCTAATTGTTATCCTTTTCAGTCTATGCAAGAACGTGGCCCAGCTCAGATCGGTTACATCTATGCATTCTTAATTTTCGTCGGAGTGGTACAAGCTCTATAACTTCAGTTTTTATTAGTACTATTCTTTTCTAATTCACATATTTGTATGACTTGTGATATTGCAAAGAAAAGAGGGAATCTATTTTTTTGAATTTTATTATTTAGCGAAATGTAGCTCTCACAAGGAGTATAAAATACATTATATCTACAATTTTGGGATTCTAACACTAGTGGATTTTAGTATAGTTAGTTTGGTTCGGTTCATGGTTTCAACTTAACTTTAAATGTTAAAGATAGTTATATTGGTTATCGGTATAGGTACTTGGTGTGCTGTGTGAGGCTCAATATTTTCAGAATGTCATGCGTGTGGGATTCCGCCTTCGTTCAACTCTGGTAACTACATCAGTCTCACCAAGTGCATTGATGCTTGTTTCTTATAAAAATGCTAAAATATGTGGCACATAAAAATGGTAAATTTTTTTTGGAAGAAGTGGCACACCTGAATTCTTCTATACCATTGTTCTGATACCGGTTATATATACTTTCTAATCTAGTCTTATTTCCTTTACTGTTGAAACCATCTTCTTTTGTTTTACTGGAACATATTCGAAAAAACAAAAAAATTCCATCATTACAGTTTTCTTAGAAAAGTTTTATTTTTTAGAACAGTCCATATAATCTTTCTGTGTAATTAGAATCTTTTTTGCATGTGTATTAAAATGCTGATAACTTACTTGACCATTTAATTTCTAAGTTGATTATATGTTTCTTTCAAGATTGCCGCGGTCTTCAGGAAGAGTTTAAGGCTAACTAATGAAAGTCGTAGAAATATTGCGTCGGGGAAGATAACTAACTTGATGACAACTGATTCTGAATCACTCCAGGCATGTTTCATTAGCATTTGTGTTCACACTTTTAAATAATAATATGATTACACAAGTTATATTATTTCAATAATAATATGACATTTTGAATCAAATTATTTTGTAGGTTTTTATGCATTAGACATATAATTAACGACATACAACCTGTTTTCTTTTAGCTAATTTTTTTATCTTACCCGTTAGAAAATCGACCATTTCATTAGTAAATGGTTGAAGTTGCAATCTCAAAAATGGCGATTTTGTTGAACTCAAGCAGTATTCTGAGTTCCTATGATAAGAATAATGTCATAGGCCATCTCTATAAGTAGGATGCTTTTCATTCGTTTAATGGATAATTTTATTTTCATCTCCTTTCCACAGCTAGTAACCCAATCACTTCACACTTTGTGGTCTGCCCCTTTCCGTATCATTCTGGCTTTGGTTCTTCTCTACCAACAATTAGGCGTTGCTTCAATCCTTGGTTCATTCTTGCTAGTTCTCACATTCCCCATACAGGTATAATGACATACACACATACATACACATGGATACATTTAATATTCATGCAAAAAGTATATATTTTGGAAACAGACTTTGGTTGTCAGTAAAATGCAAAAAATGTCCAAGGAAGGATTGCAGAGAACTGACAAGAGAATCGGGCTCATGAATGAAATCTTAGCAGCCATGGACACTGTCAAGTACTCTCTATCCCTCTCTCGAAGTTACCCTTTACCAGCTTTTGTTAATGGGCATAATTTGAAATACTAATAATCATTTTGACTCCTTTTCAATTTGTGTTTCAGATGCTATGCTTGGGAGAATAGTTTCCAAGAAAAGGTCCAAAGTGTTCGAACAGAAGAGTTATCATGGTGTCGGCAAGTACAAATGCTAGGAGCGGTATGTTACCAAACATATATATTTTAAATGATTTCATGGTTACATGTGTTTAACGGTCTCGGTTATTGTTAACAATTGTTTTGCAGTTGAATACATTTATATTAAATAGTATCCCAGTGGTAGTGATTGTGGTTTCATTTGGGCTGTTTACTTTACTTGGAGGAGATCTTACACCTGCTAGAGCCTTCACATCACTCTCTTTGTTCGCTGTGCTACGTTTTCCACTCTTCATGCTTCCAAATACAATTTCTCAGGTTTTGTGTAATTAGTTCATATCCTTTTTATTTTCATTCCAAGTTTCTATATATCTTTATATAAGCTCGTTTACAGGCCGTAAATGCCCATGTTTCCTTGAAACGTATGGAAGATCTACTTTTGGCCGAGGAGAGACTTCTTCTTCCAAATCCACCTCTTGAACCAGGACTTCCAGCTATCTCAATTAGGAATGGATCATTTTCATGGGATTCAAATGTTGTCGTTATTTGATTTTCTTTTGATGTGTCACAATGGAGAGTGTTTATTCACTTCATTTGTTTTATTGTGCAGTCAGATAAACCTACACTGTCAAATATTAATTTGGATATACCAACGGGTAGTCTGGTGGCAATTGTTGGAAGTACGGGAGAGGGAAAGACATCACTTGCATCTGCTATGCTTGGAGAACTTCCTCCAGTTAGTGATGCACATGTTGTTTTGAGAGGAACAGTTGCTTATGTCCCACAAGTCTCATGGATTTTCAATGCAACTGTATGTCGTGTCGTGTCATGTTTCTTTTTTGTTAGTGTTAACTAAATTCTGAAATAAGGGTGGCAAATGGGGCAGGCTGGGTTGATTCAAAATGCTATTTGTTCACATTTCACAAATTATTAATGTATTAAATGTTAATGAAAGTAATAATAGATTTATTAGGTTGTATGCATTTAAACTACACTTTGGGCAACTTTTGATGCGTTTTCTTCTTAGCTTCATTTAATATTACCAATTTGAACCCCTAGAAATAAAACACAACCCGAATCAACCTGTTCATAAGTATATGGGTTGAAGAAGCCACCTCTAATTTTAATGAATTTCCAATACATATATTTCAGTGCCCCAGTAAATCATTTTGTGTTATCATTTAGTCTGATTATGATCATTAACAATGAATATTTAAAGTGTTGGTGGAAGTCTAATGGGTTGATATTCAATGGCGGATCTAGAAAAAACCTAAAGGGGCAACATTTCTATAAAAAGGGGTAGCGAAATCGAAAAAGCGTCAAATTTTTCCAAAATTTACACTAATTTTACACTACCACCGAAACGTTTAGGGACAACGGGGGTTGCCCCTTGTTCTATGCTAGGTCCACCCCTGTTGATATTTGTATATTTATTTTCCAGGTACGTGACAACATATTGTTTGGATCCCCCTTTGAACCTGCAAAGTATGAGAAGACACTAGATGTAACTGCATTGCAGCATGACTTGGAATTGCTTCCTGTAAGTATCAATGTGTTTCAGTAAAGTAACCATATCTTCATATTTAAGGTCTACTTTCAATATTAAATTTATGGTGTTATGGCAGGGTGGTGATCTCACTGAGATTGGTGAAAGAGGGGTGAATATTAGTGGAGGGCAAAAGCAAAGAGTTTCCATGGCTAGAGCTGTATACTCTAATTCAGATGTATATCTGTTTGATGACCCTTTGAGTGCTCTTGATGCTCATGTGGGCAGGCAGGTAAATTCTAACTACCCTTAGCATCAAGCACTTGATCAATATCCACTATGATTCTCGAAGTAATTACAATAATCTAAGTAGTTAATGCAGTAAAAAAAAATCGGATATCGGTGACCGATATTTGAGATATCTACCGGTGGGGTATCTGTGGGGTATTGGTAAGTTTAATAATATATATATATATATATATATATATATTTATAGGGAGAAGATCATGCGAGAACCACCTCTTATTGCGAGAACCAATGTGAACACAACAAAAAATGTCTAAAAATAGCTAAAAATCACACAAAATTTTTTTTTAATATTTTTTATATAAAAATCGCTACTTTTCGAAGCCAAAAAAAAAATTAAAAATTTTTTTTTTGCCACTAAAAGTAGCGATTTGAGCATAAAAAATATTAAAAAAAAATTAGATTTTTTTAGGTTTTTTGGGGGTTTAGTTTTTTGCATTTTAGCTTGGGGGGGGGGGGGGGGGGGGTTAGGTTTTTGGGGGGTGGGGGAGGGGGGTTTAGGTTTTTTTTTGGGGGGGGGGGGGGGGTGGGGGTTAGGTTTTTTAGCTATTTTAGGTTGTGTTCACATTGGTTCTCGCAATAAATGGAGCTCTCGCATGAGCCCCTCCCTATATATATATATATATATATATATATATAGCAATTTAACACTAACAATTCAGTATACTCTACTACCATTAACAAATTATCTTTTGCAACTTGCACAACACTAACAACTGAAGCAAGTAGGAACTAGTTAAGACTTAAAACACCAACATTTAACACTACCAATTAACAATTAAGACTCAAATTCAATTACCAGGTTTTTGAGAAATGTATTAAAGAAGAATTAAGAGGAAAAACACGAGTTCTGGTTACAAACCAGCTACATTTCCTTTCACAAGTGGATAGGATCCTATTGGTCCATCAAGGCATGGTGGCAGAGGAGGGGGTCCTATGAGGAACTCTCTCAGAATGGTGTACTTTTCCAAAAGTTGATGGAAAATGCAGGAAAAATGGAAGAATATGTTGAGGATCAAGAAGATTTGGGAGATACTGATTCAAAAACATCAAAACCCGTTTCTAATGGTGAGTTAGCTCAAGATTCTAGTAAAAAGAAAGAAGCTAAATCTGTTCTTATCAAGCAAGAAGAACGAGAAACAGGTGTTGTCAGCTTCAATGTTTTGAAGAGGTAAGACGAGTATTACTGTGTGAATCTTGGCGAGTAATTTTTTTTTTATTTTACTTAGGTATTTTTCTTTTGTGTTTTTATTTCAGGTATAAAGATGCATTAGGAGGGTGGTGGGTTGTGGTTATACTGCTTGGATGCTATGCTGCAACAGAAACTTTAAGAATACTGGGTAGCACATGGTTAAGTATATGGACAGATGAAAGCACACCAAAGATATACAGCCCGTTATTCTATAATATTATCTATGCGCTTTTATCACTTGGTCAAGTATGTTTCTAATCAATTTTATTACTGCATAATAGATGATTTTACATTCCTCCGAAGTAATGGATTTTCTATTCGGTTTTTAGGTTTTAGTGACGTTGGTAAATTCTTATTGGTTGATTATGACAAGCATTTATGCGGCTAGAAAGTTGCACAATGCTATGCTTAACTCCATATTGAGGGCTCCGATGGTCTTTTTCCACACCAATCCACTTGGACGTATCATTAATAGATTTTCAAAAGATCTTGGTGACATAGATCGAAATATTGCCCCATTCGTCAACTTGTGTTTGGGCCAAGTGTCAGAGATCCTGTCAACCTTTGTTCTTATTGGACTATTGAGCACCATGTCTCTTTGGGCTATCTTGCCACTATTGCTGCTTTTCTATGCAGCTTATATCTATTATCAGGTATGCCAGTTTTACATGTATATATTCAAAATGAAGGTAATGAGATGGGCGGGTCCGATTGTTGGGTAACAAGTCAAAGTGGGTAGTTACAGTACAGTTCAAAACCGATCTGGTCGAGTTATGTTGACCCAAAACACTTCCCATTTTACTACACATTGTTTCGCATACGTTGTCTTCGATACACTTTAGTTGACTTTGGATTTCCTGCACATTTGACTTCATGTTTAAGTATATTCTTTTGTTTTTCCTCATTTAATATTTTATTAAAACATGTAACCCAAATGGGACCCAATCTTTACTTTTTTAAACGATTATTTAATTGGTTATTGGTTCCGTCAGAGCACTTCTCGTGAGGTAAAGCGATTGGACGCCATCACTAGATCTCCTGTGTATGCACAATTTGGGGAAGCACTAAATGGTATTTCAACAATTCGTGCATATAAAGCTTACGATCGAATGGCCAAGATTAATGGGAATTCGATGGATAATAATATCAGGTTCACATTAGTCAACATGGGTGCAAACCGTTGGCTTGCAATCCGGTTGGAAGCAGTTGGAGGTCTCATGATTTGGTTAACCGCCACTTTTGCTGTTATGCAAAATGGGAAAGCAAGAAATCAAGAAGCTTTTGCATCCACCATGGGTCTACTTCTAAGTTATGCATTAAATATTACAACTTTATTGACATCTGTCCTTAGACTTGCAAGTTTAGCTGAAAATAGCTTGAATGCTGTTGAACGTGTTGGTACTTATATTGAATTGCCATCTGAGGCTCCAGCAATTATTGAAAATAACCGCCCGCCACCTGGCTGGCCTTCTTCAGGATCAATAAAGTTTGAGAATGTTGCTTTAAGGTATAGGCCTGAACTTCCACCCGTGCTGCATGGTTTGTCTTTTTTTATTCCTCCAAGTGATAAGGTTGGAATAGTGGGAAGAACAGGAGCTGGGAAATCCAGCATGCTTAATGCTTTATTTCGGATTGTGGAATTGGAGACGGGAAGAATTGTTATTGATAATTATGATATTGCAAAGTTTGGGTTGACTGATCTTCGCAATGTTCTTGGTATTATACCTCAAGCACCAGTTCTTTTCTCAGGTATGTTAATGTTGCTGATCTAATTTATTATCATTAAATGGGGCAATATGGTCTGGTTGGCGCGTCGGGCCAG
This sequence comes from Helianthus tuberosus, assembly GCA_030545235.1. Lineage (NCBI taxonomy): Eukaryota > Viridiplantae > Streptophyta > Magnoliopsida > Asterales > Asteraceae > Helianthus > Helianthus tuberosus. Next base: position 40,438,134 of record CM060424.1, on the reverse strand, counting down.
GTTGATCTGAAACACTTTTTGCCTATAACAATTTATTTGTTAATAAGTAGTCAGTGAGACAAATATGATTACATATACTTTAGTATTTCACTAATAGTAGATTTTTTTAATAAAAGTAATTTAGGAGGTATTATGCATTTAAATACCCTTTGGGGGAGTTTTGACCCGTTTTATCCATTTGAGATGTTTCCTTCAAAGCTACTACTTTATTTTTATTTGGGTATGGTAACTGATGACATTCTTTGTAAAGGGACTGTGAGATTTAATCTTGATCCTTTCAACGAGCACAATGATCCTGATCTTTGGGAATCTTTGGAGAGGGCACATCTAAAGGATGTCATCAGGAGGAACCCTTTGGGTTTAGATGCCGAGGTACATATTCATTTCCGGTTCCTAACGTTTATATTAAGCAAACTGTGTTATGCATCAAATGACCTCTTTGTTCGACTTGGTTTTTTGGTAATAAAGGTGTCAGAGGCCGGAGAGAACTTCAGTGTTGGACAACGACAGTTATTAAGTCTTTCACGTGCATTGCTTAGGAGATCAAAGATTCTTGTTCTTGATGAAGCAACTGCTGCTGTTGATGTTAGAACAGATGCACTTATACAAAAAACCATCCGTGAAGAATTCAAATCATGTACTATGATCATTATTGCTCACCGTTTGAATACGATTATTGATTGTGACCGTATTCTTCTCCTTGATGCCGGTCAGGTATTGGTCACGTCATCACCCTATTATTTAGGTAGATTTGACACTGTTTAAGTAGTTGGCAAGTGCTACTAGTAAAAAAGGTTGGTGTTGAATTAATTTGTTAACTAATCCATATCCTTAATCAAGTAGATAGGTCAACCTCCAGAGCCAAACTAAACCTTTTTGTATGGCTTGCGTTGACCTTGACCAAAAACTAGTTTTTTTTTTTTTTTATATAGAAATTATAGATAATTACTGTGTGACATATTATATTATTTCAATAGAATCTAGTTTTTGAATAAAATTATTAAGGAGGTTTTATGCGATAAAAATACAATATACATGACTTCCCATCTTTATGACACGTAAGTAAACGTGTCGAACATTAAAACTGAATGAGAAGTTATTTGATTTAATTATTCCAGGTAGTCGAGTACGATGCCCCAGTCAAACTCTTACAAGATGAACACACAGCATTCTCCAAAATGGTTCAAAGTACAGGTTCTGCAAATGCACAATATTTGCGTGACTTAGCATTTGGTGCAGAAGGAGACAAGACAGAGATAGCAGCAATAGACGGTCAGAAGAGGTGGCTCGCCTCCACAAGGTGGGCGGCTGCAGTCCAATTTGCACTTTCATCTAACCTCACTGCATCTCAAAACGACCTCGTGCAAATGGAAATTGAAGATGATAATAATATCCTCAAGAAAACAAAGGATGCAGTTGTAACTCTTCAAGGTGTTTTGCAAGGGCAACACGATAAAGACATTGACGAATCGCTTGAACAGACCCAGATCCCGAGGGAGCGATGGTGGTCAACTCTCTATAAAGTAGTCGAAGGTATATAGCTCTTTTTAGTGGTTGTATGTATTAGTTTCTATAAGATTTAACAAAACACTATATAATCATTCTTAAAACGCCATGTGGTCTTCAGGTCTTTCAGTGATGGGCAGGTTGGGTCGTTACAAGCTCCAGCTATCGGAATATGGTGTCAAAAATGAAGTGATTGATTGGGACCATGTTCAGATGTAGGATACAGGATACTTGGTGCTCAAGTTAAACTACATAGATTGAAATAATTAATGTCAACGAGTGGATTTTTTTTATCTCATTAACGTTGTCTGTAACTGAATTGCATATGCAAGTATGGAATTGAATTCTTGTTATTATAAGTTTCTAACTGTTGTTAGATAACCTGGTTCATTGCTAACATTAAACCTATCTAAAGCGGTTCGATCCCAAACCAGATTGTAACCTTATACAAACAGTAAAAATATATCAACAATACACACAATTATTTGTATGACTTGTAGAAAAATACTTATTATAACTTTTAACATATTGTCTATAACAAATGTGTGAATCATGTCGGCTTGGAGAAGGAACATGTAACATTCTAACACAACTAATATATTTATTCATGTCAATGACATCGACCCTAATATGTACACACTTGGTATGATATGTTTAACATTCGATTGTAAATGAGTAATTATCATGGCATACAAACATCGGTTGTAAATGAGTAATACATCATGACATGCTAACAATTTAAACAATTAATAACTCTGGCTCATATAATTAGGCTTTTAGTTGTTCGTGCCCTTTTGTTGTTTTGTTCCTTATCTCTAATTCCCGATTATCCAGCTTGGTTTTATGTATTTAGCTTGAAATTATAGTGAGATGTACTTGTGTGCCAGTAAGTTATACATATACGTCAAGTTGAGTTGTTTTATCAATTGTACGGGCACTTAAAGGTTGAGTTTACATGTCAATTTTACAAGGGATCAATACATATATCCCCTTACTTTACCAATTACACATTTCCTCTTTTCTTCTGAAATTACCCATTTACCCCCTTTTGTAATCCCTTTTCTTAAAATCAAAGCTTCCTGGTTACAAAGCTTCCTGGTTGGCGATTCTGCTTATGTTTTTCGGAGTGATCTGATCCAGCGATGACGTTAGATGTTCGGAGTACTTCAAATCAACCCTAAGATTGGTATTGGTGGTTGAAACATAGGAGGAAACAATAGAAAAGGAAAAGAACATGAAAGGCAGTATTGGGATTAACACTAGACAGGTTCATTTCAATTACATAAAATTGGTTTTGTGTATTGCTATTGCAATTGCAGCATGCATGTGGATCTACTTCACAAACATATAATGTAAATAATGTTGGTAATCACAAATATACAATCTAAATAGTTATTACACACATCATGTATTGTTTTGGAACATATAATGTAAGTGATATATGAGATATTATGGTATTGTTTTGGATCGGGGAAATATGTCAATGATGGTATTAGAAATGGGAAATATGTAAAATAGTCATGGGTTATTGGATTTTATCACCCCCAACTATTGGCTATTGGCCGTTGTCACCTCCAACTATCAATTTGACGCCCGTCACCCCTAACTTAACACTTAGTGTGTTACGTCACCATGTCGTTAACTGATCACTAACTTTTGATTCTGTTACTATACTTTTAGGGGTGTCATAGGGATCTTATGAAGGTTTTAGGGATCTTAGGACACCCCCAAAAGTATAGTAACAAAATTGAAACCATAGGGACCCAGATTTAAAAGGTTTGAATTTTGGATTAAAGTGGCAAAAGTGACCAAACCTTAGGGACCATTTTGGCAGTTTACTCAAATAAATATATGTAATTTTACTTATTCTAATCCTATTAAAAGAAAACTCTCTCGTAAATAAAGTAGGAGAATACATGCATAACAGTGAAGCCATTGATGGCTAGCTTAGATGGCATAGATTCCATCAATTAACCACAAAAACTTGTATTTCCGCAACACGATGTTTCAAAAGCTTGTATCTCCTGATTACAATTTCGCCTATTAGTCGTAGGAGTCGTCAAGAGTCTCATTTAATAATTTAGTAGTGTTCGAGTTAACATATTTAACCCATTTAATGAAACGAGCTATAACAAAACAATACATTTCCGTCAAAGATTCCTTGATCCATATCCTTCTTATGTGTGTTAATGTAAATGTTATAATACCGAATCCTTGTTTAATGTTTCTGACTTTAACGAAAAAAAGAGCTCAGAAAGGCCTGTTATTTCTTCAATAAGAAGTTGTCATGATGGCCAGGAGTCGTCAAGAGTCTCATTTAATAATTTAGTAGTGTTCGAGTTAACATATTTAACCCATTTAATGAAACGAGCTATAACAAAACAATACATTTCCGTCAAAGATTCCTTGATCCATATCCTTCTTATGTGTGTTAATGTAAATGTTATAATACCGAATCCTTGTTTAATGTTTCTGACTTTAACGAAAAAAAGAGCTCAGAAAGGCCTGTTATTTCTTCAATAAGAAGTTGTCATGATGGCCCCAACCATCATTAAAGGCTTGTCATCACAGCTCGAATGCACCAGCCGGGAATCGAACCCGGGTCTGTACCGTGGCAGGGTACTATTCTACCACTAGACCACTGGTGCGCCATGTATTAATTCACTATATTAGCTTTTCAAATTCATTCTGTGGTTCCTTCCGACATATATGAGGAATATAAAAAGTTAAAACTTCATGTTATGTCGGGCCATGTGAACATCGATTGCGACTAAAACTTTTGTGGGTGGACCCCATATAATAAAAAGCAATGTTTCGGGAATAGCAGTGGTGAATTATACGAGTTTTTTCCGGTGTTGGTGGGTAAACTATTTACGAAAATGGTGTTAGTGAAAAAATATTTACCAAAATAGTGTTTTTGCTAAATTCTTTTGTTTCTCATTCCTAATCTTATTCGATAATTCTAATAATTTGAATAACTATTAATTTAATCATGATAATGTGTCTCTCACTTAACTTATTTGTTTTTCAAATCTTAAAAAAGCTTTTTTTTTTTTTTTATCAAACCTACTAATAATATATATAAAAAAGGCCTTCGTGTGATCTCAAGAACTTTATCTATACACACTCATACCCTCATAATTATATAATTAATAAAAAAACTAAATATTATATAAGAACTCTAGTTGATATGACTTGTATAAAAAACACTTTAAAAATTCATTTTCAGAATATTATTCGTGCTTTTTTTTCTTCTATACAACCCAATAATTTTGTTGTATTATTTTTTTTGTCAAGTTACGACATTATAGGTATCCACATCCATATTAGTGGGATAGTTAACACACTGACTTGAGAAAAATTATTAATTAACTATTTCATTGTATAAAAATAAAAATAAAGAGAAGCATTTTTATTTATCTTAAACTGTAGCTTTTATTTATCTTATTTTAATTTAATAGAGGGAATAAATATTGTGTAACTCAAACCTTAAAACTTGATTTAAAAAAAAAGTTAACAACAAAATTGAGTGACTAAAAAATCTGAACTTGATTTATAAGAAAATAGGCTTTTTTAAGATTCTTAAAGAAAATAAATTAGGTGAGAGACATAATACCATGATTAAATTAATAGTTATTCATAGAATTTGAATTATCCAATGAGATTAGGAGTGATAAACAAATAAATCTTCAAAAACACCATTTTGGTAAATACTTTTGCAACAACACCATTTTGGTAAATATTTTATCCACCAACACTATAATGGGAAAAAACTCTGAATTATACCTCAATTTCTTTATATATGGACTTTTCGAATAACTAACAAGATTGTACGGATGGATGAATTCATATGTTCAGGGGAGAAATTCTTATTTCATTTCCATCCGTGGCTAAGTAGAGCCAGAGGCGAAGAGGTGGGACAACTTCAGTTTATCGGACCATGTAAACATCGATCGCGACTAAAACTTTAAGAGTATACGTTATCGTAACGCTATTTAGTGTCCACATCAGCAAACAACGCCTCCTCCTAATGGTGCTCGAAGAGTTCGACCAAATTTGTAACTTTCAAAATAGCTAACTAAACATAATTTGGACATAGCACACTCTAAAATTAATTCTTTTAGAACGACACATACACTCCTTAATTATAATATATATACTAGTGTAATTTTCTAATTGCACCCCCATTTTTAGTAATATTTACCGTACGGTTCATTTGCTTTAACTTTCCTAGTATACGTGTTTAGTCCCTTGACTTTAATAAAGTTTTTCATTCGTTAGTTAACTTTGCTTATTTACATGTTGTAACACCCCGAAAACGGGTTTGGTAATCAAACTCCGTTAATACTAAAAGACGGGTAAAGTACCGTTAGTAGTAAAAATAACCCGGTAAATATTTGGATTTAAATAAGAAATCCTAATATTAAATGCAAACGAATCAAAGGTTTAAGGAATTAAGTTTATAAGAGCCTGAGTTAACGGGACTTAAAATAAAACGGGTTATGAACAAGATAAAAATAACTAGGAAATAAATAACCTAGTTAATTACAAGTCTTGTAGTAATGAGGAAACTTGATTAAAACACCCTAAATAAAACTTGGGAAAAGTAGAGGGGTTAAAGGTGTTAAACTAGAAACTAGTTTTTAATAAATAAAAACCCAACACCAAAACACACACCTTGAGTGTGTGTTCTGGTCGACATAAACACAGGAGCCAAGAAGCTCTCTAGCTCAAAACCCTAAAGCTCACAAATCCAGCAAAATCGAAGATGAATCAAGCAAAGAAATTGGGGCTTTAACTAAATCCTTGATCCCCTAAGCTAGGAGGTCACAAGGTATGTCGATTTTTGTAATTCGGTGATATCTTGAATTTATGATGAACACCAACAATCGAAATTCTTGAGTGCATGTGGAATGTATGGGTGATATTGACATGAATACAAGTCTAGGAACAAGTCCTAGAAGCAAACTTGTAGAATTAGTGCCATAAGACTAGAGATTTAATGATTTCCCTTATATGTGCTAAGTGGGTTTTCATGATAAAATGATGAACACATGAATCTGAATGTTAAATTGTGAAATTTGAAGATAGGATGCAAGACCTAGATGTTGTTTATAAACACTAGACAAAGAGATTTGATTCTTGATGTAAATCTTGGTGAAAATAGCTAGTTATGAACTAGTTAGTAAACATGTAGAATTATGCCCATTAGGTGTTTGTTAAAATGCCTAAATGAGAAGTAAAGTGTTGAAATTCAAGTGAAACGCGTAATTGGCAAGCTTGACTAATTACATGAGATATGGGATAAAACGGGTTCTAATCATAATGTTGATTTGCCTTAATCGTGCATATTATATGATTAAAGGTAGTTGACTTTAGAAAGTCGAACTAACCTATGATGAAGTCGAATAGAAGTTTCGACATAAAGTCCGTAAGATGAACTAGTTATAATAATGATGACTAATCTAACCATTATACGAATTATGATGCTAGTTTGACTCTTGACAAGCTAGATGGAGGCTTGGGGAAAGAAGCGGGTCAAACGGATCGTATACGCGGAAAAGAGCATAATCCGGATACAAGGTAAGTAAAGCTTACACTCTAGTTAATTAATACCTATTGGTTTAATAGGTCGTGAATAGTAAGTCTTGTTTTAAATTATGATGTTCCGACACGGCAAGTGCGGTCCGGAACAAAAGACAATGGTCATAAATCATGTTTAATGGATAAAAAGGAGCTAATGCGGTTAATTAGTCATGAAATGACTAAAAGATAACGAGTTTTTAAATGGTTATCTTATAAGGTAAACCATTGCAAATAATAAGGGTAAAATGGTACTTTGGTCACTTGTTGACAATAGCCGTTAAATTGGGGAAAGACACGTTATAGCATTGGTTATAATGGGTCAAAGAAATCAATAGATGATTTACAAGTAGAACGACTATACGGTGTAAACCGGAGTTAGTCATATGGATAAGATGGTAATATATACCATCTCATAGAGTTTCATGGTCCTTTAGACCAATCGGGTCAAAAGGTGAAATTATCACCCTTTGACAATATCGACTAATGGTTTGTTGAGCTATATGATTATAGGAATAAATATCAGATGGATACGTACATCGCTATTTCTTAGCTTTTACTAAGGCAAGGTATCGAAATGGGTCAATATATTGATCCGAGCCAGGTACGCATGATAGAATAACTCTCATTTAAATGTAAGGTTTGATGAGAGTTAAACGGAGTCAAAAATAGATTCCTGGTTACTTTAATAGGTAAACCAAATGTTACGGACGATGGTCATTACATTTGAAAGGCATAATGACTTTTCAAATAAAACCATAGTTAAAAAGAGGACTTATGGGTCAACATGTTTGCAATAATCTCTCATAGTTAATGAAGGCCCAAAATGGACCAAAACGCCCTTATAAGTTAAACTGAGCAAACAACCCTTAAAGGTTGTTTGGAAACAAGTTTCATGATTAGATAAATACTTAGAATAAGTATAGAAGCTGAAAGAGGTAATATGTTAGTCAAATGGCACTATTTGAGTCTTTACCGTAAAATAATGATTCGAGAGGTAAAATTTGGTTTATATAGATCACCACATTAAACCCACCATAAATATAGTTGTGGTGGAAGATTATATGATGAGAAATGTGGTGATGGGATGCTAGAAGCAATAGAAAGCGATTTTAGGCTTGAAAGTGCTTAAATACCCTTAACGGGTCAAAATAAGCACTTAAGCGTAAACGGGTTTTTATTATGTAAGAAACTCGTGATTTGAGATTAATATGATAGGAGATATTGAAGTTATGAATTTCATGAGTTTAAAGATCAAATAAACATGTTTCTGTAATAAAATCATGAACGGGTCAAAATTTAGTAAAAAGGGTCGTAAGTCGAAGACTTGTAAGTCTGAAATTTTGTTAATCCGGATGTCGGATTTTAACTCCATGAGATGGAGAATTAAATTACGGTCGCATAGGAAAAAGAATCGCGTAAAACGGACTTGAATAGTGAAAGTTATGCAAGTTCTAAGTTAATATTTGGCGAATTTTCGTAGCTGGGCAAAGTGCAGCAACAATAAAGAAACTTGCTGTCAAAAAAGGGCCTAGGTGGGGCGTCTAGCCCCCCTGAATCCCAAAATTGTTTAATTTTGTTTGTTTGACCCACATAACTTGTTTAAACTTGTTATTTAACTATCAAAACTAACTTTTAAGTTGGTTTTGATCATAGTTGAATGTAAAGAGTTCCCGGATGAAGATCAAGCTCGATGAGGAACCGAACACGATAAAATACAAGCTTCCGCGCGGCATTTCGTCGTATCTTTTAAACGACGAATTCAATTACATTAAGTTGTATATACTTTAAATTGTAAAAGTTTTAACTAACCTTATTTATCAAAATTACATGTTTGTTTTCGTAAACTATACGAAAACCTTAAGATAATAACAAGGGTGTTACAAGTTGGTATCAGAGCCCAAGGTTAAAAGAATAAAGTGTTCGGTTCGAGGCTTGATCGCAAATCCGGTAAGTACAAGTATGTTAATGGTTTAGCGTGTTAAAGTGTTGTAAACAACACATAGGGTTATCGTGTAATACACGTTACCCTAATTAAAATGATTGATATAGTTGATGAAAATACGCGCGTTGACGCGTATAGTAGAAAAAGCCTTGTATTATAATACGGGCGATTATTGAAGTTGATATTATTAACTCTTGTAAATGTTTTAGTTGAAGGACACTCGCATCTAAAGATAGCGGGAGTCTAACAAATTGCGGACTTGACGGAGGAACGGTACAAAGTACGACAAGTAGAACATACTCACCAAGGACCTAAATCACGTAGCGATCGCGAACAAGGCTAATGGCAAGAGAAGCCCGTTAGGGCAAGCATTACCAGGTGCACATTTTAAATTTAATTGCACAAATAGTAATATGCAACAAATACGTAGAGATTGAAAGTTGCATATGTAGATTAAAAACTTGGAAAAACCCGGATAGAAAATCTATCCGGGATATTGTTTCCAAGAGAAATAAATAGAGGTGTTACTTACATGGGGCATGATGTGAAAGTTATAAAAGGGTCATGTATGTCATGTGTTGATCGCCTACTCTGGCCAAGTAGGTAGTGAACACATGATACCATGAACTTTTTATGATGAACACGCTTACACGCGATGTAGTAAGGACGGGGTGAGTGGGACAAATTAAAAAGTACCCAAATGAATCAGATAAGCAAAATATTTGATCATAATGTAAACGCACAGCCGAGTGACGGAAGCGTATTATATTAGGATAATGAGCCCGAGAGAAGGGACAAAGAAACATGTAAAATGATTAAGGTACGCATTGGGAGGGGGTGTACTTACACTCGAACCCAGAGAATGTAAACATGTAAAACGATTAAGGTACGCATTGGGAGGGTGTGTACTTACACTCGAACCCGGAGAATGCAAACATGTAAAATGATGTAGACATGTATTGGGAGGGGTATACTTACACTCGAACCCGGAAAACGCAAACATGTAAAATGATGTAGACATGTATTGGGAGGGGGTGTACTTACACTCGAACCCGAAGAATATAAACATGTAGAATGATCAAGATATGCATTGGGAGGGAGTGTACTTACACTCGAACCCGGAAAATGCGAATATGTCTCTAAACGGGTCGTTTTTGTAAAACGTCAAACTAGAGGACAAAGTCGGAATATAAAAATGAAACGAGGTCTTAATGCATACCGGGAGGGTTGCAATAATAACGACTTCGGTAAAACACCCGGTTGATGGGTAAGAATTAAACACATGCGTAGACCGAGAAACGGGAACTCGGATGGAAAGTTAAAAGACTCGGGTTTTGGGTCATAACTAAAAGATGACAAGATAATGTAAATAGAAATTGTGAATAAGTTATGTTCAACTATTTTAAAGTTGAACGGGTCGAATATAATATCATGCCGGACGACATGAGTAAACGCAAGCGGGATAATAGTAGCGTTAAAAGCAAAAGAATAATGAGCCCGGTAATGGGACATAATCAAATACGAATGTATGTAAACTGGATAACGGTGAGCATAAGATAAACCGACGCATAAATGACGTGAGAAGTCATAAAGTCGGAAAAAAAATTTATCCGAAAGGAAACGAATGTAGCCTTAGACTACGGTCAAGGTCAAAGAAAATGCCAAGGCGAAAATAAATGATTTTAAACAAAAACAGGATGCCTTGACACCAAACATGTATTTTAAGAATGACATGAGTAAGGAATGATCTACAGGATCAACCTAACCTTTGGGGTTATAAACAATGGAAAGGTCTACGAGACTAAAACGACCCACAAGTCATGACTATAAAGAAATAGATTATAAGGACCTCGCCTTAAAGAGGTGAAGGTCTAATAAAATAGCCCATAGACTAAGAGATAAAACCTACGGGTTAATAAGACAAAGCGAGGGAATAAATGGAGAATCCTCGCATAAGTCAAAGACTAAAAAAGAATAAATTTTGGACTGTCAATATCCCGGTATGGATAATTGACAAAGGTTAAGGAGAAGACGCTAAACTAAAACTTCAGTTTTGGTAAGAAATAACGTTTCTACAAAAAAATGATTTATGATAGATGTATAAACACTAAACATGAAAGATATAATTCTTGACACTGATAGGTGCAAGACGATATATTCGAAAAGTGATAATTCTGAAAATAGAAAGTTGATGTAAAATTTGGCATGACGTGACATGATCGCGGTCAAGAAGTGTAATGTGAAGTATAAAATCACATTAGAGCCGAGTGACGAATATTAGAGCCAAGTGATGAATATTGCTAAGTTAATTAAACTAGTGGAAATAACGAGATTACGTTATTTCAAGTTGCATTATGTCATATAAGATACGTAGATGATTAATAACCAAAAAGATATTACCATACTTTTCTGGTAATACTAACAATCAGTTAAAATATGACCAATGCTCAATTGATTAACGAGATCAAATGCATGGAGTTAAACTCGATAAATCATGTAAGAAAAAGGTTTCGAGGACGAAACCTCTTTAAGGGGGGTAGACTTGTAACACCCCGAAAACGGGTTTGGTAATCAAACTCCGTTAATACTAAAAGACGGGTAAAGTACCGTTAGTAGTAAAAATAACCCGGTAAATATTTGGATTTAAATAAGAAATCCTAATATTAAATGCAAACGAATCAAAGGTTTAAGGAATTAAGTTTATAAGAGCCTGAGTTAACGGGACTTAAAATAAAACGGGTTATGAACAAGATAAAAATAACTAGGAAATAAATAACCTAGTTAATTACAAGTCTTGCAGTAATGAGGAACTTGATTAAAACACCCTAAATAAAACTTGGGAAAAGTAGAGGGGTTAAAGGTGTTAAACTAGAAACTAGTTTTTAATAAATAAAAACCCAACACCAAAACACACACCTTGAGTGTGTGTTCTGGTCGACATAAACACAGGAGCCAAGAAGCTCTCTAGCTCAAAACCCTAAAGCTCACAAATCCAGCAAAATCGAAGATGAATCAAGCAAAGAAATTGGGGCTTTAACTAAATCCTTGATCCCCTAAGCTAGGAGGTCACAAGGTATGTCGATTTTTGTAATTCGGTGATATCTTGAATTTATGATGAACACCCACAATCGAAATTCTTGAGTGCATGTGGAATGTATGGGTGATATTGACATGAATACAAGTCTAGGAACAAGTCCTAGAAGCAAACTTGTAGAATTAGTGCCATAAGACTAGAGATTTAATGATTTCCCTTATATATGCTAAGTGGGTTTTCATGATAAAATGATGAACACATGAATCTGAATGTTAAATTGTGAAATTTGAAGATAGGATGCAAGACCTAGATGTTGTTTATAAACACTAGACATAGAGATTTGATTCTTGATGTAAATCTTGGTGAAAATAGCTAGTTATGAACTAGTTAGTAAACATGTAGAATTATGCCCATTAGGTGTTTGTTAAAATGCCTAAATGAGAAGTAAAGTGTTGAAATTCAAGTGAAACACGTAATTGGCAAGCTTGACTAATTACATGAGATATGGGATAAAACGGGTTCTAATCATAAGGTTGATTTGCCTTAATCGTGCATATTATATGATTAAAGGTAGTTGACTTTAGAAAGTCGAACTAACCTATGATGAAGTCGAATAGAAGTTTCGACATAAAGTCCGTAAGATGAACTAGTCATAATAATGATGACTAATCTAACCATTATACGAATTATGATGCTAGTTTGACTCTTGACAAGCTAGATGGAGGCTTGGGGAAAGAAGCAGGTCAAACGGATCGTATACGCGGAAAAGAGCATAATCCGGATACAAGGTAAGTAAAGCTTACACTCTAGTTAATTAATACCTATTGGTTTGATAGGTCGTGAATAGTAAGTCTTGTTTTAAATTATGATGTTCCGACACGGCAAGTGCGGTCCGGAACAAAAGACAATGGTCATAAATCATGTTTAATGGATAAAAAGGAGCTAATGCGGTTAATTAGTCATGAAATGACTAAAAGATAACGAGTTTTTAAATGGTTATCTTATAAGGTAAACCATTGCAAATAATAAGGGTAAAATGGTACTTTGGTCACTTGTTGACAATAACCGTTAAATTGGGGAAAGACACGTTATAGCATGGGTTATAATGGGTCAAAGAAATCAATAGATGATTTACAAGTAGAACGACTATACGGTGTAAACCGGAGTTAGTCATATGGATAAGATGGTAATAAATACCATCTCATAGAGTTTCATGGTCCTTTAGACCAATCGGGTCAAAAGGTGAAATTATCACCCTTTGACAATATCGACTAATGGTTTGTTGAGCTATATGATTATAGGAATAAATATCAGATGGATACGTACATCGCTATTGCTTAGCGGTTATTAAGGCAAGGTATCGAAACGGGTAAATATATTAATCCGAGCCAGGTACGCATGATAGAATAACTCTCATTTAAATGTAAGGTTTGATGAGAGTTAAACGGAGTCAAAAATAGATTCCTGGTTACTTTAATAGGTAAACCAAATGTTACGGACGATGGTCATTACATTTGAAAGGCATAATGACTTTTCAAATAAAACCATAGTTAAAAAGAGGACTTATGGGTCAACATGTTTGCAATAATCTCTCATAGTTAATAAAGGGCCAAAATGGACCAAAACGCCCTTATAAGTTAAACTGAGCAAACAACCCTTAAAGGTTGTTTGGAAACAAGTTTCATGATTAGATAAATACTTAGAATAAGTATAGAAGCTGAAAGAGGTAATATGTTAGTCAAATGGCACTATTTGAGTCTTTGCCGTAAAATAATGATTCGAGATGTAAAATTTGGTTTATATAGATCACCACATTAAACCCACCATAAATATAGTTGTGGTGGAAGATTATATGATGAGAAATGTGATGATGGGATGCTAGAAGCAATCGAAAGCGATTTTAGGCTTGAAAGTGCTTAAATACCCTTAACGGGTCAAAATAAGCACTTAAGCGTAAACGGGTTTTTATTATGTAAGAAACTCGTGATTTGAGATTAATATGATAGGAGATATTGAAGTTATGAATTTCATGAGTTTAAAGATCAAATAAACATGTTTCTGTAATAAAATCATGAACGGGTCAAAATTTAGTAAAAAGGGTCGTAAGCTGAAGACTTATAAGTCTGAAATTTTGTTAATCCGGATGTCGGATTTTAACTCCATGAGATGGAGAATTAAATTACGGTCGCATAGGAAAAAGAATAGCGTAAAACGGACTTGTATTGTGAAAGTTATGCAAGTTCTAAGTTAATATTTGGCGAATTTTCGTAGCTGGGCAAAGTGCAGCAACAATAAAGAAACTTGCTGTCAAAAAAGGGCCTAGGTGGGGCGTCTAGCCCCCCTGAATCCCAAAATTGTTTAATTTTGTTTGTTTGACCCACATAACTTGTTTAAACTTGTTATTTAACTATCAAAACTAACTTTTAAGTTGGTTTTGATAATAGGTGAATGTCAAGAGTGCCCGGATGAATATCAAGCTCGATGAGGAACCGAACACGATAAAATACAAGCTTCCGCGCGGCGTTTCGTCGTATCTTTTAAACGAAGAATTCAATTACATTAAGTTGTATATACTTTAAATTGTAAAAGTTTAAATAACCTTATTTATCAAAATTACATGTTTGTTTTCGTAAACTATACGAAAACCTTAAGATAATAACAAGGGTGTTACAAGTTGGTATCAGAGCCCAAGGTTAAAAGAATAAAGTGTTCGGTTCGAGGCTTGATCGCAAATCCGGTAAGTACAAGTATGTTAATGGTTTAGCGTGTTAAAGTGTTGTAAACAACACATAGGGTTATCGTGTAATACACGTTACCCTAATTAAAATGATTGATATAGTTGATGAAAATACGCGCGTTGACGCGTATAGTAGAAAAAGCCTTGTATTATAATACGGGCGATTATTGAAGTTGATATTATTAACTCTTGTAAATGTTTTAGTTGAAGGACACTCGCATTTAAGGATAGCGGGAGTCTAACAAATTGCGGACTTGACGGAGGAACGGTCCAAAGTACGACAAGTAGAACATACTCACCAAGGACCTAAATCACGTAGCGATCGCGAACAAGGCTAATGGCAAGAGAAGCCCGTTAGGGCAAGCATTACCAGGTGCACATTTTAAATTTAATTGCACAAATAATAATATGCAACAAATACATAGAGATTGAAAGTTGCATATGTAGATTAAAAACTTGGAAAAACCCGGATAGAAAATCTATCCGGGATATTGTTTCCAAGAGAAATAAATAGAGGTGTTACTTACATGGGGCGTGATGTGAAAGTTATAAAAGGGTCATGTATGTCATGTGTTGATCGCCTACTCTGGCCAAGTAGGTAGTGAACACATGATACCATGAACTTTTTATGATGAACACGCTTACACCCGATGTAGTAAGGACGGGGTGAGTGAGACAAATTAAAAAGTACCCAAATGAATCAGATAAGCAAAATATTTTATCAGAATGTAAACGCACAGCCGAGTGACGGAAGCGTATTATATTAGGATAATGAGCCCGAGTGAAGGGACAAAGAAACATGTAAAATGATTAAGGTACGCATTGGGAGGGGGTGTACTTACACTCGAACCCGAAGAATGTAAACATGTAAAACGATTAAGGTATGCATTGGGAGGGTGTGTACTTACACTCGAACCCGGAGAATGCAAACATGTAAAATGATGTAGACATGTATTGGGAGGGGGTGTACTTACACTCGAACCCGGAAAACGCAAACATGTAAAATGATGTAGACATGTATTGGGAGGGGGTGTACTTACACTCGAACCCGAAGAATATAAACATGTAGAATGATCAAGATATGCATTGGGAGGGAGTGTACTTACACTCGAACCCAGAAAATGCGAATATGTCTCTAAACGGGTCGTTTTTGTAAAACGTCAAACTAGAGGACAAAGTCGGAATATAAAAATGAAACGAGGTCTTAATGCATACCGGGAGGGTTGCAATAATAACGACTTCGGTAAAACACCCGGTTGATGGGTAAGAATTAAACACATGCGTAGACCGAGAAACGGGAACTCGGATGGAAAGTTAAAAGTCTCGGGTTTTGGGTCATAACTAAAAGATGACAAGATAATGTAAATAGAAATTGTGAATAAATTATGTTCAACTATTTTAACGTTGAACGGGTCGAATATAATATCATGCCGGACGACATGAGTAAACGCAAGCGGGATAATAGTAGCGTTAAAAGCAAAAGAATAATGAGCCCGGTAATGGGACATAATCAAATACGAATGTATGTAAACTGGATAACGGTGAGCATAAGATAAACCGACGCATAAATGACGTGAGAAGTCATAAAGTCGGAAAAAAAATTTGTCCGAAAGGAAACGAATGTAGCCTTAGACTACGGTCAAGGTCAAAGAAAATGCCAAGGCGAAAATAAATGATTTTAAACAAAAACAGGATGCCTTGACACCAAACATGTATTTTAAGAATGACATGAGTAAGGAATGATCTACAGGATCAACCTAACCTTTGGGGTTATAAACAATGGAAAGGTCTACGAGACTAAAACGACCCACAAGTCATGACTATAAAGAAATAGATTATAAGGACCTCGCCTTAAAGAGGTGAAGGTCTAATAAAATAGCCCATAGACTAAGAGATAAAACCTACGGGTTAATAAGACAAAGCGAGGGAATAAATGGAGAATCCTCGCATAAGTCAAAGACTAAAAAAGAATAAATTTTGGACTGTCAATATCCCGGTATGGATAATTGACAAAGGTTAAGGAGAAGACGCTAAACTAAAACTTCAGTTTTGGTAAGAAATAACGTTTCTACAAAAAAATGAATTATGATAGATGTATAAACACTAAACATGAAAGATATAATTCTTGACACTGATAGGTGCAAGACGATATATTCGAAAAGTGATAATTCTGAAAATAGAAAGTTGATGTAAAATTTGGCATGACGTGACATGATCGCGGTCAAGAAGTGTAATGTGAAGTATAAAATCACATTAGAGCCGAGTGACGAATATTAGAGCCAAGTGATGAATATTGCTAAGTTAATTAAACTAGTGGAAATAACGAGATTACGTTATTTCAAGTTGCATTATGTCATATAAGATACGTAGATGATTAATAACCAAAAAGATATTACCATACTTTTCTGGTAATACTAACAATCAGTTAAAATATGACCAATGCTCAATTGATTAACGAGATCAAATGCATGGAGTTAAACTCGATAAATCATGTAAGAAAAAGGTTTCGAGGACGAAACCTCTTTAAGGGGGGTAGACTTGTAACACCCCGAAAACGGGTTTGGTAATCAAACTCCGTTAATACTAAAAGACGGGTAAAGTACCGTTAGTAGTAAAAATAACCCGGTAAATATTTGGATTTAAATAAGAAATCCTAATATTAAATGCAAACGAATCAAAGGTTTAAGGAATTAAGTTTATAAGAGCCTGAGTTAACGGGACTTAAAATAAACACAGGAGCCAAGAAGCTCTCTAGGTGGGGCGTCTATCCCCCCTGAATCCCAAAATTGTTTAATTTTGTTTGTTTGACCCACATAACTTGTTTAAACTTGTTATTTAACTATCAAAACTAACTTTTAAGTTGGTTTTGATCATAGATGAATGTCAAGAGTGCCCGGATGAAGATCAAGCTCGATGAGGAACCGAACACGATAAATTAGAAGCTTCCGCGCGGCGTTTCGTCGTATCTTTTAAACGACGAATTCAATTACATTAAGTTGTATATACTTTAAATTGTAAAAGTTTTAACTAACCTTATTTATCAAAATTACATGTTTGTTTTCGTAAACTATACGAAAACCTTAAGATAATAACAAGGGTGCTACACATGTTTCGTCTCTCAGTTTACTTCATGTTGGTATTACAATAGGGTGTCCTTTTGGTTGTAACATGATGTTAATTGTGTTGTGGCTTTCTCAATTCATTTCACATCTAACGTAATGGTTGGAAATGACTTTTGTCATGTAATGTTAGTTTCTTGGCAACGCACACGCTATTAGTTATTTACCCGCTTTTACACTCCGCCACAAAACGTTGGGTTTTCTACACCATCTAAAATCCCACAATGGGGTTTAAACCCTCTGCACGTGGTTGAGGGAAATCACCAATGCCATTGGGCCAAAGGCCTCTTATGTTTAGTTAGTTCCAAATCAAATTATTTTCATAAATTATAAAAGCTAAATTTGCATTATCATCCATTGTAATAGCTACAAATTATTGATAAACTGACTATCGTACACAATATTTTATTGAAAAACCTCCCACCATCATTTTTCACGGCGAGCCACTAAAGAGCCTCCCCATAGTCATTTTTTACGATCTCATCTTTGCTTCGAATTCACCCCTAGAATTGGGATGGAAGTGTCAAAAAACAAAAACACGAGTGTAACACCCGGTAGTTATGGACACAAAAGATATGCCATCAAAGATATGGTGATGAGAGTTACAATTACAAACCACACATATATGTAGAATGCATCTACATGAGAAAAAGATAAAAATAGTTGCTACACAAGTTGGGCGATGGGGAAGATGATTGACAACGAACCTGGTGGTGACATCGGAGAGGAAAAAGAAAGAGAGAATGAAGAAGACAACAACTTTAAGACTACGATATCGTATAGAATAATCAAAAACCTGATCAACTCTTCTATGAAGACTATGATATCTTATAGAACAATCAAAAGCCTGATCAACTCTTCTATGAATACTTTTCAACACTTCTATGAATACTTTGGAAATAGTCATAATTAAGCTCAATTAAATCATAACTCCTAACTATACATATATTATCACAAAATATCTTATCTGCGTGAACCCTAACTAATATATATAATATTGGGTTAAGCTAAAAATAATTTTTACCTAATTATTATAAAAAGTAAATTAACACACGGAGTCTTAAACTTTTAGGCATGATGTTCACATTTTAGTTTTACATGGTGTCACTGTATAACATCTACGTTAAAATTTAAGACACCATGGATTAATTTATTTCTTTACAAACTTTTAGGTAAAATCTCATTTTTAACAAACCCTAAACCAATATATACACACCCTATTACATGCTAAATAATATATTATATGTGACACCCCATAACTTCAGGTTACTACTTTAACCTAACCATGGTTAATTTAATCATACATTCATGGCACTGCATTTAACTAGGGTTAGTTAAATGAGTCTACATTGGTAATTCGGGGAATTACGGGAACACACACATGACAACTCTCGAACATTGGTGACTAATGCGAATAATAGTTATAAACGGATGGATTATACGAAACTTATGTGTTGCATGACAAATACGTGAATTATGTGTCTTAAGTGTGAATTACAAGATATTATGTCCTTTCTATGTGAAAAGTGATAATTATGGGTGTATCAGGATTTTTAGGGAAAATGATAATATAACATAACACAAACCCTAGCCACTCCTCATCATTTCACTTGTTGAATCCTCCTCTCCAATCATTTGGGCATCACACAAATTCCACACAATCATTTGTATTTCTGATCCTTCCATCCATTAATCTCTAAAGAACCAACCCTAAATCAATCAAAGGTAAGGTCTATATTACACTTGTTATGTTGTTTTGTTGATTCATATAAACCCTAGACATCCAAACAACTTGTGTTTTGTTCATGACTGATGAATGGTGATAATTGCTAGATTAATCGAATTGTATGGTTGCTATTAGTCATTTTGAATGCTATTTGATGAGGTATGAATAATAAACTATCATCTTAATTCTTGATGTGATTGATTACAGCAAAAGGGTGGTTTTTGTCGTAGGTTCTTTGTGATATTCTATGTGATTTCTGATTTGGGAAGAAAACTGTCAGACCTTGTGAAGTCACAATTATATCCGCATTTGTTAAAAACCAAGTGTCCGTATTTGTAAAATAGCTACATTGTCCGCATTTGTAACTTGTGATTTAACTATGCATTTGTCAAAGCCTAATATAGTCCGCACTTATATATGTGGTTTACATGTCCGCACTTGTTGATCTTATAACAGTCCGCACTTAAATGATTCAACAAGTCCGCACATATGCAATTCCAACAGGTCCGCACTTAACTCGGTTTACAAGGTCCGTATATATAATTTCAAAGTATGTCCGCACATGTTAATTGATCTCTATTGTCTGCACATAAGTAATTTTAAAGACATCCACACTTAGTAAGTTATTCAGTCCGCACATGTGATGAGGGTTTGGTGTCCGCACTTAAGGTTTAGTGTAACATGTCCGTACTTAGCAAGTTCTTGGGTCCGCACTTGTGTATTATTGAAATGGTCCGAACTTACAAACCTTTGATGTGTCCGCACATATTAATTGATTAAGAGGTTCGTATTTAAGGTACATGATAAGGTCCGCACTTACTGTATATAATAAGGTCCGAATTAAATGACATGCTCACGATTCAGGGTTTACATAGAATATGGGCAATGTACACTTGTGGGCCGACACATTTCCTTTGTATAAGGGTCCGAATATAAATAGTTATAGGTTGGATGTAACTTTGTTCTTAATGCCGTATATAAATTTAAATAAGATGAGAGTTGTGGGATTTATTTTGCTCCGAACATACATAGACTTGGAGGGAATTTCAATTTATTATATGGTTCAGAATTTATTTAAAGGTCAATGTATTTAATTGGAACTTTCACGTTCAGAGTATGTTTTCAAAACATGGCAGTTTATGTTAATATCAGGAACATTTAACTGGAACTTTCATGCACTGATGTCATAAATAAGGGTTACCATTGTGTGTTATTGCATGTTAAATTGTTAGTCTAATCACACTAGACACTTAGGGAATTGCAAAACCCTACTCGTATACTCACCTATATGATATTCTACCTTAGGTCGCGTTTAACGGACCTAACAATTAACTAATGTTAGATGTACGTTATCATACTGATCAAACTAAGGTGAGTTCACTACTCTTTCACAAGCATGCGTCCCGGGGGGGGGGGGGGGGGGACAAACAAACTAATATTCCTGGGAGGAATACTTTTAAACTCTTTGGTTTAATTTCGATGTTAGTTAATAAACTCGAACTCTATCACGAAAGTCCCTACTTACATACTGAGCTAGTTGTGTAGGTCCACCCGGAAGATCAAGTTAAACCTATTCCCTATTTTCCGACAAACCCGAGAGTGTAGAAACCAACCGGGTAAGTTAAACCAAGTTAGAACACGAAAACGACAAACACGATACAACGATTAACACTCAAATGTATTAATACGTAATGCGGTGTTTACAAGAACTTCTCATAAACTCTCAGTGTGTGTGTGTTTTCACAGTGTGCCCTCTCTCTAGTCTCATGTTCTCACACACTATGTTCTCTGTGTTCTGTTGTGCTTTTATAACCAAGCTTATCCACAAGACCGGAAAAGAAAGGAAACGGACTCACGGACATTCAACAAGCCACGAAGAGTGGAGTGTTCGTGGCTTGATTCTTCGCCGCGCATGGACTGGACGAACCCTTAGACTTCGACATCATATTCGACGAACAGTTGAGTCTTCGTCAAGGAAGACTCTTCGTCATAATGGGGTCTTCGTGAATCATGAGTTGGACGAACAATGGAGTGTTCGTCACATGTATCTTCGTCTGTATGTATATGGACGAACCTTTATCATTCTTCGTGAGTCTTCATTGAATCTTCGTCAACATGTAGTCTTTGATGGGCTCTATTTGACCCAATCTTCGTTGGATTCAGGCCTAGTAAGGCAAATGGCCTAGAAAGCATGCAATTTACGTGAACATGCCTTGCAAATTTATTAGAATTCTTTGTTGCATGCATTTTGGTCAAATGTCATGACATCATCATGGTGATGTCATGGTGTTGACGATTCGCGGCTCTTCGTGCGTCATGTGTCGATCTCTGGGGCGCACGACGGAGGAATGTCGCGACGTCGGTATTGAGCCGAACCTAACCGAGTCGAACCGAACCGAGTCGCGTCCACAGAATATGTATCAACAAACTCCCCCTTGGACGCTGCTCATGAGGGTTCATTCTTCACATTGTTGTAGGATCTTTTAGATGTCTTAACATGTCACAAATAGGGAGTGTATCAACAAACTCCCCCTTGAATGATGCTCGTGAAACATTGATCTTCGAATTTTAGATCCTTGCGGTGTTGAGAAGTGGTCAGCAGCAACTCGATCATCTTGATCCTTTGATTTCATCCATGTCGTGTCTTCATTCCAAAGCTCGTCTTCTAACACGTTCTCTTTGCCTTTAGCTGGTCCTGATGCCGGATCTGCACATACAAGAAAGCTAAACGTGTAATGAGAACAACCGCTTGCAATATAGTTAACATAAACAAACGACACACATGTGACCAGTTTTCAATCAACTACCGTCCGACAGTTTGAAAGTTTAACAAATTGTTCAATTTTGGTTTTTAACTTTCAAAACTTGCAAATTTCGACCGTTTATGAAGATTTAGTTGTTTTGGTTTTCGTTCAGATTTCAGGTGTCGAAGACTCGAGTTCCAACATCGGTTAATAAAAAATAAGATAGAAATAAAATCTTTTTGATTTTTATAAAGTTTATATTAAAACACACTTAAACTCTTTTTGGAATTTTGAATATTTCAAATGTAAAGACAGAAAGCAGTAAATAAATATATACAAAGATGCAGAAACTGAAAGCATTAAATAAATATTTACAGACATTCTTTTTGCGAATTTCGAGGGTAAGAGAATCATATCAGTGTGCGGTCATGCCAAAACGCTCTTGTTGTTCAATTAGTTAACATTTAGATAAGCATCCTATAACGATTATCGGTATTGTTGTCCACTTAAGCTCAACTTATCAGATCTAATCATGGCGAGGGGATACGATTAGTGTGTGATTTATACTTACCGACCGGTGTTCATCCACACACGTCACGTTCCCATATCAAGGTATGCATGAGAGTTCATCTTACTGGTGAGTATACCATTTATCATCTGTTTTGACGTATATGAAAATGTGAGATACTCACTTATTTTGGATTGAAAACAAGCCCTATGTGATAGAAATTCCTGTTGCTTTTGTTTTGGATGTATAAGCTTCAACTTTTCTTTATCTTTTTTCCTGTCCATCTAAAACAAACCATTTGTTTATATTTCTAGATAACATATCAGCTATCCCATTATTTTTTCCTTTAATATGTTCAAAATTTATAAAATATCCATTTCCTTGTATAATATTTTGTAGATTAACCCATCTAGTTCTATTCACCTTTTTACTTTGATCATTTTTTACAAACTTAACTATTGCTTCACAGTCAGTTCTTACTGTAAATTCTTTATTAAGAAAAATCTTAAACTTTTCTAATGAATAAATTAATGCTTGTATTTCAAAATCAATTGTAGTCCAATTTGTTTTGTTTTGAAAATTACCACTTGAATAAGCGCAAATTTTCTCTTCTTCCTTGGAACTGTATTTGTTTGGTTTACATAGAAGGACTGCTCCCCATCCTTCTTTGCATCCATCTGTTTCAATAATTATATAATCTGTAACTAATGGTAATTCTAGTGGCTTAATATTTTTAACTGCTTTTTTAATTTCTTTAACTAATTTAATGTCTTCTTGGTTAAAATACCTTTGACCGTTTTTAGTGGTTTTACCATATAATGGTCCAACCAATTTTGACAAGTTTGGTATAAATTTTCTAGCATAATTTACTAGACCCAAAAAAGCTTGTATTTGTTTTAAGTTTTCAAATTTTTCTGGGAAATTTAAAATTTTTGTAGAAATATGTGGTTGTAATTCTATTTTTCCATTTCCAATTTCTAATCCTAAAAAAGAAATTTTTCTTTTAAAAAGTTCCATTTTTTTTTTTGAAACTACTATACCATTTTTCTTTATTTCTTCAAAAACCTGTTGTAGGTGTTTCTCATGTTCCTGCACTGTATTACTTGCAACTAAAATATCATCAATGTATACTAAGCAAAAATCAAACTTTAAAAATATACTGTCCATAAATCTTTGAAAAATAACTTGATTTTCAGATGCATGAGGGCACAGGAACAAGTCCGTGAACAGGTTAGTACCATCGTACAGACCAAGAGACGAACTTGACTCCCGCATAAAAACTATGATATATTATCACTTATTTTTGTGGACATGTGATTGTTGATCACTTATTGAGGTCGTATGCAGTATGTACACGTATGTATGATATCATGGAAGATCTAGACTTCGTCTCCGTTATTTTTCGGTAAAAGAAACAACCATGATACCCAGATGATAAACAGCATAAAGACCACATATCTCAGAACCTCGGCAATCTATCAGACGAAATTTTGGTACCAAGACCATATGCCAATGAGCGGTTCCCACCTGGTCTTCAGTCGATTAATGTTTATATCACCCTGCACACTTTAAAATGATTGAGAGCCTACTGATACATCTTATATAGAGCTGCTTATCGTTTTTCATTTTAGGTTTAAAGAGGTTTGGACAGACCACTGATGTACTATAATTTTCTCTTTTCTCGCTAGGAAACTCATTTTTGTTTTTCTATTGTTTTTGTGTTTTTGAAATTTTTTGATGTTTTTGAATTTTTTAAATTTGGATTTACTCCCCCTAAAATGTGAAAACTATGATAAATTAAAAACACAAAGATATTTACAAAAACGATTTTCCGATGTCGGTTTTACTCTTGCTTGACCTTAATGCCGTTTACCAATAATAAAAAGTCAAATCATGATTTGTCAAATGCTTTGGTAAAAAGGTCGGCACGTTGGTCATCAGTGTGGACCTTAACAACATCGATAAGCCTTTTATCAAAGCAATCACGTATGAAGTGATACTTAATTTCGATGTGTTTGGTCTTTGAATGCTGCATAGGATTTTTAGTGATCTGTAAGGCAGCAGAATTATCAACGAAAATAGGAGTAGTTAGGAATTCAAAACTGTAGTCGTGCATTTGTTGTTGGATCCACAGGACTTGGGAGCAACAACTTGAGGCAGCAATGTATTCAGCTTCACATGTTGATGTAGTGACACAAGTCTGCTTCATGCACTGCCATGTGACTAGGCGATTTCCTAAAAACTGACATCCAGCCGTTGTGGATTTGCCGTCGATTTTGCATCCGCCAAAATCAGAATCACTGAAAGCGATCAAGTCAAAACTATCATCCCTAGGGTACCAAAGACCGGTGTCCGGGCATCCCTTCAAATAGCGAAAAAACCTTTTCACAGCTGCAAGATGTGAGGCCTTCGGGTTGACTTGATATCGGGCAAGCGGGCACGTAGGATACATTATGTCTGGTCTTGATGCTGTGAGATACATAAGAGATCCGATCATTGTGCGGTAAAATGAAGAGTTAACAACGTCACCCTTCAAGTCCGGATTAATTCTGTGATTTTGCTGAAGTGGGGTACCAATGGGCGTTGCTTCAGACATCTGGAATCGGTTCAAGATGTCACTAACATATTTCGTCTGATGGATGTCACTAATTTTTATACGAAAAACGTAAGGTGGGAATAGTCAAGATTGATAATGACTAAACTAACCATCTTACGAATTATGATGATAGTTTGACGCTTAACGAGCTAGGTGGAGGCTTGTGGAGGAAGCGGGTCAAACGGATCAAGTACAAAAAGAAAAGCGTGGCTTGGATGCGAGGTAAGTATAGCTTACACCAGTCATATACTTTAGAATGTTCTTTTGTCGTATTGATTACGAATAAGACAAATGCCTAATTGAGATATGGTGTTCCGGCGTGTAGTCGTACGGAACAAGATAACCAAATAGGATAAGAAACCGTATTGATGGTAAAAAAATGAGTTAAATCGGTAATTCGATCATATTATGACGAATGAAACATGTACTCTTAAAGGTTACCACATAAGGTAATCATGATAACCAATAAGAGTAAAATCGTAATTTGGTTACTCGTTGACAATAATTGTTGGTTTTGAAAGATACTTATTTCGTAAGCCTTAACAGGCCAAAAAGCGTTAAGAGGTGATTTATAATTAAAACGACCGTGCGGTGTAAACCTGAGCAAGTCGTGTAGACGAGATGGCAATAAGCTTCATCTCGCCAATATAATAAGTCATTTAGACCAAACGGGTCAAAAGGTGAAAATATCACTCTTTGATGATATCGACTAATGATTTGTAGAGTTGTATGATTACAGAAATAATTATCGAGTGGATATTTACATCGCTATTACTTAGCGGCTATTGAGGCAAGGTATCTAAATGGGTCAATATAATGGTCCGAGCCAGGTACGTATAATAGAATAACTCTCATTTAAACGTAAGGTTTAATGAGAGTTAATCGGAGTCTAGAATAGATTTTTGGTTACTTCAATAGGTAAACCGAATGTTACAAACGATGGTCATTACGTTTGAAAGACCTAATGACTTTTCAAACAAACTCATAGTTAAAAAGAGGACTTATGGGTCAAGCATGTTT
This sequence comes from Helianthus tuberosus, assembly GCA_030545235.1. Lineage (NCBI taxonomy): Eukaryota > Viridiplantae > Streptophyta > Magnoliopsida > Asterales > Asteraceae > Helianthus > Helianthus tuberosus. Next base: position 40,411,616 of record CM060424.1, on the reverse strand, counting down.
ACAAAAAATCTCTCATCGTAATGAAGGGCCAAAATGGACCAAAACACCCTTATAAGTTAAACTGAGCAAACAACCCTTAAGGGCTGCGTGGAAACGAATTTTATGATTAGATAAATAGTTAGGACGAGTATAGAAGTTGAAAGATGTGATACGTTAGTCAAATGGTTCTATTTGAGTCCTTGCCGTAAAATAATGAGTCGAGGGGTAAAACTCGGTTTATATAGATTACCATAGTAAACCCACCATAAATACAGTTGTGGTGGAAAATTATATGATAAGAAATGTGGTAACGTAATGCTAGAAGCAATCGAAAGCGATTTTTAGCAAGAAGGTGCTTAAATACTCTTAACGGGTCAAAATAAGAACTTGAGCGTAAACGGGTTTTATTATGTAAGAAGCCCGTGATTTGAGATTAATATGATAGGAGATATGGAAATTATGAATTTCAAGAGTTTAAGGATCAAATAAACATGTTGGTTTGATAAAAATCGAACGGGTCAAAATTTGGTAAAAAAGGTAATGAGCCGAAGACTTAAAAGTCTGAAAATTTGTTAAACCGAATGTTGGCTTTTAACTCCATAAGGTGGAGAATCAAATTACAATCGCGTAGGAAGAAACAGTAGGTCAAACGGACAAGCGGATTAAAAGTTATGAAGGTTTTTCGTTTTAGCAAACGACAAACTTGGAAAAATCCTGCAGAGGCCACCGTAAGTTACGGTAGCTACCGTAACTTACGGTAGCCTTAAAGTCTTTACGCCATACACCCACTGAGTTAAGGTGGAAAATTCAACATTCAGGGGCTACCGTAAATTACGGTAGCCACCGTAATTTACGGTAGACCTTGTAATAAAAATTTCTTTTAATCAGTTTCGTTTCCTAGACTCGTTTAGACACGTTTTAATCCCCGTATGACTAAAGAATTTCATGTTTATGAAATGTTGGTACATTTTGAATGCCGAAAGACGATCAAGCTCAACGAAGAACCGAACATGATAAAGATACATGCTTCCGCACATTGCCTCGTCGTAAATTTTAAACGACTAATTCGATCACGTTGTGTTGAATAACTTATGATTTGTAAAAGTTTTAATAAACCCGTATTTTTATAGTATGTGTAGTCTTAACTACACATCAAATTGTTGGTATTTACATGTAAAATCATTAAATAGTAACTAGGGTCTTACAAGTTGGTATCAGAGCCAGGTTTAAGAGATTCAAGTATGGTGGGGAAAACCATGCTTGGACTTAAACCTTCTGCTCTTGACAAAGATTGGTGTTCGGTTCGAGGCTTGATCGCAAATCCGGTAAGTGCATGTATGTTAATGGTTTAGCGTATTAAAATGTTGTAAACAACACATAGGGTTATCGTGTAATACACGTTACCCCAATTAAATGATAGATATAGCTAAAAAAATTATGTGCGTTGACACATATAGTAGAAAAGCCTTGTATTATGATGCGGGCGTTTAGTAAAGTTGACATTACTAACTTTTGTGAATGTCTTAATTGAAGGACACTTGCATTTAAATATGACAAGGGTTAAATAAATTACGGATATGATAGAAGAACGGTCTGAAGTATGACAAGAGGAGCATGCTCACCAAGGACTAAATCGCGTAACAACCGCGAACAAGGTTAATGGCAAGAAACGCCCGTCGGGGCAAGCATTACCAGGTGCGTGCTTTTAAATATAATCGCACAAATAACAATATGCAACAAACATGTAGAGAATGATTGTTACATATGTAAATTATAAACTTGGGAAACCTGAATAGAATACCTATCCAGGATACTATTTCCAAGAAAACTAAATAGAGGTGTTACTTACATAGGGCGTGATGTGAAAACTATAAAAAGGTCATGTGTGTCATGTGTTAATCGCTTACTCTGGCCAAGTAAGTAGTGGCATATGATACCATGAACTTCTTATGACGGACACATCTACGTCCGATGTGGTAAGGACGTGATGAATGGGACGAATCGAAAAGGTACCCAAAACGGATCAAATAAGTAAAATATTTGATAATAAACGTAAACGCAAGCCTGAAGACGGAAGTGTATTACGTTAGTACAACGAGCCCAAGGGAAGGGACAATAACCAAGTAAATGAAAATACAAACCGACCACTAAGAATGCTAAGGCATAGAGGATAAAGTTGACTATCAAAAGTGGTGAAACTCACACGAACAAGTTAAACGGGTTAGATAAAACGTAACATTGGAAAGGATAATGAGCCCGGTAATGGGACGAGATTGAATACAAATATGGGCGCAAACCGAATAAAGGAAAGCGCGAGATGTTAATGAACCCATGTAACGGGTCGGAATTAAATATGAAATGATTGCAGACACGAATCACAGTCGGAGTGAACGAAATTTTGATGCGAAAACAAATGATTTTCGAACATAAAAAGGACGATCTACGGGATCATTATAACCTTCGGTTTATAAACAGTGTAAAGGTCTACGGGACTAAACTGACCCACGGGTCCTGAATAAAAAAGGAAAAAGATCATAAAGGCAACGCCCTAAAGAGGTGAAAGCCTAAATAAATAGCCTACGAGGCTAAGTGAAAGAATCTACGGGTTACTTAGACAAGCGAGGGAACCAGTAGAGAATCCCCGCATAAAACTAAGACTGTAAAAGAATAAATTATGGACTGTCAATATCCTGGTACGGATAATTGACAAAAGATAAAGAGAAGATCCTAAACTAAAACTTCGGTTTTAGTAAGAAATAACGTTTTTACAAATATAAATTCTGATAGGAATTAAAATTGTAAACATGAAAGATACAAGTCTTGACACTGATAGGCGCAAGACGATATATTCGAAAAGTGATATTTTCAAAGATGAAAGGTTGATATAAATTGAACATGATGTGACACGACCACGGTCAAGAAATGCAATGTGAAGTAGAATCACGTTATAACCAAGCGAGCGGTAAAAAGTAACTGGACTAATAAGTCTAGTTAGTGAGACCGGTTAAGGTCATTTAAATAAATTTAAAAACAAAAGAAATTGTTGTTAAAAGTAAAGGATTTCACTAAAGACCTTTAAACGGGTCAAAGTAACGGATTCATAAAGAATTCGATGGTATATGAAAGCGATGGATATCGCTAAGTTAACTAAACTAGTGGAAATAACGAGATTACGTTATTTCAAGTTGCACTATGTCGTATGAGATACGTAGACGATTAGTAACCAAAAAGATATTACCAAACTTTTCTGGTAATACTAACAATTGGTTAAAGTATAAGTAATGTTTTAAAGATTCTCGGAACAAATGCATTGAGTTAAACTCAATGAATTATGTAAGAAAAGGTTTCGAGGACGAAACCTCTTTAAGGGGGGTAGACTTGTAACACCCCGAAAAAGGGTTTGGTGATCAAACCCCGTTAATACTAAAAGGTGGGTAAAATACCGTTAGCGGTAAAAGTAACCTGGTAAATATTATGATTTAAATAAATAATCCTAATATTTAAATAAAAAGTGAATAAAAGATTTTAAGAAGGATGAATACTTTGAGAAAACAAAGTATATAAAAGGCCCGAGTTAACGGGACATAAAATACAATGGGTTATGACTTCCCGAACCCATTAAATTAACTAGGAATAATTAACCTAGTAAATAATATGTGATTAAGTTATAAATAGTGGATTATAGCTTAAATTGATCGAAATAAAACTTGAGGGACTAAAAGTGGGCAAATTGGAAACAAGTTTATAATTAAAACTTAAAAACACCAAAACACACACACATGTGTGTGTTTGGTCGATGTCCACAGGAGAAGAGAATGGGGTTCTCTTCAAGAACCCTAAACACTCAAAATTCAACAAAATCAAAGAGAGATCGAGCCGGAAAATTGGGGCTTTTAATAAAATCGTGATCACCAAGCTTAGGAGATCACAAGGTATGTTGAATTTTGATGTTTGGTGATATTTCGAATTTGTGATAAACATGCATGAATGAAATTCTTGTATGAATGTTGAATGTTATAGTGATATTGATGTGAGTATGAGTCTAGGAACAAACCCTAGATGCAAACTTGTAGAATTGTGCCATAAACTAATGATTAGTCAACTAATCAAGTATGAGCTAAGTGGGTTTTGGATGATTTGACGAAATTGATGTTCTATTGGTGTTTATAAACATCATACTAACTCATATGAATGAACTACTTGAACAAATTAGAGATTTTGTTAAGAGTTCAAAAGTGACTAGAAGTGGGTCTTGCCATAAGAGTTAAAGCCATGATTATGATGGTCAAAGTGTGTATATGCTTATAATAACTGAAATTACATGTTGATTTATTATTACTTGAGGTAGGAATTGGATGACATGTTAGTTAATTTGGCGTCTCAAAAGATGATGCTCACTAAGTGTTGATAATGTGCCTAATTGAGCTCTGTGAACTTGATAGTGCAATCATATGTGTTAATTGGCGATTTGACTTTTAAAAAGTTAAACCGACCAACAATATGATGAATACTAATTTTTATACGAAAAACGTAAGGTGGGAATAGTCATGATTGATAATGACTAAACTAACCATCTTACGAATTATGATGATAGTTTGACGCTTAACGAGCTAGGTGGAGGCTTGTGGAGGAAGCGGGTCAAACGGATCAAGTACAAAAAGAAAAGCGTGGCTTGGATGCGAGGTAAGTATAGCTTACACCAGTCATATACTTTAGAATGTTCTTTTGTCGTATTGATTACGAATAAGACAAATGCCTAATTGAGATATGGTGTTCCGGCGTGTAGTCGTACGGAACAAGATAACCAAATAGGATAAGAAACCGTATTGATGGTAAAAAAATGAGTTAAATCGGTAATTCGATCATATTATGACGAATGAAACATGTACTCTTAAAGGTTACCACATAAGGTAAATCATGATAACCAATAAGAGTAAAATCGTAATTTGGTTACTCATTGACAATAATTGTTGGTTTTGAAAGATACTTATTTCGTAAGCCTTAATAGGCCAAAAAGCGTTAAGAGGTGATTTATAATTAAAATGACCGTGCGGTGTAAACCGGAGCGAGTCGTGTAGACGAGATGGCAATAAGCTTCATCTCGCCAATATAATCAGTCATTTAGACCAAACGGGTCAAAAGGTGAAAATATCACTCTTTGACGATATTGACTAATGATTTGTTGAGTTGTATGATTACAGAAATAATTATCGAGTGGATATTTACATCGCTATTACTTAGCGGCTATTGAGGCAAGGTATCTAAATGGGTCAATATAATGGTCCGAGCCAGGTACGTATAATAGAATAACTCTCATTTAAACATAAGGTTTAATGAGAGTTAATCGGAGTCTAGAATAGATTTTTGGTTACTTCAATAGGTAAACCGAATGTTAAAAACGATGGTCATTACGTTTGAAAGGCCTAATGACTTTTCAAACAAAATCATAGTTAAAAAGAGGTAAACCGAATGTTACAAACGATGGTCATTACGTTTGAAAGGCCTAATGACTTTTCAAACAAAATCATAGTTAAAAAGAGGGCTTATTGGTCAAACATGTTTACAAAAAATCTCTCATCGTAATGAAGGGCCAAAATGGACCAAAACACCCTTATAAGTTAAACTGAGCAAACAACCCTTAAGGGCTGCGTGGAAACGAGTTTTATGATTAGATAAACACTTAGGACGAGTATAGAAGTTGAAAGATGTGATACGTTAGTCAAATGGCTCTATTTGAGTCCTTGCCGTAAAATAATGAGTTGAGGGGTAAAACTCGGTTTATATAGATTACCATAGTAAACCCACCATAAATACAGTTGTGATGGGAAATTATATGATAAGAAATGTGGTAACGTAATGCTAGAAGCAATCGAAAGCGATTTTAAGCTAGAAGGTGCTTAAATACTCTTAACGGGTCAAAATAAGAACTTGAGCGTAAACGGGTTTTATTATGTAAGAAACCCGTGATTTGAGATTAATATGATAGGAGATATGGAAATTATGAATTTCATGAGTTTAAGGATCAAATAAACATGTTGGTTTGATAAAAATCGAACGGGTCAAAATTTGGTAAAAAGGGTAATAAACCGAAGACTTAAAAGTCTGAAAATTCGTTAAACCGAATGTTGGATTTTAACTCCATAAGGTGGAGAATCAAATTACAATCACGTAGGAAGAAACGGTAGGTCAAACGGACAAGCGGATTAAAAGTTATGAAGGTTTTTCGTTTTAGCAAACGGCAAACTTGGAAAAATCCTGCAGAGGCCACCGTAAGTTACGGTAGCTACCGTAACTTACGGTAGCCTTAAAGTCTTTACGCCATACACCCACTGAGTTACGGTGGAAAATTCAACATTCAGGGGCTTCCGTAAATTACGGTAGCCACCGTAATTTACTGTAGACCCTGTAATAAAATTTTATTTTAATCAGTTTCGTTTCCCAGACTCGTTTAGACACGTTTTAATCCTCGTATGACTAAAGCATTTCATGTTTATGAAATGTAGGTACATTTTGAATGCCGAAAGACGATCAAGCTCAACGAAGAACCGAACACGATAAAGATACATGCTTCCGCACATTGCCTCGTCGTAAATTTTAAACGACGAATTCGATCACGTTGTGTTGAATAACTTATGATTTGTAAAAGTTTTAATAAACCCGTATTTTTATAGTATGTGTAGTCTTAACTACACATCAAATTGTTGGTATTTACATGTAAAACCGTTAAATAGTAACTAGGGTCTTACAATTCTCCAGCAGATAATTAGATAAGGTTGCATACCAAGCTCGTGGTGCTTGATGTAGACCACAGAGAACTTTGTTGAGCAACTAAACCCGATCAAGGTGAATAGGATCTTCAAAACCTGGAGGTTGTTCGACATACACCTCTTCTTCAACTATACCATGTAAGAATGCACTTTTCACGTCCATCTGGTAGACCTTGAATCCTTTGAAGGATGCATAGGCTAGAAAGATCCGAATAGCTTCAAGACGTGCAACCGGTGCATAAACTTCGTTGTAGTCGATACCTTCAATCTGACGAAATCCTTGAACAACTAATCTCACCTTGTTTCGAATGACTACTCCATGGTCATCATTTTTGCACTTATAAACCCAACGGGTACCAATCTTCTTGTAATCATCAGGTTTATCAACGAGTTTCCAGACACCTAGCTTTTGGAATTACTGCAGTTCTTCCTGCATAGCTTCCACCCAAGAATTATCTTTCAAAGCTTCTTTCCAAGATTTTGGTTCTTCTTGAGATACATAACACGCGAAGGACCAATCATTCTGCAAACCCGATTCTCGAATAGCTGCATACAAGCCCGCATTGTTGTTGTTTTGCAACTGGTTTCTCGTTTGTACGCCACTTTGTACATTTCCAATGATGTTTTGTTGAGGATGGGTATTGTGAATTCTTGTTTCTGGATTATCTGGAACTGGAATATTTGTACCCAGATTGTTGAAATTAAGGTCAACAAACAAGTCAATACCCTGAACTGGCGAAGAGGATGATGCAGTAGCTTCAGCTGTTTTGGGGGCGTCCACTGGAGGTGTAGCCTCTGAAGTACCATGAACAGCTTCTTGGTCTGCATCGAGAAATTCATCATCCTCTGAAGATTCGTTCAGTTCAGTAGCATCATGAAAATCCTCATTGTCTAGAGCATTATTGTTAACTAAAGAAGGTTCTTGATTGTTGACAATAATTGGACGAACCAACGGTGAATCTGTTGCGTTGTCACTCTCGAAAAACATCTGTGCCGCAACATCTACTGCAACTTCTTCAATATTGATCGAATTGAAAAAGTCATCGTACTCAAACATCCAAGGTTGACCAGGACATTTGACTGGCAATGTGTGCCTTTGTACTCTAACTTCAGACCATTCCTCGACCCTTTTTGTCTCTAGATTCCAGACTCTTAAGTTCGGGGTGGCATACCCAAGAAAGTATCCTTAAATTGCTTTTGCCCTAAACTTTCCATTAGGATCGATCATTGTGCAAGGAGCTCCAAACGGTTCAAGATATTGTAAGTCTGGTTTCCGTTTGTGAAGAAGCTCAAAACAGGTCTTGTTGTGTCTTTTTACTGTAAGGACCCGGTTCATCGTATAACAAGCAGAGGCCACAGCTTCACTCCAGAATGGAATGGGTAACTACGACTCTACCAACATAGTCCTAGCAGTTTCGATCAATGTACGGTTCTTACGCTCAGCGACGCCATTCTGTTGAGGAGTGTAACTTGCACTGAATTCATGAAGAATACCTTTGGATGTACAAAACTCCGCCATTGCATGATTTTTAAATTCAGTTCCATTGTCACTGCGTATCCGTATAACTTTCAACGTATACAAATTCTCAATCGTTGTGATCAAGTTTTTGATAATTTGGAAAGTGTCACTCTTGTGTGCCATAAACGCCACCCATGTGACAACTGTCAAAATTCCAGGTATCCGTACAACTATTAATCCATGAATTACAATTAATGCCTTGAACTGCTTTCTGATTATTGCGTTATACATACATGTGCATCACATATTGCATAATTTCATATCATTATTGCATGAGAACTTTATTGACTCAAATGATGCACGAAACACAGTTAGCACAGTTATCAGACAAAATCAGGAAAATGCTGACGGAGTTCAGTACATAGACAGACAATGTGTTGAAACACAGAACGAGCCAGAAACCAAGTATTACACTACTATAGTGTGTAGGAAAGTAAGGATCACAAAACTGCCTTCCTAGAGATAGTTTAAGTGCCGGAAAGTGCCTAAAACTCACATAAACTGCAGAATTCTGCAGAAAATCAGCAAATTCAGCATTTTAACACTCTAGTATCATGCAGAAATATGGTTAAATGGTCCTGAATGCTTTCCTATGTGCCGGGAATCAAAAGTGTCACAAAAGGGTACATAAAGCACACTAAACTGCATAGTTTAGCACCTTAACGAACCGGTAACCAATCGAACAACCGGACACTACCTGAAACACCAAATTTTCACTAGAAGCACTGTTTTAACATTACCAAGCTAGTTATGGTCCCCGAACATCATAACACATCATATAAATATCTAATAACTAAATCCCTAACTAGATTACTTGATTTTTAACTATATAATCTAACTTAGTTTAACCCTAGCCTAAGACCCCCCCCCACCTATGGGACGACCCAACATGGCCCCCACTCTTTGATATGTTTTAATATTTTAATAGATCATGTTTTTACTTTCCTAAACATATAAACCTTTGGAGAATTGAGTGAAATGGATTATAAGTAAGACCTTAGAGTTCTTAACCTTCACATCTTTCACACACCAACACACACTCACTTCTCTCTTCCTTTCTTCTTGTGTTCGGCCGAAGACAACAACACCACCATCACCATCATTCATTCATCCTCATCTAATTCCAAGCATACACAAAGGTGATAGAAGGTGCATAAGGAAGCTAGGAGCTTTCGGAAGTTGAAAGACCTTCTCCATTTGCTTTTATCCTCTTCTTTTCTTCTCTTGATCATCCCTAGCCTTGAGCTAGTGATAAGAACACTAATCTCTTCATTATACATCTTATTTAAGTGGTTAAAGAATGATACATAATGTTAAGTTTGAAGAACACTAAGAATCAAGAGAATGGAACATGAACATAAGCTTAAATCATGAAGAAATCATGTTGTTTATGTGTTGTTATACTTGTTGATTGTTGTTTACTTATGTAAATGATGTAGATCATCACATGATCTTGATAGATCATGATTAAAAACATAATCAAGCAAGATGAGATGATGAAAATGTTAAAGATTAATAGATCATCCTCATGAAAGACATGAACTTGAAAGAATATATTGTTTTCTTATAAAGTGATGATCAAAGTAAGATGTAAGTCTTGTAAACCTAATATTTCAAGAATGATTTTTCAAGAAACCAAGTTAAAAATACAAAGTTTACTTAATCTTGGTTCTTAAATAAATAAACCACATTCTTATAGGTTAAACAAGTGTAGAAACACTTATGTAACACGAAAAATCCAAGAAGAAGCATTTTTAGAAAATGTGATCACAAGTTGTAAAGAGCCATCTTCTTTAAAAATGAAGTTTTTAAAGAATCAACCACACTTTAAAGGGTAACTAAGCTTACTAAACACACTAGTAAGTTACTACACATTTTTATAAATTTTCAAGTTCATGAAGTGGTAGTCAAGCTTGCTTTTTTTGGCAAAAATTGGTAAGTGTAGATTGTTTATTGTTGATTGTTGATTGTTGATTGATTGTATTGATTTACAAAAGAAAATGATATGCCTTCAAGGTATGTAAACCTCCATTTTTAAGGGAAACTATGGCAAAATTTTTCTATAAATTAAACACATAGAAAAATATTTTCAAACAAATATTTACAAGTATATTTCAAACCATGAATTTTTACATAAAGTTTGCCATAATTTTTGTAAATAATTTTTGTTACAAAAATTATAAATATTGGAGGTTGGTTTTTATAAATAAAAGTGACTAAATATGTATTTAGGAAAATATATATTTAGAAGGCATCATATGTGTGATTATTTGTATATTATGTGTATTAGTTATATTATTTTAGGACTTGAAATAATATAACTTATCAAAATACCAAGAAATTACAATCCAAAATATTACCAAAATTCCAAGGAATGAATATACAAAGAATGCCCAAAATATTGGTGAAACCGAACAAAGGAATATAACTTACAAAATATTCCAGAAATATTATTCATGTGTATATTTTGGTAACTAATATTTTGGACACTAAGAGAATGAAAATATGATTTTTACAATTATTACAAAATTATATCATATTTTTGACAAGAAGAAAATATATTATTTTTGGGTGAATGAAAATATATATTTTTCTTGGAATAAATAGAAGATATATTATTTTTGGAAGAAATATATATATTTTCTCAAACAAACATGAAGTATATTATTTTTGGAAGAAAAATGGATTTACATATATATTTTATAAGTTAGACTTGGAAATATATTATTTTTGAGACTTGTATGAAATTCATAAATATTTTTGCCAAAGGAAAAATTATAAATAATTTTTCTAAGTAAATATTTCTTAAAATATATATTTTGGAAATATATATTGATGGATTTTTATTAAGGATATTATTCCGGAAAAGTTAATACAAAATTTAGTATAAGAATACTTAACAATTACAAGGAAATACGTATTCTCGTACGCATAAATACACTCCGAAATACGACACTAATATATGACAAAAAATACAAGTATACGAATACGAATACAAATACACCCATCCTTGGAAATGATATACATGTATAAATACATAAAGGTGACAATTTAAAATATATTATTTTAACAATTATTCCAAAATTTAATAAATATATAATTTAAGTTAAAATATTTATTATTTTAACAAATAATTATATAACTTGGAATAATATTGAAGACACAAAGGAACGTAACTCAAAGACACAAATTAATACTAAGTCAAGGCACGACCCGCTCGTCTAATAGATCATAGTACGTTGTAGGTAGTCGTGTATAGGGCTGTAAACGAACCGAACGAACACGAACGAGGCCTTGTTCGTGTTCGTTCGTTAAGGAAATAAATGTGTTCACGAACGGTTCATGAACACTTACCGAACGAGATTTTATGTTCGTGTTCGTTCATTAAGGAAATGAGCGTGTTCACGAACGGTTCACGAACACAAGCGAACACAAATAAATTTGGCGAACGCGATGAAGGATAAAGGTGGATGGACCAGAGAGTAGCACTAGAACTTGAATCCCTTCTTGTGGAACGGAGGTAGATCATATTCGTCGATGTAAATAATGAGAAAAGAAAGAGAAATGGTGCATAAACAAGGTGAAAGAGGGTTTCCTAGTTTAATTGTTAGGGTAATGATATAAATAAAAGTTTAATAGTATAAAAAGTATAGATAAAATATATGAAAGTATAAAAATCTTTAAATAAAACACGAACATAAACGAACGAATGTTCACGAACACCTTACCGAACGTTCACGAACACAATTGAACGAACGAGACATTTGTTCATGTTCGTTCATTTAACTAATCGAACATAATTTCTTGTTCATGTTCGTTCGTTTATTAAACGAACGAGCATAAACGAACTTCCCGCCGAACGGTTCACGAACTGTTCACTGAACGTTCGGTTCGTTTACAGCCCTAGTCGTGTACATCGGAAGAAGCTTTGAGTTACCGTTGATTACGAAGAACGCAAGACTGTGAGTTCATGTCCCCCTTTTCTTTTAACTGTTTTCAGTTTTATAACTTCGGGGGTGAAGTACATGTTACAAACTGTTTACAAACGTTTATATGTGGTATGGTTAGCTAAGGAAAGGTACTGCTAGATCATGTGAGTGGTGGGTATAACGCTTAAGACCATTAATCCTCGTTGTAGGACCGAGGGACATGAGTGATAGATCTATTTGGGTGTAGCGAGCCTCGCTCATGTGGACCAGGGTTTGGCCCATGGGATGACTATGTCTTACAGCCGGAAGCCCGGTGCAAAGTCTGCTAGGTTTGAGCCTTCCTGCATCACGTCACACATATTAATGGCCTTGCAAACCATTAATGATCTGTTTTCCTTGTTTGCTTTCATACCGGGATTTACAAACATACATACATACTTACAATTATTACAAAGGTTTATTCGTACTCGCTCAACTTTTGTTGATGTTTTCAAACTACATGTATTTCAGGGAATTAAATGTGGATCTGGCGGGCGTTGGAAGTTTCAAGTAATGTTGAGAATAAAAGATGTCATCCGAAGTCTAAGGATTTGGATAGTGTGTCTTATCCTAGATAAGACACACCTTTCAAAGTCTGGTTTTATTTAAAGTCTTTTGTCGAGTCCTTCTGGAACTCTAAAACACTTTGCATGGTTTGTATTCGGATTTGAAATCCGTGTTGGGATTTTAAAATAATGTTGTTGTGATGTTTTAAAATTAATTAATGGATGATCATCTTAGTTTTATCATATAGATGTTTGTTATGGTTGAATGCAATGATATTAAGCAAGTCACACATAATCACGCTTCCGCAAAAGTCAGGGTGTGACAGTTTGGGATCAGACTTCGATTGTAGCGAACTACGATTCTTTCTCGAGTCTAGACTACAATCATTAGGGTTCTCACAAAAATATTTTTACATGTTTTCATTGGATACACAAAACGCCCAGATCCAGGGAACAAAAATTTTTACAAATGGAAAGACAAGAAACACAATGCATGGTTACTTTGGTGGTTTAGTCTGGGAGACTAGGTGGTTTAGTCTGGGAGACTAGGTGGTCTAGTCTAGGAGACTAGGAAGGATAGAAAGGGTTCGTGAGGAATCACGAGGATACATGACTTCATGACACATTGACTTTGCTTGCATACTTAATGTTAGTGGTTAATATATGTGCATATGTTGTGATTGTTCTGTTACAGACACTATGTTGTCATCCGAGAGTGGATTGTACGACGACCATGACCCCATGGCTATTATTTCTGACGATGAGATCGCCCCAGATCTAGAGATCTTCACATCCGATACAGAGAGTGACCTGGAGATGATGTCCGATGATGAGGACGATTTTCAGCCATTTGCGTTGCCTGATTTTGGAGACGACTTACCGCTTGCTGATGGTATTCCAGACGAGGATCCTTTTGTTATTCCCATTCCAGTCCACGATCATCTTATCATCGGTCATCCCGATGGTGAGCATATTGTGGCACTGATCCTCGCTCCTATTCCTCTAGTGGTCATCCCTCCTGATGATTGGCCTTTTGACGATCTCTTTGATGACGATTTTGATTTGTTTGTTGACGGTCCTCCTGATGATGCCCATGGCGATGGAGAGCTAGATGAGGACGTTGTTGCTAGTCCACTTCCTGAGATCCCTGTTATTAAGATTTCCTCTGACTCTAGTTTGCACTCTGTCTCAGATTCCTTTGAGTCTGTGACGTCTTCCGCCTTGCAGGCAGTTGGGTTACGACGCTATGCCACTGATTCTGATGATGATACGGCCATGTCAGTTGCACCATCCCCTCCACATGATCCCGAGCTTGATCTTGAGTTAGATTTCGTTCCTATCGATCAGCCTGATGCTGCACCTGCTGATCCTGAGCCCCTACCTGATCATGACCCTATTCCATTCAGCTTACCTGACATTGCACCCCTCATACCTGATCAGTTCCTGCACCCATTGACCCTCCTGTTATTGAGACACTTATTCCTCCACATGCACCCGTACCCACTGATGTTGTTCCTTTTCACCCAGTGGAGTCTGATGTTCATCGTGTTGATTTACCTATAGTTTTCTTGCAGGACATACCCGCACCCCGTCCAGGGGAAGGCACTTCAGGTTAGCAGCCTAGTCATGATCCTCATGTTTCAGCAGCTTTTCCACACATACCCTAGTCTGCATTGTTTGCTCCTGTTACATCTTCACCACTTGATGAGCCACTCAGATGGTTCCCACCGTATACCATGCCGATATCAGATCCCTACCATCCCTCTTAGTTTGTTGGTTATACACGGGATGAGCTACTACTATCACTTCAGCTCCAGTATGAGATTATGAGTCGCAGGATCTTGGAGCTTGAGATGACACCACGTCCTTTACCATGTCCTTGTCAGCCTGCTTTTGTTCCCCCTCATTCATCACTGTCTCCGTTTTCACATCCACCTGCACCTCTTACTCCTTTTCCAGAGTTTGATGCTTGATTTCTCACTGTCGAGCAGCAGATCAGTTAGCTGCTGCATGAGCTTGAGGAGGAGCTTGCGCATGTGCGCAACTTGCTTTTCTTTCCTCCACCCCCTCCTCCGCCACCACCATCAGCATAGCTGGTTTTTGGTTATATGTAGGTTGCATTGCTTTTGATGAGAGCACCACTATTGAGTTGAGCTTGTGAAGCCTTTTGGAGATCACCTTTTGATTATATGACTTTTGTGGATTGGTAGACTTATTGGACAAGGGTAGTGTGACCATGTGTTCCCTTTTGATACGATACATTTTGTAAAACATGTAACAATATTTGTGGTCGATGATTAATGAAAGCTCGATCGTCATGTTCTCATTAAATACGTTGTTGTGCTATGATTGTGATGATATATGTTTGCTTGCCATGATAAACGTTATTATATACGTACTATATAGTCATTATACGGATAAGACCTGACCTATACAATCTTCTTTTTAGAAGATGCCTCCTCGAAGGAACACTCAGTTGCCCACAAAAGAGGCAGAACTGCACGAACGGATTTCACAGGCAATCGCACAACATGAGGCCCTACGATCTGAACACAGCGGAGGTACCTCAGGAAATAACCCACCTCATGGTAATGTTTAAGTCACCTAAGACACATTACAATACGTTTGGACATTTCCATGTGCGTTTGCTAATGCTTTCTGTGAATGATGTTGCTTGTACAGGCTGTACTTACAAGCAGTTCCTTGACTGCAAGCCTCTGAACTTTGATGGCACTTGAGGTGCCATAGCGTTTGTAAGATGGGCTGAGAAGACAGATTCTGTGCTGCGGATGAGCAAGTGTGCGCCAGAGCACTAGGTCACCTACATCTCTGGATTGTTTCTCGATAGAGCCCTGTCGTGGTGGAACCTTCAGGTTCAAACCTTGGGTGAAGCTGCAGCGTATGCTATGACGTGGGATGAGATGAAAGAGCTGATGCGTAAGAAGTACTGTTCAAGGGCTGAAATTTAGAAGTTGGAAACCGAGTTTTGGAATCTTAAGATGGATGGTCCTAAGATAGCATAATACGTGCAGAGATTCCATGATTTGTCTCGTGTTGTCCCTTACATGGTAGAACCAGAGTTCAAGCGAGTTGAACGTTTCATTTGGGGATTGGCACCCCAAATACTGAGCATGGAGACTACTTCAAAACCTCCAACAATTACTGAAGCCATCGACTTGAGTGTGGCACTGACTGAAGAAGCGGTTCGTTTGGGCAAGTTTTCAATCTCCGAGTAGAATAAGAAAGAGACTCATATGGAGTCGTCCGGTGAGAACAAAAGGAAGTTCTCGAATTTCAAGAAGGGTACCCAAGGAAACAACAACAGTGCTAGTATGCGAAGAGATGCGAACCCACCAGTCGAGGTCAGGAGTGGTGCTACAGGTTCAGAGAATGGAAACGTGCTGGGCTGGTAATGGTTGTGGGAATGGCGGTCAAAGAGGAAATGGAAATGGTAACGGCAATGGTAACCGTGGTGGAAACGGTTATGGGAATAGAAGTAACCAGGGAGGTAATGGAAACCGCAACTTTAATGGGAATCAAGTTGGTAACGGAAACCGTGGAGCAAACAACAACCAGGGTGGAAATGGAAATGGTCACGGCCAAGGTTGTTTTGGTTGCGGTGATGTAGGGCACTTCAAGCGGGATTGCCCAAAGAACAACCATGCCCAGTGAAGAGTCTTCAAAATTGGAGCTAGGGAAGCTCGCCAGGATCTGAACGTAGTCACTGGTACGTTCCCTATCAATCAACATTTTGCATCTGTGCTATTTGATACTGGTGCCGACTATAGCTTCGTATCTCTAGATTTTAAGAATATACTTGGGATAGCTGCAAGTAAGTTAGAAATCCCGTACTCGATAGAACTAGCTAATGGAAAGATCATAGAAGCTAGTGAAGTGATTAGAGGCTGTGTGATAGAGCTTGGAGAGCATGAGTTTACGCTTGAACTGCTGCCAGTAGAATTGGGAAGTTTCGACGTAGTAGTCGGGATGGATTGGTTGTCAAGTAACCGAGCTGAGATCGTAAGTCATGAGAAGGTTATCTGCATCCCGATGACAAATGAAGAGACGATCGTGATTCACAGGGAGAAGCATGATACGCCTCTATGGATTATCAGTTGTTTGAAGGCACTGAAGTTTATGCGTAAAGGATGTGTTGCCTTCTTGGCTCACATTGTTGATAAGGAAGCCGAAGAACCGAAGTTAGGAGATATCCCTATGGTTAGGGAATATCCTGAAGTCTTCCCCGAAGACTTACCAGGATTACCGCCCCAACGACAAGTCTAATTCCATATTGACTTGGTTCCAGGCGCCGCGCCTGTAGCCAAAGCACCTTATCGACTTGCGCCTTCTGAGATGCAAGAGTTGTCGACGCAACTTCAGGATCTTCTGGATAAGGGATTCATTAGACCAAGCTTCTCGCCTTGGGGAGCACCAGTTCTGTTTGTCAAGAAGAAGGACGGTAGTTTTCGTATGTGCATTGACTACCGAGAGCTGAACAAGTTGACCATCAAGAATCGATATCCTTTGCCGAGGATTGATGATCTGTTCGATCAACTTCAGGGTTCGAGTTACTACTCCAAGATCGATCTTCGATCAGGTTATCACCAGCTACGGATTTAAGAAGAGAGTATACCGAAGACTGCCTTTAGAACTCGTTATGGACATTATGAGTTTCTAGTAATGCCGTTTGGTCTGACAAACGCGCCGGCAATATTTATGGACTTGATGAACCGAGTTTGCAAGCCATATCTCGATAAATTCGTGATTGTATTTATCGACGATATTTTGATCTACTCACAGACAAAGGAGGAGCATGAGCAACACCTTAGAGCCATCTTAGAGCTGCTTAAGAAGGAGAAACTTTATGCTAAGTTTTCGAAGTGCGAGTTTTGGTTGCGTGAGGTACAGTTCCTTGGTCACGTGGTAAACAAGGATGGAATTCATGTGGATCCCACCAAGATCGAGGCGATTAAGAATTGAGAAACTCCGAAGACGCAAACCGAGATCCGACAGTTTTTGGGCTTAGCAGGGTATTATCGCAGAATCATTGAGGATTTTTCTAAAATCGCTCAACCGCTGACCTCCCTTACTCAAAAGGATAAGAAGTATGAATGGGGAGACAAACAAGAGGAAGCTTTTCAGTTGCTTAAGAATAAGCTTTGCGATGCACCTATTTTATCCCTACCCGAAGGCACCGATGACTTCGTGGTATACTGTGACGCCTCGCGTCAGGGATTGGTCTGTGTGCTGATGCAGCGACAGAAGGTTATCGTTTATGCTTCGCGCCAGTTAAAGGTTCATGAGAAGAACTACACCACGCATGATTTGGAATTAGGTGCAGTGGTGTTTGCTTTGAAGATTTGACGGCATCACCTTTATGGTACCCGATGCACGATCTTTACAGATCACAAGAGCCTACAACACATATTCGATCAGAAAGAGCTTAATATGAGACAGTGGCGATAGGTAGAATTGTTAAATGATTATGATTGCGAAATCAAATATCATCCAGGAAAGGCGAATGTGGTGGCAGACGCCTTAAGTCGAAAAGAGAGGATTAAGCCCATAAGGGTTGGGGCTTTAGAGATAATCATTCAGACAGACCTCTCATTGCGTATTCGTGCTGCACAGAGAGAAGCTCTCAAGAAAGAAAATCTAAAGGCTGAATATCTCTGTGGGATGGAGAAAAAGCTGGTACCCAATGAGGAAGGAACCTTGTGTTTTATGGGACGAATTTGGGTTCCTCTTTTTGGTGGTCTTAGAGATGTTATTTTTTATGAAGCTCATAAATCGAGGTACTCGATCCACCCAGGATCGGACAAGATGTATCAAGATTTGAAGGATTATTATTGATGGCCAAGACTTAAGGGCGATGTGGCTACTTATGTTGGGAAGTGTTTGACTTGCGCCAAAGTGAAGGCCGAGTATCAGAAGCCTTCAGGTCTTCTGCAACAACCTGAGATACCCATGTGGAAATGGGAGCAGATTTCTATGGACTTCATAACGAAGTTGCCCAAGACACCCAAAGGTCATGACACGATTTGGGTAATCGTGGACCGTTTGACAAAGTCTGCGCACTTTTTGCCAATCAGAGAAAAGGATAACACGGGTAGGCTAGCCGAGCTGTACCTAAGGGAGATAGTAGCACGTCATGGAGTGCCTATCTCGATTATATCAGATAGAGATGGGAGATTTGTGTCAAGGATTTGGCAATCCTTTCAAGAAGAGTTTGGTTCTCAGTTGAATCTGAGTACTGCTTTCCATCCATAAACCGACGGCCAGAGCGAAAGAACGATTCAAACATTAGAAGATATGCTACGTGCTTGCGTAATGGACTTGGGTGGCAGTTGGGACACTCACCTACCTTTGGTTGAGTTCTCCTATAACAACAACTACCATACAAGCATTCAAGCTGCACCGTTGGAGGCTCTCTACGGACGCAAGTGTCGATCACCGTTATGCTGGGCAGACACAGGTGATAGACAGCTGGTTGGTCCCGAACTGGTCTAAGAGATGACTGATAAGATTATGCAGATCCGAGAGTGCATCAAGGCGGCTCGCTATCGACAAAAGAGTTATGCGGACCAAAGACGAAAACCCTTGGAATTTGAAGTGGGTGATATGGTTTTGTTAAAAGTCTCACCTTGGAAAGGTGTGGCACGCTTTGGGAAGCGTGGTAAGTTAAACCCACGATATATCGGACCATTTTGAATTTTGGAAAGGGTTGGTTCTGTAGCATACAAGTTGGAGCTACTAGCAGAACTTAATGGTGTTCATGATACATTCCATGTATCTAATCTGAAGAAGAGTCTAACTCAAGAGACAGTGGTTATCCCTGCTGACAAAGTTCACATTGACGACACACTCCACTTTACCGAAGAACCCGTTGAGGTTACTGATTGGAAAGTTAACAAGACGCGGAGGAGTAGTGTCAAACTCGTCAAGGTTAGATGGAACGCGCGCCACGGCCCAGAGTTTACTTGGGAGCATGAAGACTGCATGAAAGCTAAATACCCGCATTTGTTCCCCAACTCCCCTGCAGCAAGTAGTAAGGCTTAAAATTTTGGGACCCGAAATTTTCTTAACAGGGGGAGAATGTGACAACTGTTAAAATTCCAGGTATCCGTACAACTATTAATCCATGATTAGTGCTTAATGACTGTGCTGAATTACAATTAATGCCTTGAACTGCTTTCTGATTATTGCCTTATACATACATGTGCATCACATATTGCATAATGTCATATCATTATTGCATGAGAACTTTATTGACTCAAATGATGCACGAAACACAGTTAGCACAGTTACTAGACAAATCAGGAAAATGCTGACGGAGTTCAGTACATAGACAGACAATGTGTTGAAACACAGAACGAGCCAGAAACCAAGTATTACACTAGTATAGTGTGTAGGAAAGTAAGGATCACAAAACTGCCTTCCTAGAGATAGTTTAAGTACCGGAAAGTGCCTAAAACTCACATAAACTGTAGAATTCTGCAGAAAATCAGCAAATTCAGCATTTTAACACTCTAGTATCATGCAGAAATATGGTTAAATGGTCCTGAATGCTTTCCTAAGCGTCGTAATCAAAAGTGTCACAAAAGGGTACATAAAGCAC
This sequence comes from Helianthus tuberosus, assembly GCA_030545235.1. Classification (NCBI taxonomy): domain Eukaryota; kingdom Viridiplantae; phylum Streptophyta; class Magnoliopsida; order Asterales; family Asteraceae; genus Helianthus; species Helianthus tuberosus. The sequence continues at coordinate 40,391,259 of CM060424.1, read as the reverse complement.
ACTAAACTGCATAGTTTAGCACCTTAACGAACCGGTAACCAACCGAACAACCGGACACTACCCGAAACACCAAATTTTCACTAGAAGCACTGTTTTAACATTACCAAGCTAGTTATGGTCCCCGAACATCATAACACATCATATAAATATCTAATAACTAAATCCCTAACTAGATTACTTGATTTTTAACTATGTAATCTAACTTAGTTTAACCCTAGCCTAAGAACCCCCCCCCCCCACCTATGGGACGGCCCAACATGGTCCCCACTCTTTGATATGTTTTAATATTTTAATAGATCATGTTTTTACTTTCCTAAACATATAAACCTTTGGAGAATTGAGTTAAATGGATTATAAGTAAGACCTTAGAGTTCTTAACCTTCACATCTTTCACACACCAACACACACTCACTTCTCTCTTCCTTTCTTCTGTTCGGCCGAAGACAACAACACCACCATCACCATCATTCATTCATCCTCATCTAATTCCAAGCATACACAAAGGTGATAGAAGGTTCATAAGGAAGCTAGGAGCTTTCGTAAGTTGAAAGACCTTCTCCATTTGCTTTTATCCTCTTCTTTTCTTCTCTTGATCATCCCTAGCCTTGAGCTAGAGGTAAGAACACTAATCTCTTCATTATACATCTTATTTAAGTGGTTAAAGAATGATATATAATGTTAAGTTTGAAGAACACTAAGAATCAAGAGAATGGAACATGAACATAATCTTAAATCATGAATAAAATCATGTTGTTTATGTGTTGTTATACATTTATGATTGTTGTTTACTTATGTAAATGATGTAGATCATCACATGATCTTGCTAGATCATGATTAAAAACATAATCTAGCAAGATGAGAGGATGAAAATGTTAAAGATTAATAGATCATCCTCATGAAAGACATGAACTTGAAAGAATATATTGTTTTCTTATAAAGTGATGATCAAAGTAAGATGTAAGTCTTGTAAACCTAATATTTCAAGAATGATTTTTCAAGAAACCAAGTTAAAAATACAAAGTTTACTTAATCTTGGTTCTTAAATAAATAAACCACATTTTTAGAGGTTAAACAAGTGTAGAAACACTTATGTAACAAGAAAAATCCAAGAAGAAGCATTTTTAGAAAATGTGATCACTAGTTGTAAAGAGCCATCTTCTTTAAAAATGAAGTTTTTAAAGAATCAACCACACTTTAAAGGGTAACTAAGCTTACTAAACACACTAGTAAGTTACTACACATTTTTATAAATTTTCAAGTTCATGAAGTGGTAGTCAAGCTTGTTTTTTTTTTGGCAAAAATTGGTAAGTGTAGATTGTTTATTGTTGATTGATTGTATTGATTTACAAAAGAAAATGATATGCCTTCAAGGTATGGAAACCTCCATTTTTAGGGGAAACTATGACAAAAATTTTCTAGAAATTAAACACTTAGAAAAATATTTTCAAACAAATATTTACAAGTATATTTCAAACCTTGAATTTTTACATAAAGTTTGCCATAATTTTTGTTACAAAAATTATAAATATTGGAGGTTGGTTTTTATAAATAAAAGTGACAAAATATGTATTTAGAAAAATATATATTTAGAAGGCACCATGTGTGTGATTATTTGTATATTATGTGTATTATTTATATTATTTTAGGACTTGAAATAATATAACTTATCAAAATACCAAGAAATTACAATCCAATATATTACCAAAATTCCAAGGAATGAATATACAAAGAATACCCAAAATATTGGAAGAAATATTTATATTTTCTCAAACAAACATGAAGTATATTATTTTTGGAAGAAAAATGGATTTACATGTATATTTTCGAAGTTAGACTTGGAAATATATTATTTTTGACACTTGTATGAAATTCATAAATATTTTGCCGAAGGAAAAATTATAAATAATTTTTCTAAGTAAATATTTCTTAAAATATATATTTTGGAATTATATATTGATGGATTTTTATTAAGGATATTATTCCGGAAAAGTTAATACAAAATTTAGTATAAGAATACTTAACAATTACAAGGAAATACGTATTCTCGTACGCATAAATGCACTCCGGAATACGACACTAATATATGGGAAAAAAATACAAGTATACGAATACGAATACAGATACACCCATTATTGGGAAGGATATACATGTATAAATACATAAATGTGACAAGTTAAAATATATTATTTTAACAATTATTCCAAAATTTAATAAATATATAATTTAAGTTAAAATATTTATTATTTTAACAAATAATTATATAACTTGGAATAATATTGAAGACACAAAGGAACGTAACTCAAAGACACAAATTAATACTAAGTCAAGGCACGACCCGCTCGTCTAATAGATCATAGTACGTTGTAGGTAGTCGTGTACATCGGAAGAAGCTTTGAGTTACCGTTGATTACGAAGAACGCAAGACTGTGAGTTCATGTCCCCCTTTTCTTTTAACTGTTTTCAGTTTTATAACTTCGGGGGTGAAGTACATGTTACAAACTGTTTACAAACATTTATATGTGGTATGGTTAGCTAAGGAAAGGTACTGCTAGATCATGTGAGTGGTGGGTATAACGCTTAAGACCATTAATCCTCGTTGTAGGACCGAGGGACATGAGTGATAGATCTATTTGGGTGTAGCGAGCCCCGCCCATGTGGACCAGGGTTTGGCCCATGGGATGACCATGTCTTACAGCCGGAAGCCCGGTGCAAAGTCTGCTAGGTTTGAGCCTTCCTGCATCACGTCACACATATTAACGGCCTTGCAAACCATTAATGATCTGTTTTCCTTGTTTGCTTTCATACCGGGATTTACAAACATACATACACACTTACAATGATTACAAAGGTTTATTCGTGCACACATACAAACACATGAACTCGCTCAACTTTTGTTGATGTTTTCAAACTACATGTATTTCAGGGAATTAAATGTGGATATGGCGGGCGTTGGAAGTTTCAAGTAATGTTGAGAATAAAAGATGTCATCCGAAGTCTAAGGATTTGGATAGTGTGTCTTATCCTATATAAGACACACCTTTCAAAGTCTGGTTTTATTTAAAGTCTTTTGTCGAGTCCTTCTGGAACTCTAAAACAATTTACATGGTTTGTGTTCGGATTTGAAGTCTGTGTTGGGATTTTAAAACAATGTTGTTGTGATGTTTTAAACTTAATTAATGGATGATCATCTTAGTTTATCATATAGATGTTTATTATGGTTGAATGCAATGATATTAAGCAAGTCACACATAATCACGCTTTCGCAAAATTCAGGGTGTGACAACCCACGAAAATCTTGAATAATCATCAGTCACCACGAGGCAGTACTGATCATTCCTGATGCTTTTATGCTTGACAGGACCGAACAAATTCATGTGCAAACGTTCAAGCGGAACGGCCACGGTGTTGACTTTCTTTGACGTGTGCGATGCTTCCCTTTCTGGCATGAAACACAGACGTCTTGAAGATGGAAATTTTTAAGAGGAACACCAGTCACTAATTCATTTGACACTAAATGATTCATTTTTCTTAAATGAATGTGTCCCATCCGTCTGTGCCAAGAGATTGAATCCTTTTCTGTGGCTTTGGAAACGACACAGGTTGCTTGGGCAGACGTTGTAATTGCTTGGCTCATATCATGGACATACAAATCATTAATCCTTGGAGCAGATAAGAGAATCCAATCTTTTGGAATCTTGAAACAGGGTTTCAGCACGTAACATCCATTAGCATCAAAGTGTACTGAAAACTTCTTATCACAGATTTGTGAAACGCTGAGAAGATTGTGATCAAGTTGTTGCACAAAGTTGATCTTATCAAAGCTTACAACCCCATTGGATACCATTCCTTCGCCAGTAATATATCCGCCTTTATCTCCAGCAAAAGCAACATAACCTCCTCTAATAGATTTAACGTTGTAGAGATGTCTCTTGTCGCCGGTCATGTTCCTGGATGCCCAACTATCAACAATCCAATGACTGCTGAAAGTTCCTCCTGGACCATACTGCACATGAACTCACATGATTAGTTGGAGATGGGGACCCAATCCATTATGGTCTTGGGTCTTCCATTTTCATCGAAAAAAGTTACTTCAACTTCTTGATGGTTAGGAAATTGTGATGCTCCCCCTGAATTAGTAACCGTTTTTGGTTTCCAAGTCTGTTGTGTTTTACCAGTTTGAATTTTTGAAATCTTAACTTCATGATTATTAGAAGTTTTAGAAATTTCTGGTTTAACTGAAACAGGTTGTTTGTGAACCACGTCGGTTTTAATTGCCTTCTCAATTACCTTGACTTATTGGCGTTTCTGTTTCTTTTCCCTTTCTTTTACAAGACGGGGATCTTGTTTTGAAGAAACAGATCGCTTTCGGTAATTTAGTTCACGGGGATCATCAACTTTGGCTTTTAGTTTATGAAGATATGGACAATTTCGAATAATATGTCCAACTTTATCACACTTGAAACATGATCTTCGTTCTACAAACCCCGAAGTATCATGTTGATGTCTTGGTGATGAACTTTGTGATTGCGAGGTACTTGGTCCTGAATTGTTTTGTCCATTTCTTTTCAAAATTTTAACTTGATTGACATGATCTAAGTTAGATTTATTGGAAAATGTTTCAAGTTTATCTGTTCCCTTTGACTTCACAAAGTTCACCTTTTTGTTCTTCCTCTTTTGGTTCTGTTCCTTTCGACCTTGAGTCGTTGATTTACCTTTTGGTCTGGTGTGGTTTTGCAGTTTTTTCTCTGTTGGTAATCTTTGATTGCCATTTTGTTTTCGAACTTCAGCTCATGGAATCGAAGGACACTGTGTTACCACAACGTGTGAACCCGACTTTCCCAAAAACCTATTTGTCGAATCTTCAAAAACTTTACTGATTAAAGATTGATTTACATTTTTAATCGGAAAATCTTTGTCAGAATAGATTTTATCATCACCAACAAGAGTGTACAGCAAATTCACACTCTCAGATTCTTGCGAGGAAGTGGACTCGACCAGAACAGTCTTAGCAGGTTTTGCGGGAGGATCACATAAAATATGATTCTCGAGAGGTATGTCCTCTTCTTTGATTACGGCATCAGACTGTGCTGAGTCAGTATCATCGGATTCATCATCTGAAGAATCAGCATCCTCAACAATGACTAGAGGATCCTGGTTTTGTTCAGCAGTTGATACATCAGTACCTGCTGACACATCCGAATCTGATAATACTTCCGTTTTGTATCCAAGTCCGGTTGCAAATTCCTCAATGTCTAAAGGAACAGATTGCTCAAAATAAGTTCTATTCTCCTCATCAGTCATTGCATCATAATTGTGTCTAACAGGTGGTGGACATTTCTTATATCCAATGCACGTGACATCCTTTTTCTCTTTCTGTATGTCAATGATGTGATCCAGCACATACCTAGAGTTTGAATAACTATCTAACTTAGGCTGGATCGCCTCACTTTCACACTTAACACGGGCTAACTCTTTTTGCATGTCCTCAAGACGATTGATATAACAGTTTATGTCAGTTTGTTTTCTTGAAACCATTTTTGTTAGCTCGGTTTTATCTTCTCTTAAATTTTCAACCACTGTTTTAAACTCTTTTTCATGGTTTTCATAAAACATGTTAGCCTCTGTGCATTTCAAAAGATCCACTTCACGTCATACTTGCTTTGCAAATCATCATATTTGCTTTGCAAGTCCGATAATTTATCACCTAAATTAACACATTTATCACATTTATCAGAAGTTGGATCATCGACACATACCTGGTTTGATGAACTGCCAACATTAGCCATAAAGGCTGAATGAAGAGAAGAAGAAGAAGAAGAAGAAGAAGAAGCTTTATCCACCAGAATTGATCTTCTGTCATTCCCTGCTGCAGCTTCTCCCAACAATTCATCAACATCTGCATCGACTGACACACTTGACGTTTCATCCAAATGATCATCGCCTGAAGTTGAGGATTCTTCAACTGAGCTTCTACTGTAACCAGAACTGTCTTCATCTTCAGAGGATTCTCCACCACTGGCGTGTGTCAGATCCTTGACAACCTAAGCAAAACAAGTTGTTCCATCCTGAACATCACTTCCCAACTGAATCGACCAGTCACAACCTTCATCGACTTGTACCACAAGAGCCTGGTTGGCATTTGATGCTCCTGCTTGATTTGGATTGTTCACAGGCATCAACGTATGTGTAACACCTCGTAATTTCATGTCCAATATTATATCGACACGTGTCATGAGCATTAAACGTGTAAAGGATTACTTGTGAGGGACTAAAGTTGACAAACAAGGAATCTTTGTGTGTAAAAGGATTCAAAGTGTCAACAATGGATAAATGTACCTTTCAATAACCCTACAAGATGTTTATAACCTTAAACGAATGAATTATGGATCATACGAAGCCAATTGTGGAAGAAAGTGAGAGATTACAAACTACAAGGGTTAAAAGTGTCGACATGTTTAATTTACACCTCTAAGTGACCTTTTAACGAACCCGAAGCTTTGAAACAATTAATTATGCTCACTAGAATAAGTGATAAAAATTTCACAAGGTTTCGATAAAGTATGAGAAAGTTATGATAGCATTCGTATATGAGGGGTTAAAAGCGTCAACGTTGAAATTTATGACTTTTCGGGTGATCATAAAGTTAACCGAGGACTTAACGAAGTTTGGATATGTCTTGGAGCCCTTAAAAGTTAAGTTAGAGGGGTAAAAATGCAAGAAATGAAGTTGAAACCACGTTTATAAGGACGAGGGGCCAAAATGCAAATTCTGCCAAACTTGTAACCTGAAGCCGGGCCTCATACCGGCCGCGTAAGATCCTTAAGGATCCTTACGCGGGCCGCCTGGGACTACCAGCAACAGAAAACACCTGCAGGTGTCTGTTTCAGCCTGTTAACCGACTCAAAGGCCTGTAAAATGATACCAGGGGCTGTGCAAATGGGAATACATGCAGTAGGGACACTTGGGCATGATCTAACATCAGTTGTAGACTTATTTGTCATGATCTTGATGAATTAAACCCACTATATAAGCTCCTCTTTGTTGCAACAATTGGACACTCACTTGAAAACTTTCACAACTTCATTTCTGGAGATCCCTGGAGCTCAAGACCATTTCCTAGTGATCATTAGTCGTGCATAGGACTTCAGTAAGTGTCCTTAACCATCCTTAATTCAGTTTTATTTAGTTTATTAGCCTAAAGTCAAACCGTCATAATTAAGGTTTGACTTCGTGATTAATTAAAATTTGTCCAGTCAAATCTCGAATTGAAAGTACGTATGAGTTGGTATTTATGTGGGTAATAAACCCTTAAAAAGGGCACCCTCTGATACCCATTCTAATTAGGTCAATTGTCAGGTCAAACTTGATTATAAAAAGTCAACAGAAAGTAATTTTTCAAAATAAATGCATAATTAGCAATGTAGAAGCCATGCAACCTGTTTTATCACTAATATAACTTGGTAATTAATGTAAGGACATGTCTAAACATGTTCAACCCCACAATTTTCAGTTTAAGCTCGGTTCGGAACCAAAAGTCGCATAATTTGACTTTTGCTTTGACTTTCAGTTCTGACCCAATGTAGCATGATTTAGAAATTCCTTAGAGCTTTGTTAGGACCAGGTTACATGTTAGTATAACCCTCTGTGATTATACAACTTGGTTCATTAGTTATCCGATTCATATGCATGTTTCCGTTATATGCCTAAATGTTGACCAATATGCCCTTTTGACCTTAAAACAAGAATTTTGAAAATGTGAGAGGACAATAATCTTTATTACTAATTTATAAACATGTCCCTAAATTTTCACATCAGTTTGAATTCTAGATTAAGAGTTATGCTCAATAGCGTAATTAGAAAGCTTTTTATTAATTAAACGGTATAATTAGCATTAAGCCTATCTAAACCCAATTTTTACTACCAAAAGTTTTACCTACTGATGTAAAATAATATTTTGGGATTTTTGAAGATTTTTATTTATTTTTAGGCTGAGCATAACATAGGGTTATAGCTTTGATTCGGTAATTGTCGGTTTTGCCCTTTTGGCCTATAAAAAGAGTTTTATATAATATTTTGATACCAAACCTTTTGCCACTGATTTTATATAATAAATAAAATATTTTGAGTCTTCTGGAATAATAAAAATATCAGCTTTTCTTATAAAACCCGGAAATCGCTTAAAATCGCTTTTTTACGCGTTTTAAACGCATAGTATGTATTAAAACTATTTTAAATATATAAGACTTGAAACCTACTGATATTCTTAGTAAATTTTTATATTTTAACAATAAAGAAATTTTTTTAACTCGGATTCCCTGTTTTGACCTTTTAAGCCTATGTGAAATTACCAAAATGCCCCTACGGTGCATAGTTTGGTTATAAAAGCCAAATTTCACATATATACCATATCCTACTGTTATGACTTATAAAAAAATAAGTATTTTTACTGATTATATCAGACCTGAAACTCAGATTAGTATTTAATCTCTTTTATAACCTTTAAAATGACCAAAATAACCCTACGGGGCATAATTTGAATTTAAATCCATTTTGAGCGTTATGGAAGGTATCCTACTGATATCACAACAAATTTAAGGCATATTAACTTAGAAAACCTGTTCATGAATCATTTGGTTACCCGGTACGCATTATTCACGTTCGGTGCGGTTTATGTAACTAGTTTGCATAAATTAGCCGAAACGGGTCAAACCTTATCGTTTTTATCTCAAAATCCAGAATGTACTTAGTTTACCCATATTATACAAGTATACAAACTTGTCGGGTCTAAACCACATTCTAATCCGGTCTTCGCTTAATCGTGCGTTTTGAACCGTAAATCTTCCTTTAAAACTAACCGGTCTAAGTTTAGACTTAATTAAGACCCGTTAGGAATCTAATAGGTTATTAAAACCTTCGTTCCAGATTAGGAACCCGGTAAAAGCTACTTGCACTTGCTATTTGTGAAATATACTTGCTCAGGTAAATACTTTTAACTTATTTTCCCTATACGGGCTTGGGATGAGGTATTATAATAATACCGCTTGGTCGGGTATGTAGTTGTTTAAATCAGATTGTGATTAATATATTTACATAACCCGTTTTAATCTGTTTTATTTGGTATATGGCCCTTGGGGGGTTAATGACCATGTCCCGGATATCCTTGGCATCATTCATTGAAATGGCCACGACCTAAGCACGGGGTGTAGGCATACACCTGACAGTTGCATATGTAAAAACTGGTAACCCACTTTAAGGAATTAACCTTGTGGGCATTATGCCTGTGGCATGTCAGTTAATCTTGTCCGGCTCTTCTAACTGGCCCTGACGGACGACAAATAAGTAAAACTGTATACAGGATTATTTTTAAATAATTGTCCCAAGTTATAAAAGATATTTTGTGCCTTGTGCGTTCAAATTAATTTTCTTAAACATTTTCAAAATGAGTCGGTTAATTGTATTTACCAGTGTAAACTGACGTATTTTCCAAAAGGTTAAAGTGCAGGTACTAAACGGAATAGGCTGGCTACTCCAGAGTGAATAAATAAAAGTCTTGCAAGCTTGGTCACTTAAAGTCTGTTGAACAATGATCTTTTTATCTTTGATCCGCATGTGGATCCTTTACAATCCGTTTGTAATACTTTGATATTACTATTTATTTGGTTTGTAACGTGATTCATCTTTTGCTTCCGCTGTGCATTTAAATTGTGTTGTTTGACTATGATGATACCAACTACGTCACGATACTCCCCACCGGGCCCACTGGTAATACGTGGAAATATCGGGGTGTGACAGGTTGGTATCAGAGCCAACGTTGAGTGAATTAAACATTAGCCTTTTTGTGTTTAATCTCAATGACACAGTATGCACAATCCTCGACTTCCGAGTCTAGACAAAGAACTTAGGACTAATCCAAATTTGTTTTATTTTAATTTTGTCCTTTATGTTGCTTTGTTGTTCTTTTATTTGTTTTGACAGGTTCAACAAGATGCCACCTAGATTTCGTGGAAGAGGTAGAGGCAAAGGGCCACTCATAGCCCCCAACGATCACGAGGCCGGGCCATCACACCGGCGAACCCCATCGGACTCCTTGAGCAAAAGTCCTCAGGAAAACTGGAGGACCTCCTTAGAACCTGCGAGGCGTTCAGTCTCGCTAAGCTCCTCACCGTCCTACTTAAATTCTTACGGGCCTCAATCAGAAAATGAGCCCCACGACTCACACCATTCTTACTTACCCCTTAAAAACTCACCCTTCAACGACCCGGCACCCTATTTTCAGAGCCGGTTCAACCCGACAAACCTAATTAATGAACCAATGGGTTATAACCCGTTGGGACCGGAGGACCATTTATCCATGGATATGGACGAGGATCCGGAGCCTGCCCAACCGCCAATCGGAACGCCTACTCACCCCATCGAGATTTCGGATGGGTCACCCTTTATTGGATCAACTTATAATGGTCCCGACAGCTACGAGGTGGGGTTTAACAAGATCGACTGGGTGTTTACTCCCAGTTACCACAACTCACCGCAGCAGCAGCAGTAGCAGCAGGATCCTTTGGAGGATTCGCGCTTTGTAGCGGTTACTCCACCGCCACCACCACCAGTACAGCAACAGCCTCCGGAGCCACTGAGGCGTAGAAGAACAACCGCACGGATGTCCGTGCGAGGGGGAGTCCGCATCAGCACCCCTCAACCTTCATTTGGCAGTCATTATCCGCCACTATACGAAGACCCACAGATGGGTGGGCCTTCGAACCCTGTTTCTGAAGTGGAGTCTGTGCCAGTCGCACCACCACCAGTGGGCTACAACAACCCAATCCCTGCATATACCAGTGCAGCGGCATACAACCCCTTTGAACAGCCGGCCCATACCACCTACAACTATGCTAATGTTGACCCATACCAGGCAGCATGGGATTACAAAGCTCTCCATCCCGAGGGGCCCTTTGGTGTCCCATATCAAGCTGGATATCCACCCTATGGGTACCCACCCTATGGGTATCAGCAACCACCACCTCCTCAACCTCCGCTATTTCAGCAGCCCCCGCAGCCGCCACTGATATCGCCACCGCAACATCAGGAGATTCTTCAAAGGTTGAGTCAGGTGCAACAGGAGGTTCGAGAAGAGCGTAGGAAAAACCGAGGAATTTTCAAGGGTCTTGCGAGCTTAATCAAGGGGAAGAGCAAAAAGGATCATTAAATCCTTTATTTGTATTTCTTTAATGTTTAATCAGTCCCTGCGTGGACATCTGTTTCTATACCCAGTCCCTGCGAGGACTTGTAGTTTCTATTTAGCCCCTGCGTGGGCAAGTTATTTCTTTTAAAGTCCCGTTTAGGGCAAACATGTACTCTTTAAATTTTGTAGTGGAATGATTTAATTTAAAATTTTCATTTTAATTATATGCATAAACATAAATTATGAAATAAATAAAAATTATCATTCTTTTTATAAGATCTGTCATTATAATAAAAATCTAAAAAGGACAAAACCTAGTCCATGTGTCATTTTAAGACAGGGCCATGATGGTAGTTCCTCAATTAGATTCAGATCCTGATTAACAATCTCAATTTAAGATTTGCTCTGCGTTAAATATTAAATAACAATCTTAAAGGGTATAACCTAGCCTGCATGTCGTTATAAGACCTGGCTATGATGGTAAAACCTGTTTAAAAAGAGATTCAAATCCTTGTTAACATCTGAAAACATGCTAACATTCCTGGCTAACGTGATTCGTAAAATCACACGTGTCATCCTTACATTGGATTATCCAAAATCCTTCTTTATTATTTAAACATCCATTTGTGATGTAGGGCCTACGAGCCATAATCATTGTCATATAAGACAAAAGACAGCTGTAGTCTACGACTCCCTGTCAATAAAAGGTAGTGAACTACGATTCAAGCCTTAAGTACCTCGATCCTATAAGATCTTGATCAAAAATTTGTATATGTCCATGTGACTTGGCTCTTTTGTGCCGTTATTATATTAAATTAAAACTAAGGATTATTAATGAAAAATCCTAAATAAAATACTTAACAAATTAGCCAATATGGTTCTTTAATACCATGGTTAATAGATTAATAAGATGAAAAATTTAATATATACCTCTAAATAAATTATTGTCATCATTTTATATAGCAATCAAGCTACATGGCAGAGTCTGAAGAAATCAACAGTCACCCTAGGGAAAATCATGATACCACCAGGATCAACGTAACTGGTGCGGAACTTCAAGCATTGATTGATAATGCTGTTACCAAGGCCATAGATAGGCAATTAAATGAGTCAAATGGTACTCGAAGCAAGGCCTCATCTGTACCCCATTCTAAACCTAAGACTCACTCTGAGGCTCATAGTAAACCACCATCAAAGAAGAATGATGACCGACACTCTTCAAACCAGCATAGTGTTCCGTCTAAGAAAATTGTATTGGGTTAGGAGCCACGTACAAAGACTTGCTCCTATAAGTATTTCGTATCCTGTAAACCCCGAGATTTCATTGGGGAAAAAGGAGCTATCGACTGCATGACGTGGTTAGACGAGATGGACACCGTAGTTGACATTAGTGGTTGTGCTGGTAGGGATGTTGTGAAGTATGTATCTCAGTCGTTTAAAGGAGAAGCACTAGCCTGGTGGAGGTCACTAATCCAGGAAACTGGGAAGATCCCATTGTACAATTTGTCTTGGAATCAGTTTGTTGCACTCATCAAAGAGAATTACTGCCCTCACCATGAGGTCGAAAAGATTGAGTCCGACTTCTTATCTCTGGTCATGAAGAACCTAGACTGTCAGGCTTACCTTACTAGCTTTAATACCATGTCTCGACTGGTTCCATAGTTGGTAACACCGGAGCCCAAGCGAATAGCTCGTTTCATTGGGGGTTTAGCCCCAGAGATCAAGGCTAGTGTCAAGACATCACGACCTGCTACTTTTAGGTCAGCAGCTGACCTATCCTTATCCCTTACCTTGGATGCGGTCAGGCTAAGATCGCATAAGAACTCAGAGGAAGGTAAGAGAAAACATGAGGACGATAACTCACGACGGTCTGAGAAGAAGTTTAAGGGAACCACAGACCACAAGAAGAAGTTTGGGTCTGGCAAGGGTAGCCAGCAAGCAGATGAAAAGCCAAAGTGCAAAACCTGCCAGAAACGTCACTTCGAAAAATGCAGGTTTGAATCCAAGTCTCAGTCAAAACCATCTGCATGTGGGTTATGCAAATCCAAGGAGCACAAGACGATAGAGTGTAAGAAGATAAAAGAAGCAACGTGCTATAACTGTAATGAAAAAGGGCACATCAAGACTAACTGCCCTAAGTATGCCAAAAAGCCTGAAGAAGCCAAAAAGACCAATGCTAGAGTCTTTCGAATGGATGCACGAGAAGCCGTTCAGGATGATAATGTGATAACAGGTACCTTCCTTATAAATGATGTGTATGCAAGGGTATTATTTGATTCGGGTGCAGATAAGTCATTTGTAGATGATAAGTTTTGTAAGTTGTTGAATTTACTTGTTAAAACCCTAAGCGTGAAATATGAAGTAGAGTTAGCCGATGGTACCTTAGAAACCGCTTCAACTGTGCTAGATGGATGTTTTATATCCATTAGGAACCACTCCTTTCCGTTATCCTTACTTCCTTTGAAATTAGCTGGTTTTGACATAGTAATAGGCATGGATTGGTTATCCCATAACCAAGCCCAGATTGTTTGTGATAAGAAACAAGTGGTGATCAAGACTCCGTATGGTGAGCCGCTTACCATACAAGGAGATACTCAGTATGGGTTGCCTAAGCAAGTGTCTGTGCTTAAGGTATCAAGGTGTATGAAGAAAGGTTGTGTCATTTATATGGCACAAGTGACAATTGATGATACAAAGCCCAAGATTGATGACATCCCTATCATTTCTGAATACCCTGATGTATTTCCTGAAGAACTACCTGGTTTACCCCCAGATAGGCAAGTGGAGTTTAGAATTGACATTATACCTGGAGCAGCACCTGTTGCAAGACCACCTTACCGATTAGCCCCAACTGAGATGAAAGAGTTAGGAACCCAACTGGATGATTTATTGGAAAAGGGATTTATTAGACCTAGCTCATCTCCCTGGGGAGCACCTATTCTGTTTGTTAAGAAGAAAGATGGATCGATGCGTCTATGCATCGATTATCGTGAGCTTAACAAGGTCACTATCAAGAACAGATATCCTCTGCCCAGGATCGACGATCTGTTCGATCAATTACAAGGGGCAAGTTACTTCTCTAAGATCGATTTGAGGTCAGGCTATCATCAACTGAAGGTTAAAGATGAAGATGTACACAAGACTGCATTTAGGACTCGTTATGGTCATTACGAGTTCTTAGTGATGCCTTTTGGGCTCACTAATGCACCAGCATCGTTCATGGATCTCATGAACCGCGTCTGCAAGCCCTACTTGGATAAGTTTGTCATCGTCTTCATCGGTGATATTCTTATTTACTCGAAGAGTCAAGCTGACCATGAGAAGCACCTTCATTGTATCCTTTCACTGCTTCAACAAGAGAAACTCTATGCCAAACTTTCAAAGTGTGAATTTTGGCTTCGGGAAGTCCAGTTTTTGGGACACGTGGTTAGTGAGCATGGTATCCAGGTGGATCCCGCTAAGGTTGAAGCTGTCATGAACTGGCAAGAGCCGAAGACGCCCACAGAGATTCGCAGCTTCTTAGGTCTGGCAAAATACTACAGGCGTTTTATTGAAAAAATTTCAAGGATTGCAGCACCCCTAACTTCATTGACTAGAAAGAATATTAAGTTCGATTGGGGTCCTAAGCAACAAGAATCGTTTGATATTATTAAGCAGAAACTGAGCAATGCTCCCGTGTTGACATTGCCTGATGGAATAGAAGAATTTGTAGTATACTGCGACGCATCACACACTGGTATGGGGTGTGTGCTCATGCAGAAAGGTAAAGTTATTGCATACGCTTCCCGACAATTAAAAGTGCACGAGAAGAATTACACCACCCACGATTTGGAGTTGGGTGCTGTTGTCTTTGCACTAAAACTTTAGAGGCATTATTTATATGGTACCAAGTGTGTGATCTATTCTGATCACAAGAGCCTTCAACATCTGTTTAATCAGAAGGATTTAAACATGAGGCAGCGACGATGGATGGAAACACTGAATGATTATGATTGTGAAATCCGATACCATCCAGGCAAGGCGAATGTGGTTGCCGATGCCTTAAGTAGAAAGGAAAGGGTTAAGCCCATTAGAATCAATGCCAAGAGCATTGAATTAAAGAACAGTTTGAATGAAAGATTGTTAGCCGCTCAGAAGGAAGCCGTATTAGAAGCTAACTATCCAAATGAAAAGTTGGGAGTAACTGCCGAGCAGCTATCTTATGGAAAGGATGGAATCCTAAGATTGAATGGACGAATATGGGTTCCGATCTATGGGGGACTTCGGGATGTTATCCTCCAAGAAGCCCACAGTTCTAAGTATTCCGTTCATCCTGGAAGTGACAAGATGTACCAGGATTTGAAGGCGAATTATTGGTGGATAGGCTTGAAAAAGTCTATAGCTACTTATGTAGCCAAATGTTTGACGTGCGCGCAAGTTAAAGCTGAACACCAGAAGCCGTCAGGTTTGCTACAACAGCCTGAACTTCCCACCTGGAAGTGGGAAGTGGTAACTATGGATTTTATCACCAAGTTGCCAAAGACGAAGAGAGGAAATGATACTATTTGGGTTATAGTGGATAGACTGACCAAGTCAGCCCACTTCCTACCTATTAAAGAAACACACAGCTCTGATAAGTTAGCCCAGCTGTACGTGGATGAGATCTTATCTCTCCACGGGGTGCCAGTATCCATCATTTCTGATAAGGATACAAGGTATACATCGCATTTCTGGAAAAGCTTTCAGCAATCCCTAGGCACTCGATTAAATTTCAGCATTGCATATCATCCTCAGACGGATGGTCAAAGTGAACGTACTATTCAGACGATCAAAGATATGCTACGAGCTTGTGTTATTGATCTGGGTGGAAGTTGGGATGATCATCTTCCATTGATTGAATTCTCATACAACAACAGCTATCATTCCAGTATTCAAGCTGCACCTTTTGAAGCTTTGTATGGAAGGAAGTGCAGAACTCCCGTTTGTTGGGCAGAAGTTGGAGATGTCCAACTAACAGGACCTGATATAGTCCTGGAGACGACAGACAAGATAGTACAGATATGAGATAGTCTCAAAGCTGCCAGGGATAGGCAGAAAAGCTACGCAGATAAAAGGCGTAAACCTCTAAAGTTCGAGGTTGGTGATAAAGTGTTACTGAAAGTATCACCCTGGAAAGGGGTAATGCGTTTTGGCAAGAAAGGCAAGTTAAGCCCAAGATATATAGGACCATTCGAGATCATCGGACGCGTCAGAACAGTGGCTTATAAGTTAAATCTGCCTGAAGAGCTCAGTGGTATTCATAATGTATTCCACATCTGCAATCTGAAGAAATGTCTAGCTGATGAATCACTAGTCATACCGCATACGGATGTGCACATAGATGAGAGCCTGAAGTTTGTTGAGAAACATTTGTCGATTGAGGATCGACAGGTTAAGAAGCTTCGAAGGAAGCATGTACCAATTGTAAAGGTTAAATGGGATGCCCGTAGAGGTCCCGAGTACACGTGGGAGGTAGAATCCACAATGAAAGAAAAGTACCCTCATTTATTTCAGTAAATCTCGAGGTCTAGATTTCTTTTAAGGGGGTGAGGATGTAACACCTCGTAATTTCATGTCCAATATTATATCGACACGTGTCATGAGCATTAAACGTGTAAAGGATTACTTATGAGGGACTAAAGTTGACAAACAAGGAATCTTTGTGTGAAAGGATTCAAAGTGTCAACAATGGATAAATGTACCTTTCAATAACCCTACAAGATGTTTATAACCTTAAACGAATGAATTATGGATCATACGAAGCCAATTGTGGAAGAAAGTGAGAGATTACAAACTACAAGGGTTAAAAGTGTCGACATGTTTAATTTACACCTCTAAGTGACCTTTTAACGAACCTGAAGCTTTGTAACAATTAATTATTCTCACTAGAATAAGTGATAAAAATTTCACAAGGTTTCGATAAAGTATGAGAAAGTTATGATAACATTCGTATATGAGGGGTTAAAAGCGTCAACGTTGAAATTTATGACTTTTCGGGTGATCATAAAGTTAACCGAGGACTTAACGAAGTTTGGATATGTCTTGGAGCCCTTAAAAGTTAAGTTAGAGGGGTACAAATGCAAGAAATGAAGTTAAAACCACGTTTATAAGGACCAGGGGCCAAAATGCAAATTCTGCCAAACTTGTAACCTGAAGCCGGGCCTCATACCGGCCGCGTAAGATCCTTAAGGATCCTTACGCGGGCCGCCTGGGACTACCAGCAACAGAAAACACCTGCAGGTGTCTGTTTCAGCCTGTTAACCGACTCAAAGGCCTGTAAAATGATACTAGGGGCTGTGCACATGGGAATACATGCAGTAGGGACACTTGGGCAAGATCTAACATCAGTTGTAGACCTATTTGTCATGATCTTGATGAATTAAACCCACTATATAAGCTCCTCTTTGTTGCAACAATTGGACACTCACTTGAAAACTTTCACAACTTCATTTCTGGAGATCCCTGGAGCTCAAGACCATTTCCTAGTGATCATTAGCCATGCATAGGACTTCAGTAAGTGTTCTTAACCTTCCTTAATTCAGTTTTACTTAGTTTATTAGCCTAAAGTCAAACCGTCGTAATTAAGGTTTGACTTCGTGATTAATTAAAATTTGTCCAGTCAAATCTCGAATTGAAAGTACCTATGAGTTGGTATTTATGTGGGTAATAAACCCTTAAAAAGGGCACCCTTTGATACCCACTCTAATTAGGTCAATTGTCGGGTCAAACTTGATTATAAAAAGTCAACATAAAGTAATTTTTCAAATAAATGCATAATATGCAATGTAGAAGCCATGCAACCTGTTTTATCACTAATATAACTTGGTAATTAATGTAAGGACATGTCTAAACATGTTCAACCCGATAATTTTCAGTTTAAGCTCGGTTCGGAACCGAAAGTCGCATAATTTGACTTTTGCTTTGACTTTCAGTTCTGACCCAATGTAGCATGATTTAGAAATGCCTTAGAGCTTTGTTAGGACCAGGTTACATGTTAGTATAACCCTCTGTGATTATACAACTTGGTTCATTAGGTATCCGATTCATATGCATGTTTCCGTTATATGCCTAAATGTTGACCAATATGCCCTTTTGACCTTAAAACAAGAATTTTGAAAATGTGAGAGGACAATAATCTTTATTACTGATTTATAAACATGTCCCTAAATTTTCACATCAGTTTGAAGTCTAGATTAAGAGTTATGCTCAATAGCGTAATTAGAAAGCTTTTTATTAATTAAACGGTATAATTAGCATTAAGCCTATCTAAACCCAATTTTTAATACCAAACTTTTTACCTACTGATGTAAAATAATATTTTGGGATTTTTGAAGATTTTTATTTATTTTTAGGCTGAGCATAATATAGGGTAATAGCTTTGATTCGGTAATTGTCGGTTTTGCCCTTTTGGCCTATAAAAAGAGTTTTACATAATATTTTGATACCAAACATTTTGCTACTGATTTTATATAATAAATAAAATATTTTGACTCTTCTGGAATAATAAAAATATCAGCTTTTCTTATAAAACCTGGAAATCGCTTAAAATCGCATTTTTACGCGTTTTAAACGCATAGTATGTATTAAAACTATTTTAAATATATAAGACTTGACACCTACTGATATTCTTAGTAAATTTTTATATTTTAACAGTAAAGAAAAGTTTTTAACTCAGATTCCCTGTTTTGACCTTTTAAGCCTATGTGAAATTACCAAAATGCCCCTACGGTGCATAGTTTGGTTATAAAAGGCAAATTTCACATATATACCATACCCTACTGTTATGAATTATAAAAAAATAAATATTTTTACTGATTATATCAGACCTGAAACTCAGATTAGTATTTAAACTCTTTTATAACCTTTAAAATGACCAAAATACCCCTACGGGGCATAATTTGAGTTTAAATCCATTTTGAGCATAATGGAAGGTATCCTACTGATATCACAACATATTTAGGCATATTAACTTAGGAAACCTGTTCATGAATCATTTGGTTACCCGTTACGCATTATTCGCGTTCGGTGCGGTTTATGTAACTAGTTTGCATAAATTAATCGAAACGGGTCAAACCTTATCGTTTTTATCTCAAAATCCAGAATGTGTTTAGTTTACCCATAATATACAAGTATACAAACTTGTCGGGTCTAAACCACATTCTAATCCGGTCTTCGCTTAATCGTGCGTTTTGAACCGTAAATCTTCCTTTAAAACTAACCGGTCTAAGTTTAGACTTAATTAAGACCCGTTAGGAATCTAATAGGTTATTAAAACCTTCGTTCCAGATTAGGAGCCTGGTAAAAGCTACTTGCACTCACTGTTTGTGAAATATACTTGCTCAGGTAAATACTTTTAACTTATTTTCCCTATACGGCTTGGGATACGGTATTATAATAATACCGCTTGGTCGGGTATGTAGTTGTTTAAATCGGATTGTGATTAATATATTTACATAACCCGTTTTAATCTGTTTTATTTGGTATATGGCCCTTGGGGGGTTAATGGCCATGTCCCGGATATCCTTGGCATCATTCATTGAAATGGCCACGACCTAAGCACGGGGTGTAGGCATACACCTGACAGCTGCATATGTAAAAACGGGTAACCCACTTTAAGGAATTAACCTTGTGGGCATTATGCCTGTGGCGTGTCAGTTAATCTTGTCCGGCTCTTCTAACCGGCCCTGACGGACGACAAATAAGTAAAACTGTATACAAGATTATTTTTAAATAATTGTCCCAAGTTATAAAAGATATTTTGTGCCTTGTGCATTCAAATTAATTTTCTTAAACATTTTCAAAATGAGTCGGTTAATTGTATTTACCAGTGTAAATTGACGTATTTTCCAAAAGGTTAAAGTGCAGGTACTAAACGGAATAGGCTGGCTACTCCAGAGTGAATAAATAAAAGTCTTGCAAGCTTGGTCACTTAAAGTCTGTTGAACAATGATCTTTTTATCTTTGATCCGCCTGTGGATCCTTTACAGTCCGTTTGTAATACTTTGATATTACTATTTATTAGGTTTGTAATGTGATTCATCTTTTGCTTCCGCTGTGCATTTAAATTGTGTTGTTTGACTATGATGATACCAACTACGTCACGATACTCCCCACTGGGCCCACCGGTAATACGTGGAAATATCGGGGTGTGACAGTATGCTCGTTATTCCTGTTTTGATTCTGATTCTGCTGGTTGCCTTGATTTCTGAATGGATTTTGGTTCCCATGCTGAGCTGGCTTTGTACATTCTCTCTTGAAGTGACCTCTTTCACTACAATTAAAGCAGTTGACTAATTGCTTATCGAACCCATACTTGGTATCTTTCTTGCTTTCCAAGCTGGTTCTACCAGTCCTTTCCATGAAGTCTTTAGCTCGCCTAACCGCACTAGCAAAAGCCCATTTGATATCCATCATATCCATTTCCTCCTTATCAATCTGCTGATAATCTTCCTGCGTCAGATTGATGTTCCCAATCTGCCCTGCTACCAACCCACAGTATGCCCTCACCAAAGTGTTTAGCAGCTCCATATGTTCTTTAGCTACTTCAACACTTACTTTCGAGAAATTTGAAGTGTCGAGTCGAACTGTATTTGGATTAGATGACTGACCAGCATATGAAGTGCTTCCATAACAAGCTTGTTGTGGAACTGGTAGTGGATTTCCGTACATATCTCTTGCTCTGGTATATTGATAGCTTTGCTTTGAGACTTCTGGTTGTGGATTTCCATACATGTCAGTACTTGAGACAAAAGCCGTTTGTAGCGGAGCATGTGTAGCAGGTCTTGCAACAGTGCTAGAACCTCCACAGTTACCATAATACATATCAGGATTTTGTTGCACTGGAATCCATTTCGCCTTCCTGATTTCTTCTTGATCTTTGTTCTCCAGAAGCTGAACGAAATCATTGATGTTGGTCATAGCCAAGGTGTCGTTATACTTTAGAATTTCCAAGAAACCATTCCACTGAGCTGGCAATGAGTCGGCAAACTTGATGACAACCTCTTCTGGAGTTGCTACTACCCCATAATTATTCAATTCAGTCAACAAGTGATAAAATCAACTTGTCAAGTCTCCCAAAGATTCTCTTTCCATACATGTGAAGCCATCAAACTCCTTCTTGAATAGATCATGTCGCAATTTGCGTGACGCTTCATTTCCTTGACCTCTCGTCTTTAATGCATCCCATAACCGCTTTGTCGTTTTGAAGCTAACAAACTGATGATATATATCCTTGCTCAACGCTTGAGTTAGAATAGAAAAGGCTTTCTTTTCCAAATCATATTTCTTCTTCTCGTCTGCCGTAAGATCTGCAAATGTCGCGGTAGTTGAAGCGGCAACATCAAGTGCTTGATCGAAATCTGTAGTAAAACATAACCACAATTCCGTGTTTTGCCCAAGAATATACGTATGGAATCTGTCTTCCCATCCAGGATATTCATTCATGTGCATTAGCTTTGGTGGACGATTAATGCTTCCGGTTTCACTTTCTCTTAAAAGTATACTTTGAATACTTTGATTTTGATTTGAAACGAATGCCCATTGACTTGTCGAATTTTGATTCGCTTGAGATGGAACTGACGAAGATGCGGGTGCGGGAGATTCGGCCCATGATGGCGATAAACCCTTGCTCGTGTACTTGCTCTCCGTATTGGATGGAATACCCCACCAATCTGAACTCATTTTGGATATGTTAACACTAATACCTACTTAAAACACTCAAAACAAACAGTTAATTATGATTTAAAACGGTTCTGTTAACAATTTAATGAGAAAGCCACGAAGAACTCTAATCTTCATCGAAGACCAACTGGACGAAGTATGGTAGTTCGTCAAAGACACATATGACGAAGTATAAGATTCTTTGTCGATGACAATTTTGACGAAGGATGGGATAGTACGTCGATAACAGGTATGACGAAGGATAAGGATCTTCGTCGATGACAAACTTGACGAAGAATAGGGTGGTTCGTCACTATGATTGTTCGTTGACAATGAAGACCAGACAGCTAAGATATTTTCAAAACCCAAACAAATATTATCTTCTGACACAAAGATGGTTCTTATGCCAGCTTTGTCAGACACACACTACCTTCAAACCACTATTGTCAAACAACATCATTTGAATGGCCAAATAATTGAAACAACTAATATAATAACCAAACACAATAATCCATACAAATCAAACAAAGCAGATTTAAGTCAAAAACCCAGAATATATGAAGAACAATGAAGAACAATGATGAACTCCAATGAGTTTAAGATGATTCCGGTGCCAGACAAATTTTTCGAACACACTTTTTGCACAACAGTTTAATAAAAACCCAAACTTAACATGTATAGATGTAATGTAACAAGGTTTTTGTAAAAACTAATAGCAAAAACACTAAGATTTTCAAAGTTTTAAACCTGCTTTTCCCGAAAAACTATGATCTTCAAACTCAAAATCAAGAAAAACACATGAAAATCTTTGAGAAATCAAGAAAACAACTTGGTTTTAACAAGGAATCGAGCCAATGCTCTGACACCAATTGTAGGTCCACCCGGAGGAACGAGTTAAACCTATTCCCTGTTTTCTGACAAACCCGAGAGTGCGGAAACCAACCGGGTAAGTTAAACCAAGTTAGAACACGAAAACGACAAACACGATACAACGATTAACACTCAAATGTATTAATACGTAATGCGGTTACAATGCGGTGTTTACAAGAACTTCTCATAAACTCTCAGTGTGTGTGTGTGTTTTCACAGTGTGCTCTCTCTCTACTCTCATGTTCTCACACACTATGTTCTCTGTGTTCTGTTGTGCATTTATAACCAACCTTATCCACAAGACCGACGAAGAAAGGAAATAGACTCACGAACATTCAACAGGCCACGAAGAGTGGAGTCTTCGTGGCTTGATTCTTCGCCGCGCATGGACTAGACGAACCCTTAGACTTCGACATCATATTCGACGAACAGTTGAGTCTTTGTCAAGGAAAACTCTTCGTTGTAATGGGGTCTTCGTGAATCATGAGTTGGACGAACAATGGAGTGTTCGTCACATGTGTCTTCGTCTGTATGTATATGGACAAACCTTTATCATTCTTCGTGTGTCTTCATTGAATCTTCGTCAACATGTAGTCTTTGATGGGCTCTATTTGACCCAATCTTCGTTGGATTCAGGCCTAGTAAGGCAAATGGCCCAGAAAGCATGCAATTTACGTGAAACATGCCTTGCAAATTTATTAGAATTCTTTGTTGCATGCATTTTGGTCAAATGTCATGACATCATCATGGTGATGTCATGGTGATGTCTTGGTGTTGACGATTCGCGGCTCTTCGTGCTTCGTGCGTCGATCTCTAGGGCGCACGACGGAGGAATGTCGCGACGTCGGTATTGAGCCGAACCTAACCGAGTCGAACCGAACCGAGTCGCGTCCACAGAATATGTATCAACAAGTTGCCTGGGAGGCAACGCAGTATTAGTTGATAGCGTTATTAGGCTTGACAAATCTCATGCCGTACCTGGGAGGACGAGCGTGAACTAATGACCATAAACATTTGATCGGTGATGATAGACATTGATGAGGGCACCAAAAACGAACAGTCAATCGGTACAGATTTTATTATTCATAACATGTCTTTAAACTAAACACCAACATGATTTTCGTTAAACAAAACTATAAACTCGCCAGCTTTATGCTGATACACTTTTTCTGCATACTTGCAGGTCGTTAGATGCATCACGAAATGGAACTTGTAGTCTGGGAAGCCGGTGTCGTCATGGGTCATGTCATTCGTGAAGACATTTAATGTTTGCTTATGTTTTCTTTGCAAAATGGTGTTGAATTGGTTAAACAATAATTTATGCTTCCACTGAACGTATACTTGTTTTAATCAGATGTTTTGAAATGCACTTTTCACGTTTAATGAGATTTCGAGTTTATTATCTTACTGTTAGTTCAGTGTGATTATTGGCTAGATCCTGGTACGTCACACGGCTCGCGGTGGATTTTCGCATGTAGTATTTTGGGGGGTGTAACACTATATATAATAAATAACATCATTGTTATATTACTCTTATCACCTATATATACAACTAGTTGTTGCCCCGCCCGCGTTGCGGGGCGATGGCCGAATAATGAGCGAGTGTTAGTCAGCTCATTAACACGAAAAACAATGAAATCGAGTCAACCAATTAAAATAAAACACTTTTATAGGTTTGATAAAAAAAACTAAAACAATGGCAATATTGTAATTTTTAACTGAGGGAAAGTTGTATTTTTTGACTGGGGTAAAATCGTAATTTGGCAAAAGCTAAAGTAATGGCGGTACTGTAAATTTGAACCTGAGGCAAAATTGTAAATTTTCACAGGGGAAAATTCGTAATTTTTAACTTGGGGTAACAACGTAATATAAATTTGAACTAAGGGCACAATCATAATTTTAAGCTTGAGGCAAAAGCACAATTTTATTTTGAACCGAGGGCAAAATCGTAACTTTGAGTTGGGGGCAAAAACATAATTTTATTTTGAACTTGGGAAAAAACGTAATTTTGAATTGAGGGCGAAATCACAATTTTTAAACGGGGAAAATCACATTTTTGAAAAGATGGCAAAATCGTAATTTTTAAGTGGGGGCAAAAACAAAATTTTATTTTGAACTGGGGGCCGAAAAGGTAATTCTGAGCTGAGGGCAAAACCACAATTTTATTTTGAATGGAGGGAAAAATCGTAATTTTGAGCTGGGGACAAAAGCGTAATTTTCTTTTGAGCTCGGGGCAAAACCGTAATTTTAAAGAGGGACAAAAACGTGATTTTAGAATGGATATAAAATAATAAACTGGTTGGTCCAATGGGAGAGTGCCAGGCAAAGTCGTAATTTTGAATTGAGGGCAAGATCATAATTTTGAGATGGGGACAAGAAGCGTAATTTTATTTTGAGCTGGGGACAAAAACGTAATTTTAAAATGGATATAAAACAATAAACGTGTTAGTCCAATGGGGGAGTGCCAGGCAGCTGCCTGGCACTATTCCCCCATTTGGTTTTTGTATATGTAGGAAATTACGATGAGCGAGAGCAATGTTAGTTTGTTATTGGTCATCAAGGGCGGTCACCTTTTTTATTTAATTTATTCCTATTCCGTTTGTATATATAGGTGATGTTGGGGAATAGTGACAGGTTGCTGTCTAGCACTCTTCAATTGGTCCGGGTATATTACGATTTTACCCCCCCAATTCAAAATTAGCCCCCTGTTTAAAGTTATGACCAATGTTTTAAATACCGGTATGAACCGGTTGGTTATACCGGTTAAACCGGATATCAGACACGAGTCCGGTACGAGAAAGGTCGGTAAAACCCGAATACGGTATGTCTTATGTACCGGTGGTAAATCTGGTTTTACCGGTTCAAACCATTGAACCGATTTGCATTGTCTTAAGATTTGATTTCTTAATTTTAATAAAATACAATATTAAGCTATTGTATTTTTAAAATGCTTAATAGTTTACAATATTTCAGTATTTTTAAACTTAGTGAATTCTATTCCAATATTTCGTCGTTGTTGAAATTGTTACTCACCTCATACAATGCAATACTGTTTATAACTAATAAAAATATTTTTAAAATGCCTAATAGTTTACAATAAAAATAGTTGTTTGTAGCTAAAACTATGATCAGTTACATAAATCCTAGTTGAGATTGGATTGTTTTTTTAGATGAATTTGTATTTTATGGAATTTATAGGGTTAACTAGTAACCCGGTTCAACCGCTCGATACAACCCGGTTCAACCGGTTGAACCATTTTAGAGCACAACCCGGTATGATTTAAAAACCGGTTTTTAAAACATTGGTTATGACTTTGTCCCTGGTTATAAATTATTGTATTGTCATCGCTTTAGCTTTTGACAAATTACTATTTAACCCTAGCCAAATATTACAATTTTGTCCCCAGTTAAAAATTACAGTATTTCCATCGTTTTAGTTTTTTAAAAGGTGTGTGTGGGAATAGTGCCAGGTTGTTGCCTGGCACTCCCCCATTGGCACGGGTATGATACGATTTTACCCACAGTAAAAAAATACGAATTTGCCCCTGTTCAAAGTTATGATTTTGCGCTTGGTTAAAAATTACAGTATTGGCATCGCTTGAGCTTTTGACAAATTACGATTTTAACACCAACAAAAAATTACAATTTTGCCCCAGTCAAAAATTATAATATTGTCATCGTTTTAGTTTTTTTTAACAAAAATATAGAAGTGTTTTGTTTTAGTTGGTTGACTCGGTTTATTTTTTTTTCGTGTCAAGTAGCTGCCTAATAATCGCTCATTAGTCCTGACAAATTATAGTTTTGCCTCAAGCTTAAAATTCCGGTTTTGTCATCGCTTTATTTATTTTTTATTTCTTAGCAAAACTATAATAGGGTTCTTTCTTTGGTTGAGAAATATTTGGTCTACCGCCCCGCAAACATAAGCAGAGCATCAACTAGTATAACTTTTGAATGAATCAATTACATGGACATGCGTGTAAGAATGGGCGGCTAGTGTCATTAGGGTGTAAGGAGTGGTTAACCACTTTGGAGTGGTAAACTAAAAAACCGACCAATCAGAGTGCGTCATGTCAATCAGGCAAAAGTGTTTAAACTTTGCTGAAAAGTGTTGGCAATGGTTTAAACACTTGCTGAAGTGGTAAACTTTTTTTTTTATTTTCTGTTTTTTTTAATTTAAGATAAAATGGAAAAAACATAAACTTTTTATAAATAAAAATAAAGCATTACATTTTAAATAATAACCGGGTCGAGCCATCGTCGGACCGTGTTGCAACATCTTCATCCTCATCTAACTCTTGTTCTTGGGTTTCCGGCACGAACTCCTCATCGGAGTAATTTTGTAAGTCTCTCGGTGATTGTGACATTGGGGTTTGAAAAGCAAACGGGTCAAAAGCATTTTGTGCTTCTAGGGGGTAATCATAATAACCGGGTCGAGCCATCGTCGGACCGTGTTGCATCTAATTTTGGATGGGTTGGGTATCATAACCGAAAGGTTGATGCATGGGTTGGTTAAAATAAAATGGAGGTTGGGTTTGATTCGCAAACCCAAGGTGCGGATGAAACGGGACACTAGTACCACCCGAACCACGTTTATCTTGACCCCTCGACTTCGAACCGGAGCCTACCATTTTCTTCTTGCCTTCACCCTTGTTTGAGCCTTCCATTTTTATCAAAATATTTGAAAGTTATAGAGTGGAATGTTGTAAAATTGGATCACAATGAAGATATTTGGTCTAGTATTTGTACTGTAAATTTTTAAAACAAAAAATATATTTTTTTTTACTTTGAACGGTATTATTACCGTTGGAAAAAGCACAACGGTCAAAATTTGAAGATTCCCGAGTCGGCAAGCTGTCCCCGCCCCTTTAACTTTGCCGATCGATAAAGGGGTCGGCGGCGGTGTTCTTGCTCGGCAAACCGAGTTTGCCGCTCCCCTTTACCGCCCACTCCGGACACCCTTACTTTTATATTGAACCTTTTGTTTGATAATCAAATACAGTAACAAAAAGAAATAAACTATATTAATTAAACAAATAACAAAAAGAAGTAAACTATATTAAATAATGTTATGCTCTTATTTAGATTTTTATTGGCGGAACCATTTTTGATTTAATGGATCAGGTGGTATTATGATTTAAAAATTACATTATTGTTGTGAAACTAGCCTAATAGCATAACAATATAGATGAGATATAGGAAGAAAGAGATTAATATTTTATTGATAGGTGTGTATTACAATGATATACAAGAGAGGTATATATAGGAGTACAAAACTTGGAGAAGCTAATCTATTTTTAGTGTTGATAACCATATAATAATATATGTTTATAACACTCCCCCTTGGTTATCAACCTAATACGCATGGAGATGCTGCCTCATTAAAAACCTTGCTAGGAAAACCCATTGGGACAAAACCATAGCTAAGGGAAAAAGAGTGCAGTGCGTATTGTCTCCCCCTGATAATCTTGTCTTATTAAAAAACCTTACTAGAAATGGAATAAAACCCAGTAAAGAGAAAAAAATGCAACTTGTATGATACTCCTCCTCATTTGAATAAATATCCTTTAAGTAACGTGTGCCGATCTTCCCTGAAAGTTGCTCAAAGCTTTTGTATCCACTAGAATGTCGCTTGATCCCTTGAAGTACAATCCCTTATGCTAAGCAATGCTGTCTGATCTTTAGATGAGACTCTTGGTGCTTCCTTTCGAAAATAAATATCATACGATCCACGATTGTGCTATGTTACATTCTCAAATCTACAAGACTAACCAAACTTGTTTTCATGGGTTAGTAAAATATAATCAAATATCGCTCATACCTGAAATGTTTGTTTCAACTCATTCCAATGTCTCCTAGCTTGACACAGACTATATCATGACAATAAGTTCAACTGAAATATATTATGATCATCATAACTAGCAATACATGTTAATGCATAAATGCATTTAACTATGGTACTCTAAATGCATTTAACTATGGTACTCTAGAATGAGAATCTCTACTTTGGTAGAGAGATGATCATATTTATTTCTTATAACAAGTGATTGAATAACTTTTAACGTACTCAAAAGATAATCTTTCTAATAATAAAATGACCCGATATATGCTCGAAATGTAGGTCAAGCAAGAATTACATTATGCCAAGGTCTTTAATAGAAATTTCCCTCTAAGAGCTCGATAATTTCTCTCGATAATGCATAGACATCATCACTGTAAATTGTGATATAAAAGAAAAATGTTGATAAAATATGGCTGTTTTTATCAAACTTATATCCCTCTTATCTAAATATCTCGAGTTATACAATACTCGACCCGACTATTTTAGTCCATACATATTTGTCAACCTCATATAGTACGTTTTTTTTTTAGATTTTGATACCAGTGCTTCTAGCATTACCAATGCATGAGGAAATTCTTTTCATTTTATCCAAATATGCATCTGCATTAACTCTTTAGGAGTTTTGCTACATAAACTTGCTTATTTAACACATAGATTTCTATATCATATGCAAGGATATCTTTAACACTTGCTTCGTTTGTAAAATCCATATTGTACAATGCTCTTACATTGTACATTGAGATGCCATAAACACCAGACACAAGTTTTCTATGTATGTTTATTGGTGCACAAGAATTACATCCATAAGATGTTTCAATTAACATTTTAAGCACTCAAATACTTTGGGATACTCATGCGGAATTCCAATTGTATACAACGTATGCAAATATGAATCTGTATACAACCATCATATTGTTCTCGAGAACTTGAGTTACATGATTATGATTATTTAAAATCCTTCAAGGACTTTCATGTAAACTTTAAGTATTAAGTAACATGACATTAATAAGACGCATATCAATTCTCTCTCTATATTACCAGACAAATAAAATATTGGAAAGTCACAAATCCACCATTAGAGAATGTGTCTCTTTATAATCAATCATGAGTCTTTGCAAAAATTCTTGTGTCACCAATTTTGACTTATATCACTTAATTTGATTTTCACATGATTCACGTAAAAGACACATTTATATCCAACATATTTTACAACTTTAGTTGTATAGACTGTTGGTCCAGAAACTTTCCATTTCATTAGAGAACTAAACTCTGCCTTATTTGCGTCTTTCTATTTTGGCCAATCATTAATATTCATTCATAGGCAGATCTTAAATCTTGATCCTCATCATTTAATCATTTTAAGCGCTATTTTATATACAGAAGTATTACGACGTCGATTTTAATTTGATTCCATATATATATATATAGACATGATATAAATTAACGAGATCTCTTTAATTTCAGGTACCTGTGGTTCTTCTAGAACCATCATGTCTAATGTCTCTGTAGGAGACCTTCTTACTATAACCTCGACTTGACCATCTTCATTAATTGCTCCAATTTTCGAGGAATTTATTCTTGGAATCGATTAGTCTACCACGTTTCAAGCGTGCTATAGACTCATCACCAATACATGGTTGCCCTTTAGGACACTAATCTTAATTGGAGCATTAGCAGTTGGTATATGTGACTTAGCTAGTCACAATATTTAGGTCAGTGAATATATCTGGTAACTGATTTGTTAATCTTTGTGGATGAATTATCCTTTAAACTTTTGGTTCACATCATTTAATTTGAGGATCAATGATAATTCATGTGTGTCAATTCTATCTCCAACTGCCTTTAATCTCTCCCTCATGTTGGGACTGTTGATCCATTAAAATGGATATCAATTTGAGCTGTAAATAAACTCATCTTTAATGGTTCACTGTATTTAACCATAGATAGCTATTCATACCCAACATGTATTTCCTTATCTCCTTTAAGGTTCCATCTATGTGCGTTGTGGTGGATCATTAAAAATATATATATCGCACATTCAAAATCATTAGATGGGAAATATCTGGTTCCTGACCATAAACCAACTGTCATAGGGAAGAAGTATTATAGCTTGTTGGCTTGATGTGAAATAATGTTGTACATGTAAAATCACACGTAGCCAAATATAAATATGAATGTTGCTCTTACAATCATTATCTTTGTAATCAATTGCAAATGTTTAGTGATCGTCTCAACAAAGCACTTCGTGTCTAAACACGTACATTAAGTGCAAAACTTATTCCAATGATCATTAATAACTCAGGAAATAAATATATGTAATCTGGAATATTGCGTTTACTATCCCATTAGCTAGCCATAAGTCACACAAACTTCAAGTTGTGAATTTGATAACCATTTAGACGATGCATCGATTTAAAACACTAAATGGTATCATGTGTGGATAGATATATCCTTTATTCATCCCAGACTATTCAGGGATTCACACCCCTCTAAGGCTTGTAAATACATAAGTTCCCTTGAGAGCAAACATGACATTTTAAATTGTCAAGAAGAATCTTCTGGTTTTTTAATACATTTCACATCATCAATACACGGTGTGGTCTAACCGCTCATGCCAACTAATCAAAAGATTCATAAACTTCTAGTTTATGACCGTATATGTATTACTTGTACGTAAGTAATACAAAATATAAGATACGATAGAACAATTAACTATCATTTCAAACTGTCACGTCAATTTTCATCGTCTCCACATATTATCTTCATATAAGTACTCCCATAATTTACCACTTCTAGTGGTCAATCTCATTATAACCATTATTACAATTTTAATAGTCGATCTAATTATTAACTTCATTATCATAACATTCTAATGGACAATCTCATTATCAACTTGGTTATGATAGCACTTCTGGTGATCGATCCCATTATTAACATGTCCGTCATTACAAATATCTCAATTATGTCCATGATCACGACATTTTAATGATCGTTATATAATCACATTAAATTCAAGGAATGAAGTAGAAACAGTACAAGCTTTATAGCTTTTCATTCTTTACCCGGTCTCACGGATATGAGATGATTTCAAACTTTTCATACTCTTTTAATGATATCTCTACTTCAGAAGCATATCTCTCATGTGTGAAAAAAAAAAAAAATTTCCTCATAGATAATCTTCTCACCGCATAATATAAGTTGAGAAGCAATTACATGATTGAGTCATGTTACTCGTCTAAAAATTAATGACCTTCTGTAATTGGATTATGAGACGTAGGGAGTATGACACTTGGGTGTCACATCTAACTATATCTATATATTTTTAAGAATGATAATGGAACAAATCATATACACTTTCAATAGTGATCATTTTCCAATAAAATCGTTAAACATCATTCTCTATTTGATGAAATCAACTAAATGACTTTCAAAGCATTGTGACTCCATTAAAAAAAAAAAAACTAATATATGATGAAAGGCACAACTTAATTTCATATGACATTGATTTATGATAATATCATATGAAATTAAGTTATATATGTATAGATATGAAATTCATAGTAGAGTCTTAAATAACTCAACAAATCATGTTGCTGCATCAAATCTCATATTTATAGCGATTGTAAAGTTTCGACTTTTTATCAAACAAAAACAATGACACCATATTAATTAGTTTAACCAAACGATTAAGAACTTTACAATCAAAGGTTGTGAGTACTATAATCGACCAACTAAAAGCAAAACTCATGGATATTAGAATACGAATTTACTTGTAACTCACTTAGTTTTCTAAATTAAAACTAAAACATCACAATCTCTATATTCAAAGCGTGTATCTACGCAAAATTTCAGTGTGTGTTTGAATGTGTAGATATAATATATAAAAAAAAAAAAAAAACTAATAATCAACTTTTACTAGTAATCTAATATGATCTTACCATCTATTTGGAACTCCATATACTTCTCTAGTCCAATCAAGATATCTTTTATATGTTATAAAAGTAACACACCATAATATATGTATTTTCTTAAAAAAAAATATGATTATAATAATCCAAACTCTTAGTTACCGAAGATAAGTCAATATCATAATTGTGGAATACATAAGTAACATTATATATAAAATTCACTAAAATAAATAACATATAGTTTGTCTAAAATTATTACCGAGGGATTAAAATAAACCAATGATTTATACCAAAATAACTTATCTCAACTAATTTGTAACAAAATAATTATGGAGTTATACTATAAAATATAAACTAAATCATGTGATATATTTGTTAACAAAATATATGTTTTGGTGGGTTGGGCTGAAAATCTTACTATTGTTGATTCAAAAGAAAACATTGAAATTAATAATCGTATATTGAAAATTGATAATTTATCACAAATACTTGCTACTAGTTTTCAAAGCTTTACAATTTTCAAAATTTTAAATTACAATTAATCAAAGCTTTTGTGTTGTCCGTTTTCTTTACCTTTATCGATTAAGTGTAGATTATACGGAAATTCCGGTGAAGTCATAGAATTCATAAAATTTAAAACTAGCAAAAAGAATTATAACCTTTATACTATCTAGAAATTGTAAATATTTAATACGTAAATTAACCGATTTGCTTTTAGTTATATAAATTACATGTTTAGCATACTTGTACGAAACATATTCAATTAGAAAAAAGTCATAAATTATTACCTTCATTGTTGAGTAAAAAGAAACATACCAGAGATAAAGAACTTGGATGATCGGAGCAGTTTATCACCGAATCTCGATCTCGGTGTCGGCTCTTTTGCACAGCAGTAATTCCATCGTCCGATGACACGGTGGTGGCTCGTAGCAGTGCAATATCGTTGGCGGTGACTCGAACTGAGATAAGAGATATCAATTACGATCGAGATGATCGTGCTGATAACGTGTTGTGAAACTAGCCTAATAGCATAACAATATAGATGAGATATAGGAAGAAAGAGATTAATATTTTATTGATAGGTGTGTATTACAATGATATACAAGAGAGGTATATATAGGAGTACAAAACTTGGAGAAGCTAATCTATTTTTAGTGTTGATAACCATATAATAATATATGTTTATAACAATTATCGTATTTTTTTCTTTTATCATTTTCAAGATTTTTATTTATATATTTAGACAATGGATACAACTAGCAAGACACAAGACTTTAAATGAGTAATTGCCTAGACTTTCTATAACCACTATATTAGTAATATTAATCCTTAGGCTGGAGGGTGTGGGGCGCCACCCTTCGCCAGCTGGACGCCTATAGCGCCCCCCTCCGCCATCCACCACACCCCCAGCGCCATAGCCGGGGCGCCATTGAAGGCCCGCCATGGTGGTAACGAGCTGCAACGCCAACTTTGGTTAATTCAGGTGGGACCCACTAGTTTTAAACCAATCAAAATTAAAGGGGGGGGCTCTATAGGGGCTCCATCTACACCCTCTAAATTAAAGGGGGCTCTATAGATGAGTTGGATCCTACGTGGAGTTGATAAAGCCCTATGGGGCTCCATCCACACCTCATAGCCTTAAAGACCTTAATACAGTTTTAAGGACCTGGGACCCACCCGCAAAGCAGAGGTTAAACACTAGTGCTATACAATTCAATTTGTATGGAGGCGAATATTTGGATGCAAGGGTTTATATTATATAAGACCTGTTGGCAACTGCATTCTATCCACGTCCCAGTTTTATGGCAACCGTGTTTAGTGAAAGGTATACTAACAATCATCTGTTTCTATATAGGGCAATAGATATTTTCTAGTCTAAGAAATTACTCTTGAATTATCCATTTGTTTAATTGCCTTGCAAATCATATTTTTCTTATTAATTCGTATGTTATGTAGTTTATTACTAAAATTTATTTGATTTTATTTGTTGTTTATTTAAAACAAATAAAATATATTTCACAAAAAAAGGGTGGATGGTGGTTTGGGTCATGACCACACCCTTAGGATAGTGGTTTTGGATGGTGGATGAGAGAGCGATGACATGACGCTGACATGGAGGATCATGATGGTTATGAGGGTCATGAGTACACCGTATAGCCTAACAATTTAATTTGTGAACAGCATTAATTCTTAATTCTTACTTGGTCTTTTTCACTTTATTTTATTTTATTTTATTTGTTAGGGTTACAACATTATTATTTCTTTTCATTTAGTTAATTTACGTTTTTAAACCTTAACTTTAATAAAGTTGTCATATGACTCCTAAACATCAATGATTTTTTTATAAACGATTAACGATTTATGTCTGTAGCACTTAACTTTAATAGGTTTATATATGGAAGTTTAATAAAGTTATTTTTAACAAATATTTGTTCTCATAACTTTAATTCTTTGTCAATATTAACCCATCAATATACCAAGTAACAAACTTAATTATTATTTTTATTTACCTCATTATGCTTAAAGCTAACTTTTAACTTTTGATATGTTATATTGTCGTTTAGATTAAAGTCTGCATGGTCTATAATATATCATCGATATACCATGTAACAAATACATCATCGCCAGCACACTCATGTAACCCTCCCACGAAGCGTGAGCTCCAATACTAATAATAAAATATAAACAAATTACGTCACTGATTAATGTACATCAAGGCTATGCTAACTACTTAAGGTTTGAACACTATTATTTATATTTTGAGTGTATGAATTATATAAACTAAGGTATTATCTCAGATACGTGTAGTTTGTTTTTTTAATATACAATTTCATTTAATAATACCAAGTTTAATTATTTATTTGCTTAAAATATTTTTTTATTTAAAGTCAATGTCGAAACTGAAATTTAGATATGTTTTTTTAATAAGATAATAACGAAATCAAATTAATTAGTATTTAGCAGGGGTGCAAACGAGCCGAGCCGAGCCCGAGCTCGGCCAGGCTCGAGCTCGAGCTCGATTAACTTATGAGAGCTCGGCTCGATTCGAGCTTTGTTTTCAAAGCTCGAGCTCGGCTCGTTTGTATTTTATCAAGCTCGAGCTCGGCTTAGGCTCGGCTCGTTTATTATCTATTAATTAGTATATTAAATAAAAATAATATAAATAATAGACTTTTTAGGCTTGCGAGCTCGATAAGTAAAGCTCGGGCGCTGACTCGTTTACTAAATAAGCTTATTTTTAGGTTCGAGGTCGGCTTGTAAACAAGTTTAAATAAGCTCAGCTCGACTCGGCTCGTTTACACTAAGGCTCGATAAGGCTCGACGAGCCTAACGAGCTTCACATGTGAGGCTCGAGCTCGGGCTCGATAAACAAACGAGCTTTGTTTTGAGGCTCAAGCTCGGCTCGGGCTCGATAAGGCTCGGCTCGTTTCGAGCTTTTTCTCGAGCCAATCTCGAGTAGCTCGCGAGCCGCTCGGCTCGTTTGCACCCCTAGTATTTAGTGTATTCTATCAACCTTTATTTGTGTGTTGAGTGTATGAATTACAAACTAAGGTATTATCTCAAATACGAGTAGTTTATTATTTTAATATAAAATTTCTTTTAATAATGCCAAGTTTAATTATTTTCTAGTTTTTTTTACATCATGCGTTGCGGCGAAACCGAACAAATGATAATGTAAACAAACGTGATTTGAAAATAAAGCATGTTGTTTAAAAAACCAAACCATTAGAGCGGTTTAGTTTATCATTGTACCGTTTTATTATAACAAATAAATACTTTATTTTGATTACAACTTCGTTTTTAACAAAACTTATAACAAAATGTCGAGGGAAAAAAATCAACCACAACTGTATATTCAAGTTTTTAGAAAAAAAGTGCTAATTCCAGGAACCGGCGAGTTTGACGGAGCTTCGGTCCCGATACGACGTGTTTGGCGCGTTTATTACGACTAAGAAAATAGTAGAAGATAGATAGAACACCGAGCAGTCAATTTCAATCTGGTCTCTATTGATTATTCAACTTTACAGCACCGCGAGACCAGTTGGACAGCATGTCCCCTCATGGAATCAAAAGCTTGTCCAAATGGGAGCCCCAACCCCCTATTTATAGACAACTAACACATGTGTCCATCCGATCGGATTGACATCCGACCGGATGGTCATCCGTCCGGATGGACTTTTACATTATCAAAACATGTCCAACTTCCTTCTATTCTTTACAATATTCAACACACGCTCTATCTAGCCATTCGCACAGTGTCAGACGTACGAAATATGCACCAACAGATTCCCCCACGCCTGTCACATTCGAATCGTCTTTAAAACTTTGAGAACCTTGAGCCGTGTTTGAATATTCTGTAATCTTCAACTTTTCTTCAACTTCAATCAGGCATCTTGAAATCTGACAATACAAATTCCCCCTGAAATGAATCTTCAGGTCTTTTGCACAGTTTACGACTCTCCTCTAATTTGCTAAACTGCAATCTTCACGAGCAATCACCAACTTGAAACTAATCAATACAGCATCCTCTGTTTCAACTTTAACCGCATCCAAGCTCAGTTTTTGATATATCATGTTAGCACCACGATCTCGCATTCCGCTTGCTCGATCTAAGAATGTACAAAAACTCAACCGACAAATGATAGAAACTTCAAATACCCCACTGGTTAACTTCAAATCCGTGATTCCCCCTGAAGATCTGATATCCCGTTTACCGTGATCCACGTTAACGCACCATAAGAATGACAGATCCATGTAAACGATATCCTCCACAATCAGCAAATCTTCATTGGAAAACAAATCATCTGGTAATGTAATCCGATCTCCGAAGCATTCGTCCACAATCAGATTCATCTCCTCAGATAATCTAGATCTCGGAAGCTTCCACCTACGATCACTCTCAGATCTCTGAAGCATTCGTCCACGATCAGATATCAACACCTCGGATCATGTTGATCTCGGAAGCTTACACTCACGATCAGATTCACATTCCCCCTAACAATCTGAAGTCGAAACTACCCGAATACTGTTGCAGTGTCACGAATTAAAAAATGCCGGAATTTCAACATACGACAGTGAATTTTTTATTCCCCCTCATTTTTGCAAATTCTGACGTCTCTATTACTGAATTCCCCCTCAAACTGAGCAATTCAGTCCTCTTTTATCTATGAAAAACTCAACTGTGCCGAAAATATGACAATTTTCCTCAAAACGTCAGTTTTTCATCATTGCGGATTTTTCGTTTTGGCCCATAAATAGTCAGATAACCCAGATGATAAACATTCTGCGCTATTATCATGATTACCCCACTAATTTCCACAATCCGTGATCGCATCACCAAATTTGTTCACTGTAGCCCCCGACAGTGTCCCTGAACAACCCAGTTAGTCGTTAAAAATCCGAAAAAAAATTCAATCACCAAATTTTTTCTGGAGACTCTCCTCGTCGTTGCGATCAAAAAATGCCTTTTTTTAGGCATTTGATCATCTGGTCGAATGGCATGTGTCGGATGGTCGTCCGATCGAATGACAAAGTGGACAAACTTGTGTTTGTGGATCAGAGGGTCATCCGATCGGATGGTTATTCGAGTGAAAACCAACTGATCTTCAAACTTCCAATAGTGACATGGATCGGATGGTCATCCGATCGGATATGTTCTAACAGCTCAAGAACACTCCAAATCACGTTTTTTCGATCCAGAAACTTTATTTGTGTGAATTTCATGATGAAACTTCACAGGATTATGCGCGAATCAATTCCGAACAGATTGATGTCTTTAATTCCAAAATCCATCCGTGAATTGACTTTTATTTTGATGATTTTCTCTGTTTTAACGTACTCAAGTTTAACCCAAAATTGATGAGCTTTGGGTGATTTAGCCGACTGTTAGATCGATTAAATCGATACCGTAGCTCTGATGCCACTGCTAATTCCAGGAACCGACGAGTTTGACGGAGCTTCGGTCCTGATACGACGTGTTCGGCGCGTTTATTACGATTAAGAAAGGTGTAGAAGATAGATAGAACACCGAGCAGTCAATTTCAATCTGGTCTCTATTGATTATTCAACTTTATAGCACCACGAGACCAGTTGGACAGCATGTCCCCTCTGGGAACCAAAAGCTTGTCCAAATGGGAGCCTCAACCACTATTTATAGACAACTAACACATGTGTCCATCCGATCGGATTGCCATCCAATCGGATTGCCATCCGACCGGATGGTCATCCGTCCGGATGAACTTTTACATTATCAAAACCTGTCCAATTTTCTCCTATTCTATACAATATTCAACACACGCTCTATCTAGCTATTCGCACAGTGTCAGACGTACGAAATATGCACCAACAAAAAGTTATAAACGTAAAATATTAAAGAAGTATCCAATCATTTGATAAATTAATATATGTTCTATAAAAGAAAAAAAAAAGAATTATTAAAAAATGGTAAAGGAAATTTATGGTTTTAAAAAAAGAAAAAAAAATAAAAAATATGTTATTAAAAGTAAATATAATAATAAACTATTATAATATATTAAATAAAAAAGAGTTAATATAGTATAGTATAGTATAATTTGCTTAAAACTTTAGACAGTTATAGTTAATATATTATATATGGATCATATATTTACAGCAAAGGTGCAGGAACCATTTACCGGCGACGTTGGAAATAGAGTCCCACCCGGAACCCCCTGCCGGTCCTCATTAGAACCCGATACTGGATTCTGACGTAGTTTCTGGTGACCTGCACCCTGAAACCGACTGGAATCAAACAAAAACAACCCAAAATTCAGGTTTCATACAAGGAACGACTAGAATCAAACATAAACAGAGTTGAAAAATGCAAATTTAAGACAATGTCGTACAGACTACGTGCAATGTGAATAATATGACAGTGTATTGCCTCATTTCGGAGATGATCGGAGGAGTGTCGCCGGAGGGTTTGGGGGAAGGGGGATGAGTGGATTGTGGCTTATGAATGAAGATTGAGGA
The DNA here is from genome assembly GCA_030545235.1 of Helianthus tuberosus. Lineage (NCBI taxonomy): Eukaryota > Viridiplantae > Streptophyta > Magnoliopsida > Asterales > Asteraceae > Helianthus > Helianthus tuberosus. The sequence goes on along the minus strand of CM060424.1, from coordinate 40,351,799 downwards.
TTAAAAAGGTAGAATAAGTTATAAAGTTTTGCGAAATTACCTTTTTGCCCTCCCTGTCATTAAAATACTTGACGGTCAACTAACGACCGTTTGGTCCAAGGTCTTGATTGTGAGCAATTGAGTACGACAAGGATTAGACTGTTGAATTTTTTCAAATGATGAGGATTGAACCTGAAATTGGGTGTAAACCCCAGGAACTGAAACTGTTCTTTACTCAACTTTTTTTCATTTAAAGTCAATGTCGAAACTGAAATTTAGGTTTGTTTTTTAATAAAATAACAACGAAATTAGATTAGTATTTAGTGTATTCTATCAACCTTAGTCTTAGTACTAACAAGTTGGTCTAGTGGTTAGTCACTTAGTTTCTCTTTTTGATGTCTCAAGTTCAACTCTCACTAGCATCACTTTGAAGGACATTAGTGGTGGCAATGAAGTTTAGAAATAAGGCACTTTGGAGGTCGTCAGTTCGAAACTGAGCCGAACCAACTTTTACCGCAGTAGGCGTTTGGGTAGACGGGTTTTTTTCCCGAACTGGTGGCTCGATGGTTCGGGTATCCATCTAACTCTGATCGTTATGGAGAAGGGATGCATTTGCTCGATTAAGGGCATCCCAAAATGTTTATCGGGTGATTTAATTGGAGTTTTTTTTCTTCCTAAAAGAGTATTGGTGGAAACGATATTTGTCAAAAGAGAAAAATGCCCGGATAGTACCTATGGTTTGTCCATTTTTCACCTTTAGTCCCTAACTTTCTAAAATTATAAATATAGTCCCCAACTTTTGCAGTTTCGCTACTGATGCGAATGAAGGTTAGTTTTTAATGTTAAGCGGATGTGAAATTACAAAATTACCCTTACTATTAAAAATCACAATTATTTTAAAGAAAGTGAGCCCTACCTTTTTTCTATCCCTACCCTACCCCACCCCACCCCACCCCTTTTCCATTTCTCTCTTCCTCTTCCTTTGTCTGCAACAATCAAACCACCACCACCGTGATTCCCGTCCATCACACGAGAACCTCCTTCATTTCATTGATGACAGTTCTAATTTCTACGGAAATGGGATCCATGATTATAAACCGGAGCTAAAACTGTTAGGTGTAACTACATAATTTAAAGATGGTGCCAAGTTTGTGGCTGAACAGATGACTTTTATCATCAAATATGTCGTTTTTTACAATGCTTTGAGTCCCTAAACTTATACAACGGTAATTTTGTAATATTTTTTGATTGGAAAAATCTCAACGGGAGCTCAAAACGACTTGGAGAAAGTGACACAAATGATATATGCACAAGTCACAGTTTATGGTTTCAGTGAAAAAGTGGGTCTTTATTCCTTTCCCAAAAACGACGGTGCCTTTGAGGTAACAAAACCGTACAGCAGTAAAACTGCTCCTCTTTGTAGGATTCATTCGGAGATACATAAAACTGTTCATCAATGAACGAACCATCATCACGTTTCAAGAAAGCATTCCAGTCGGAATAGAAAAACAAACACTCGTTCGGGCGTTTGTATCCAAAATGGGTTTTTAACCGGTTCTTCTGGGACAGTTTATCAAGAAACTTATCAGGAATCTCTAATGCCATTTCTTTAAGTCTCTTGACAGAATCTAGCAATGCATAAATGCTAGCAGGAGTAATGCTACTTGAACACTTAGGTAAGTAAAGTGCAGCAGCCACAAACTTGGCACCATCTTTAAATTATGTAGTTACACCTAACAGTTTTAGCTCCGGATAATAATCATGGATCCCATTGCCGTAGAAATTAGAACTGTCATCAATGAAAGGAAGGAGGTTCTCGTGTGATGGACGGGAATCACGGTGGTGGTATGGTGGTGGTGGTGGTTTGATTGTTGCAACAAAGGAACAGGAAGAGAGAAAGGGGAGAGGGGGTGGGGTAGGGTAGGGAAGGATAGTAAAAAGGTAGGGCCTACTTTTTTTTTAAATAATTGTGATTTTTAATAGTAAGGGTAATTTTGTAATTTCACATCAACTTAACATCAAAAACTAACCTTCATCCGCACCAAGGACTATCCGGGAACGAAATTGCAAAAGTTGAGGGCTATAGTTGTAATTTTAGAAAGTTAGGAACTAAAGGTGAAAAATAGGTAAACCACAGGGACTATCCGGGTATTTTTCTCTTGTCAAAATAAACGATTTGAATAATATTTAACAAAATAGATGTTTTACTTTATTACTTTATTTTTAACTAATCTATCATGTTTCTTCCTCTTATTTTTTATTCAATCAGCCTACTATCTCTTTTTTTTATCTTCAAACAACTCATTATATTTTTTCTATTTTTTAACGACTTTTTACTTTTATTTTTCTTACGCTTTTCCTTTTATCCCCTTTTATATTGATGGAAGAGAAATCATTTTAATATTAAACTAGGTTAGAACCCCGTGTATTACACGGGTTGAATAAATGTAATTCTATATACCAAATAATAAAAAATATATCTTTAGAAACCTCGTTTATTACACGGATTGAATAAATGTAATTTTATATACCAAATAATAAACAATATGTATTTAAAAATAACGAAGTCTCAATAAATTTAACCATTTATTTAAAACTTGTAAATGTAGAAATGATAAATAATATTAGTTAATTTTATTTTAAATTTCGTAAAATCTATTTGATACCAAACTAAACAAAACGTTCAAATATATAGTTAATATCAAGAGTAAATTACGATTTTGGCCCCTGTGGTGATATCACTAAGGGTTAGAAAAAAAAGACGTTGTGGGCTTAGATGTTAAAAAATTCCTTTTTGGGCTAAAAGGGTAAAAGTGATATAACCACAGGGCCAAAATCGTAATTTACTTTAATATCAAATTAGATAACTAAGTTTGAATTTGAAGTAAATAGATAAATATAAAAATAATAATTAAACTAAATAAATATTTAGTAGGAGGATTATCTATAATTAATTAGAAGAGATTAAACTAAAATTATAATTATCCATAAGACATGGCCTAATATGATGACAAGTGTCCTCAAAGTGGTTTCTTTTATTATATGTATAGATTTACTCCTAAAATGAATCGTACGAACACGAACAAGCCATGTTCATGTTCGTTCTCATTTAACTTTTACCAACTTATATGAATATAAACGAGCGTAAATAAACCAACTTATATGAAATTAAATGAAGGAACGTAAGGTGACGAACAAGCCATGTTCATGTTCGTTCTCATTTAACTTTTACCAACTTATATGAATATAAACGAGCGTAAATAAACCAACTTATATGAAATTAAATGAACGAACGTAAGGTGACGTTTACGGACATAAATAAACGAACAAAACATGAGTTCATATTTGTTCATTTAACTATCTGAAAAAAATCGCAATGGTGACCATTAAAACTGATTATTGAGATGAAATATTATGTTAGTAAGAAGTAGTGAACCAACTAATCCATGAAACCAAGTAACATTTTGCCCAGTGGCTATTTACAAAATTAAGATAACTTTAGGAAATAATATGAATTATTTTCATAATCATGTACACGAACAATAGTAAATATATAATACCTCCAAAAATATAGAAATAAAAGCAGTAGGCGAGGGTGTTTGTATTTGAAAAGATGGTCTGATTAAAAAAACGAAAAAAATTATTATAAACTAGTTAAAAAATATAATATCATGAACTGATTGAAGAAATAAATATAAAAGTGATGGTAATAAAAAACATAAAAGAGAATAATAACAACAATAATAATAATATATTAGGGTGGAGATACAATAGGAAGTTTATTTGGCTAGGAAGGCTAGGAAGTGATCTTGACCATCCATTTAATTAATCAAGGGCTGAGATTAAATGAATGAAATTGAAGCAAAAAAAAAGGCACGTGGGTTTGTTAGGGGCATTCTAGTCAATCCAGCACAATAGTTTCTCTCTCCTCCAATCCCCCCCCCCCCCCCATTTTTTAAACATTAATAACTTTTTCATACGACATTATTTTTTTATAAAAATTGCACCAAAAAAACCAACGTTTTTTTTATCTTTAAAACGAGTATATTATTGCTATATTTTCGATTTTTTTTTTTTTTTTGAAAACTCAGTTGCGTAAAACGCAATGGAGAAAACCCAGTTGCGTAAAACGCAATGAAAAAAAAAATGTAAAAAAATGACTTTTTTTCTAAAACGCAACGCACCAAAAACACAAATAAATGTCTTATTTCTAAAACGCAATGACCAGAAAACACAAATAAATGTCTTATTTCTAAAACGCAATAGCCTAAAAACACAAAAGAAAGTGTACTTTATAAAACGCAATGGACAGAAAACAGTTAAAAATGTCTTATTTCTGAAACGCAATGCCTAGAAAACACATAAAAGTGTTTTATTTCTAAAACGCAATGGCCTAAAAACACAAAAGAAACTGTTATCTCTAAAACGCAATGAACTGAATACACATAAAAATGTGTTTACCTAAAACGCAATGAGTAAAACCACTTCAAAAATGTTTGATTTCTAAAACGCAATGACCAGAAACTGTTGTTCACAGAACCAGAAACTGTCTAAAACTGCCTTATTATAGAGTTTATTTTGTCACATGTTAACATATAAAAGATTTAAAGGTTTAATTGGTTATTTATAATAATAATAATAATAATAATAATAATAATAATAATAATAATAATAATAATAATAATAATAATAATAATATATGAAAGGGCCTATCATTAATATTTTAAAAAAAATAAGGGGTATAAAGTCAAATCTGAAGCAAGAACGTATAATTCCACTTGATCAATTTTATAGTTTTATGATATCATCATGACAAGAACTTAATGGTAATTAATGTAATATTGTTAATTACAATATAATTTTTTTTAACAGCAAGGAACGATGTATCAACCACCGGGCGCTGTGGCTAAGGTCGACTACTTGACCGCCGCCACACCTTTGGCTCTCCCAGATGCGTGGAAACCGACCTACACCCGCCCGAAGGCACGACAGTGGAATAATCGGTAAAACCTCGCCTCTCATCCAAGACGAATCGTCGCCACCCGTATTCGCTCTTCACCTGGATGCCGCAGAAAATAATGGGAAGAGTGGGAGTCTAACCTGAGTCACAAGGAACACCAAGTATAAACATGTGTCATTATAATATAATAACATGTGTCACCTGCCTCCCACTTCTCAGGTTTAATAAACCATTGAATCTCGAATTTTGTCACATTTTCTCGTTTATCATCATCATCATTTGATCTCTTTCTGTGTGCTGTTCAGGCAATCTCACTTGTTTCTAGTCATCTCAATTTCTCAGGTAATACTACTGATTATATTCATTACTCATAATTCCATGCAAGCAATGGTTTCTTCCATTTTTTTGTCATGTTTTGCAACTTCTGCTATTGAATAGGTTGATTGTTCAGTTGTTTGAATTGAAGTGTTTTAGGATAGAATCTAGTGTCTGAATGATTTGCTTTCTTGATTGTTGATATTTAATGTAAATGTGAGTTCAAAGATGTAAATTAGTAGCAGTTGACTTTTTATTTTTATTCTTATTCTTATTCTTTAATATGAACTGTTTGTGGAACCAGTTTCACCTGTTTTTCTGGCATTCAATTAAAAGCATGATTGAATGTATGGATTTTGGTAATGGTAATGGTACTGGAACTCATGTAAATGGTGTTTGAATTTGAGCTTTCAAAAACTATTATCACGATAAGAAAATATCGACTTTAAGATTTAGGTAGAGTTATATATTTATCATTTCAATAATCAGGTTCTTGGAGCTTCTTTAGTTCTAGTTGTTTTGATCCTGAATAATTAGCAAAAAAATAAAATAAAATACACTTTGACTTTTGAATGGTTGTTTTTTTGCAGGAGGGGGGAAAACCAAAAACAGATGAACTTTACAGTCTAGAAGTAGTTGGTTGATATTAAGTAGGGGAATATGGGGTTTAAGCCCTTAGTTTCATATTGCCGTCCGGTCGAAAATGGTGTTTGGGCAACAGCAGTGGAAAATGAATTCGGGCCTTACACTCCCTGTGCAACAGATTCTATAGTTACTGGCATTTCCCATTTGGTTCTTCTAGGGGCTTGTATATACAGGATATGGGTCAGCAAGAAGGATATTAAAGTGGAAAGGTTTAAACTGAGGTCAAATATCTACAACTACTGGCTGGGGTTATTGGCTTTATGCTCTGCTGTTGTGCCTTTGTTTAGATTGATAATGGGCATTTCGGCGTTTAATGTTGATGGAGAGACTGGTCTTGCTCCATATGAGGTTTGTTTCTTTCTGCATACCTTTTCTTCAAGCTGCTCATTTGTTCCAACCTACACTTGTGGTGATCATACTAGAGAAAATTTTTAGAAATTTTATTCAAATGACATGGATATTTGATTATACAGTTTATTTAGGTGGATATTTGGAGCTTAAGTATTTGAGAAAACAACTTATATAAACTATGCTTCTTATGTATTTTTAGAAAGTAGCATATTTTATTTCTAGAAAGTAGCAAGTTGCATTTTGTGGTTTTTTTTTTTTTTCTGAACGGCTAATTTCTTTAATTCTTTGTCGTATGTGGGACTTGAACCCAAGACCTTCCCATTCCCCAAACCTAGGTGTTTTTAAAGGCTTTGCCTTTGCCAATAGATCACCACCCCATTGGTGCATTTTGTGGTTGTTGTATCTTAGTTTTTCAACAATTTTGTGGTTGTTGTATCTTATTTTTTCAGCAATGATCTCATTTATCAAAGCTTAATATACTACTTTCTGTTAGAGGGTGCAATCCTGAATTGATATTTGATTAGTAAATATTGTCTTACAATATATAGGGATTATAAGAAACTTTAAAATCTAAACTGGCCCATGGCTCATACTAATAAACTCTAGCTAAATAATAATATATGCCAATACTCCGCGGAGTCGGAGCATACCGGAAGCTCCAACTAGAAAAAAAAAACATAAAAACAAGAACGAAAATATAAACCCTAAAAAATCTGATCTTCAACTTCTGCCAAAATTCTATAATGACAATCCACAATATTGAACGATCTCGTACTACAAGCAACGCAGGCGGTGTGACGCGGTGGTGGACCTTAGTCCTATAAAAGAATGTTGGCGGCTAGGCTGGTGGCTCGAGGACCGTAGTTCCTGCAAGAGAGAGCGACCCAATGGAGAATCGGCGCCAAAGGACCGTAGTCTGATCTACCCGGTGTAGGAGCGGCTTGAGGGACAACCAGCGGCATAGGACCTTAGTCCTGCAAGAGAGTAGCGCGGCGAATGAGAGGCTTGATGGAGGAACGTAATCAATAAGATGGGTCCGTTACATCATTTGTGTGGTTGTTCTTGGAATCCATTGGAAAAGAGACCAGACCACTGCCAACACAACTAAACAGAACCCGAAAAGTCGTCGAAACCAAAAAGTATTCATATGGGTTTGTTCGGCTCGAAGGTGCAGCCACGGTGAAAAAATGACGATGGCGAACGAGTTAGTGATGCCCTCGTCATGCGCAGATGGAAGATGGCGCATGGTTGGAGATTGAGAATGTTGTGACGCATGACGGCGCATGTGGCGACGACTCGGTGGCGGACTTTGGTAGTCTGCAAATCGGAGCAAGGCGATGGCGGTGAGACGAAACAGTCTCCGGAAAAAAAGTTTTAGGAATAGTAGCTAAAATCTAGAACCAAAACCAAGACTTAATTTAGGACCATTAATAAGAAAAGTGAATGGGAAACGAACGATGGCTGGACAGAGTGGCGGAACGCCGGTCTAGGGTTTTTCTCACGTGGTGAAGGCTAGGTTTGGTTATTTGTGTATGGCGCAACGGAGACAGTAGAGAGCGTAGGCTGGCTCTGATACCATGTAAAAGAGTGAAATCCTGAATTTATATTGATTGCTAAAGGGTGTCTTGCAATATACAACAAACTTACCTAGTAAGTCTTAAGGGCTGTTTGGCAACATCTGAATGGTTAAGTGTTGAACCAGTAAGAGGTGTGAACCATTAAGTGTTGAGCCAGTAAGAGGTCTAAACCATTAAGAGCTTGTATAATGCTTAACCGTTCAGAGGCAAATGTCTAACCAATTCAGATTAGAGGTCTTAACCATTCAGACTCTGTATAAATCTTAACCATTCAGAGGTAAATGTCTGAACCATTCAGACATCTGCTAGTGAAACAAACAGTTTGAACCATTAAGTGATTAACCAGTAAGAGGTCTGAACCATTAAAAGCATCCTTAATAGGCAAACAAACAGCCCCTTACAATATATAAAGATCATAAGAAATCGAAGAAACCTAAATTGGGCCCTTGGGCACATACTAATACCCTATATAATTATTTATTCCAGTACTCTCTGCCTTCCTTATATTTGGATTGTATTGCGCGGATGTTATTCTTTTTTCCTTTTCCTATATAAGAGAACTACCTAATTAAGTAATTTCTTCTAATTTGTACTATGTGTCTAATTCTTTTTCATGATTTCAGATTGTGACCTTAGTTATTAAGGCTCTTGCATGGTGTTGTATGTTGGTCATGATTGGTCTAGAAACAAAAGTTTATGTTTATGAAGTTCGTTGGTTTGTGAGGTTCGGTGTTGCTTATGCTTTGCTTGGGAATGCAGTGTTGCTCAATCTTGTGCTTTCTGTGAGCAAATATTACACTAGGTTTGTTTCTTTACCACTTGAAATCAAAATTTTCTGCTCATTTGGTATTACACAATTTGCCAAAGGCCTTTAGTATTAAGATGCTACAGACGTGTATAAGAACATTAATGTCATTTGGTAGTGAGGTCTGAAATAAAGCAACTAGATATAAAAAAGAGAATTACAAGTGAACTCACGGTTTTATGATTACTTGTTCCTTGCAGATATGTATTGTATCTCTTTGCCAGTGAGGTTGCTATACAGGTTAGATGTTCTTCATGTTATGTATTTTGTTCGTATTGTTTATAACTTTTGTTGATGTAAGTTGGTGTTTATGTTAACTAACAATAAGTATAATAAATATCATTCCAATTACCCTCATAATCTCATCCTCTATACATATATTTCCTTGAGCCTACCTCACTAGAAAGTGCAAATTGGCATCTTGGTGTATCTTGTATACGTATCTCAAATCAAAATTTTCAGCATTGATGATGGACGTACACTATGATTGTAGTATCTTTGGTTTAACAACAGAAGTAAATTATTTTCATATATAAAATTTTCTTTGTTGTAGGTTCTGTTTGGGCTATGCTTGCTTGTCTATCTTCCTACTTTGGATCCTCACCCGGGTTATACCCCAATACGTGCTGAATCTTTGGATGATGGTGAATATGAAGAACTTTCTGGTGGAGAAGAAATTTGTCCCGAGAGGCATACCAGCATTATTTCTAGTAAGTTACTAAGTTTTACTCATTTATTTGTAGTACTATGGAGGTTGATATATGAAAGCCATTTATTGTTTCCTTTTGATGATATACTTTACTTATCCTTTAGTTCTAATGCATTTGTGGTACTATGGAGGTTGATATATGAAAGCATTTATTGTTTCCTTTTGATGATATACTTTATCCTTTAGTTCTAATGCATTTGTACTACTAAGGAGGTTGATATATGAAAGCCATTTATAGTTTACTTTTGATGATATACTTTACTTATCCTTTAGTTTTAATGCATACATGCTTTATTCTTATTGCATCTATTTATATTGAAGTTGATTGTAACCTTTTGATTATATACTTCATTGCTTTTATTAATATATATTTTGTTATGTTTTCTTGTTTCTTTTTAGGTATCTTCTTCTCTTGGATGGATCCACTCATGGTCTTGGGATACAAAAGACCCCTTACAGAGAAGGATATATGGAAATTGGACACATGGGATCAGACAGAAACACTAAACAACAAGTAAGTATTGTTTCTGCTTACAATTTGTTTCTAATCTATGGAAGTTCATATTGGATTTATAAATCAAACTTCAATTTAAACTACTTACCAATATTCTTATTATGCTTATGTATTTGTTATGTACTCCGGATATATGTAGGTTAAGTTAAGTTAGGTATATTAGTTATAATGTATAAGTTATGTAGACTTGAACCGTGCAGCATATTATTGGTTGGTTTGTGCAGTATATTTACAAACTGTCAAAATGACAGTTCTGCCCCTGCAGAGGAAAAACTGTTATTTAACTTCAAATGAAAGTTAACTCTTGGGAATAATTATCAACCATAAACTGTCGTGTTCATATGTTATTTTATGTTTAGATTATACTTCGATTATGTACAGCAGGCCAGTTATTGGATTAAGGCTGCAGGGATCAATGTTGTCATATGGACAGTTTTACCCCTGCAGGCAGTTATTTTCCCTCTAAATGATAGTTGATTACCCGCCAATAACTGCCTTGTTAACTGTCATATTGTTATGTAAATATAGGATTATATCTGTACATTTAATCTTTATCAAGACAATAAAACAGATTATTGTTGTCCATCTTTGCGTATTTAGAACAAGGCTGCAAAACTATTTCATTTGCAGCAGTGTTATTGTGTGTGTGCTTGATAAACAAGAGACTGTGATTAATTAAGAGTGTGTCCTGGGCCATCTGTTCAGTTCTTGATGTTTCTTTTTTTTTTTCGTTTTGATGAATTACATCTTGTCCCTTCAGATTCCAAAAATATTGGGCAGAAGAGGTCCGTAAACCTAAACCGTGGCTTTTAAGGGCTTTACATCGTAGCCTTGGAGGAAGGTTTGTATAATGACATTTTGTTACAAAGTTCTCTTGCCTGTTATAAATAATTTCAGCAAGTATGAGAAAATCTGAATATGTCATGTTAATTTGGTTATAGGTTTTGGTGGGGAGGCTTTTGGAAGGTATCCAATAATTATTTCTAAGTTCATAGATTTTTGCATAGTTTTGAAAATAAATCCTGAAAATAAGATTTTGATGAATATCATGTATTTTAACTTTTCGATGAATCGCACATTTGTAGATTGGCAATGATCTTTCTCAGTTTGTTGGACCGCTGATTCTTAACCAGCTATTACTAGTGAGTTTATTAATTCCAGACATGTCCTTTTAAGACAACTTTTTTTTTTTTTGCTCTATGTATCAAAATTATTTGCTGCTTTATTTTCATTTCTTTCCTGTTTTAGGTAGCACCTTAATATCTGTTCTAATTGTTTATACTTTTCAGTCTATGCAAGAACATGGTCCAGCTCAGATTGGTTACATCTATGCATTCTCAATTTTCGTTGGAGTGGTACAAGCTCTATAACTTCAGTTTTATTTGTACTATTCTTTTGTAAATCAATGATTTATATGATATCCAGACTTCTCTAATGCATTGGATTATATGCTTCTTGCGACATCGCAAAGAAAGAATCTCTAATGCTTCTGAATCTATTTCTACACTTTAACAATTTAGTGATATGTAGCTCTCTTTGGGAATACAAGTATACAACTCCTTTCGTTTATCTCTACCGTTTTGAGATTCTAATACTTGTAGATTTTAGTTTAGTTAGTTTCGTTTGGTTCCTGGTTTTAGCTTAATTTTAAAGGGTTTTATACTGGTTATCAATTTAGGTGCTTGGTGTGCTGTGTGAGGCTCAATATTTTCAGAATGTCATGCGTGTAGGATTTCGCCTTCGTTCAACTCTGGTAACTCCTCTCTCATCAAGTGCATTTATGCTTGTTCTTTATAAAAGTGCTAAATTTTCTTCTATATCTTTATTTCTGATACCAGTTATATATACTTTCTAATCTAGTATTATTTCATTTACTGCTGAAACCATCATCTTTTCTTTTGTTCTACTGGAACATAATCGAAACCAAATAAGTTTCATCATTACTTTTTTATAAACATTTTGTGTCATTAGAATCATTTGTTCATGTGTATTAACATACTGATAGCTTACTTGATAATCTAATTGCTAATTTTCTTTCCTGTTCTATTGGAGTGTGGCGCTTGTTTTGGTACTCTTAGTTGATTCTATGTTTCTTTCAAGATTGCTGCAGTCTTCAGGAAAACTTTAAGGCTAACTAACGAGAGTCGCAAAAAGATTGCGTCCGGGAAGATAACTAACTTGATGACAACCGATTCTGAATCACTCCAGGCATGTTTCATTAGCATTTGTGTTCAGACTTCTAAAGTTGTTTATATGTTTCATTAGCATTTGTGTTTAGACTTTTTAAATTTGTTTATAAACAACTGGCACATCAATTATGATCACAAAAGTTGCATTATTTCAATGATAATATGATATTTTGAATCAAATTAATTTGGAGGTTTTTATGCATTAGAATATAATTAACGACTTATGACCCGTTTTCGTTTTAGCTACTTTTTTTACCCGTTAGAGAAGGCCGTTTCATAAGTAAATGGTTAAGGTTGCTATCTCTAAATGGAAGGTTTAGTTGAACTCAGGCAGTATTTGAGTTCCTAATCTATGATAACGATAATGTCATAGACTCATATGCATCTTTATAAGAATGATGCTTTTAATTCGTTTAATGGATAATTTTATTTTCATCCCCTTTCCACAGCAAGTAACCCAGTCGCTTCACATTTTGTGGTCTGCCCCATTCCGTATCATTCTGGCTTTGGTTCTTCTCTACCAACAATTAGGCGTTGCTTCAATCCTTGGTGCATTGTTGCTAGTTCTCACGTTCCCCATACAGGTACAATGACATACATACATGCACATGCATACATTTCCGTATATGTAATATTCATGCTAAAAGTATTTTGGAAACAGACTTTGGTTGTCAGTAAAATGCAAAAACTGACCAAGGAAGGACTGCAGAAAACTGACAAGAGAATCGGGCTCATGAATGAAATCTTAGCAGCCATGGACACTGTCAAGTACTCTCTATTCCTCTCTCAAAGTTCCCTATTACCAGATTTCGTTAATGGTCATAGTTTGAAATACTAATAATCATTTCGGCTCTTTTTACAATTTGTGTTTCAGATGCTATGCTTGGGAGAGTAGTTTCCAAGAAAAGGTCCAAAGTGTTCGAACAGAAGAGTTATCATGGTTTCGGAAAGTACAAATGCTAGGAGCGGTATGTTACCAAACATATATACTTTTGCATGATTTCATGGTGGTTTTTAATGGTCTCAGCTATTGTTTTTAATTGTTTTGCAGTTTTTTACATTTATTTTAAATAGTATTCCCGTCGTGGTGATTGTGGTTTCATTTGGGTTGTTTACTTTACTTGGAGGAGAATTGACACCTGCTAGAGCCTTTACTTCACTCTCTTTGTTCGCTGTGCTACGTTTTCCACTCGTCATGCTCCCAAATACGATTACTCAGGTTTTGTGTACTTAATTCGTATCCTTTTTATTTTCATTCCAAGTTTATTATATATTTTTATATAAGCTCATTTACAGGCTGTAAATGCCAATGTGGCTTTGAAACGTATGGAAGATCTACTTTTGGCTGAGGAGAGACTTCTTCTTCCAAATCCGCCTCTTGAACCAGGACTTCCAGTTATCTCAATCAGGAATGGATCATTTTCATGGGATTCAAAGGTCTTTTTATTTTATTTTATTTTTTTTCATGTGTCACAATGGAGAGCGTTTAACATCTTTTGTTTTATTATGCAGTCAGATAAACCTACACTGTCAAATATTAATTTGGATATACCAGCGGGCAGTCTAGTGGCAATTGTTGGAAGAACGGGAGAGGGAAAGACATCACTTGTATCTGCTATGCTTGGAGAACTTCCTCCCGTTAGTGATGCACATGTTGTTTTGAGAGGAACAGTTGCTTATGTCCCACAAGTCTCATGGATTTTCAATGCAACTGTATGCCGCGTCATGTTTATCTTTTGCTAGTGTTAACTATTTTCTGAAATAAGGGTGGCAAATGAATCAGCTGGGTAGATCCGAAATGCTATTTGTTCATGTTTCACAAATGAGTTATTTAGTAAATATTATTGAAATATGCATTTAAACTACACTTTGGGCAACTTTTGACCCGTTTACTTCTTAGCTATATTTTATATTACCAATTTGAACCCCTAGAAATAAAACACCCGAATATCCTGTTCATAAGTATATGGGTTGGAGAAGCCACCTCTAATTGAATTTCATATTAATATGAATATTCTCTTTACATGATTTCATTGTCCTGGTAAAATCATTTTGTGTTATCATTTTAGTCTTAGCCTGATTATAATCACCAACAAATACAATGAATATATATTAAGTGCTAGTGAAGTCTGATGAGTTGATATTTATACATTTATTTTCCAGGTACGTGACAACATATTGTTTGGATCCCCCTTTGACCCTGCAAAGTATGAGAAGACACTAGATGTAACTGCATTGCAGCATGACCTGGAATTGCTTCCTGTAAGTATCATTGTGTTTCACAGCTAGAGAACGAGTTGATGTTACCATATCTTCATATTTAACGTATACTTTTAATAAATAATTTTATGGTGTTATGGCAGGGCGGTGATCTTACTGAGATTGGTGAAAGAGGGGTGAATATTAGTGGAGGGCAAAAGCAAAGAGTTTCCATGGCTAGAGCTGTATACTCTAATTCAGATGTATATGTGTTTGATGACCCTTTGAGTGCTCTTGATGCTCATGTGGGCAGGCAGGTAAATTACCTAACTACCCCTAGCTTTAAGCACTTGATTAATATTATGTATGATTCTTGAAGTCACAATAATCGATTTAATATGCAATGTGAATTTATTTCAAATTCAATTAACAGGTTTTTGAGAAATGTATTAAAGAAGAATTAAGAGGAAAAACACGAGTTCTGGTTACAAACCAGCTACATTTTCTTTCGCAAGTGGATAGGATCCTGTTGGTCCATCAAGGCATGGTGGCAGAGGAGGGGTCCTATGAGGAACTCTCTCAGAATGGTGTACTTTTCCAAAAGTTGATGGAAAATGCAGGGAAAATGGAAGAATATGTTGAGGAACAAGAAGATGCGGGAGATTCTGATTCAAAAACATCAAAACCTGTTACTAATGATGCGTTAGCTCAAGATTCTGGTAAAAAGAAAGAAGCTAAATCTGTTCTTATCAAGCAAGAAGAACGGGAAACAGGTGTTGTCAGCTTCAATGTTTTGAAGAGGTAAGACGAGTATTACTGTGTGAATCTTGGCGAGTAATTTTTTTTTTTTATTTTACTTAGGTATTTTTCTTTTGTGTTTTTATTTCAGGTATAAAGATGCATTAGGAGGGTGGTGGGTTGTGGTTATACTGCTTGGATGCTATGCTGCAACAGAAACTTTAAGAATACTGGGTAGCACATGGTTAAGTATATGGACAGATGAAAGCACACCAAAGATATACAGCCCGTTATTCTATAATATTATCTATGCGCTTTTATCACTTGGTCAAGTATGTTTCTAATCAGTTTTATTACTGCATTAGTTGATTTTAGATCATTCAGAATTGAAGTAATTGATTTAGTATTTGGTTTTTAGGTTTTGGTGACGTTGGTAAATTCTTATTGGTTGATTATGACTAGCATTTATGCAGCTAGAAAGTTGCACAACGCTATGCTTAACTCTATATTGAGAGCTCCTATGGTCTTTTTCCACACCAATCCACTTGGACGTATCATTAACAGATTTTCAAAAGATCTTGGTGACATAGATCGAAATGTTGCTCCATTCGTCAACTTGTGTTTGAGCCAAGTGGCACAACTCTTGTCAACCTTTGTTCTTATTGGACTAGTGAGCACCATGTCTCTTTGGGCTATCTTGCCACTTCTGCTCCTTTTCTATGCAGCTTATCTCTATTATCAGGTATGTCAGTTTTACATGTATGTCTTCAAAAGAGTAAAGTACACGGACGGTCCCTATGGTTTACCAAAACTTTGTATTTGTTCCCTTCCAAAAGTACACAGATGGTCTGTGGTTTGCACTTTGTAACACATTTAGTCTCTAACTTGGACATGCTAAAACCTTTATATTTGTTGGCTGAAGACTAAATGTGTTATTAAGTGCAAACCACAGGGACCATCTGTGTACTTTTGTAAAGCTAGGGACCAAATCCAAAATTTTGGTAAACCACAGGGACCATCTGTGTACTTTACTCTATTCAAAATGAAGGTGGCGAAATGGGTGGGTCTGCCTTGTTGGGTAACAAGTCAAAGCGGGTAGTTATGGTACAATTCGAAACGGGTCTAGTTGAGTTATTTTGACCCAACCAAAACACTTCCCATTTTACTAGAATATGTTTGCATACGTTAATTTGGATACACTTAAGTTGACCTTTGATCTTCCGGTCGACCCAGTTGACTTCGTGTTTAAGTATTTTTTTTCCCTAATTTGATCTTTTATAGAATATGTAACCCAATTGGGGACCACTCTTCTGTACATTTTTAAAGATTATTTAATTGGTTATTGCTTCCTTCAGAGCACTGCCCGTGAGGTAAAGCGATTGGACGCCATCAGTAGATCTCCAGTGTATGCACAATTTGGGGAAGCGCTAAACGGTCTTTCAACAATTCGTGCATATAAAGCCTACGATCGAATGGCCAAGATTAATGGGAATTCCATGGATAATAACATCAGGTTCACATTAGTCAACATGGGTGCAAACCGTTGGCTTGCAATCCGATTGGAAGCAGTTGGAGGTCTCATGATTTGGTTAACCGCCACTTTTGCTGTTATGCAAAATGGGAAAGCAAGAAATCAAGAAGCTTTTGCATCCACCATGGGTCTACTTCTAAGTTATGCATTAAATATTACAACCTTATTGACAGCAGTCCTTAGACTTGCAAGTTTAGCTGAAAATAGCTTAAATGCTGTTGAACGTGTTGGTACTTATATTGAATTGCCATCTGAGGCTCCAGCCGTTATTGAGGATAACCGCCCACCACCTGGCTGGCCTTCTTCAGGATCAATAAAGTTTGAGAATGTCACTTTAAGGTATAGGCCTGAACTTCCATCCGTGCTACATGGTTTATCCTTTTCTATTCCTCCAAGTGATAAGGTTGGAATAGTGGGAAGAACAGGAGCAGGGAAATCCAGCATGCTTAATGCTTTATTTCGGATTGTGGAATTGGAGACGGGAAGAATTGTTATTGATAATTGTGATATTGCAAAGTTTGGGTTGACTGATCTTCGCAAGGTTCTTGGTATTATACCTCAAGCACCAGTTCTTTTCTCAGGTATCTTGATGTTGCTGATCTAGTTTAATAACATTATATGTGACGAAATGGGTTAGTGGGCTGGTCAGGCCAGGTTGACCTGAAACACTTTTTTCGTACAAAATTTATGTGTTAATAAGTAATCAGTGAGTCAAACATGAGGTATTATGCAATTGAAGTACCCTTTGGGGGAGTTTTGATCTGTTTGACCTATTTAACATGTTTCCTTTAAAGCTATTACTTTATTTTTATTTGGATGTGGTAACTGATAAGATGACATTCTTGGGTATTTGTTGATACTATGCATCTATTTCTTTCTTTATTTTTTTGTGATTTATTGGAACTCTTTGTAAAGGGACCGTGAGGTTTAACCTTGATCCTTTCAACGAGCACAATGATCCTGATCTTTGGGAATCTTTAGAGAGGGCCCATCTAAAGGATGTCATTAGGAGGAATCCTTTGGGTTTAGATGCTGAGGTACATATTCATTTCCGGTTTCTTGCATATATTTTAAGCAAACTGTGTTATGCATTAAATTACCTCTTTCTTCGACTCGGTTTTTTGGTAATAAAGGTGTCAGAGGCCGGAGAGAACTTCAGTGTTGGACAACGACAGTTATTAAGTCTTTCGCGTGCATTGCTTAGGAGATCAAAGATTCTTGTTCTTGATGAAGCAACTGCTGCTGTTGATGTAAGGACAGATGCACTTATCCAAAAGACCATCCGTGAAGAATTCAAATCTTGTACTATGATCATTATTGCTCACCGTCTGAATACGATTATTGATTGTGACCGTATTCTTCTCCTTGATGCCGGTCAGGTATTGGTCACTTCATCACCCTATTATTTCAATACAATCATTTTTCTTTTAATAAAAGTACTTAAGAGGTTTTATGCATTAAAAATACACTTTTATGACTTCTGATCTCTTTGACATGTTTCCTTTCTAGGTAAGGTTTTTTTTTTGTAATTTGCACATTGGAACTATTATGGTACCCCGAAATGGCGAATCTATAAGTAAATGTGTCAAAATTTTCACCTCTACATTAAAACTGAATGAGGAGTTATTTGATTTTATTATTCCAGGTTGTCGAGTACGATGCCCCAGGCAAACTTTTACAAGATGAACACACCGCTTTCTCCAAAATGGTTCAAAGTACGGGTGCTGCAAATGCACAATATTTGCGTGACTTAGCATTCGGTGCAGAAGGAGACAAGGCAGAGAAGGCCGCAATAGACAGTCAAAAGAGGTGGCTCGCTTCCACACGGTGGGCGGCTGCAGTCCAATTTGCACTTACCTCATCTCAAAACGATCTCATGCAGATGGAAATTGAAGATAATAACAATATCCTCAAGAAAACAAAGGATGCAGTTGTAACTCTTCAGGTGTTTTGAAAGGGGAACATGATAAAGACATTGACGAGTCACTTGAACAGGCCCTAGTCCCAAGGAAGCGATGGTGGTCAGCTCTCTATAAAGTAGTCGAAGGTATATAGCTCTTTTTTAGTAATTATACGAATTAGTTTTTATAAGATTTAACGAAACACTATGTATTCGTTCTTAAAACACCATGTGGCACGATTGATCGTCTCCAGGTCTTTCAGTGATGGGCAAGCTGGGTCGTAACAAGCTCCAGCTATTGGAATATGGTGTCAAAGATGAAGTGATTGATTGGGATCATGTTCAGATCTAGGATACTTGATGCTCAACTTAAGGTTTCATACTTTGAAACTAGAGTGAAATAGATCTGGGCATAACCCATTATTAAATATGTTTTTGTTAATCAGTAGTAAAAGTAAATAGATTGAAATAATTAAGGTCAACAGATGGATTTTTGATCTCATTAACTTTGTCTGTAACTGAATTGTATATGCAAGTATGGACTTGAATTCTTGTAATTTCAAGTTTTTAACTGTTGTTAGATAACACAGTTTATTGCTAACATTAAACCTATCTAAAGTTGTTCGATCCCAAACCGGATAGTATACAAACAGTAAAAATATATCAACAACAAATACAGTTGTCATGTATGACTTGTGGAAAAAAGGCAAAAATTGGTTGCCAATTTGTCCAACTCATTTTAACCCATAGTAAAATTACATATTTTTGTTAGGTATTGAATCAGAGTAGGTTCAAGCGGAAGTGAACAAACGCGCACACACACACACACTAGCAGAAAATAAAGAACATGAGAATTTACGTGGTTCGGTCAAGGTGAACTACGTTCACGGGTTGTTACTAGGTATGACTTTTATTAGGTGTGCTTTATATGATTACAATTACATCATGGGTATTTATAGAACAAGATTAGGGTTAACTATTTAGTCAACAAGTTAACTAAATGGGCCAAAACTAAGGCCGACTATGCTAATTAGGGTCGGCTACCCAAAAGCCTACGAACTCAACAATCTCCCACTCGAAGGCTTTGCATAGACCTCAAAATCTATCCAGGTAAACCCATCACCAATAACTTTAGTAGTCTTCACATTCGAGTCTTCCAAGCCACTAGTTCCCAAGAACAAGCTAAGACTCAAGTCATATCCACTTTATTGCAACCGCCCCTCTCATCAAGTACTTGAAAGGACAGTTTAAGCTCCCTCGAGCTCCAACCCAACAGTCTTACACATTCCAGACCCATCCGTGACTTAAAGCGTCACTAATCCATTCTCTGTCTCAACCGGCTTGCACATTCCACCGGATCCAGAGATACACCGAGAAGCAACACCACTCTCTAAATTCAGCAAGTGTTTCACATGAGAGATTTTATCAATCAAAATACCGGTCTTCAAAACCCAACGAAGTTTTCTGAATGCACCCAGAAAACACCCCATGATCCCACTGTCACCAAACCCCTGATCTAGCTTTGACCTTCAATCCTATTCAACTTTAATAACCTTGGCACCAGACTTCGCCCTTGCAAAATTAACCCTATTTTGCTCCTTTGACTCAACAAACCCAACTTTGTTTTGAGGGATGGTTATAGATGCTTTAGCGGACACTTCCACCATGTACAATTATCCTATCTTGTTTCCACGAGAAATGACTAGATTTCCGTTAATCACCTTTCATTTACCACCACCAAACTTTACTTGCAGTCCCTGTTCATCCAATTTACCGACCGAAATAAGATTCATCTTCAAACCCGGAATCATTCTGACATTCTTCAAGTTCCATGTGGTTCCCACTGGAGTTACCAGAGTAACATCTACCATACCCGTAACAACAAGAGTTTGACCATTAGCAATTCGTACCATTCCAAAGTTACCAACCCTCGTATTCACCATCGTATACCTATTGTGCATGGCATAACACGAAGAAACTAAATCCATAACCTAAGAGTTCAATCTACCTTCCATAATACAAACCAGTATATCTTCGATGTACTCAGTAGTGTTTAACCCCAGCAAATTTTTCCTTTTTTCTTATTTAGACATTGACTCTTAACATGTCCAACTTCATTGCAACTACAACATGTTACAACCTTCTGAGCTTTTATCTGACTCCTACTAATTCTGATTGCAACCCTAGACATAACTGAATTAAGATTATTGATGTGACCCGTGACGGAGCTTCCCTCATGCGTCCTTGTAACGCCCTGTTTTTTTGGTAACTTTGCTTAATTGGAAAGCTTGCCTTGTAATTCTATATTTGGAAACTTGTATTCCTTATAATCGTGATTCGTTGTAACGTCGTAAAATCCGAGACTCTAATCGTAATAATATCCAGTGTTTTATTCCAAATTAGACATTATTTATTCGTTACACTTATACGTTTTAATTCGTTATACTTTTGAGTACCTTATTCGTGATTCTTGGGAACGTATGATAAACTTGCTAATGCATGTCTTACATACGCGATTTATACGTTTTTCACTCATGATTATACATTATTGGATACTCATATTATTTATTCATAATCCATATACTTGTCCATATGTCTAAATTACAAGAATACACCTTATAGTATGCTTTTCATACCTAAAACACACTAAAACACAACATAAATGAACTCTAGGGACTAAACCTGCCAACCAGCAAACTTTGTTCCGGAGACATGACCCGTCGCGTCGCGTGACGGGGATGGGAGTTCATGGTCGCAGCACACGACGGTCCCCGATCCTCAGAATCTCGTTCTCAGCTCGTGTATTGGTCGAATTTATGTTAGTTTAGTGTGTTTCTTGCACTTAATTAGCCACCTAACTCAACCCTAAGCTCAACTATATAATCCACCTCTTCTCCACTCACTTACCACTTTATAAACACATCAAATCCTCTCTAATACACTCTCAAATTGCAACAAATAATCAGATTCTAATCAGAAAGTTCAAGACTTTCCAAGTGAGTTCTAGCTCACTTTTACTTCACTTTTTCTACTATTTCTTTCTTCTTAACACTTGGAACACCTCTAGGAGTGTTTTCATAGGTTTTCCATGGAAAACCAAGATGGAACATCACCATATTTGAGGTTAAAAGTTTAAGAAACTTTCTGTTTTGAATGAAATCCTTATAAACTATCTTTAAACTTATGTTTTTCTTCAAGCAAACTTGTGTTCTTATGCCATTAATCAAATCCATGATTAGTGAGCTTAACCAAGGTTGTTTCACACAAATTCGGAGGTGTTATTTGCCTACAAACTTTCTGGTTTTGTAAAGGGTTTTAGCCCACAAGTGTTGTAACCTTCCAAGCTTGTTCTTGTAACAAGACTTGTGTTTGGTGTGTGTGTGATTACTTGGAGGCCTTGGCTATCCTACTTTAAATCCACCGCCTCCTTGATGATATCCTTTTAGGTAGTATGTATATTTCTTTTACATTTCATTCATGACCATCCGAGTTATCCTTGCGACAACTTGTGCATCGGTGAATCTTACGAAAAAGGTTTTAAAGGAAGGTTATCCTCCTACCTCCATGCATGACTTCTATGAAATTCTATGATATACATGTTGGACTTATTAGATACAATGTATAAAATATATTAAGTATATGTACATAATCGAATCCTTGATGATAATCAAATGGTTATTTGTCATGGTAATAAGTTATATTATCTAAGTACTTATGATGCGTGTGTAGCGTTATATGTTTTTATATATATTTTTAGCCCTTTTTAACACTTTAGTCAAGTTTTAAATTTATAAAACACGTTATTTTACTAACACTAAAGACACATATGGGTAAGTGCACCCATCGTGAGCGTAGTATAGTGTTGGCAAGATACCGATGTCGTCCAAGAACACAAGAGCTTTTAATACCGGATTATCCTCAACGTCTAATCAAATCAAAATTTAGGAAAAAAGTTTAAATATGAAAATAAAATCTAAAAATGCTGAAAAATAAAATAAAAAAACAGATAGACAAGATGAATCACTTGGATCCGACTCACCTTTAGTGTAACATTTGATGTTTTCCGCACTTTTACACTTTTTAATAGATTATCTTAGTTATAGTAGTAGGCCCCTCTTTTGAAGGTGACGTTACCCTCAACCCAGTAGTTTGAGTCAGCAAGGATACAATCCTAAAGGGTTGGATTATTGAAAGATAATTAATTAAGTTATTAATGCGTAATGTGGTAGGCCCCTCTTTTGAAGGTGACGTTACCCTCGGCCAAGTGGTTTGAGTCAGCAGGGATACAATCCCAAGTAGCCGGGTTAATGTATTAATAGTAGTTTACATAAGAGGGGATCAAGCCATTCGCACCCCCGCCATCCAATACCAGTGGGTATTGAAGGAGGTCCTAGTAAGCTTGACCCAGGTCCTTGCAGGACCTATACACTGAACAAGGCAGGAACCTTACCAAACCATTCTCTTAACCCCCGACCAGGTAGCCAACATATCTCTATATAGACCGTAGAGATATGAATGGTGTAAATCTTTTATTTTATATAGACAGTAAAATAACGCCAAGACACCACGGACAAATGATAAGGAAGTTTCACCTTCAACATAAGAAACTAGTTATTAAAGTCATTAATACAAAACCAAATAAAAAGTGAAAAAAGATTAAAAAACAAAAGTATTACTCTAAATGCTTGTCTTCACCAAGTGATGTAAGATACTTAGGCAAACATGGCTTTTGATTGTTAAGAACTCTTACTATCAATCTTGGATCCCGATACTACTACACACACTCTATGATGGATGATGGATGATGGTGGTGGATGTGGGTGTTGTGATGGTGGTGGAGTATGGGTGAAGTGGGAGAGAGGTGGTTTGTCAAGGGATGCCTTTGAAGTGAACCAAGCACCTCTATTTATAGCCTGCACATAAGCCCGGACACGGCCCCGTGTCCATCCACGTTCTCTTTCTTCATTAAATGCAATTTGTCTGCATTAGTTGACCACGCCCCCGTGTCTGCTGGGCACGGCCCCGTGTGCAGAAGCGTATCTGTACTATCAAGATTTGCTTGGATTCTGTGAATCTTAGCGTTGACCACGGCCGTGTGGAGCTGGGCACTCCCCCTTGTTGGGAAATAGAAGCTTCTACAACTTTGTCTTTTCTGCAGACACTTGGGCACGCCCCCGTGCGGGCACGGGGCGTGTTCAGCCTTCTGATCTCTTATTTTTGCTTGGGAATATGCTGTCAGGGGATCGGACATGCCATGCTTATTCCTTTTCTTGTATTTATGTTAGATTTAGCTGTATTTTTGCTTCTTTTTTCCATTGACACTCATTTGATCCTGAAAATACAAAAGGAAGACAAAAGCACACTTTTTTCCAACATTAGTACTAAAAAAGGGTTAGTTTTATGCCTTATTTGATGTAATTTATATGTTGCATTTTACACAAATCAAATACCCCCCACACTTGAATCTTTTCTTGTCCTCAAGCAAAACTCTTTATAATGTGGCTTACACGCCCAAATGGAATGGGTAGAAGAGAAGTTTTGGGCTTGTCTTGAATGTCGGGATTCCAAGATCTTTATTAGGCTTTATTTTCATGTTATTTACAATCCTATTCGTTATGATTTATTTAGAACGTTTTATAAGAGAAATTACTTATTTGGGCATAACATGCCTTTTTAAAATTCCATTTATATACAAGTTTACATACCTCACGGGAGATCACTCAACACTCGGCCGAAGATGTATTTTTGTGAAACACTCGAGACCGGCATGGAACTTACTTTTACCATATGCTTGCCAAGCAATCAATCCTCCTCATTTTTAACTAAAAACCTTTGTAAATATCAAGAGGACTTGGGGAAGGGTTAGGCTTGGGTTAAAGGTAGGTGGTTTTGGGTTAGTGGTGGTTAGTAGAAAAGGGCGAAATACGTAAAAAGTGTCGGTTTTCGTAAAACTTTTTGTTTTTGTGACTTTTGATTCAAACGAAGCATTTTTCAAACAAAGTTTCTTTTGAGGAACTTGTTTGTTTATTGATATACTTCATATTTTTTTCGATAAGGAATGTCACATGGAAACCGAGCTTTTTACTAAAATAAAGGGTTTAAAATAAAAAGGGCTTTTTGGTGGGTAAAGTGTGTTTGTTTTGTGGGTTTAGAAACGAAAAGGTTTAGGCTCAAAGGGGTTAAGTAGGGGGATTTTGGGTAGGTGATAAAAAAATTTGAAAAATAATGGTGTTGAAATGAAAAAGGTTAGTCCTAATGCCTCCATCATTTACTTACTTGGGTTTAAGTTGATAAGGACCGGGAATGCATCGTCATGACAAGTTCTAAAGTCGTAAGAAACCAAGCAGCTATTCACACAAGAAACGAGAGATGATCATTTAGTTTAAAGATGTGTATTTGTATGCTCAATAAAGGCTCAAAACTCACTTTTTGTGGGAATGGGTTTTTAATGTGATCAAGTATATATAATCAAATTTTAACTAAATTTGTCATGCCGTTTCATAATTTTCTTATGTTGTTTCTTTTTATCATGACGCTATCGGTTGTAAATTTGTAAAAATATAACCTTTTTAGAACTTGTTATTCCCAATTTATACCAAGACAAGTAAAAATGAAAAGTTTTAGAAAAAAAAATTTGGGGTGTTTAGCGGTTCCAATAGAGTTTTGTGTAAGGCTTGTAATTAGGACTTGCAAAATTCAAGGTTTTAACATCCCCCCACACTTAAATTACACATTGTCCTCAATGTGTCTCAAAAATAAGTTTTTAGGTTGATTGAATGTGTAAAAGGTGTGTTAAAAACAAAAATTTATGTTACTGGGCATTTGGACACGGGTCGTGGTGACCGGGCACGGCCCCGTGTTCATATTGCCAGTAACAGAAAGTAACAGAGGCTGGGCACGGGGGCGTGTTCAGTGAACATGCCCCGTGTCCAGTTACTTGAACTGGGCATTTTTCTGCAGACCCTTGAGCACGGGGCGTGTTGGCTGAGCACGGCCCGTGCTGAACTTGCTGTAACGAAGAAAATTTGTAGGAAGGCTCTGTTTTTGTGCATGGGGTGTTGGTTCAAGTCTCCCTTAGTATCCTTCACCATCCTGAGTGTGTTTTATCCATTACAACATCATCCAAACACCAAATAATTTTGCAAACCATCATTCATTAAAGAGAGAGTTACATAAGGTCCTAGAAAAATAGAAAGCTAAAAAGAAGGTTCCTAAGATAGATAGGTCAAGTGATACATGAAATCATCCTAAGGAGTTCTACCTTTATTGTAGGAATAACGAAAGTCCAGAAATAGCTTCCCGATAATTTAAAGGCGTTGTAGAACTCGAAATCGAGAGGTGTCCCCTAGATGTTGTTGAGCCATTCTTCTATTTCTCTCGGGAGGAAGAAGGCGGGCTCATTTTCCACAACATCTTGAGGTGGAGGAGCGACGGCAACTGGGACCCCATGTAGTACGTCTCGAGGGGGTTCCGTGTGCATGGCGTACCCCTCGGCCGGTATGATAACTTCTGGTACCACATTCCATGCCCTTTGTGTAACGATTGGTACCAAAGGAGGAGAAGCGAGGATATTCAACCTTTGGTGCAAAAGGTTGACCTCTCTAAGACACCCTTCTAGTCCCACCGATAAATGATTGATACGGTCGACCAGAGCTTCCTCAACCCCCGTCATCTCATCTATGGCCTCTCTCAAGGCATATACATAGTTGACGAGGGAATCTTCTACCGTTGACCTTCTCCCTTGTCGGTTGTTCCTGGAGTGTGATGAGGATGTTCCGCTGTTTCTGGTTGACATTCTAAGAAAATAAACCGAAGGAGTTCATTTAATGAAATAGTACCTCGAATACGGCCCCGTGCTCACCGAGCACGGCCCCGTGTTCACCTATCTGCAGATTTTTGGAACAATGAATTTTGGAGCTTTAAATTATTTTTCTGGCTTTTGAAGCATTTTTAAGCCGAAATAACTTAAAACAGTGTTGTAAAACTTATTTTTAACAAGATTCCTTGAATAAAAATCTAATAGATATCACAGTAAAGCTTGAAAACATGGAAGTTTTAAGATTTAATGGAGTTCTTGAGGAGAAAATGAAGAAGAAGGCAATGGACATAAGTAGAAAAGACAAGATGGTTGTTGAGAACCTTTTTTAGAATATACCTAGTATGGTATGTGGGAAGATCCCACCAAATCTCTGTCTTTGGAGTGGTCCAAGAGTGCAGGAATCTTGCTGCATTTATAGAAAACGACAGCACGCTGGACACGGCCCTGTGTTCGGCTGGACACGGCCCCGTGTACAGACAAAATTCTGACACTTTTTGTCCGTATTCTGACCGAAAGTCAGACGAGAATCTTTTGGTGGACACGGGGGCGTGCTGACCTGGACACGGCCCCGTGCCTAGAAGCTGTTTATGAAGTTTTGTCTATTTTTAAGGAATTTATCCGGATCGGGTGGTTCCTTACTAGACGGAACAACACCGAAGTGCCTGAGATACCTTAGTTGCCTTAGTTTTAGACGAGAACGCAAGAGGTTATCGGAAAGGGTGATTCCTATGCTAAATGTAGGTGGACAAGTCCAACCCTTATCCGGGCTCTCGTTAAAGAAGGTGTATGTCGAATCGCTCAGGTCTATGTATGCATCGACGGAAGTCGATGGGGAGTCCTTCACGGCACAATCGACACAGGGACGACTATCGCTCAAGTATTCGCAAGAGTTAGAGGTGATTTCGAGAGCGACTGATGTGTGTAAAATGCAACATATAAATTACATCAAATGAGGCATAAAACTAACCATTTTTTAGTACTAATGTTGGAAAAAGTGTGCTTTTGTCTTCCTTTTGTATTTTCAGAAATAAACTTGGCATGCCCGACCCCTCGACAGCATCTTCCCAAGCAAAAACAAGATATCAGAAGGCTGAACACGCCCCGTGCTCGGCGGACACAGGGGCGTGCTCAAGTGTCTGCAGAAAAGACAAAGTTGTAGAAGCTTTTATTCCCCAACACGGGGGAGTGCCCAGCTCCACACGGCCGTGGTCAACGCTAAGATTCACAGAATCCAAGAAAATTATGATAGTACAGATACGCTTCTGCACACGGGGCCGTGCCCAGCAGACACGGGGGCGTGGTCAACTAATGCAGACAAATTGCATTTAATGAAGAAAGAGAACGTGGATGGACACGGGGCCGTGCCCAACGGACACGGGGCCGTGTCCGGGCTTATGTGCAGGCCATAAATAGAGGTGCTTGGTTCACTTCAAAGGCATCCCTTGACAAACCACCTCTCTCCCACTTCACCCACACTCCACCACCATCACAACACCCACATCCACCACCATCATCCATCATCCATCATAGAGTGTGTGTAGTAGTCTCGGGATCCAAGATTGATAGTAAGAGTTCTTGACTATCAAAGGCCATGTTTGCCTAAGTCTCTTACATCACTTGGTGAAGACAAGCATTTAGTGTAATACTTTTGTTTTTTAATCTTTTCGCACTTTTTATTTGGTTTTGTATTAATGACTTTAATAACTAGTTTCTTATGTTGAAGGTGAAATTTCCTTATCATTTGTCCGTGGTGTCTTGGCGTTATTTTACTGTCTATATAAAATAAAAGATTTACACCATTCATATCTTTACGGTCTATATAGAGATATGTTGGCTACCTGGTCGGGGGTTAAGGGAATGGTTTGGTAAGGTTCTTGCCTTGTTCAGTGTATAGGTCCTGCAAGGACCTGGGTCAAGCTTATTAGAACCTCCTTCAATACCCACTGGTATTGGATGGCGGGGGTGCGAATGGCTTGATCCCCTAATATGTAAACTACTATTAATCCATTTACCCGACTACTTGGGATTGTATCCGTGCTGACTCAAACCACTTAGCCGAGGGTAACGTCACCTTCAAAAGAGGGGCCTACCACATTACGCATTAATAACTTAATTAATTATCTTTCAATAATCCAACCCTTTAGTATTGTATACTTGCTGACTCAAACTACTGGGTTGAGGGTAACGTCACCTTCAAAAGAGGGGCCTACTACTATAACTAAGATAATCTCTTAAAAAGTGCAATAGTGCAAAAAACATCAAAGGTTACACTAAAGGCGAGTCGAATCCAAGTGATTCATCTTGTCTATCTGTTTTTATTTTTATTTTTTTTTCAGTCTTTTTAGTTTTTATTTTCATGTTTAAAACCTTTTTTTAAACTTTTGATTTGATTAGACGTTGAGGATAAACCGGTACTAAAAGCTCTTGTGTCCTTGGACGACCTCGGTATCTTACCAACACTATACTATGCTCACGATGGGTGCACTTGCCCATATCTGTGTTTAGTGTTAGTAGAATATTGTGTTTTATAAATTTAAAACTTGACTAAAGTGTTAAAAAAGGGCTTAAAATATATTTAAATATATATCACACCTAACGCACATCAGCGACGATGTTGTTTTTATCCGAATGCGATCTCAATAATTCTTTAAGGGCGTTGTCTTGAGATGAATTAGTTATGTCAATCTCAAGTTCTTTTATCCAATTAAGAATTAGATCTTCCATTTAAAAAAATTCTTCAAGAATCATTTCATTTAGAATAGATGATTGAGAGCATTCTAGGGAGAGATAGGGATTATTTTTACTCTCGCCCCTCTTAAGGCTACAGGAAAACGATAGGTCTATATAGTGGGGAGTGTAATTAAAAAAATAACATTTTAAATCTTCATGAGTTCCGCCACATATTTGACACCGCGTACCATAAGAGGAGCGGAAGTAAAAAAAATCAGCATCGCTCATGGTTGTGTTAGAAATTACCAACCTTCGGGATCTTACGGTTCTGTTTTCAGTATCCGATACTTGGGCACGGGGCGTGTTTATTGGGCACGGCCCCGTACTCAGCTACTGTCTGACTTAAAACAGGATTACCAGTACCAAAGATTGGGAACGGGGCGTGTTCAGCGAGCACGGCCCGAGCTGATCTGCAGAAGCTAAAAATTAAAGAAAAATCCAAAAAAAAAACAGAAAAATAAGAAAAACGATTAGGCCGTTGATTCCTAACTTTCTTAAAATCCTTGTGTCCCCGGCAACGGCGCGAAAAACTTGATGCGTGTGTAGCGTTGTATGTTTTTATATAAATTTTTAGTGTTTTTTAACACTTTAGTCAAGTTTTAAATTTATAAAACACGATATTTTACTAACACTAAACACACATATGGGTAAGTGCACCCATCATGAGCGTAGTATAGTGTTGGCAAGATACCGAGGTCGTCCAAGGACACAAGAGCTTTTAATACTGGATTATCCTCAACGTCTAATCAAATCAAAATTTAGGAAAAAGGTTTAAATATGAAAATAAAAACTAAAAATTCTGAAAAATAAAATAAAATAACAGATAGACAAGATGAGTCACTTGGATCCGACTCGCCTTTAGTGTAACCTTTGATGTTTTCCGCATTTTTGCACTTCTTAAGAGATTATCTTAGTTATAGTAGTAGGCCCCTATTTTGAAGGTGACGTTACCCTCAACCCAGTAGTTTGAGTCAGCAAGGATACAATCCTAAATGGTTGGATTATTATAAGATAATTAATTAAGTTATTAATGCGTAATGTGGTAGGCCCCTCTTTTGAAGGTGACGTTACCCTCGGCTAAGTGGTTTGAGTCAGCACGGATACAATCCCAAGTAGTCGGGTTAATGGATTAATAGTAGTTTACATATGAGGGGATCAAGCCATTCGCACCCCCGCCATCCAATACCAGTGGGTATTGAAGGAGGTTCTAATAAGCTTGACCCAGGTCCTTGCAGGACCTATACACTGAACAAGGCAAGAACCTTACCAAACCATTCCCTTAACCCCCGACCAGGTAGCCAACATATCTCTATATAGACCGTAAAGATATGAATGGTGTAAATATTTTATTTTATATAGACAGTAAAATAACGCCAAGACACCACGGACAAATGATAAGGAAGTTTCACCTTCAACATAAGAAACTAGTTATTAAAGTCACCAATACAAAACCAAATAAAAAGTGCGAAAAGATTAAAAAAAAACAAAAGTATTACACTAAATGCTTGTCTTCACCAAGTGATGTAAGAGACTTAGGCAAACATGGCCTTTGATTGTCAATAACTCTTACTATCAATCTTGGATCCCGAGACTACTACACACACTCTATGATGGATGATGGTGGTGGATGTGGGTGTTATGATGGTGGTGGAGTGTGGGTGAAGTGGGAGAGAGGTGGTTTGTCAAGGGATGCCTTTGAAGTGAACCAAGCACCTCTATTTATAGCCTGCACAGAAGCCTGAACACGGCCCCGTGTCCGTTGGGCACGGCCCCGTGTCCATCCACTTTCTCTTTCTTCATTAAATGCAGTTTGTCTACATTAGTTGACCACGCCCTCGTGTCTGCTGGGCACGGCCCCGTGTGCAGAAGCGTATCTGTACTATCAAGATTTGCTTGGATTATGCGAATCTTAGCGTTGACCACGGCCGTGTTGAGCTCAGCACGCCCCCGTGTTGGGAAATAAAAGCTTCTACAACTTTGTCTTTTCTGCAGACACTTGGGCACGCCCCCGTGTCCGCTGGGCACGGGGCGTGTTCAGCCTTTTGATCTCTTATTTTTGCTTAGGAAGATGCTGTCGGGGGGTCGGGCATGCCATGTTTATTCCTTTTCTTGTATTTATGTTAGATTTAGCTGTATTTTTGCTTCTTTTGTCCATTTACGGTCATTTGATCCTGAAAATACAAAAGGAAGACAAAAGCACACTTTTTCCAACATTAGTACTAAAAAAGGGTTAGTTTTATGCCTTATTTGATGTAATTTATATGTTGCATTTAACACACATCAACTTAACTTCTCGTTAAGATTCTAATGGGTATCTTAACCCATGAAATCACATCAACCCATACGGGGTTCATAGTGTCAAAAATGAGTGTTTAAGTCTAGATGATTACTTTCTCATATACATACCATTGTGTACTTTAAATGACTAATTCTGAACCTAAACACTCCCTAAACTCCAACACCGAACATATTCATTCTCCTATTCTCACTAACTCGTCAATAATTGGATAATCGGAAGACTAAGCAATTTTGTGAGTACACTTGACCCTTTTCGCTTTAACACACTATGGGTGCAACATCTTTTACTTGTTAAAATGCACGATTCGCACAAAAATGCTTTATTCACTCAATTCGTTATACATGATTTGTTATGCTTAGGTTCATGCTAGAATTCATGCTACTTGTTAACCCACCTAATGTAACAACTCTCATCAAAAAGTCCTATTTATTATTATTATTTGCCCAATAGGAAACCCTAATTGAGACCCCCAAGTGATTCTGCATAAACCCTAAAATTTTCAGAACAATCGGAATCAGGATCAGGGCCCCTAAAACTCAGGGGGGGGGGGGGAACCCTAGTTGATAATATCAACACAGTTTTACGTGTAATTCGTATTTGCATGCGAGACCGACTCAGCTAAGCTAGTAAGACACGGGGCTACCCTATAATAGGGTAGTACCCCTCGCGCCACGCGAATGCCCCTCGCGCCACGCGAAGGCCCCTCGCGCCACGCGAGGGAGCCGTTTTTCAGGTATAAATATAGGGGCTTGGGACTTGAATTCTGGCTTCAGTTCGACGTAAAAACTCAATACGTACATTGATATATTGTCCAAATACTACAGAAACACACACAAATCACGAATCGCTGCCGCAAACAGGGTAATAACTCGATAGCTACTACGATTCAATGTCCGATCGATTAAAACTATCCAATGGATGTTTAAGTGCAGCCCACATTAGGGTTATGCTTTGTCATTCGTCGTGAATTCGATGGATGTTTAAGTATCGCACTTTGTCATTCGTTGTGAGGGTTTAATCTCGTGAGTTATCGTAAATGCTGTATTAGTTACTAACCTAGTTTTGTGTGCGTTGTTATTTAAATTAGGTTAACAAGACTAATCAGTAGACTAGACTCTGCCTGTGTTAAATCTGCAAAGTGAGTCATTCTCTTTTTATCAAAATACTTTACAAAACTCTACTTGTTTCAAGGTTATAATTACAGGGATTAAGTCTTTGTAATCACCAAATTAGAGCCGATATGTGGGGTTTTGTATACATTACTTGATAACCGTCACCATTGGACAACGGGGTAGCCAAGGGGTGATATGACCATAGTCACAGACACCATTGGACAAAGAGGTTACCAATGGATGGTCGAGTGACAAATACTGTGGGTAGTTGGTTGATATATGGAAACATTGTAATCGCTCTTAATACTGTAAATTATAACAACGTGTCGTTTTAGTAAAAAGAATGATTCACCAGTATTTCCCGCTGACAAAACCTTTTTCAAACATGTTTCAGGTGATCTGTTGTGATCCAGGAAAAGTGTCGTGAAGCACTACAAGCTTAAGGAAGTGACTCAATATAAATAAAGAAACATGTTTTGTAAAATAAAGATTTCCCAATGAAATCATCTTATTGTAAATTATCGTGGGTTTTATCCCAAATTATGAAATAAAATAATCAGGAAAATTTTCAGCTTTTAAAAGATCCTGCTAAAATCTTCCGCTGTAAACTTAATTAAATAAATACCACGGGATTTTCGGTCCCGCGGCTCCTGAACCGGGTCGGGGGCCGTGACAGGAAAAAGGTGGTATCAGAGCCACTGAGTTAAGCTAATTAAGTATTTAGAAATACTTAATTTTCCTGATTGTCATTTTGTGATTATGTGTTTATTAACTGACTAATTGTTAGTTACAGTATGGGTAAGCAAAAGCTTTCGAACATCTATCTTAAATTAGATAGTTTGTCAAAAGAGAAAGGAAGTTCATCCCAATCAAAATCCTCAAGATACTCAGTAGATACTGAGGAGGGAATATTTGTTCGTAAAGGCCATTATGAGGAACCACTTTCTCCTAATAAAAGAAGTTTGATTATTAGGAAAAGTCAGGAGAAAATAAAGAAATCTCAATCAAAGGAAATGAGAGTTAATCAAGAAATTCAGAAACTAGGCAGTAACCCACCATGGGAAGACAGGTTAGATGAAAAATGGGCAGATCTCTATATGTTAGCAACCGTAGCAGTAAATGCAAATCTTTAAAATACCCTGACTTAGTATTAGTAAAACTTTACCCAGTAAAATAAATAAATTACAATAAACCCTAGTATGTTTAATTTTCAGTCATCCTTTGTATTAAATTAGTCACACGGTATGCAATAATACTTGAAAGTTATCTGTGAAATTTTGTTATAAATTTTAACTTAGCATTTGTGTGTATTTTGCATATATGCTAAACAGCATGAATGATTTATCTGAAGCCCTTCAGAGTCTCAATCTATATCCGGTGAAAATAGAAGTTTCCAGAGATTTTACCGGTTACATACCCGATATAGAAGAACCTATGGAATTCAACGTTCCACCTCCAGAGAAACCAAAGCCCAAGAAAAGGAGAAGATTTGTAGGTTGGAGACGTGTACGCAGGAGAAAACCAGTAACTAGAAAGGTTCCTAAAATAGAGAATCCCATAGATAAAGGGAAAGGAATTGAGATCGGGGAAGAATCTAGGCAAGTAAGAATGGAAATTGGGGAGAGTTCTCGACAAATCGAGGAATTGCCATTACAGGAAGAATTAGATCGCATATTGGAAAGCTGTGATATTATTAGACCTGTCAACACCAACCTTTACCCTTATCCTGCTGTAACCCAACTTCCCATAAATTTGGAACCAGCCATCCCAGAACCTTTAATCCACACGCAACCTCTAGGAATGGACGAGTGGTGGACTAATGATTGGAAGTTTCAAAACCTTCTCAATAATCCTTATACGTTTTTCCCTCAGTTCGACCCAGAACCTATACCAAATCCACCTATGAGTAATGAAAATTTAGCTGAACTCCGCCATTTTGGCGAGGAGCTAATTGGTGCAGGAAATAGGATTCGGGAGGTGGGAGAGCAAATCTCCTGGAAGTACGACGAGAGGGAGCGTCGTTATTGAAATATCAGTAAAAGGGATGATGTGAGAATGTGACTGTGATTGTATAATAATATAATAATCAAAATAAAATGTGTAAAATAAACAATAAAACTTGTGTAAATAATCAGTGTGTACGAAAGCATATTATAATATATATATAAATGAAAGTTGAGAAATTGACAATTTTGGTTATATATTTACGTGATTATATGCAATTGTTTGTTATATTTGGTTGTCTCTTATATTATACTAATCACTTATATATAAATTAATTATCAGATGGAAAACGCTAATAATGAACCAGTTAACGAGGTTAACCAGTCTGAGCATCACCAGGAAGAGCAATTTATGACTAAGCAAGATATAGAAAATATCGTTACTCAAGGGATAGCCAATGCTATTCCAGCAATTCTTGCTGCTGCTAGAAATCCAGTCGAACCTCAACAAATCATTCCTAGCAAACGTACTTCTGAAGATAACTTCAGTAATAGTGTAAACGGAGGTGGTAATCATACTAATAACAATAACGATCCACGGCAGGCCCCGCTCCCTAAGAAAATGAAAGCTGCAACACCTGGTTGCACTTACAAAGAGTTTCTTGCCTGTAAACCAGCTGAGTTTGCAGGTAACGAAGGGGCGACTGCTGCACTGCGTTGGTTAGATAAAACCGAGGGAGTAATTGCAATAAGTAAATGTGCCGAAGAAGACAAAGTGATGCACACATCACATTTGTTTAAAGAAGGGGCGCTAGAATGGTGGAATACGGTACTTCAAGCCAAAGGAAGAAATGTGGCCTATGCCATGAACTGGGAAGAATTTAAAAGTCTGATGGAAAGAAAATTCTGTCCTGAGTATGAAAAGGAACAAATGGCAAATAAGTTTCTGGACCATCGGATGATGGGTGTAGACTGTCGAGGATATACTTCGACATTCTTTGAATATGCTAGAGTGGTACCAACGCTGGCTTCGCCAGAACCGGTGCTCATTTCTCGCTATATTTGGGGATTGATTTACGAAATCCGTAATATTGTTAAAGCTGCGAGACCTCGCACTATTGACGATGCGATAGAATTAGCTAACACCCTAACTGACGAGCTGGTACGCACAAGAGTTGAAAATAGGAAAAAGGAACTGGCTCAGAAAATTACCCAAGGAGTTCGTATGGGTAATAGTAGCAACTTCAAGAAAAGAGGAACAGGGCAATCCTCAACTCCACCGTTCTGCAGGAATTGTAGAAAGAAACATTATGGAAGATGTAATGTAACCTGCAACTTTTGCAAAGTTGTAGGACATCGTGAAGAAGACTGCAGAAAGAAAACCAGGATCTGCTTTAACTGTGGAGAAGCAGGGCATTTCAAAACAGAATGTCCCAAATTGGTCAAACCAGCAGATAACAAAGCCAAGACAGCCGAATGAGCTACTAAAAAGAATGCCAGGGCATTCCAGCTGATCACTCAAGAAGCAGAACTCATTCCAGATGTGATAGCTGGTACGTTCTTAGTTCACAACGTATACGCAAAAGTATTATTTGACTCTGGTGCAAACCAAAGTTTTATAAATACTTCTTTCTGCCAAGCTCTTAATTTACCTTTAACCAACCTTAGGCAGATTTTTACAGTCGAAACAGCAGATGGGAATTCTGTTAATATAGATAAGGTTTTGCAAAAAGAAAATATAGAACTCTTAGGTCATAAATTTCATGCAAACTTGTTACCTTTGAAATTAGCCGGATTCGATTTCGTGTTAGGAATGGATTGGTTAATAGCCAACCATGCTCGAATCCTTTGTGATAGAAATTCCGTAGAAATTCATGCACCTACTGGAGAAGTAATCATGATTACAGGAGACAAACCGCAAAAACCCATGAAGTTCATTTCAGTAATGAAAATTGCTAGTTATGAACGAAAGCAAGGAATAGTATATATGATTTCCGTAATCATTAGTACCAAGGATAAAGAACTTAAGGAGATTCCTGTAGTCTCAGAATACCCAGATGTATTCCCAGAAGAACTCCCGGGATTACCACCCGACAGGGAAGTAGAATTTAGGATTCATCTAATTCCTGGAACTACACCGATAGCCAAGGCACCTTATCGGTTAGTGATGGGTGTCGAGTGTTATATATATTAGGTGTATATTTTAAGCCCCTTTAACACTTTTTAGTCAAGTTTTAAATTTATAAAACACGATATTTACTAACACTAGACACACATATGGGCAAGTGCACCCATCGTGAGCGTAGTATAGTGTTGGTAAGATACCGAGGTCGTCCAAGGACACAAGAGCTTTTAGTACCGGTTTATCCTCAACGTCTAATCAAATCAAAAAGTTTAGAAAAATGTTTTAAGCTAAGAAAAATAAAAACTAACTAAAATGCTGAAAATAAAAATAAAAGAAAAAACAGATAGACAAGATGAATCACTTGGTTCCGACTCGTGTATAGTGTAACCTTTGATTATTTCCGCACTTTTGCACTTATTTAAGAGATTATCTTAGTTATTGTAGTTGGCCCCTCTTTTGAAGGTGACGTTACCCTCAACCCAGTAGTTTGAGTCAGCAAGGATACAATCCTAAAGGGTCGGATTATTGAAAGATAATTAATTAAGTTATTAATGCAAATTATGGTAGGCCCCTCTTTTGGAGGTGACGTTACCCTCGACTAAGTAGTCTGAGTCAGCAGGGATACAGTCCTAATGTGACAACCCGTGATTTACGGCTCTTAATTACGTAATTAACAGACGATTAACGCGATAATAAATAGTGTTTACGGCACAAATTAACTTAATTAGGCCTTGGGAATGCCTAGGAACGTTTATTCGACTATACAGTGCGCGTATGGTGATTTACGGAAAATCTGCTGAATATCAAGCGACAACGAACTGATGCCGTACAAAATACTGACAACGCCGACAAATATTAAATTTTTACAATATATTTTAGCTCCGTAATTAATTTTTGTGACTACAGTCGAAACCGGATAGAAAAAAACGGATTAAAGACGGCAACGATACAATTTTTCGCGATTATTACCGTGATCGACGAACGGGCGTGCAAACAACGACTACCGACCGTAATTTGTGTATTTTAACTCTTGACGATAAACGGAGTTCAGGGTTTTTACAACGGGTCTCGTAGGATTTACGGGCCACTTACACACGGGGATTGAGCTTGTGGGCCCTGGGCCCAAGCCCAAAACCCACAAGCCTAAACCGCACATAAAATATTAGGGGTTTTCCTATAAAATCTACACTAGATCTATAAAATCTTTATGAAATCTCAACAAAATATTATGAGATCTCATTTAGATCTCCATAAATACTCATACACAGACAAGACACACTTCACCTCCTACCTCTCAAACCCTAAAACACATTCATGCCTCTCATCTCTCTTCTCGAATATAATCACAGGCAACTCATGTGAAAATCCTTCACCTCCTCAACATTCATCTTCTCAAAACATCATCCACTCAAATACCCCCCCCCCCTTTTTCCTCGGTAACAAAACAGACCACCACCATCCTCATCGGGTGGTGGTGAGCGAGGGCGTCTGGCGGCGACCACCACCACCGTCTGGTGGTGGTGCAAACATAGGGACGAAGAGAGAGAGAAGCAAGAGAGAGAGAGATCGAGGGAGATCGGGAGAGAAAGGAACCGACGCCGCCGCTCACGGCGGCGGCAATGGATGCGTCTGTGGTGGTTTCCGGCGGCTCGACTCACGGCGGTTCAGCTTCGGGAGGTGTGTGGTTCGGGTTCGTATTTTCAGATTTCAGGTTCTGGGTGCAGTCCGAGCTAGTCAGCAGGTTCGTGTCTCTCGGGTTTCAGCTCGAGTTTGGTTCGGATCACGGTTGTCGGGTCAAAACTGTTCAACTCTGATTTGAGTGTGGTTTGGGTTTCAGATTCAAGATTTTTGCGGGGTTCAGATTTTGGTACGTTTCACATCCTGTTCAAGTCACGGTTCGGGTTGGATTCAGTCGAAGCGGGTGTTTGTTTCGGATTCCACGACTCGGTCGGATTCGGGTCAACCCAGCTGCGTTTCGGGTCAACAGCAGGTTAACCGCGGTCAACTCAGTCAACAGATGGGTTCGGGTCAACAACCGGTCAACAGAGATGTTCGGGACAGATGCGGGTTCGGTCAGGCGGCTCGGGCAGACGGTTCCGTTAACTCAGTAAGCGAGTCAGCTCAGTCAGCGAGTCGACTCGGGACAGACGAGTCCACTCGGTTTGGTTTGGGTCAGTCGGTTCGAGTCTGATTAGGAAGCGGTTCGGTCGACTCGGTCAAACTCAGTCAACTCAGCGAGTTGACTCGGTTAGCTCGGCTTTCGACACAAGAAGATGGTAAAGATTTTACGGCACAATACATTTCATTATTCTTATAATCTTATTTATTTCGTGAACGAGCTCGAACCGATACAAACTAGTGCTTAATTTACATTTTTGTCGCTTTTACGAAAATTATACATATTGATATTGAGAATATTGTTGAGTTTGACAAAATATATCGACACGTGGTTGTCGGGGGCGTCCAAAAACAGAGGAAACTCTGCCCGTTTTTTTTTTCGAGAAAATCCGCAAACACAAAAGGCGTTTTATTATCGGATTCAAATAATCTTTTACAAAGACGACAATTTGGATATTATTTCGATAATGCTTTTATAAAATAAAACATGAAATAATATTTTCAATTCCTTTATTACTTTCGACAATCCTTTCAAAAAATCAAACGACACGACGAGTCGGAAATTTATTTACAACAAATAAATATAATTATTATATTTATTATAAACTTTGGAATTTCGACAACTCCTTTATAAAGTCAATATAATTATTTATATTGTTTCAAACGCCTAAATGGCATAGACATACACTTTGATAAATATCATACGAGACGTATATATGATACGAATTGGTTATACGTTACTTTCATACAAACTTTTGTACATACACGTACGATTTCTCGAGAAAACTAACGCGATTATATCAATATATTTATATACTTTTATATAAATATTCATATATTTTAACCCTCACGAGAACTAAGTCTTTTCGAGACTTCTTAAATACCGACGAATAAACGAATTACGCAAGCATAACTTCTTCGCTTCTTTCAAGTTAACAACTTACTGTCGAATCGTTCGGCTAACGATTCGGTAGAGCTCGGTGACACGTAGACTAGTTACCGCTTTTATTTAGAAACTTATTAGATATTCCGTGTTAGGAATATTGTAGAATGCACGCTAGCGAGTCTCATCTTGGAAACAATATCACGAAGTCGTAATTAGCTCGCTTTGCACAAGACTATTCAGGTGAGTTCATAACCCCCACTTTTTACTATTTTACATTTTTGTAAATGTTTTCGGGGTGGAAAGACATGCACGTTTTGCAAAAACATACAAAGTTTTGAACAAACGCAAAACTCGTATTTCTAAATCATATTACGAATGGATTTCGAGAAACTCAAATGGTTTATGAAAAGCTTATGTTTTATACCGGTTTTCAAACAAGCGTATCTTTCAGAATATGCATACCCACGAATTCTAGTTTTTTTTTAAACTACGGGTAAATACAAGAAGCACTCTTGGTGAGAACGAGTACCAAGTATGATGCGTTTTGAGGAAGGCTCAGTCTTAGAGACTGAGGGAGGATCAGTCTTAGAGACTGGGGTAAAATACATATACAATGATTACAGACATTTTTATACATGGTATGGTTAGCGTAAGGAGGGTTACTACTTAGATCATGTGAGTAGGTAGGCGGGAACTGGAGGCCATTAATCCTCATTGTAGGACCGAGGGACAGGAGCGGTAGATCTATCTGGGTGTAGCGAGCCCAGCCCCCAGGCCAAACAGAACGGACCTCGGGGTGACTTTGTGCCCGACGCATAAATTTGCTAGGTTTGAGTCTTCCTACTTGCACTTCACACATATCAATGGCCTTGCAAACCATTGGTGATCTCTTTATTTCCTTATTGCTACATACCAGGGACTTATATACTTACGAAACTACTTGTTCATACAAATTAACTACCATGTTTTATACAAATTCAAAGCATTATGCGGGTATGGAGTCAAAGTCAGGGTGGGCATTGACAGTTATGCGAACATTACAAATACAAGGCTTTACAAATACATAGTTTTATGAACATAACGTGTTACAAACACAACGTTTCCATATAACTTGGCAAGAAAATGACTTTTGATTCGTTTTCTCAATACTATTTCAAAAACCGGTTATTCCAAAGATTTATTTCAAATCTTTCACAACTCAAAAGATTTATTTCAAATCTTTCATAACTCAAAAGATTTATTTCAAATCTTTTACAAACAAACTATGAACTCGCTCAACTTTATGTTGACTTTTTCGCATGTTTCTTTCTCAGGTTACAGTTCTAAGACAAGGCACGGTTGGAATAGGAGAACCATTGGAGATACGAGTACTTAGTGGCGTTCATTCTCTAAAATACTTAGCTTATTTTGCTTCCGCTGTGCAATGAAGATACCAGTCCAGTCACGCCGGCTCTGATAATTTCGGGGTGTGACACCTAAATAGCCGGGTTATAGTATTAATAGTAGTTAACTTATGAGGGGATCAAAGAGTTTGGACCCCCGCCATCCAATACCGTTAAGTATTGAAGGAGTTCCTACTAAATTTGATCCAGGTCCATTGCAGGACCTCTAAACGCTGAACAATGGCAAGACTCTTACCAAATCGTTCCCTTAACCCCCGACCAGGTAGCCAACATACCTCCATATAGACCGTGGAGATATGAATGGTGAAAATCTTTTATTTTATATAGACAGTAAAATAATGCCAAGACACCACGGACAAACGATAAGGAAGAATCACCTTCAACATAAGAAACTAGTTATTAAAGTCATTAATACAAAACCAAGTAAAAAGTGCGAAAAGATTAGAAATAAAAAGTATTACACTAGACACTTGTCTTCACCAAGTGATGTAAGAGACTTAGGCAAACATGGCCTTGATTGTCAAGAACTCTTACGATCAATCTTGGATCCCGAGACGACTCACACACTCTATGATGGACAATGGATGATGGTGGTGGATGATGGTGTTATGGTGGTGGTGGGTGGTGGATGAAGTGTGAGAGAGGTGGTATGCCAAGGGATGGTTTGAGCTTGAGCCAAGCACTCCTATTTATAGGCTGAACAGAAGCTCGGGCACGGCCCCGTGTCCAGTGGGCACGGCCCCGTGTCCACATCCTTCTCTTTCTTCATTTAATGCAGCTTGTCTTATTAGTTGACAACGCCCCCGTGTCCGCTGAGCACGACCCCGTGTGCAGAAGAATCTTTGTACTATGAAGATTTGCTTAGATTGTGCGAATCTTATAGTTGACCACGGCCCCGTGTCCGCTGAGCACGGCCCCGTGGTGGGCAATAGAAGCTTCTACAACTTTGTCTTTTCTGCTGACACTTGGGCACGCCCCCTGTGCTGGCTGAGCACGGGGCGTGTTCAGTCTCCTGTCTTCTTGTTTTGCTTGGGAAGATGTTGTCGTGGGGTCGGGCATGTCACGTCTTGTTCCTTTTCTTGTATTTATGTTAGATTTTGATGTCTTTTTGCTTCTTTTGTTAATTTGAGCTCATTTAATCCTGAAAATACAAAAGGAAGACAAAAGCACACTTTTTCCAACATTAGTACTAAAAAGGGGTTAGTTTTATGCCACAATTGATGTAATTTATATGTTTCATTTTGAACACATCAAATACCCCCACACTTGAATCTTTGCTTGTCCTCAGGCAAAACTCTTTAATATGTGGCTATTACACTCCCAAATGGAATGGGTAGAAAAGAAGGTTTTTGGGCTTGTCATAGAGTGTCGGGATTTCCAAGATTCTTTATTTAGTTTTATTTTTATTTATTTATAATCCTATTCGTCATGATTTATTTAAAACTTTTCATAAGATAAATTACTTATTAGGGCATAACATGCCTTTGTAAAATTTTATTTATATACAAGTTCACATACCTCACGGGGATCACTCAACACTCGGCCGAAAATGTATTTTTGTGGATCACTCGAGAGCGGCATGGAACTTACTCCTACCATAGGCTTGCCAAGCAATCAATCCTCCTCCTTTTTAACTTATATACCTTTGTAAATATCAAGAGGACTTTTTGGGTGAAGGGTTAGGCTTGGGTTAAAGGTAGGTGGTTGGGTTAGTGGTTAGTAGAAAAAGGGCGAAAAGCGTAACAAGCGTCGGTTTTCGTAAGACTTTTTATTTTATTTTTTTCACTTTTATTTTTATGAAGCTACTTTTCAAACAAAGTTATTTTTGATAAACTTGTTTGTTTATTTGCTTTTGCTTCATAATCAACACACATTTTTTTTTTTTGAAAAGTCATATGAGAAACCGAGCTAGTTACTAAAACAAAGGGTTAAAAATGAAAAAGGTTTTGGTGGGTAAAAAGGTGTTTGGTTTGGGTTATGAAATGAAAAGGTTTAGGCTCAAAGGGGCTAACTAGGGGGATTTTGGGTAGGTGGTAAAAAAAAGAAAAATAATGGTGTAGAAATAAAAAGGGTTAGTCCTAATGCCTCCATCATTTACTTACTCGGGTTTAAGTTGGTAAGGACCGGGAATGTATCGTCGTGGCAAGTTCTAGAGTCGTAAGAACCAAGCGGCTATTCACACAAGAAACGAAAAATGAGCATTTAGTTTTAAAGATATATAATTGTATGCTCAATAAAGGCTCAAAACTCACTTTTGTGGGAATGGGTTTTTTATGTGATCAAGTATA
This sequence comes from Helianthus tuberosus, assembly GCA_030545235.1. Classification (NCBI taxonomy): domain Eukaryota; kingdom Viridiplantae; phylum Streptophyta; class Magnoliopsida; order Asterales; family Asteraceae; genus Helianthus; species Helianthus tuberosus. The sequence goes on along the minus strand of CM060424.1, from coordinate 40,308,664 downwards.
TATAATTAAATTTTAACTAAGCTAGTCATGCATTTTCATAATTTTCTTATGTTGGTTCTTTTTATCACGACGCTATCGGTTGTAAATTCGTAAAAATATAACCTTTTTGAGAACTTGAATTTCCCGAGTTAAACCTAGACAAGTAAAAAAAATGAAAATTTTTGAAAAAATTTGGGGTGATTAGCGGTTCCAATAGAGTTTTGTGTAAGGCTTATATTTAGGACTTGCAAGATTCAAAGTTTTAGCATACCCCCCCCCCCCCCCCACACACACTTAAATTACACATTATCCTCAATGTGTCCCAAAAATAAGTTTTTAGGTTGATTGAATGTGTAAAAAGGTGTAAAAAGCAAAAATTTTGTGTTACTGGGCGCTGAACACGGCCCCGTGTTGTCCGGGCACGGCCCCGTGTTCAAGTGCCAGTAACAAAATTAAATCAAGAAAAACAGAAGCCTGGACACGGGGGCGTGTTGGGTGAACACGGCCCGTGTCCAGTTACCAGAACTGGGTCTTTTCTGCAGACTGTGCAGCACGGGGCCGTGTTGGGCGGACACGGCCCGTGCCGAACTTACTGTAAACTAAGAATTTTGTCGGACGGTTCTGTTTTCCTGCATGGGGTGCTGGTCCAAGTTTCCCTTGTATCCTTTGCCATCTCAAGTGTGTTTTATTCATTTCAACACCATCCAAACACCAAATTAACTAAAACCATCATTCATTGAATCTTAGAGAATTACATAATAGTCCTAAAATTAAAATATTAGATAATTAGGTCAAAGAAACACAAGAAATCTCAATCCAAGAAGTTTTAGCCTACTATTTATTCTACTAGCAAAATTTCCGAAAAGTTAGATCTCTCGGTTAAAAGTGGCTTGACAACTTCTTTCTCCGGGTATGGGTTCCTCACACGTCGGCGAGCCACTCTTCGATCTCCCTAGGGAGAAGAAAAGTGGGCTCATGAGCATCGGTTTGAGGAGGTGCAACTTCCACCGGGATTTCTTGGAGTTCTTCAAGATGAGGTTCCGCCGGAATGTCGTCCCAACCGGTAGGATTTTGGATTCCAAGTGCTAGGTTCCAATCCTCTTGATGGAGGATTGGTTCCATGGGAGGCGTTACAAGAATGTTCAACCTCTGGTGCAAGAGGTTTATTTCTTGAAAACTGTTTTCCAACCCCACCGAGAGATAATTTATACGGTCTATGAGGACCTCCTCCACCGAAGTTATCTCGTCAAGGGCTTCACGTAGCGCCATTACGTATCTTACGAGAGTTGCTTCAATCGATGGCCTCCTTTCCCGTCGACTGTTCCTTGAGTGCGCAGAAGAGGTTCCACTGTTTTGGCTAGACATTCTACGAAAACATACCAAAAATAGTTTGTTTTAATGAAACAGTACAACGGACACGGCCCCGTGCCCAATGAGCACGGCCCCGTGTTCAACTTTCTGCAGATTTTTAGAAAAAGGAATCTTGGGGTTTTAAATTATTTTCTTAACATATGAAGCTTTTTTGAGCAGAAATAACTTAAAACAATGTTGTGTAACTTATTTTTAACAAGATTCCTTGAACAAAAATTCAATAAACATCACAATAAAGCTTGAAATCAAGCTTTAATGGAGTTGTTGGTGCAAGAAAGATGAAGAAGAAGGTAATGGATAAAAGAGGAAAGGACAAGATGTTTGTTAGAACCTTCTTTTAGAACATACCTAGGATGGAATGTTAGAAAATCCTTTCAAATATCTGTCCCTGGATGGTCCAAATGTGCAGGATTCTTGGCTGCATTTATAGAAAACGACAGCATGCTGGACACGGCCCCGTGTCGGCTGGACACGGCCCCGTGTGCAGGCAAGATCCTAACACGTTTTGTCCGTATTCTGACAAAAGTCAGAAGGGAATCTTTGGGTGGACACGGGGGCGTGTTGACCTGGGCACGGCCCCGTGTCGGAAGGCTGTTTTATGAAGTGTGTCTATTTTTAAGGAACTTTTCCGGATTGGGCGATTCCTTACTGGATGGAACAACCCCAAAGTGCCTAAGATACCTTAATTGTTCTAGATTAAGACGAGAACGCAAGAGGTTGTCGGTGAGGGTGATTCCTATGCTATATGTAGGTGGACAAGTCCAACCCTTTTCCGGGCTCTCGTTAAAGAAGGTGTATGTCGAATCGCTCAGGTCTATGTATGCATCGAACAAAGTCGATGGGGAGTCCTTCACGGCACAATCGACACAGGGACGACTATCGCTCAAGTCCTCACTAGAGTTAGAAGTATCGTCGGAAACAACGAAGTTGTTTGAATGCGTTTCCAACCCTTCTTCTTGGCTATTGTCTTGGAAAAGATTATTGAAATCTTTCCTAAGTTCTTTTAACCAATCAATAATTAGATCTTCTAGTTGAAATAACTCATCGAGAAGCATTTCTCCTAGAAAATCTGGTTGGGAGCATTCGAGGGAGAGATAGGGATTATTTTTACTTTTGCCCCTCTTAAGGATACTAGGAAACGATGGGTCTATATAGTGGGGTTTATAATTTAGAAAATAGCATTCTAATTCCTTATGGTTACCACCACATAATTGACACCACATAGTACCATAAGAGTGCCGAAAGTAAAAAGTATCAGCATCACTCATGTTTGTGTCAGAAATTACCAACCGTCGGGATCTTACGGTTCTGTTTTCAGCAACTGAAACTTGGGTACGGGGGCGTGTTGAGTGGGCACGGTCCCGTGTTCAGCTACTGTCTGACTTAAAACAGGATTGCCAATTCCAATGATTGGGCACGGGGCGTGTTCAGCGGGCACAGCCCGTGCTGAGTTCTGCAGAAGCTGAAAAATTAAAAAAAAATCCTAAAAAAAAAGAAAAATAAGAAAAACGATTAGGTCGTTGATTCCTAACTTTCTTAAAATCCTTTTGTCCCCGGCAGCGGCGCCAAAAACTTGATGGGTGTCGAGTGTTATATATATTAGGTGTATATTTTAAGCCCCTTTAACACTTTTTTAGTCAAGTTTTAAATTTATAAAACACGATATTTACTAACACTAGACACACATATGGGTAAGTGCACCCATCGTGAGCGTAGTATAGTGTTGGTAAGATACCGAGGTCGTCCAAGGACACAAGAGCTTTTAGTACCGGTTTATCCTCAACGTCTAATCAAATCAAAAAGTTTAGAAAAATGTTTTAAACTAAGAAAAATAAAAACTAACTAAAATGCTGAAAATAAAAATAAAAGAAAAAACAGATAGACAAGATGAATCACTTGGTTCCGACTCGTGTATAGTGTAACCTTTGATTATTTCCGCACTTTTGCACTTATTTAAGAGATTATCTTAGTTATTGTAGTAGGCCCCTCTTTTGAAGGTGACGTTACCCTCAACCCAGTAGTTTGAGTCAGCAAGGATACAATCCTAAAGGGTCGGATTATTGAAAGATAATTAATTAAGTTATTAATGCAAATTATGGTAGGCCCCTCTTTTGGAGGTGACGTTACCCTCGACTAAGTAGTCTGAGTCAGCAGGGATACAGTCCTAAATAGCCGGGTTATAGTATTAATAGTAGTTAACTTATGAGGGGATCAAAGAGTTTGGACCCCCGCCATCCAATACCGTTAAGTATTGAAGGAGGTCCTACTAAATTTGACCCAGGTCCATTGCAGGACCTCTAAACGTTGAACAATGGCAAGACTCTGACCAAACCGTTCCCTTAACCCCCGACCAGGTAGCCAACATACCTCCATATAGACCGTGGAGATATGAATGGTGAAAATCTTTTATTTTATATAGACAGTAAAATAATGCCAAGACACCACGGACAAACGATAAGGAAGAATCACCTTCAACATAAGAAACTAGTTATTAAAGTCATTAATACAAAACCGAGTAAAAAGTGCGAAAAGATTAGAAATAAAAAGTATTACACTAGACACTTGTCTTCACCAAGTGATGTAAGAGACTTAGGCAAACATGGCCTTGATTGTCAAGAACTCTTACGATCAATCTTGGATCCCGAGACGACTCACACACTCTATGATGGACAATGGATGATGGTGGTGGATGATGGTGTTATGGTGGTGGTGGGTGGTGGATGAAGTGTGAGAGAGGTGGTGTGCCAAGGGATGGTTTGAGCTTGAGCCAAGCACTCCTATTTATAGGCTGAACAGAAGCTCGGGCACGGCCCCGTGTCCACATCCTTCTCTTTCTTCATTTAATGCAGCTTGTCTTATTAGTTGACCACGCCCCCGTGTCCGCTGAGCACGACCCCGCTTGCAGAAGAATCTTTGTACTATTAAGATTTGCTTAGATTGTGCGAATCTTATAGTTGACCACGGCCCCGTGTCCGCTGAGCACAGCCCCGTGGTGGGCAATAGAAGCTTCTACAACTTTGTCTTTTCTGCTGACACTTGGGCACGCCCCCGTACTGGCTGAGCACGGGGCGTGTTCAGTCTCCTATCTTCTTGTTTTGCTTGGGAAGATGTTGTCGTGGGGTCGGGCATGTCACGTCTTGTTCCTTTTCTCGTATTTATGTTAGATTTTGATGTCTTTTTGCTTCTTTTATTAATTTGAGCTCATTTAATCCTGAAAATACAAAAGGAAGACAAAAGCACACTTTTTCCAACATTAGTACTAAAAAAGGGTTAGTTTTATGCCACAATTGATGTAATTTATATGTTGCATTTTGAACACATCAGTTAGCACCCACAGAAATGTTAGAACTGAAAAAGCAGTTAGATGAATTACTAAGTAAAGGTTTTATACAACCTAGTTCATCCCCTTGGGGAGCACCAGTGTTATTTGTAAAGAAAAAGGACGGTTCGATGCGAATGTGTATCGATTATAGGGAATTAAATATGGTTACAATTAAGAATCGATACCCATTACCTAGGATTGATGATCTGTTTGATCAACTTCAAGGAGCTAGATATTTTTCTAAGATAGATTTACGCTTCGGATATCATCAATTGAAGGTACAAGAAGAAGACATACCTAAAACTGCTTTCAGGACTAGGTATGGTCATTATGAGTTTGCAGTCATGCCCTTTGGACTAACGAATGCACTTGCAGCATTCATGGACATGATGAATCGGATCTGTAAACCGTATTTGGATAAATTTGTAATTGTCTTCATAGATGATATACTGATTTATTCCAAAAATCAGGAGGAATATTGTCAGCACTTGCATACACTCTTAACTTTGCTAAGAAAAGAAAAGCTTTACACCAAATTCTCGAAGTGTGAATTTTGGTTACAGGAAGTGCGATTTTTAGGACACATGGTGAACCACGAAGGTATTCATGTAGATCCTGCTAAGATAGAAACAATCACTAAATGGAAGGTCCCACAATCAGCCATGGAAATTAGAAGCTTTTTAGGATTAGCTGGATACTATAGACGGTTTATTAAGGATTTTTCCAAAATAGTTGTATCATTAACTAAGCTAACCTGTAAAGCGGTTAAGTTTGAATGGGGACCTAGGCAAGAAGAGGCGTTTAGGATTTTAAAACAAAAGTTAACCAATGCCCCAATTCTAGCTTTGCCAGAAGGAACTAAGGATTTTGAAGTATATTGTGATGCTTCTAAGCTAGGATTAGGATGTGTGTTAATGCAACGCAAAAAGGTAATTGCGTATGCATCAAGACAATTGAAAAAGCACGAAGAAAACTATACAACTCATGACTTAGAACTAGGAGCTGTAATTTTTGCCCTTAAGATATGGAGACACTATCTGTATGGAAGTAAGTTTATTGTCTATACGGATCACAAAAGTTTAAGGTACATATTTGGGCAAAAAGAATTAAACATGAGACAAAGAAGATGGATGGAAATCCTAAGTGACTACGACTGTGATATCCGATATCACGAAGGAAAGGCAAATGTAGTTGCCGATGCCTTAAGTCGTAAGTATCATGAAAAGCAAAGACGAGTTCGTACTCTCAGATTAAATCTACAATTAGATTTAATGGAGCAACTAAGAAATGTTCAAGAAACAGCAATCAAGGATGATGCTGAAGGAATGAAAGGAAGAATAAAGGAATTAGAGCAAGGAAGTGATGGAATTTGGAAATTCCATAAGAAAAGAATTTGGGTACCTAAACAAGGAGATTTAAGAAATAAGATTTTAGAGGAAGCCCATAAATCTAGGTATACCATGCATCCAGGAAACAATAAGATGTACCAAGATTTAAGAAATAATTTTTGGTGGATAGGAATGAAAAAGGACATAGCTAGATATGTTTCTAAATGTCTTACTTGTTCACAAGTTAAGGCAGAACACCAGAAACCCTCAGGTCTATTACAACAACTAGAAATGCCAGTATGGAAATGGGAACTCATAACAATGGACTTTGTTACTAAGTTACCTAAAACCAGAAAAGGTAATGATGCGATTTGGGTAATTGTGGATCGATTAACCAAGTCAGCTCATTTCCTACCCATGAAGGAAACCTTTAGCATGGAAAGGTTAGCCAAATTGTATGTAGATGAAGTAGTATCCTTACATGGAGTTCCACTCTCCATTGTATCGGATAGAGATAGTCGTTTCACTTCCCATTTCTGGACTAGTTTCCAAGAAGCAATGGGAACCCGACTAAATTTAAGTACTGCATATCATCCACAAACAGACGGGCAAAGTGAAAGGACGATACAAACCCTAGAAGACATGCTCCGAGCATGTGTGATCGATTTTGGTGGAAACTGGGACGATCACCTACCTTTAATTAAATTCTCCTATAACAATAGTTATCACTCAAGCATAGAAGCTGCCCCATTCGAAGCACTATATGGACATAAATGTAGAACTCCAGTATGCTGGGCAGAAATAGGAGAAAATCAATTATAAGGTCCTGAAATTGTGCAAGAGGCTACTGACAAGATCACTCAAATCAAAGAAAGACTAAAGACGGCTCGCGATCGCCAGAAGAGTTATGCCGACAATAGACGGAAGCCATTGGAATTCCAAGTGGGAGACAAAGTACTCTTAAAAGTTTCTCCTTGGAAAGGAGTAGTTCGATTCGGTAAGAAAGGAAAGCTAAGTCCAAGATACGTAGGACCATTCCCAGTGATCCAACGTATAGGACCAGTTGCTTATCGCTTACAACTACCAGAAGAGTTAGCTGGAGTACATGACGTATTTCATGTATCCAACCTCAAGAAATGTCTATCTGACGAATCTCTGGTAATACCTCTCAAAGATGTAGAGGTAAATGAGAAGCTAAAATTTATAGAGAAACCACTACAGATAGAAGACAGAAAGATCAAGTTTCTTAAACACAAGCGGCTAGTGCTGATCAAAGTCAAGTGGGATTCAAAGAGAGGATCTGAATACACTTGGGAGCTGGAATCAGAAATGAAGCGAAAGTATCCTCACTTGTTCCAATAAATCTCAAGGACGAGATTTTTATTAAGGTGGGGAGGATGTAACAACTCTCATCAAAAAGTCCTATTTATTATTATTATTTGCCCAATAGGAAACCCTAATTGAGACCCCCAAGTGATTCTGCATAAACCCTAAAATTTTCAGAACAATCGGAATCAGGATCAGGGCCCCTAAAACTCAGGGGGGGGGGTAAACCCTAGTTGATAATATCAACACAGTTTTACGTGTAATTCGTATTTGCATGCGAGACCGACTCAGCTGAGCTAGTAAGACACGGGGCTACCCTATAATAGGGTAGTAACCCTCGCGCCACGCGAAGGCCCCTCACGCCACGCGAGGGAGCCGTTTTTCAGGTATAAATATAGGGGCTTGGGACTTGAATTCTGGCTTCAGTTCGACGTAAAAACTCAATACGTACGTTGAGATATTGTCCAAATACTACAGAAACACACACAAATCACGAATCACTGCCGCAAACAGGGTAATAACTCGATCGCTACTTGATGTGCTCGAAACGGGTTAACTAAATTAACTAAATTTACCCTAAATCTAGACTCTCTAAGTTTTAAATTTATAAAACTAAGACTCTCTAAACCCTAAATCACACGACCGGCAAGTGTACCGATCGATGAAGTATAGCCTAAGGAAGTCCGAGTATCGAACCCAAGAGACTCTACTGATCACGATAACGACTCTATCTAGACTTAGACTGACACGACTTAACTAAATGTTTATTAATTGGGGGGGGGGGGGTTCTAAAAATCCTAAGAATGCAAATAACGAATACTAACTAGACTAGACGAACTAGACACGAACTCACACGAAGCTAAACTCAAGGATGATGAAGGAACTACCTAGACAGGAATCCTGATTGCTTTTAGTTATGATTATAATTGGAAGTTGTCTGCTATGGAACCGGGATCTTATAATTCTCACCTATCGGGAAATCTAAGGACCCCTAAACCCTCTCAAGAGCACGCTAAGATCCCCTAAAGGTTGTTAATTTACCGGTTATTAGACTCCCTTACGAGACATCTAATTGGGTTTATAAAAGTATCCTACAAGGCTCACTCCCTTACATGACCTAAACCTAGGATAGGTTTGTTTTCTCAGCTAGACTTGCTAGACAGCAGCCAATAGGTTAACTTCCTAAGAAGGACCCACCTTGCGGTTTAATCACTTAGACCTAGCAATAATCTCGCACCTTACAGCTATTGATGATTAGTAGAACACTTGATTTTATAAGATTACCAATTATTACTTCTAAGGTTACTTACTAGATTTTCACCCTAAAGGATCTAAGGTTTATTATGTGATATAGACACTCACCAAAACCTAAAACCCTAGCCCAATTCTATTCCGTGATAAAGACCGTCACCAAGATTCGAACGAAGCAATAATCAATATTCAAATAACATCAAGCACGCAAACACATCTAACTGATAGAACAAACCGTTTACAATTTATAAACAATCCATAGCTTCCATAAATCCAAAAATAATCAAATCATATAGCAATCATTCATCCATGTCTAGGTAGTAACAGAAATTTAGCCAATAATCATGTCTAAAATCAATGTATCAATCATGGTCAAAACAGAATTCATCATCAAATAACAAGAAACAAACGAAAACGAGAGAAACAAGATTATATAACCCGTGAACTCCAATCCCGTGTGCTCCTGCGCTTCAACAATGATTCCACGCCTTTCCCGAATGCTTCAACAGCCCTTAATCAGCCTCTAATGATCGTCCAAGAAATCCTAAATTCGTAATTGTGTTGTTAATGTTCGTCTTGCGTCGTCCACTGTTGATATTATATCGAACAGGAAATCCATGTCTAGTCGGCCTCCTCCGATGATATATATATTTTTCTTTCAAAGTCAAAGGTCGGCTCTTTTTAAATACGTATCCAGAATGTTCCTAGCCCAATTAATTTTCGTCTGATGTATCTCCAATGGAATTACCCTCCTCAACCAACCGACCTCCTCAAATACTATATCCTTTTACGAATTATAGGCCCAACTCCACTTGATATATAAAATTCGCTGGACACCTTCATGGCCCAATGTGGCATCTTGAATTTGGCGCATGCATGTGTCTGCTCCCCTCAAGAATCAAAATTATAGAGCCTCTTATTTTCTTACTAATCATTCGTCCACCAATGGGTTTGGCCCATCAAATTGTTAAACAACAAATGGGCTAGCTCACTGTTCTTTCAAACGGCCCTCCTTAATAATAATTTTAATCCCCTCAAAAATAATAGTAATAATGTTATGGCCTCCTCAATATAATATAGAGATAAGTGGGTTCGACCCGATCAAGGAAAATAGCGGCAATTTTAATTTAGTCACTGGCGGTCTACTCCACTCAACTGGCTGGTTATTTAATTATTACTCGTTTTTTCTCCATTTGCACCAGAACCTGCCAAAATACGATATAATATAATAATATACTAAAACTAACTAAAAAGAATAAATAACTATACAATAATTACACAATTTACACGGGACAAATATGTGTATTTTACCCCACATCACTACTAAGATTCAATGTCCGATCGATTAAAACTATCCAATGGATGTTTAAGTGCTGCCCACATTAGGGTTATGCTTTGTCATTCGTCGTGAATTCGATGGATGTTTAAGTATCGCACTTTGTCATTCGTTGTGAGGGTTTAATCTCGTGAGTTATCGTAAATGCTGTATTAGTTACTAACCTAGTTTTGTGTGCGTTGTTATTTAAATTAGGTTAACAAGACTAATCAGTAGACTAGACTCTGCCTGTGTTAAATCTGCAAAGTGAGTCATTATCTTTTTATCAAAATACTTTACAAAACTCTACTTGTTTCAAGGTTATAATTACAGGGATTAAGTCTTTGTAATCACCAAATTACAGTCCGTATGTGGGGTTTTGTATACATTACTTGATAACTGTCACCATTGGACAACGGGGTAGCCAAGGGGTGATATGACCATAGTCACAGACACCATTGGATAAAGAGGTTACCAATGGATGGTCGAGTGACAAATACTGTGGGTAGTTGGTTGATATATGGAAACATTGTAATCGCTCTTAATACTGTAAATTATAACAACGTGTCGTTTTAGTAAAAAGAATGATTCACCAGTATTTCCCGCTGACAAAACCTTTTTCAAACATGTTTCAGGTGATCTGTTGTGATCCAGGAAAAGTGCCGTGAAGCACTACAAGCTTAAGGAAGTGGCTCAATATAAATAAAGAAACATGTTTTGTAAAATAAAGATTTCCTAGTGAAATCATCTTATTGTAAATTATCGTGGGTTTTATCCCAAATTATGAAATAAAATAATCAGGAAAATTTTCAGCTTTTAAAAGATCCTGCTAAAATCTTCCGCTGTAAACTTAATTAAATAAATACCATGGGATTTTCTGTCCCGCGACTCCTGAACCGGGTCAAACCGGGTCGGGGGCCGTGACACCTTAACAATTATAGCGCTATAGGAGTAGCACACCACCCGACGGGGTTTTGTTAAGTTATATTCTTTACGGTCTCGATTACTTCAGTATCGAGGGATGCTTATTATTCATAACTAGTCTCGTCACTTTGTGGCGAGGGACACCTATAATTCTTGTGGACACTTGGGTTTGACTATTAGTTATGCATGCTAGATGACCTTGTATATCAAATTGCTATGTTGGATTGAGAAATACTTTTTATACCTATGCCTCATGTCTAAAACTAGTGTACTCGCCAATACATTGTATTAAACTATGCTTTTAAAACATGTTGCAGGTTATTTATGATGTTGATGTGCATGGAACCTAGTAGGATGCCTAGAAACACATTTTAGATTATGTATATTGAGTGTATTGTAATTCTTTTATTTCAAGTTGTTGTATTAAATTTCAATCCATGTAATTGACTTTTAGAAATGAAATGAAATTCATTATTTAAATACTTGTCACAAATATTAGTGTTATGAAGTCTCGAGCAATCTATTTCGTCTCACTCCGATGATTCCGCCATTGGTTGGGGTGTGACAGTCCTGGTCATGAACAATTTCCTCGTTAAGAACACCTGATTACCAGCATAAGGCTTTTCATACATATTCGACGGAGTTGTTATCATCCCACGAGTCGTGATTTACTTCATAATATTAAATGCAATACTCGTCAAATCCAATGTAATCACCCATCTTACCTTTTTGTCCTTTGAGTTCCAAACCGCTTCGGCATCCTTTTTCCACGTAATCCGTTTTTTCCTCCTAGACCACATTGAAATCGTTTTGACCTAACAATGCTACTATTTGCATTTTCCACCATGCAAAGTCAATTTCATTGACCTTGTTAATCAAAACTTTCCCGTCCCTGACCATGAATAACAGTCATAAAAATATTAACAAGATAAAACCAAGATGAGAACTTTACCCGAAACCAAGCAAACCTCCAAACGAAAACCTAAAAACCTAAGCACCCAAACCGGTGATTTCTCCTGCAAACCCGAGAGTGAAACCAACGAATAACCATGGTTCAAAAAACTGAAACCCTAATCACAGAACACCCCACAAACACTAGAACAACAACAAACACCCGACGACGCAAACCCTAAACCAGTATGGACTGAACTTAGATATCTAATCTGGTACGGGTCGTATTCACAACTACTGCACAGTAGCAAAATCTTGATCTCTTGAACAAGGTTGCAAATAGGTATGACTTTTATTAGGTGTTCTATATGATAACAATTACATCATGGGTATTTATAGAACAAGATTAAGATTAACGACTTAGTCAACAAGTTAACTAAATGGGCGAAAACTAAGGTCGGTTAGTACATAACAAAGGTGTGAATCATGTAAGGTGGGAGAAGGAATATGTAATATCTAACACAACAAATATATTTATTCGTGTCAATGTCATCAACCCTAAGATGTACACACTTGGTATGATGTGTTTAACGTTTGTTCGTAAATAGGTATCCATCATGAGATACTAACATCATTTGTAAACTAGTAATACATGTCATGAGATACTAACAATTTAAACAATCAATGTCTTTGGCTCATATATTTAGCCTTTTAGTTGTTTTGTTCCTTATCTCTAATTCCTCATTAACAAACTTGGATTCGTATATTTAGCTTGAAATTAGAGGGACTTGTGTGCTAGTAAGAAAAAGTGAGATATACGTGTGCGTTAAAAGATGCGCTTGTGTGCTAGTAAGTTATATACGTCAAGATGAGTTGTTATATTAATCATGCGGGTAGGGCTGTAAACGAACCGAACGAACACGAACAAGGCCTTGTTCGTGTTCGTTCGTTAAGGAAATGAATGTGTTCACGAACGGTTCATGAACACTTACCGAACGAGATTTTATGTTCGTGTTCGTTCATTAAGGAAATGACTGTGTTCGCGAACGGTTCACGAACACAAACGAACACAAATAAATTTGGCAAACGAGATGAAGGATAAAGAAAGATGGCCCAAAGAGTAGCACTCGAACTTGAATCCCTTATTGTGGAATGGAGGTCAATCGTATTCGCTGATGTAAATAATTAGAAATGAAAGGGAAATGATGCATAAACAAGGTGAAAATGAGTTTCGTAGTTTAATTGTTAGGGTAATAAAATATATAAAAGTTTAATAATATAAAAAGTACAAATAAAATATAAGCACAAAGATCTTCAATTAAAACACAAACATACGAACATAAACGAACGCAAATCAACGAATGTTCACAAACACGTTCACGAACACCTTACCGAACGTTCACGAACACAATCGAACGAACGAGCCCTCTGTTCATGTTCGTTCATTTAACTAATCGAACGAAATATCTTGTTCATGTTCGTTCGTTTAATAAACGAACGAACATAAACGAACTTCCCGCCGAACGGTTCACGAACTGTTCGCTGAACGTTTGGTTCGTTTACAGCCCTACATGCGGGCACTTAAAGATTGAGTCTACATATCAATTTAAGGCGTTTTTTATATCATAATTTTTTTCTTTAATTGCCCTTTTTTCTTCCGCTTCTGGCCTTTTCATCCTAAAAATGATGATTTGTTCTTGAAAAAAGGTGGTTGTGATTCGAACGCTATACACTGATCTGGTCGTTGCTTTTGTCTTGCTAACCTATTATAGGAAATCACTATATAAAGACTTTATAAATGAAAAGAGAATCAACTACTTTATAAAAATCACCATAAGCCAACATGCTTGGAGCACTCACATCAGTAAGGATGTGGCCACGTCCGGATCCATGTGTCGCTAAGAACTCCGTAGTGGGGCGTTTTTTTTTAAATTAAAAAATAACGCCCAAAAACGCCCGGAACCCATTACATGGGGCGTTTTTTAGCGTTTTTTTTTTTTTTTTGAAAAAAAATTGATTCAGCGTGGTTTAAACAACGCTCAAAATTGCATGGGGTCATATTGACTGACCAATGGGAGTGGTCCAACTAGTAGTATCTTTTTTTTTTAACCTCCTCTCTATAAAAAAATAATTGTTTAACATTGGAAGGGGCGTTATTGGGCATTATTCCCACTACGCCACTTTTACAATAACCCTCAATAATGTCCCATGCTGATTGGACTGACACGTGTCGCAAAACGCCCCATGGTGAGGGCATTATTGAGCTAAACAACTACACATGGTCTAAGTGGACGAGAACCAATATGACGCCACTGATTGATGTGGCTTTAGTTTTTGGGTGAGGTCAGAAAGGGTAGTCCGCATTCTTTGACTTGGTTCAGATGCCGATAATGGGTCCCACTTAAACAACTACATGATTAAAAAAATCAAACTTACAAATTTAAACCTCTTAACGCTAAGAAATATAAAAAAATCTAAATTTAAACACTATAAATTGGAATAATGGATTTCAATAATCCTAACTATTGTCCATTGGCCGGCAACGGTCCCAACTTAAAAAATTCTCATTGGCGGTACCATCTTTTCACATATTGGCCTTGAATGGACCCTGACTAACAGAACCCTAAAATCATTAGTCTCTGGTCGCCGGAAAAAACGTTTTTGGTCGGAAAAAAGGTTCTGAAAGATCCGATCTATAGTTACAAACAGGTTTGGGACGAAAACTTTGAGTTTTCCGGCTAAAAAGTTGAGTTTTCCGGCCAAAAAGAAGTTTTCCGGCGAAAAATGAATTTTTCCGGCGACCTTAATAATTGGGGCTTTTACTAGAAAAGGTTCCTAATGATGCGTAATAAGGTTTCAAAAAGGTTTGAGACGAAAAAGTTGAATTTTCCGGCCAAAAAAGTTTTTTTACGACCAGAGACTAATGGCGTTAATGTTCTGTTAGTCAGGTTCCTTGGAAGGCCAATATATGAAAAGATACGACCGCCAGTGAGAATTTTTAAAGTTGGGACCTACGTAGCACGGATACAGGTACGGGGACGATACGAGTACGGGGAACGGCAAAACTCAAAAATACAAGATACGGGTACGACAAAAAAAAATTATTAAAAAATAAAAATATATTAAACAAAGTCCCAAAAATATATTAAACTCCAAAAACACTACATCAACCATAGGTAATTAATTATCAATAATCAAAACGTTTTCAAATTCCGGGTCATCTAGCGAAAGATCGGCAGCCTCCAAAAACCCAACATCTTCGATGAATGATGAAAGCTTGAACAGAGACGATGATCAGGCTTATTGTACATGAATGTATAGAATAGCATATATATTTATAAAAGGCCGACGTAGCATATATAATTATAAAAGGCCGACTTACGTATTTGGAAGTTAAGAGTGTTGGGTTCGTAGGCTTTAGGGTAGCCGACCCTAATTAGGGTTAGCAGGCCCTAGTTATTAAGCACACTTAGTTAATTTGTTGACCAAGTAGAAAACTCTAATATTGTTCTATAAATACCTTTGACGTAATTGTAGTTAGTGTCATTCTAAAAACAGTTATGAGCATCTAATAAAAGTGAAAACCTAGTAGCAACCCGTGGACGTAGGTCACCTTGACCGAACCACGTAAACTCTTGTGTTCTTTATTTTCTGCTAGTGTGTGTTTGTTCCGCTTCCGCTCGAGCCTACTATGATACGATACCCTACAAAAAGGGTTAAAACCCTAAATATGTTAGGAAACGTCCCCGATATTCTGTTTTGGAAGTACCCAATATTGGGTACGGTTTTGTAGAAGTCCCCAATATCCGGGTACGTTTGGGAAACGTCCCCGAGCCGTCCCCTACGCGTTTCCGTCCCCGAGCCATCCCCAGACGGGTACTCGATGCAATATGCCGTCCCCGTGCTTCATAGGTTGGGACCGTTGCCGGCCAACGGACAATAGTTAGGATTATTAAAATCCATTATTCACTTTAAATTAAACCTTTATGTACTTCAACCAAGCTCCTCTCAACCGTATCTCTCGCAACCACTTTAATCCCATCTTAATCTCAATCGTTTTGCTCATTTAAAAAATGAATGATAATACTCCATTTTAAGCTTTGTTGAACAATGGAACAACACAAACCCGAACCAAACTCACCCAAGTCAAAACTATGATTATGCACAATTTCAACAGCCCATGTGTGCAGAACTGCAGATGCCCACAATTTTCTTATAGAGTTAATTATAGTTTGCCCCATGTGGTTTGGGCCACTTTCCTCCCTTAAGCAAAAACTTTTTTGTGATGCATACATGAATTGTCATTTAATTGCAATTTGTCTCCTCATAGTATGCACCTATTTAACCGTTTGACCACTTGAAAATGGATGAAAAGACTAAACTACCCTTAGAAATTAATTAAATTAATAAAACCCATTGCATAGTCACCACCACCACCAATTGCACAATCACCACAATCCACCACTGTAATACAATCCTGTATGATTACGATTACACGTAACTTTCCTTTACGTCATCTCTAGAAGATTATTCACCGGCCGGAAACAAGAATAACTCCGACCAACACCCAGTGGCGGACCCAGGAATTTTTTCCTGGGGTGCGGAATATTTTCAAAGATTTTAGGCCCCTAGTTGTATAAAAATATCGGTTCATAGCGGGTCGGGTTGGATCATGTAAGACAAAAAAAACATCAAACTAAAATTTATAAATCATCAAAAACACATCAAACGTCATTACAAGTTACAAACATATTTAAAATTGTGCCTTGCAGGTTTTTTTTTTGAAATATATCCAAAATATCGTCTAAAGATACTAAACACGCCATAAGTTCATTACATTCTTACTCATTGTTCCTAACACATATAATTTGCTCCATAAGTTCATAAAACTACACTAAACACTTAAACAAAATAAACAATCATGTTCAACCATAGCCCATAACTTTCAATTATATTTTTAAACATTCAAGCCCTAATATTAAATGTTGATTACTTGTAACTAATCATCTAAACAAACAAAGCTATAAATAAAACAACAAAATCATTTAACTACAAGTTTAGAACAAAAAAAAAAACAAAAAAAATATAAAAAGATTATACCCTTACACATCTATATTTTATCCTAATCATCACATAAAACAAAATAAATAAATAAACCATACTAGTTCTATATTGGAATTCTGACGTAATATGGGTCGGTCCAACCGGAATTTTGGTTTTTCCGGTAAAAAAAGACACCAGGTCGTGAGCAGTGGCGTCAAGTCGCTGTTGGCAACACCCATCCATCCTCACCATCTTCTACCTTGAACCACCCTAAGGGGAGGGGGGGTGGTTCACTAGTGATAGATTCTATCACTCCCATTCTCCAATTAAATCATGCCATGTCATCACCCAATATTCTATCACTAGTGATAGAAATGTAGGCGGGGTGGTATCACTAGTGATAAAAAAAAAAAGCCAACTTCAATTAATTTACATTGATTTCTGTTTTTTACTATGCAATGGGTCCAAGGTACAGGTGTCAAAATATGCAATGTGCCCAAGGTACATGTGTCAATTTATTGTCAAACATGCAGAACAAATGCAGAACATACAACTTAAGTCAAACATGCAGAACAAATGCAGAACAAATTTCACGCGTTATGTGTATAACGCGTTCAATATATAACGCGTTGAATATTTACCGGCGGCGGTGTTACGTTTGGGTTTAACGCGTGATGGATGGTCCATAACGGACCACCCCGCCTCCCCTAATTGCCGACAACCAACCAATATCCAGCGAGCATAAAAAAAAGAGCCACCCAATCACGATTTTCTGACGATAGCCAACCAATCATGACTTTTGATAAATAGAATAAAGTACCTTGTTGTCATCAAAAGTTGACTCTTATTTTACAAAAGATCCTCCTCTTTCTTCTACTTTTTTTTTTAACGGCAAACAACACTTTATATATATATATAAAGAGCCAGCAAGAAACTGAAACATACAAAACAAGAAAACAAACAAAAACAACCAGGAAACAGATTACATCATGCCAATCAGATCGAAAGACAACCATTTTCCCCAATCCAGTTTCTTCATAGTCGAACGGCTGCTCATCCAAAGGAAAGTCTCGTCCTTTATCTGTTCCACAATCGAGAAAACTGGGATGAAAGTGTCATCAAACAGCTTTTTGTTTCTGGCAAGCCAGATCTTCCAGGTCGTAGCAATAGCAATGTAACACCTCGAAAATTCACGTCCTATAATGTGTTGACACGTGTCATAAAGTTTGAACGTGTGAAAGAATATTATAAAGGGACTAAAGTTGAAAAACATGGAAAGTATGTAATTATACGGATTCTAAGTGTCAACAGTGAATGAATATACTTCATAATAACCCTACATGATGTTTATAACATCAAACGAATAAATCATGGATCATACGAAGCTAAAAGTGAGAGATTACAAACTACAGGGGTCAAATGTGTCAACATGTTAAAGATATACCTCTGAGTGATCTTTTGACAAACCCGAAGCTTTGTAAATATAAATTATGCTCACTAGAATGCACGATTAAAATTTCATAAAGTTTCATTATCGTATGAGAAAGTTATGATCAAATTCGTTTACAAGGGTTAAAAGCGTTAACGTTGAAAGTTTGGACTTTTCGGGTTAACCGGAAATGTCCAGGGACTTGGTAAAGTGGGTACAAGTCCTAAAGCCCTTGTAAATAAATAAGAAGGGGTCAAATTGCAATATATAAAGGTTACTTGACCTTTCGGAAGAGCCAAGAGTCAATTGTGCAAAGAATGGAAAATGTGAAGGCTGATCAGAAGCCTAGCGGGGCGCTACATCAGAAGTGTAGCGGTGCGCTAGCCATGCCCAGATGCAGCAGATTGGCTGTTGGCTGTGTTAAAGGTTGCAACTGATCTTTAATCGATTTTCCTCATCACCCTTGGCCCCTAAACAACCCCTAAACACTTAGGGACACTTGTTAATCAGTTGTGGACACTTGTAGACTTGTGTGTCAATTTCTTATGGTGATTACATTCACTATATAAGGCCATGAGTTGCAACTCATTCCTCACAACTTCTTTCTGCAATTGAGGAGCCTTCTGGAGCTTCAAAGCAGACCCAAGTCCTTCCTAATCAAGCTTAGGACTTAAGTAAGTTTGCTAAACCTTTCTTGATTAAGTTTTAGCTTAGTTTTAGCTTAAAAGTCAAACCGTCGTAATTAACGGTTGACTTAACGATTAATCACTAATGGTCCAGTGATTAGTCGAATTAAAAGTAGTTATAGGATGGTATTTATGTGGGTAATAAAACCCCAAAAGGGTTTCCCCTGATCACCATCCTAACCAGGTCAAATGACGGGTCAAACCTTTACTTAAAAAGTCAACATAATGCTTAAAATGTCATTTAGGCATAATTAGCTATCTAGATCATATATAACCTGTTTGATTATTGTTATAACTTAATAATTAGTGTAAGAACATGTCTAAACATGTTCAACCCGACTATTTCCTGTTTAGACCCGGTTCGGAACCAAAAGTCGCGAAGCTTTGACTTTTGCTTTGACTTCAGTTCTGACCCGTTTAGGTATGTTTTAGAAATACCTTAGAGCTTCATTTGGACCAGGTTACATGCTAGTATAACCCTCTGTGATTATACACCTCGGTTCATTAGTTATCCGATTAATACGCATGATTCCGTTAATTGCTCATATGTTGACCATTATGCCCTTATTACCTTAAAACGTGATTTATGAAAATGTAAAAGTGTAGAAACCTTAGTTACTGATATATAAACTTGTATGCAAAGTTTGACATCAGTTTGACTTGTAGATTAAGAGTTATGCTCATTGTCGCTAAATTAAAGCTTTATGTTAACAAAATGGCGTAATTAGCGTATAGCCTAGTTAAACATACTTTTTGATATCAAATCTTTTACCCACTGATGTTATATATTATTTTGGGATTTTTAAAGATTTTTAATTAATTTTAGGCCGAGCATAACTAGTAGTCGTAGGCTTAATCCGGTAATTGTCGGTTTTGCCCTTACGGGCCATAAATTGAGTTTTACTTATCTAAACGACTCCAAACCTTTTGCTACTGATCACATATGATTAATAAATTATTTTAAGCCTTCTGGAAATATAAAAATACCAGATTTAAGTATCGAACCCGGAAATGGCCTCTAATCGCCATAATTAGCGTTTTTAACGCATAGTATGTCTTAAAATCATATTGGACATACCCGGGTTGATACCTACTGATGTATGAGGCAAATTATGATATTTTAACAGTAAGCAAAGGTTGATTAACTCAGACTTCGTTTTTGAGCTTTTCGGCTTATGTGAAATTACCAAAATACCCCTACGGGGCATAGTTTGGTTAAAGATGATAAATTTCACATATATGCTTTAGCCTACTGTTATAACTCATCAAATCGAGTATGTTTGCTGTTTACATCAGACCTGTAACTCAGTTAAACATTTAAACTCTTTTACAACCTTTAAAATGACCAAACTACCCCTACGGGGCATAGTTTGTGTTTAAATTCGTTTCAGGCATAATGAAAGACATCTTACTGATGTCACAACATATTTGAGGCATAATTAACTTAGGAAACCTATAGATGGCTCTAATGAATACCCGTTACGCTTATTACGCGTTCGGTTAGGTTTATGTAACAAGTTTACATAAATTAGCCGAAACGGGTCAAACCTTATCGGTTTTATCTCAAAATCCAGAATGTGTTTAGTTTACCCATATTATACAAGTCTCCAAACTTGTCAGGTCTAAATCACATTCTATTACGGTCTTCGCTTAATAGTGCGTACGAACCGTATCTTCCTGTAAGACTAACCGGTCTAAGCTTAATTAAAGACCCGTTAGCATTCTAATTAATTATTTATACCATCATTCCAGACTAGAGCTTTCCGGTAAATTGTACCTACGCTTACTTAAGTGACTACGGCTGAGTTATTAGATTCTTGCTATTTAAGACAGGAGCTAGCTCAGGTAAATACTCTTAACCTATTTTCCCGACACGGGCTTGAAATACGGTATAATGATACCGTAAATACTCTTAACCTATTTTCCCAACACGGGCTTGAAATACGGTATAATGATACCGTAAATACTCTTAACCTATTTTCCCAACACGGGCTTGAAATACGGTATAATGATACCGTAAATACTCTTAACCTATTTTCCCAACACGGGCTTGAAATACGGTATAATGATACCGTAAATACTCTTAACTTATTTTCCCTATACGGGCTTGGAATACGGTATAATGATACCGCTTGGTCGGGTATTGAATATTTAATCTTAATGAAGGTTAAATTATTGAGGTAACCCGGTTTAATCTGTATTGTTTGAAATAAAAGCCTTAGGGGTTAATGACCATGTCCCGGATATCCTTGACATCATTGTGTTTTAAAATGGCCACGTCTTACGCACGGGGTGTAGGCATACACCTGACAGTTGCCTAAGGGAAACGGTATCCCACTTTCTTGTGGGCCTATACTTGTGGTGTGTCTGTTAATCTTGACTCGGTTTCTACATCGGGCCCTGAACGTACAACGAACATGTAAATCTGTATACAAGGTTATAACTATAATTGTTCCAAGTTTAAAAAGATTAATTTTGCCTCTGTGCATTTTAATCAAGTATAAAAGATTAATTTTGCCTCTGTGCATTTTAATCAAAGTGTCAATATATTTTGTGCCATGTGCATCCAAACAAATTTTCAATCATTTTCCAAAATGAGTCGGTTGAGTGTATTTACCAGTGAAAACTGACGTATTTTCCAAAAGGGTTAAGTGACAGGTACTGAACATAATTTGGCTGGAAGCTCAGGGCGCTATTAAGGAAATCTTGAAAGTTCTAGGCGTCTAAAGTCTGTTGAACTAATGATATGTTTTAAGATCCGCCTGTGGATCCCTTACCTTCCGTTGTAATACTTTGACATTACTTACATTCGGAATGTAATAATAATTATCTTTTGCTTCTGCTGTGCATTTATATATATTGTGTTGTTTGACTATTATGTTGCCAACCACGTCACGACACTCCCCACCGGGCCCACCGGTGACACGTGGAAAATCGGGGTGTGACAAGCAATCATCCAAACACATTTTTTCCAGCTCCTATCTCCCGGGTTGTTTTTTAAGAAAACGAAGAGCTCATTTAGGTTGTTTACCTCCAGCGGAAATTTAATTCTGACCCAGGTAAGAATATTCCACCAAACGCTTCTCGACCAGAGACACTTGAAGAAAATGTGGTCCGGGTCCTCATCCTCAATGCCGCATCGGGGACATCGAATATCGTCCAAAGCAATACCGCAGTGCACCAATCCCACTTTTGACGCTATTTTCCCAAGTAAAGCTCTCCACACCAAATAGTTAGCCTTCGGGATGGCCCAGTTGTTCCAGTTGAAAATAAAGCCAACCGAGTCCCCTCCCGCGGCTGCCAAATCGATATCCAAACGGACCTGTTTCACAGAAAAGGATCCGTTCGGGTCACTCCGCCACTTCCACACCCCACCCACCGAAACGATGTTCTCCGAAATTTTGATGCCCAATTTGTCAAAAGCCGCGTCCACCGACCCAATATCTTTCCACACCCCCATTTGGAAGGCTACACCCAGAGAATAAGCCAAAATCAATAGCCCTCCTCATAAACATGCTAATGACTTCCATAGCGATAACAAACAAGAAGGGGGAAAGAGGATCTCCTTGTCTAAGCCCCCGCTTAAACTTGAACTCTTTTGTCGGCGAGCCATTTACAAGGACCGAGCCCATACCGGATGTAAGACAACCTTTGATCCACAAAATCCACTTTTCCGGAAAGGCCATTTTCTCCATAATACGGAAGAGGAATTTCCAATTAATTGTGTCATAGGCCTTCTCAAAATCCACTTTAAGGATAAGAAGTTTAGTCTTCGTTTTTTTCGCCCATGTCACCATCTCGCTAACAATAACCGGGCTATCAAGAATGTTTCGGCCTCCCACAAAAGCCGACTGATTTGCGGATGTCACCACATTTATAACATGCTTCAGACGATTCGCTAGAACTTTTGCAATAATTTTATACAAAGAACCAACTAGCGATATAGGGCGAAAGTTACCTAACTCTTGCGGGGCTTTGACTTTTGGAATAAGAGCCACAAAAGAAGAGTTGCAACCAGAGCTGATCTCACCCGAAGCATGGAATTCATTAAGACACCCCACCACAAAATGTTTAACAAATTCCCAATAAACTTTGAAAAATTTCAAAGAGAAGCCGTCCGGCCCCGGGGCCTTTCCTCCGTCACAGCTTTGGATGGCCGAGAGCACCTCTGTTTCCGAAAAACTATCACACAGAAGAGAGCAATGAGAATCAGAAACACAAGGCAGCCCGTACAGGGGCGGACCTATATAGCGGTCAGGGGTTGCCCGGGATGCCCCTCAACTTTCTTGATGAAGTGTAATTTTTTTTAAATATCCGTTTTATTTATCAGGGATGCCTTTAATCAAATGTTAGGATACCCCTGGGTATAGATGAAGATAAAGAAGAAATGAAATTTATGGTTGACGGGAAAAAAAAATTCCGGTCATCGGAAAATTGCAGCGCTTGTTGTAAAGAAAGGAGAAAATGTCATTTATTAAAACAAATGAAGAAGATGAAGTTTAGTCAAACTTTAATTAATATGGACATTGGAAAAGAAAAAAACAACTGTCAGAACTATTTACTTTATCGTAGACATCACTTAGACTAATGGGTATGGGGTCGGCTAGCCCCGACTTGGTCCGGCGCCGAGCCCCCACACCGCCCCCCTTAGCCCCGGCCCGACCCAAACGTCCCACATGCGCCGATTCAGTCGAGGCCCCACCTTTGAAACTATCCGTTGCCATTTACCCCCAAACGGCTATTTTTTTTTAAAAAAAAAAATTCATTTTTCAATTTAAATACCCAATATCTCAACCATTTTTACACATTTCTATCCTTTCTACTTCCATTCTTCTCCAATTCTCTTCCTTTTTTATAAAAACACTCCATATTTTTTATACCTTTTTCTCTAAATCATGAATCCTTTCAACCCAAACAACCCCAACCCGAACAACCCCAACCCGAATAATCAAAACCCGAACCAACCTAACTTTTTTTCGACTCCCGCTTACAATCCGAGTATGGATAATTCGTGGGGTGCTCCGCAATTTCCTTTTTCGGGTTTCCAACAAACACCCAACGCATTTTCACAAATGTCTCAAGTTCAACAACTCCAACAATACCAAGCGCTACAACAAATGATGCAACGCAACTCGTTTGAACAACTCCAAGTGCAACCGCCAACTTCCCCACCGGTTAACCTTGATGATGATGATGAAGAAGTCGTCCCCGAATCGCCACCGCAAGAGCTCAACCGAAAAAAAAAACAAGGGGAAGGGGAAGAAGGTTGAAAACGTACCCCAAACCGCGTCAAAAAGCGGTTCGAGAAAACAGGGGAGACCGTGGACGAAAGTAGAGGAGGAGGCGCTAGCAATGGCGTTTACTAAGTCCTCTACTAACCCGATAGTCGGTATGAACGAAAGTTTAATTTTTTTTTTAAATTTTTTAAAAGTTTATATTTTTTATTTTTACTAATGCATTGTTTTTTAAAATGTAGGAAACAATCAAAAGGGTGATAGTTTTTGGAAGAAGGCAACGGCTAGATTTCATGCGATTATGGAGCATAGCTCGGATCGTGATGTAGAAACCGTCTCGGGCAAGTGGCGTAAAATGAGCAAGACCATCAATAACTTTAACGCAATTTATAACCAAATTCGTATGAATCCTCCTAGCGGGAGTAACGAGACGGACTTTCTTAACCTTGCTATCGCTAAGTGGGACTCTCAAAATGAAAAGCCTTTCCCGCACTTCCGAGCATGGAACGTAGTAAAGAATCAACAAAAATGGGCGCCGATTCCAAATGAGGTAGCAACCGCCAAACGGACTAAAACTTCCGAGTCCGGAAGTTATAGTGCGGGAGACTCCACCGGTCGTTGTCAAATCAACATAAACGACGACCCGGAATATGACGAGGACGTGTTGCCCATTCACGAGGCGGAACGTCCCCCCGGGAGGGACAAAGCAAAAAAAGAGGCGGCCGGAAAGCGCAAAGGGGCCGGCTCGAGTGGAGGGGGCGGCTCAGGTGGAGGGGGCGGCTCGAAGGCATCGGAGAAAATGGACGACTTGATAAACGAATTCCGTGGGTTCAAACAGTTCGCGGCCGAAAAATACACTCACAAGAAAACCGTGTCGGCCGACCAAGCTCGAGCGGAAGATTTTAGGATTATGAGGTTGGATCTCGACTCGGTTCCGGAGGCGGAACGAGTGGTTCATCAGAAGATGAAGGAAGAAGTGATGAAAAAATGGTCGTCGTAGGTTGTTTTTTTATTTTTAGGAAATCTATTTTTTTTTTTCGGTAATTTTTTTTTAGGAAATGTAATTTTTTTTATGTTATGAAATGAAATTATTTATGTTGTATTTTTTAATTTTTATAAAGTTTTTATTAAGTTAATAAATTAAAACTTATAAAATTATAAAATAATGAGGTGGGGCCCCATCCCCCACGAGCCTCCATCCCCCTCAAATATGATGGAGGCTCATCCCCCACGAGCCGCCTACGTGGCGCCTACGTGGCGGCTCAACCCATCCAAGCCTATCCTAACCATACCCATTAGTCTAGTATTTCCTTTATTTTGTTTACTTTGTTATATTTATTATTTTTTATCTGTACAACATGTTTCTTAATAATGTTAAGAGTTAATTACATAATTAGTCACTATGGTTTGCACAAAATAACGTACTTAGGTACTAATAGTTTAAAATCACATTATAGGGTATTAACTTTTTATTTTGTAACGTTTGAAGGTATTAACGTTATTTGTAGGTTTAAAATCACATTCTCTTAGTAACTAAGTATGTTATTTTGTGCAAACCACAGGGACTAACTATGTTAATACCCTAAAAGTTAATACCTCCAAACGTTACAAAATGAAAAGTTAATATAGAAGGTTATTTCAAACTATTAGTATCTAAGTATGTTATTTTGTGCAAACCACAGGGACTAACTATGTAATTATTATTAATGTTAACCTACGTAAAATTTAAAGTAATATAATACAAGATAAAACATGAAAACATTTTTCTTAAATAGATGATTTAATAATTTGTTTTTTTTAGTTTCCCCACACACATATCTCTATGTAATTAATTTTAGTTATATCTTTATCCCAAAATATCATATTGTAATTTATAAATTTTATTACTAATTGTTTAATATTTTTTATTCAACACGTATGATATACGAGTATGGAACCTTAATTATATATATATACATATATATATACTAGACAGGGCTCTAAGTGTTCTTGAATTCTCATGGATGACCTTAGTCATTTTTAACCGCATTTTTTTACCTAGGCCCATTTAACCGTACGTGCGGCAAAAAATGGGACTAGGTAAAAAAATTAGGATACCCCTGAATTTGTATCCTAGTTCCGCCACTGAGCCCGTAGTTAGCAAAGTCTGGTCTGCGTCTCATTGGGTAGCAGGTGGGATTCGAACCCAGTTTTCTAGCTACTATGTTCAACCATTCAACAACACATTCAAAATTAATATCAAATTTTATGAAGCCACATACCTTAAAAAAAGGATCTTATAGCACCCCGTCTCCATCATGTGACAGCTGACCTCACATTCTTCCACATTAATTCACAAGAATGGAATATATATTAAGGCTACTGGGTATGGTGCCGGATGAAGACGGTGACGGGATGAAGATGGGGGGCGGCGTGGGAGGACGGGCGTCGCCGAGGGGGGGCCCACCTGTTTGCTCCGCCGCAAACGGCACAAATCAGACGATTCGGACGGGACGGAGGGGGGGCGGCGTGGGAGGACGGGCGTGACGTGGCGTCACCGGGCTGAGGACGGGTGGGCGACGGTCCCATACCTTGTAGCCTAAGAGTAGTTTGAATTTTCCCATTTACTTGTCTTGACTTTATTGAATTTTTAATTCATCGGTTTGGATCTTTTTTCTAAATATTTTATTCATAAAAAAACTTGTTAAGTTACATCCAAATAGAAGGTAGACGGGCAATAAGTTGTGCCGCCATCCCTTTCTGAATTGTAACCCTAACCATCCAAATACAAACCCCTGCCCCCTGGGGCAGGGTCGTTCCTACAATTTTGGAAGCCCAAAGCGAATTAAAGATTCGAGGCCCTTTTTAATTTTTTTAGGCTCGTAATTTTGGTTTGTATCTGACATGAAATATATTAGGAAGAAACTTATAAAGTACTTTAGCTTTATATAAACTAGATTATTTCCCTAATCAAATAATGTTGGGATCCAATACATAATTCAAATCTAAGTTGGTCAAAAGAGTTTAACCTAACAAATAACAACTTACATTATGTGTGAAGGAAATTAAAACATGCTACTTATTTTAAGTATACTATTGTTGTTAGTTAGAAACGATTTTTTTAAATAAAATTTTACATGGACGTATCATGTTAAAAATTGTGGACAAAATATTTTAGCTTATTAAATTAAGAGAGGTGATTAAAAAAGATGCATTTATAACCCTTTATTAAAAAAATGATTGAGATGATTAATAATTTTGAAAATGGGTAGCAGGTGGGATTCGAACCCAGTCCTCTACAAAAACCAAATTTTGGTTTTACCACCAGACTACATTTGTATTAATGTTAATGAATATCACCCTAAATATAATATTCTTTTTTTTTCTTAATATAGATTTATTTTTTTTTATTTTGGAGGCCCTATTTTTTCGGAGGCCCTAAGCCATCGCCTAACCCAATTACACTAATGGGCCGGCCCCGCCCTGGGGTTGAACAATTGTTGTGGATTACCTGTTGGACCTTGGTCAAGAAATAGATAGCTTCTGGCGCTAGAAAGCCAAATGTATCAAAGGCAAAAGCGTTTCATTTTCACCATTTGGTTGAAAGACAAAGTCAATCATGGTAAAAGTCAACCCTAATATGAGTTTCTCCTTTTAATAACTGAATTCACACAGCATATTCATTAAGATAGGTTATGTTTCATCAACATTCAAAAAAGGAGTAGTTACAGACATCGGTGGTTACTCTTTTCGTTTTTTCCAATGATTGTGGCTGTCGGTTTGTTTTTGGTTATTGTGTTAGTGGTTACCGATGGTTGGTGGTGGTGATAGTGGCGGTGGGTGGTGGTGGTGATGGAATGGAGAAGAAGAGGTGGTGTGGCGTGTGGGGAAGAAAAGGTGGTGAGCAGTGGCGAAGCTTGAAATTTTTTACGAGGGGTCGAAAACGTATATACCTAAAAATTTCTATAGAACCAGGGGGTCGAAAACATATATACCCAAAAATTTCTATACGAAAACTACATATATAACACTACTGGCCGAAAAATTTAGGGGGGTCGGGCGCCTCTCCCGGCCCCTTCAAAGCATCGCCCTTGGTGGTGAGATTACCATTTTTCCCTCAGTCAAATGGTCAAACAAACTATAGGGGTGCAAATTGCAATAAATAGACAATTCCAAAAAGTTTTTCTATAGGTAGACAAATTGAAAAGTGAACCAAACCAAACCAAGGGGCAATCTTATATTAAAGTCCTTTAACCAGATACTTGTGATACTTGTGAATTTTTTTTTTAAACAACTTGTTACATATTAAAGAGGATGATATAAAAAGTGACGTTACAATGTGTTAAAAACGATAGCTTGTTATAAAATTGTATTAAAAACGATCAGAAAGAATTGTTGAAGTTCATAAAAAAAGTACATGCGAATACCAAAAAGGTGTTGCATGTCATCTACATACATAACAATTGTGCTAAGGGTGGGGCACTTCTTTCGACTACCCTTCACTACCCTAAGATTCTACAAATCCTGCACTGTCACTTCATTTTTACCCTCAAATAGCTTAATCACAAACGTCACTCCATTCGACTACCATTCACTACCCTAAGATTCCACAAATCTTCATTTTTACCCTCAAATATCCTGAAATAGCTTAATCACATACGTTACTCCTTTTAAACCAATGGTCCTACCCCTTTTAATCTACTTCCCCCCCCCCCCCCCCCCCCCCCCCCCCCCCCCCTTTTGGTGACCAATACCTAAAACTCAACCCACATGTCTTACCTAAAGTGGTAGCAGCGATGTACCCTCGGATTAACCACTTACCGGATAGGGTACATGTGGGCGCCTTGCCCACCCCAATACCAACCTTTATGTTGATTTCTAAAATACTTATATTTTAAATTGAGCTTCGGCACGTTCCTAAAAGGCTATGTCAGACAATCCTAATATTGCTTAAGGGGAAGCTAAGATTTTCGGTAACCAACCTGACCCATAAACCGTTCCAACTAGGTTGTATGATTCTTCCATACATTTTCCTTCCTACATTTTTTTTTGAAGGGTGACTTTCAATATGTACATGGACCATTGGTCACCGGGTTCCCGTCTAGGACGGTTACCCGTCAGCCCAGCTTTCGCAGACGTGATGTTCTATCGGGCCCCGGCTGCCGCTCTGACTGACCTTCGCCCGAAAACCATACTGCCCCCACACGAGAGACTCGCTGGGGTAACAACTGGATGAAAACCGGGTTGCCCTCAGGACCGCACCATGCCTCGATAAGAATGATCCATCATTGGGACGTCCTCCCCCCATAACGCCGCAGCCGTGGATCGAACCGGTAACCTCCAAGGAGGAACCGGCCCAACCCTACCACATGGGACCAACTGGGCTAGGGGTTCCCCAAAAGAAAAGTAACCTTATATATTAAATAATTTTAAAATCTTCAATATCATCCAAGAAAATATTTTATCTAAAAAAGTATAAAAAGTATGTTAACTTTTCAATAGCAACAACCTTTTAAAGACATAATCCACCTTTATCCCTACACATCTTTGAATCTTAGAAGATTCCGCCATGAATATCTGCTCAGCTTCACTCATTCTTCTTCTTTCTCTCCTAATCTCACTCTATATCCACTACACGCACAGTTAATAATATCCTTTCAATTCACTCATCTTTTACTCATTCAATCCATTTTATCGACACTTTATTTCTCGCAGATACATCAGGCTGGAGGGACCCATTATGGTGGTTTTCATCATCTTCTACAGGAACTGTTGCTGATTTGCTGGTGACCAATGGGACTATATACACTAGCGATTCGTCTCTTCTGTTTGCTGATTCCATGGCTGTTCGTGATGGGATAATTCTCCGCATCGGAAATTATTCGTTTGTGAAGGTATTGTATAAATTTCATGAAAGAGTTATGTTTCAATTGTTAATTTAGTTTAGATTTTAGGGTTTTTAAGCAGGTTAGGTATGCATTACTAATTTACTATTATGGTTGACAATTGTAATAATCCCTAGGCCCTAGTTGCGTAGGGGTGTAAACAAGCCTAGAGGCTCGAGAACTACTTGTTATCGGCTTCGTTAAAAGCTCGAACAAGCCGAGCTTTGACAAGCTCGAGCCTGAAATAGAGCTCCTTTAGTTATCGAGCCCGAGCTCAGGCCGAGCTTTGGCTCATTTAAGGGATATTGAAGTGAGCTCAAATTGAGCTTTTGGCTCATTTAAGGGATACTGAAGCCGAGCTCGAGCTTTGGTTTTAATCGCGAGCCGAGCTCAAGCTCAAATAAGTAGGCTCGAACCGAGCTGAGCTCAGGCTCGAGCTTCATAAAAACATGACGAGTCGAGCTCGAGCCTAGTCGCGCTCGGGCCCGGCTGCCAGTGCGGTACCTGCTACTGACCAAAGGTTAATGGGAATTAATCGGATTGAAATTTTATATGTAACTTTTCAAACTTATATACATAGTTGTTAATGGC
Organism: Helianthus tuberosus; assembly: GCA_030545235.1. NCBI lineage: Eukaryota > Viridiplantae > Streptophyta > Magnoliopsida > Asterales > Asteraceae > Helianthus > Helianthus tuberosus. The sequence continues at coordinate 40,278,110 of CM060424.1, read as the reverse complement.
GAATAGCAACAAATAGCGATAAGGTACCTATATTTTATAAATAGCGATACACTAGAAAAAAAAATTAAAAATTTTATATGTATATTATATCAAAATACCTTGGTATATATGCCATTTTACATGTATATTTAACAAAAACCTAAAATCCAGTTATTTTATAGCTATATTTAATTGTTATTTATATTAAAAAAAATAAGGTGTCCCTATTCTCGCTATCCATCGCTACAACCCTAATAGCGACACTATACCTATACGCTACATAGCGCGCTATAGCGATCACTACAATCGCTATTGACAACTATGCTTATATATACACACGCAAATTTTCAAAATTTTATATATAATTTTTCAAACTTATTAATCGGATTGGATTAATAAAAATATAAATTTTCAAATACTTCAAATATTTTGACCAATTTTGACCGCTTTGGCAGCCTTTGACTGATTACCAATTAATGGTCCGACTAGGTGAAATTTAATCGGTAAACTACAGATTACTGATTAATCCTGATTTATACAACACTGGCTGCTATTTGTTCATAGACATAGTTGAGCTAATTTTGATCATCTTATTGCCAAATACTAACTTAAGATGTTAGGTTACTGTTTATAGAGAAAAGATTAAGAAAATTGTGCATGGAGTTTATCATTTATGTTTATTAGCTTTTTGAGGGTAGTGATTCAGTTTTAATCATTGGTAAATATTGTGAATATTTATCAGACTTCAATTCCTTGAAGATTTCATTTGTATTGGAGTTTTGTGTGATTTATACGCGTATGCAGGAAGTTTGTGGACATAGAACAAAAGAGTTGAATCTTGAGGGGAGAGTTGTGGTTCCTGGATTCATCGATTCTCATGTCCACTTGCTTGTTGGAGGACTCCAGGTTCTGCAGCAATTCAGCTCTTTCATTTTTATCATCTTTGCAATTGATATGCTAAATGACTGAGAAATGAAAACAGATGGTGCGAGTGCAAGTGCGAGGCGTGAAGACGAAGGATGACTTCATTGGAAAGGTTAAAGAAGCGGTTAAAAGTAAGTGATATACCTCTTGCTTTGTTTGATTATGAGATTTTTAAACTTCTAAAAAACGGTTATTATATATGTCTTTAAATGTTTGTAGACATGAAAGAGGGTACTTGGTTGTTGGGTGGTGGATGGAATAACGATCTTTGGGGCGGAGAATTGCCATCAGCCTCTTGGATTGACAATATTACAACTCATCACCCCGTAAGAAACGTTACATACAGTTTATATAAAGTTATAAACTCAGTTCAGCACAAGTCTTTTTTTTATCATAAAACCCATGATATAATGCAGGTATGGCTTTCAAGGATGGATGGTCACATGGGTTTGGCGAACTCTTTGGCTCTAAAAATAGCTGGTGTTACGAGTGATATGCAAGATCCAGTTGGTGGAACTATTAGCAGAAATGAAGATGGAGGTAATTTAAACTTGTGGCCTGCTATGAACGATTAGTAGCGAGAGTATATGCCAGGTCAGCTTGGTGACTCAATACTCATGTATTTGGAATGTTTATATGCAGAACCTACAGGACTGATGATTGATTCTGCAATGAAGGTTATCGTTTCCTGCATTCCAGAAGTTTCTGTAGAAGAAAGAAGACAAGCGTTGAACCGCGCTAGTAGCTATGCGTTGTCGAGGGGTGTGACTACAGTTGTTGATGTCGGAAGATATTTTCCTGGTGCTTCAGTAGAACATACATGGGAAGATTTTTCAGGTTTTTTAGTTTGTTTACAATATCGTTTTATATCTTTATTCTTTAAGTCTATATTTTCTGAACTTCGGTTGACCAAGTTTTGACTTTCTATGATAACTTGCAGATGTTTACAAATGGGCCGATTTATCCGGAAGAATGATGATTAGGGTTTGCCTTTTCTTTCCAATGCCGACATGGTCACGTCTCAGTGTATGACTACTGGTTATCTATATTTAACAATGTTTACATTTTCTAATGAGTTACATATTAACGTTGAATTCTATATTCCTGGTTTTTTATTAGGATATTGTTCAAACAACAGGCCGTAGGGTGAGCCAGTGGATATCCATAGGCGGTGTTAAAGCTTTTGCTGATGGATCCTTGGGGTCCAACAGTGCGCTTTTCCACGAGGTATGCCGGATGCATAATAATTCTAACTTATAAGTCAAAATTATTCTCGAATAACAACTACTTCATGTTTCTTGTAGCCATACGCTGATGAGCCATGGAATCTTGGCCTCCAAGTTACAGATGTAGAAAGCTTGTATAATATGACTCTGCAATCTGACAAATCTGGCCTCCAGGTATTCGTTTTTTATTTTTATTTTTTTTATCATTAAATGTGTGCTTCATTGTGTATATGTAACAACTTATTACTTGACCAAAAAAAACTTGCATCAGGTTGCTATTCATGCTATTGGAGACAAGGCCAATGATTTGGTTTTGGATATGTACAAATCAGTTGCTTCCACAAATGGGAAGCGGGATCGGAGATTTCGGGTATATATTATTTAAAAATATTATTATGGGTAACCAATACTTGTTTGTGCCTAATAGAATCTAGATTCTTTTGTATTAAAGTGCATTTTACGTCCTTTAAGTTTGAGCCAAATTACAGGCTTTGTCCTTTAACTAACGAAATTACACTGGATGTCCTTTATGTTACTGTTTCTCATCAGGCAATGTCCTTTTGCCCTAACCTAGTTAAATTTTTCTGTTAACTCTTAACACGTGGCACTCACGTGAGGGGATAATGGTTGTTTTCACTTAATAACTAAAACAAAGTTAAATAAAAATGACCCATATGAGGGCATAATGGCCGTTTTCACTTTATTTAGTTTTGTTTTAGTTATTAAGTGAAAATAACCCTTATGCCCTCATGTGAGTGGCAACTGGCACGTGTTAAGAGTTAACAGAAAAAGTTAAGTGGGTTAGGGCACACCGCCTGATGAGAAACAGTAACATAAAGGACAGCCAGTGTAATTTGTTAGTTAAAGGACAGCCCCTGCAATTTGGCTCAAACTTAAAGGACGTAAAATGCAATTTACTCGTTCCTTTTTATGTCAGTAATGGTTGTTTATAGATTTTTTTTTCATGAAATAATAATAAGTCTGTTTTTGCAGATTGAGCATGCTCAACATTTGACCGTTGGAACTGCAGCCAAGTTTGGTGAACAAGGAATCATTGCTTCAGTGCAGGTAATTAAAGTCCTTTTATTTATGACTTTTAAATTTGCGTATAATTGTTCATCACCAGTGGTTAAAAAATTGTTGACAGCCAGATCATTTGTTGGACGATGCTGACTCAGCAGTTAAAAAAATTGGGCTAGAGAGGATGCAGAAAGGATCTTATTTATTTCAATCACTCCTTGCTGGCAACGCGCTTGTGGCATTTGGTTCTGATTGGCCCGTGAGAACACCTTTCACTGACTACTTTTGTAATCTTTATATTTACTTTTTACTGATGGTAAAATTTCAGGTAGCCGGCATTAATCCTTTAAATAGTATAAAGACTGCAATCACGAGGATACCTCCGGGTTGGGATAAAGCTTGGAACTCAGCAGAGTGCATGAAGCTTACTGATGCATTAAACGCGTAAGTATTATGCTTAATTCAAGTTACGAGTCAACGTATACGGACTACGGTATATAAACATGCTATTTGGGTTGTATCTATTTAGTTACGAGTAACATTAAAAAAAGGTAGCTAAAAATGAAACGGGTCAAATGGGCCAAACGGGTCAAAGATCAAAAGTATTCTAATGTGTATTTAGATGCTCACAACTTTCTAACTCGTTTGTTTAAAGATAGTTTACGCACTTTATTAGGTAGTTTTTAATCATTTTTGATACGTTAGTTATGTGAAACATTTAAAAAGTGTTGGTGGGCTTGACCAACGCTAAAATTATCCATTTAAAACCCAAACCCAATGTGACCCGTTTCTTGACCTGCCTGATTCACCATCTCTAATTTATATGCTTATGTTATTAAGAGTTTAACCACCTTCACAGGCACACTATTTCTGCAGCACGTGCATGTTTTCTTGATGATGATATAGGCTCGTTATCTGCTGGCAAGTTAGCCGATTTTGTCATACTGACCACTCGTACGTGGGAGCACTTGGCACATGAAACCACTTCAGTTGCAGCAACATATGTTGGTGGTGTGCTTAAGTCATACCAAGTGAGTGCAGTGACGGACCCAGGATTTCTTTTCTAGGGGTGCGATCAGAGGGTTTAATCGGGGTATGATCAGCATCTTTGCCTAAATAATAATACACTAAATTTCTTTCAAGGGGCGGTAGGTCCGTCATTAAGTGAGCGTATAATAAGTAGGTAGTTTAATGTCATGGTTCAATGTTCAATGGTGGTTAGTTAAGAACTCTATTTACTGTATGATGTAGTTTTTTTTTTTTGGTTGATGTGGCATGATGTTATGTTATGCTTATGTATAAATAATATATTTAGAGATAATAAGACACAGAGGCCGTTATATACATAACCGATTTCGAATAGAGAACTTCGAGAACCGCATAAACATCTATACATTTTACTTTAATTGTAATATGTAAGAGGAGGGTCAAGTTATTCTACAAAGGTTTCTAATTGTAAGAAGTGTAAGAATGATTTATAGAGTGACAAGTGTCCCCAATAACCTAAAACTAAACACACTACATCACCACCAAAAACCTAAACACCCACCCCCACCCCACCCCACCACCACCCAAAAACCTAACCCCCCCCCCCTCGGCAAAAAAAAAAAAAAAAAAAATTTTGGTGGGTGATGTGGGGGGGGGGGGGGTTAGGTTTTTGGTGGTGGTGGTGGATGTTTAAGGTTTTTTTTTTTTTTTTTTTTTTTTTTTTTGTAGTGGGGTTTTTTTTGTAGTGTGTTTTTTTAGGTTATTGTACACTTGTCACTCTATAAATCTTTCTTACACTTCTTACAATTAGGATCCTTTGTATTTGATCCTAATCCTGTAAGAGGCTATGTAGTCTAACCCACACACTCTCGTACAAGTGCATTATAATTATATCATTTCACACCAGTTGAGCCGTTTGGTTTCATGGGCTTGCTGAAACTTTATAATAATATATGCATAAATATAAAACTTTAAATCTAGACATACACGAAAAATAAAATAATAAATGCATGAATTATAGAAAGGTAACACGACAATATACATAAATACATGAAAAAACTAGTCCAAATTAGATTACAAAAAGGTTGATGTCCAGATAAGATCATTAATAAGCTGTTGAGGTTTGTTTAAGTTATATCATAAAAAAAAAACATACATATCATCATCATCATCATCATCATACTCAGTAAATCCCACCAATAGCAAATCTAAGGTAGGATCTGAGGAGGGTAAGTTGTAGACAGTCTTACCTCTACCCCGTAGGAATTGAGAGACTGTTTCCGGTGAAACCCCTAACTCGAAAAAAAATCTAGTAGAATTATAGAAAGGTAAGAGGACAAAATAGATAAATACATGAAAATTTTGTCTAAATAAGATTATAAAAAAGTGATGTCCGGATAAGATCATTAAAGCTATTGAGGGTTGTTTAAATTAAATCACAAAAAAAAAAAAAAAAAAAAAAAAAAACATGTTCTCCAAATAGATCGTGACAAACACTAGATTTAAACATATTGGACTCAAGAACAGAAATGTTGATGTTCAAATTAGATCATTAAAAACATGTTTAAACAGACCATTCCATCCACAAGTAAAAACACAAGTTTAGACCCTGGTATATAAAATCGCAAAAGGCGGTTTGAATAAATGTACTAAGAATAAAATTTTAAAGAAATATTTTTAAAAAGTTTATTAGAGAATAGTTTTTATTAATATTGTAAGTGTAGACCAGTTTTTCACTAGAAAATAGTTTTTATTAATATTGCAAGTGTAGACCAGTTTTTCACATTTATTTTTGTATAAATTGTAAATCAAATTTATCGCTACAGTTGAACATTTATAAGACGACCTGTTAAAATTTAAAAACTGACTTTGAATATGATCGGGTCGGGCTGCTTTACCATCTTAAACCGAAACATAAACACCCCTGAACTGTATTAACGTATTAATCATATCCTTTCTTTCAAATAAGATGACTTAGGACAGTACAATGAATTTAATCCGCGTTACATCAGTTGAAACCGACCCGTCATTTCACTTAACTCGTGTAACCTAGGGGCTGTTTGGCAACATCTGAATGGTTAAATGTTGAATCAGTAAGAGGTCTGAACCATTAAGTGCTGAACCAGTAAGAAGTAAGAGGTCTGAACCATTAAGAGTCTGTATAATGCTTAACCGCTCAGAGGCAAATGTCTGACCAATGGGCTGTTTGTTTACCTCTTAATGAGGCTCTTAATGGTTCAGACCTCTTACTAATGGTTCAGACATTTGCCTCTAAATGGTTAAGATTTATACAGAGTCTGAATGGTTAAGACCTCTAATCTGGATTGGTCAGACATTCGACTCTGAACGGTTAAGCATTATACAGGCTCTTAATAGTTCAGACCTCTTACTGGTTCAACATTTTTCAGACCTCTTACTGGTTCAGCACTTAACCATTCAGATGTTACCAAACAGCCCCCAATTCAGATTAGAGGTCTTAACCATTCAGACTCTGTATAAATCTTAACCATTCAGAGGCAAAATGTCTAAACCATTCAGACATCTGCTCGTAAAACAAACAGTCTGAATCATTAAATGCTGAACCAGTAAGAGGTCTGAACAATTAAGAGGTAAACAAAGAGACCCCTAATCTATAATACGTTGATTACGTGCACGCCTATACTTGTGCAAAATCCAAGTTGGAATGATAATACTAAATACTAGTAGTGATGTTCATGTCATTGGACCATTAGTTGCCGACACAAGTAATTTTTATATTTTTATGTTGTCTTAGCCCCTCTTCATTTAATATAGTTATTAACAAACTATACTTAACTAACCGCATGTAACCTAATCTTGGATGTGTTACAATAATACAATATAACGACTTAAACTAGATACTTTTCGAGTTTAGATTTTTCTACAAGAATAGATGTTACATCCCTTTACTATCTTCCTATACAATATTAAAACAAACAAAAAGTATTAATCAAATAGAGTGGATATAAAGTGAATATGAGGTTGTTACGCATTAATACTTAGATGTGAAACCATCCAAAACAACCCCATATTCAGTGATGAGTCAAATTGAGTAAGATCTTTGTAGGGGGTGGCGGTTCCAGACACAAAATGAATATAATTAGGTTTTTTGATCGTCACACATAACTCATGTAATTGAAATTGGTCGTGCCGGGTTGACCTACTAAACACGTTTAATTAAACAAGTTGGTTCGTCAACCTGTTTAATTAAGCAAGTCAACTTGTCATCCAGTTTATGACATGTTTAACCCGGTTATTACAACACGTTTAACTTGTTTACAACCCGCCAACTTGTTCGACCTATTGAGATAAATGAGTTAAACAGGTTGTGTTCGGGTTACATAAACTAAAATGCAGGGCTAGACCTATGGTATAAGACATAAGTAACCCAGGCTTGGGCCTAGGGCCTCCAACTAAAAGAAAATTTATATGCTAACTATTAATATTAGTGTAAATTTATTGTTTTAGATTTGTTTGATTTCTTATAAAAGCAAACCACTTTGTGTTATACTTGTGTTAGATTTTTGCTAGGTTTCAAACACGGATAAAGAAGTACCGTTTATAATAATAAAAAAAGGAATAAGGCCCCCAAAATTTCATTTCACTTTAGGTCTCCAAAAAAGTTGAAACAACCCTGTTAAAATGTGTCAAGATTATGATTGATGTTTTTGACATGGATAAATATAAGGATCATCCTTATATTCTATGACTCAACTAGCCAACATAAACTCTCCAACGCATCAACACGACAAATTGTGTCCGCCAAAATTACATAGATCGAAAGTTCATAAAAGAACATGTTGCAAGGAGTAACCAGAAAATGAGATAACATGTTGCATCGAAAGTAATATATGCAACTCTTCATAATTTTGTTGTCTCCCAAGATTTGACATTTTTTAGAGTTAATTACATAGTTAGTCCATGTGGTTTACACAAAGTAACATACTTAGGTACTAATAGTTTAAAATCACATTCTACGGTATTAACTTTTCATTTTGTAACATTTGGAGGTATTAACGTTATTTTTAGGTTTAAAATCCCATTCTATTAGTAACTAAGTATGTTATTTTGTGCAAACCACATGGACTAACTATGTTAATACCCTAGAAGTTAATACCTCCAAACATTACAAAATGAAAAGTTAATATCCTAGAATGTGATTTTAAACTATTAGTATCTAAGTATATTATTTTGTGCAAACCACAAGGACTAACTATGTAATTAACTCTATTTTTTATGACAAAACTCTCTGGGAATTTACCGAAAACAATATTAGCGTATATAAATAGATAACTACAAATATTTTCGTATTTAAAACTTCAAGTTTTGCTAACTATATAGCGGTCCAACATTTTTAAAGGTCTTGAGTGAACTATAAAGTCGGGGACTTATCGAATTGATACAAAGAAAATAAAAAATCAACCATTTTCTATAACTAACCTAAGTAGTGTCTTCCAAGCCAACAAATCAACAATACGAATATTAATTGTCTAATCCCTTTTTTGACTCTTGAATATCTGACAACCCTAAACAAATAGCATCAATACCAAATCAAAATTGCAAATATTATAGATTCTACCATTCAATCCGCAAAACTGATTAGTGTATAGTGTTATTTTTACGGTTGCTCAATGCCTGAATCCGCAATCGATTTCACATTGATTACTCAAAAGACCGCAAGTAATAAATGGGCCAAAAACAAGTCTAACATATTAAAGGAGAAAAAATTAAGGCCCTTGTTTTTTGGTATCCCTAGGCCTTTGCCTAGGTAGGTTGATGTCCCGCTTGCGGCGTGCACATATAATGTATATATGTGTAGTCGCTGGGGGGCAAAAGTGAAATTGCACTAATTTTAACGGTATTTTACTAATTTCGTGAAAATAATGGTAAAAGCGGCGGACGGTTAATCATGCAACATCTGGTGGCGTTGATAGCCGAAAGAAAAAAGAGTACATGCACTAATTGGCCTTTGTTCCGATTGATATGTGTCTTATTTCCAAGGCTTGATGCAAAACTATTATAGGGCTGGGGGGTCTCACTGGAAGCAACATCTCTATTCCTACGAAGTAGAGGTAAGACTGTCTACATCTTACTCTCCTCATGACCCTATCTTAGCTTTGCTATTGATGAAATTTACTGAGTATGATGATGATTAGTGGAATGAAGTGAAAGTAACTGGAAAATATTTGTGTTCTAGAATATTTTTTAATTGAAGGAAATGGAAAGAAGTGTAAAAAAGATAAACATAAGGTTTTACCATTTATCATTTTGCCCTCACTTAACATGTTACAAAACACAACTAGAGTTTTATTATATAAGTGATCTTACGGAGGTGGAGGTTTGGACTCTGAAAGAAACTAAAAGAAGGTTATGAGAGCTTGATGTGTTTTATTAAAGGGATCTTAAACAGAAAGCGCGAAGTAACTGGGCAATGAATGGGGACGACAGTACAAGGTTTTTTCACGGATGTATTAACAAACGGAAGACGGCGAATTATTTTCCGGGGTTGATGGATAGAGGGGTGTGGGAGTCCAAGCCGAGTATTGTTAAACGTGAGGCCCTAGGTTTTTTTCGGTCTAAATTCAAGGAAACTATGGTGCTAAGACCGACACTTCAATGTTATGGGGTGAAGAAGCTAAATCATGAGGATGCCGAACTCTTAATTGAACAATTCTCGGTTCAGGAAATTAAAGATGCAGTTTTTGGTTGTGGTGCAGATAAAGCTCCGGTCCCGGATGGTTTTAATTTTCGATTTATCAGGTCATTTTGGGAACTATTCGAGCATGACTTTATTTCTTTAATGCATCACTTTCACAGTGTTGGGAGGTTTAGTGTTGGGGTTGGGTCATCTTTCATTACGTTGGTACCGAAGGTGGATGACCCGACGGAACTATGTGACTTTAGACCGATTAATTTGATAGGGATCATAAGTAAGGTGGTGTCAAAGGTGTTGGCAAACCGTTTGAAGATGGTTATGGGTAAAATTGTTTCGGAAACACAGTCTGCGTCCTTGACTGGGAGATACATTTTAGACGGTCCTTTAATGGCAAACGAGGTACTCGCTTGGGCTAGAAAGCGCAGGAAGAAAATGTTTTTATTTAAAATTGACTTTGACAATGCCTATGATAACGTTAACTGGGATTTCTTATTGTCGGTTCTTGAACAAATGGATTTCCCTTTGACATGGCGCGAGTGGATTCGGGGGATTTTGGTTTCGGCTAGATCTTCGGTATTGGTGAATGGGTCGCCTACCTTCGAGTTTGGATGTCAAAAAGGAATTCGTCAGGGCGATCCCATTTCTCATTTTTTGTTCATTATATTGATGGAGGCGTTCTCGGGTTTGATGAATAAAGCGTGTGAAGGGGTATGGTCCCAAAACCCTGCGCAAGCGCATAAGACCGTACCCTAACTTCATCCTAAAGAACATCTTAAACAAGACCCTGCGAGGCCGGGCGGCGGTTCTAAACAAGATTTGGGAAAGAACAGTCTCCATGACCATGCGCCGGTGAAAAGAAGGACAAATATTCAACTAACACCCTTGTGCGAGCTCGCGCAAGGGCATAGTTAGGCTTGAAGATAAAATCCTAAACATCTCCGCGCGCCTGAAATCAACACTTGAACAAAGGAATCTTTTCTGTTATAACAGAATGGACACGTGGCGAAGGCACAATGGTTTACAGTTGTAGATCTTCTAGAAGGACTTAAATGCTCATCGTGCATGGCTCCAGTCAGTTGCAACTGAATGTGACGTGGCATGATCCTGAGCTTTCATCTAAATCACGATGATGGCAATAATTTGAAGAAAGGTCTACACAAAAACCACTTTCCACGTGGCGACTCCCTAAACGTTGATTAAACCCACGATCCATGTGCATGGACGTAAGGTTAACGATTGACGGAAAAGGGAAGATAACCGCCAACGGAAAAGTGCTTTCCGTTACTCTCTCTCTGTTACACCATTTTCCCGCCAAAATCAGGTTATAAATAAGATGCTTCAGGTATGATCTCACAAGTTACTTTCACTTACTCTCACATATACAACTTCATCTTCTTCATGATCACTGTACTTATTCTCACGCCGGAGGGTGGTCACGGAGAGAACCCCCATTCTCCCCGTGGCGAGTCTAACGGCTTTCTGTTTTGCAGCGATCACCGGAGAAGGAAGCTAGCTAATGACTGAATTGGCGAGGAGATTAACCCCTTATATGCAGAGACTAAACCCCCGATCTAATCGATTCTGGTCGAATTAGTTCATTGTTTCTTCAGCGTGTGACATAGGAGCCTTCGATGGAGTTTGTGACAAATGGCAAATAACCGGTGATTCCGTACACTTTAATCACTATTTTTGGTATATAATCTCATGCAATTAGCGTAATTTAATTACATAACTATGACGTATATTAGATAACAGTGTTAGGACAAGAAAACAATGCTAAAACATATGTTGGTTTTCGTCGTATTGCGAAACCAATTAAACAATGTCCTAAAAGTGTTGGTAGAAAGTGTTGCGTGCACTATTCACAGTTACACTATTCATGCCAGCAAAGTTGCTGAAACAAAACAAAACGATGAAAAATGGCATATGAATAACATAACTGAATCCATAAATATATGAAAACACTAATGTGGAAACACATCGTGCAAAATACATAACTTTCCGGTACAACGCCCTAATCACAAAATCGTCCATTCGGTTAAAAATATAACAATTCTAACTCGTCCGAACTATTAATTTAGCATTTCCAAGACTCCGGAATTATGACAAATGATAACAAATACATGAAAACAATATGAGGATATTAATGGGATGTCCGAAACATAAGCTTTCGGTGCTGCGTTGCAACCCCCACAACTTGTCCGTTTTTGAATCGACAAGCTAATAAATAATATTTCCGACGCCAAAACAACTAAACGGAAGACATGGCGAGCTAGTTAAGCTTATTTTGGGACTCGAAATCACTTCAGGCATCGTTTGACGGCGGAATAACAACTTGCGACAAAATTTCGTCGGTACGACGCAATAGTGTCGTTAACTAGCCAACGACCAAACGGAATGCATCTGAAGTATCGAAATACAATTTCTACTAGTTTAGAGAACTAGTTAAGGTCAATTAACAATCCGAATCCCTAATTACCCCTTAATGGTGTAATTAAACCCCTAATCACCATACTTTGGTTAATGACCAAAATATCTACATTTTTAATCAATTTTTATAAAAAAAATAATATAATACCCCCCCCCTCTTTCATCCTAGCCGAAATCTAGGTGGGTCCCACCCACTATATTCATGTTGATTTTTTCAAGATTTGGAGATGGCTCTTGATTGAAGTTGTTGTGGAAAATTATAAGTTACACCATACCATCACAACACTTCAAGACACCCTTTTTCTCCATCATGTTCACCACTCAAGTTGTAAAAAACCTTCCCATCTCCCCTTAAAATTTTGGCAGCCATGAAACCATCACAAACACACCATAAAAATTCCATAAACACCTCATTTTTCACATAATCTAGCCATCACAAGATCATATACACATGGTCAAGCATAATGAGCATTTAGGGGAGTTCTGGGAGGCTTAATCTTCTCTTAATCTTCTTCTAAGCTTGTGAAAAGTTGTAAGATCTCAAACCATCATATTTAATCTTCTTATTACTAGTATTTACTAGAAGTACAAGTTGATTATCTTGAAAATCAAGAAAAACATAATCAAAAACCCTAATCTCCAACTTAATAATCTACTAATCATGATTGTTTATGTGATTATTTATGTAGATTAGTGTAGTTAGTTGATGTAATCTTGATGATTATGCTAGTTTTGTTAAGATTAGTGGTTTAAAGTTTATATTTATGATGATCTTGTGAGTAGTTTCATGTAGTATTTTAGATTAGTGCTAATCTAGCCACGATATACTTAAAAATGTGATTTAAACATATGAATGTTTAAATCACACAAGATCATCAATTTCAAAGGTTATGAGCATTTGTATGTAAACTTGATTAAGTGATTCTTGAAAGATTAAACCAAGAATAATCATGTGACAAGGCTCTAAAAAACACTAATGAACTTGATTTTAACATAAAGCAAGTTTATGGAATTTTATTTTAGAAAGTGTAGTATAAAAAGGTCTTGAGAATTTTTATAAAAATATGGGAATTTTTAAGAGTGGGAAAAACTAATAGAAACAAGTTTACATAAAAGATGAACTTGAAAAAATGTTATTTTTTTAAAGTCTTGGAAAATATGTACAAATAATAAGCTCATGAGAATTTGAAGGTGAAAGTATATGATTTTTTCTTGTAAAATGATTTTTGGAGAAACTTGATGAATTGATGATGATTTGGGAAATTGATTAATGATTTAAACGCGCTTTGAAAACATGGGAAACGTCATAGTTTAGGGGAAACTATGGCGAAATTTTCTCAAATCATAATCATGGTTAAATAGGGGCTAAAGTGTGATTCAAATGGCTAATCACACTTAAGGATTTTAATCATGGTTAAACAAACTTTTTAGGGAAAAGTTTAAGTATTAAACATATAAGTAAGTTTCTGAATTACTTATAATGGTTTTTTATAAGTTAAAAATGAAACTTAAAAATATATATATATATTTAAGGAAAATATATATATACTTGGAGAATCCATCAAAGTGTATATATTATGTGTTATGTGTATATATTTAGATACACTAGGATAATCTAAATAATACACAAAGGATACCAAGAAAATACTTGAAAGATAACAAGTATAAACACACATAAATACATATACACAATATCCTCAATCTACCAATAAATACTAAATTAGACGGATTAAACGGACGAGCGGACAATACGGACGACGGAACCACAAATTACAAGAAAATATTCCTAAGAAATAAAGTATATTTCAATCGGCCAAATAAGACATATAAACAAATTGGTCGAAAAAGGAATACATAACATCCGCCGACAACAAAATGGGTGTATCGTCATCGCGAGAAAACTACTACGACGACGGGTCTAAAAATAATATATTTTTAGACACTTAACGGATGTATATTTTGTCGATAACCGAACCCGGAAAGTTGAAAAATATAAAAATTACTAAGTATATTTTATAAGGATAATAACATATTAGAAATCCTATACTTAGTGAATTTTTATAAAAATGCAAGATTATTAAACTTATGGACTCATAAATCTCATGTTGGGCAAGGCCCAATAACAATAATACATGGGCAATGGCCCATTGGCATTAAAACGTGGGCAAAGGCCCAATGACACTAATACGTGGGTAAGGGCCCAATGACATAAAAACATGGGCAAAGACCCAATAACATTAAAACATGGGCATGACCCAAAAACATTAATACGTGGGTTAAGCTCAATGACATGGGCAAAGTGTAACAACCCTCGCAAAATTTTCTAATTCCCGTTCTAAAAAGGCACATTAAGAAACCCTAATTAAAACCCCCAAGTGATACGGTGTGACCCTAAATTTGAAAAACAGATTAAACCAGCAACAGGGCCCCCTAAAACTCAAGGGGGGGGGGGAACCCCTCATTGATATTATCTTCATAAAACTGATTCAAAACACGTAATTTCGAAAATTTACAACTCATCAAGGCTATCCCAGACACCAGGCTACCCTAGCCTAGGTGGGTCGCCATCGCGACACGCGCCAGCGGCTAGGGTAGCCAGCGCGACACGCGGGGGAGACCCAAATCCAGTATATAACCTAGGGACTTGGCACTTGCATGAAATGTTTGTGACGACGAAAAATTAAGCTTCATACGTTAATATATCTCCGTTTCTTTCAAAAACACCATCACAATCCCAAACCTCTGCTATGATAACAGGGTAATAACTCGATCACTGCTACGATACAATGTCCGATCGATTAAAACCGATCCGATGGATGTTTAAGTGCTGCCTAAATTCGGGCTATACTTTGTCATTCGTCGTGAGGGTTTCGATCTCATGAATTATCGTAAATGTTGAATTAAGTTACTAACCTAGTTTCGTTTGCTTTATATATTTTACTAGGTTTACCAGCTTAAAACAGTAGGCAGGCTCTGACCGTTTAAAATTGCAATGTGAGTCATTCTCTTTTATCAAACGGTTTTACAAAATTTCAAATCATTTTTCAGTTATATTTTACAGGGATTAAGTCTTTGTTATCTTAAATTACTGACAGTAAGTGGGGTCTTGTATACATTACTTCTTTGGTGTCACTTTTAGGTGAACGGACCTAAATAGTGATACACGTCACTTTTGGGTGAACGGACCCAATAGTGATATGACCATAATCACAGATCCGGTCGAGTGACAACTAGATCAGATAATTATAAGATAGAGGCAATTGTAATCGCTCTTAATACTGTAAATTATAACAATGTGTATTTTGTATAAATTGAATGCTCTCGCCAATATTTTTCGCTGATAAAACCTTTTTAAAACATGTTTTTGGTGATTTACTGTGAACAAGGAAAAGTGCCGAGTAGCACTCCAGCTTGAATGAAGTGGCTTAGTAAATAAATAAACATGTTTTCTGTAATCAGGGGATTTCCCAGTGAAATTCCTTTCTTGTAAAATATGGGGTTTTGTCCCGATATTAATAATAAAATAATCCGGTGTTTTCCATTTTAAACGGTCCTGTTAAAAGTTTCCGCGGCTTCCAAACCTGACAAAACGGTTCGGGGGTCGTGACAGAAAAGGTGGTATCAGAGCCACTGGTTTAAGCCAATTAAGTATTTGAAAAATACTTAAATTTATTTTCTACGTTGGTTAGAAAAGATGGAAGCTGTAATCAAAATAAGTAAGTGCGCAGAAGAAGACAGAGTAATGTATGCATCCCACCTTTTCAAAGAAGAAGCATTAGAATGGTAGAACACGGTGCTGCAAGCTAAGGGAAGTGACATGGCATATGCCATGAGTTGGGAGGAGTTTAAAGAATTGGTAGAAAGGAAGTTTTGTCCTTCCTACGAAAAGGAACAAACGACAAACCAATTCCTGAACCACCGGATGGTGGATGTTAATTGTCGTGAGTGTAAGTCCATAATCACTACAATCGGATATCAAACACCAAACAAGTAGCGGAATTACAAGTGAGATGTAGAAGATCGAAAAACAAATTGTATTGATTCAAGAACAAGAGAACACGATTTCTAGAACCGTCTGGTACTCAAGTCGTACAAGAACACAAAAGTTTGCTAGTGAATCAACAAC
Source organism: Helianthus tuberosus (assembly GCA_030545235.1). Lineage (NCBI taxonomy): Eukaryota > Viridiplantae > Streptophyta > Magnoliopsida > Asterales > Asteraceae > Helianthus > Helianthus tuberosus. Next base: position 40,261,744 of record CM060424.1, on the reverse strand, counting down.
CATAAAAGACTAAGGACTCCCCTATTTATAGTTACATAGGAGATCCTTTTACATTGGGCCAAGCCCATACCTCATAGATCACAAAACAACCAAACAAGTTCACTATCTATTTCGAACACAACCCCTACAAAATAACCCAAGACAGACGCAAACCTACACTAGTTTATGCCCTTACAATATCCCCTAGGTTTGTGTTGGCTTGGTGTCTTCGGTTTCAATGCTGCTTCCTTTTCTGCTTCTCAGCTTGTTATTTCTTTTTCCTATGCAACTCTGGTAAGATCGGTATATTTCTTCCAACATATGGACCAAAAAGATGTGTCTCCACCCTGGTACGCTGCCCTGACCATAATCTAAAATTCATGATCTGGGCTACAGCTCATGTCCAGCTCTTGGCACAGACTTCATACTGAGGATCACTCTGAATTTGTGACTTTGCCAAGAGATTGATGTCGTTTTCGCCAAAGCACATCAAGTCTTGAGTGTCAATGAACCTGTATTCAGCATCGTCACACACAATCACTGCTTGACCAGAAATGGGATCATACATCCAAAACTGGAAGCTCTTCAGAGTGTTATCAGGAAGCACCTTCAACAATGGCACTGTGTTTGTCTGTTTCGTTGCAGGCCACTTAACAATTTTGTATGGCTTCCCTGTGGCAGGATCCAACACTTCTTCATCCTCTTCAATTGTAGACTCAGCCAATTTCATGTCTCTAAAATTGACTCTAGCTTGTTGCTACAGCTTGTTGAAGAAATTAACTCCAATCTTGCAATTTGGATTCTTGACTTGATCATGAAATCCTGCATTGCTCAGTTCCCTTAAATCAACTGGAGTCCAGGAGTTGAATGCTTCAGAGTTAGCATAATACTCCACATCCCCATTTTTTCTCAGCACGATAAACATTTCCTTCTCATCATTGTATGCCCAGCTTCTAATACCCGATATGTTCCCCTTCTTGCTCTTCTCTTTGGTAATAACATACCTGTCAGGTTTGTCACCAAACTGCAAGTTCCTTTCATCCCCTACATTTCTCATAACAACCATTTTCTTTCTTGGTTTTTGATTTGTTGTACGAGGAGCACTTTCATAATATCTATTCATAGCATCTTCATGCTCTTTCCTTTGCTGCTCTCTCTCTCTCTTCAGCGGTAGATTCCTTTGGTGGATCAGCAAACTCCTTTGGAAATTTTCCTTCAAGTTTTTGCTTCATATCCATAACTATAGCACTGAGGGCTCCCAGATTTGTTTCCAATTCATTGATCTTCTGATTCTTCACCACTAATTCTTCCATAAGACTAGCAATCTGTGCATCCTTGAATATCTTTTCTTCTTCAAGAGTAGAGATTCTTCGCATCAAGATCGTTGTCTCATTTTTCAAACAAACCTTCACTATCGGAACTTTGTGCAGTTTCAGCAGTTTCAGGGGTTTCAACTTGTTTTAATTTAGCTGCTGCTTCACCTTGAACAGCAGCAGCTTGAAGCATCTTGGCAGCCCTAACAACATCAGCATCAGAGGGCCCACTACTTGAACCTTCACCTGGCTTAGGAACCGGTACATACATAGCAGCTCTTTCATTAGCCATAAATTCAATTATTGCAGGGCTCAACTCAGTGGGTATGAAATTGACTTTAGGTTGTGTGTCACCAATGGGGTCAGATGTCTCTGTGGTTGTCTGAACTTCAGTATTCACCTCACTGCTGATCCTAGGATCTCTTCTGCTACGTTTCCTAGGAGGAAGATCAGTGGTAGGATCTTCTTGAGTATGATCAACAACAGCTTCTGTGGTAGTAACAGGTTCAACATGTGGAGGGCTCATATGAACTGGTTCATCAACATTTTCATTTTCTGCTGTGAGGCCTTCAGCCAGTGTCTTTGTTTCATCAACATCATCATTAACTTCATCATCTTCAAGCATCTTATCATCTGCAACATCCTCTTCACTTTCAACCCCAGTCAAATCCACGTTCTCAATTTGCTCTTGTACTCCAACAAGAGCTTCAATTATTTCAACATCATGCTCTTCAGCTACGATGGCATTTATCTGAGCAGGTGCCTCTTCTTGAATTTCAGCAAAGGCCCCAAATTTCTCCAACTCTCACTTATTTTGATACTTGATCTCAACATTATCTCTTGATTTTTTATTCAGCCATGTAAATACCGAGTGATTCATCATCTTGACGTCATATGTTTGCATAGTAATTTGCAACTTTGGATACTTCTTTTCTAAGATCATCTGCACAAATCTTGGAAACATGTACCAATACTTCTCATTTAATGTGTTTACATTCACCAACATATCATCGAAAACACTCTTTGAGTAGTTATACTTCCATCCTTCAATCACTGAAACTACTGCAGAAGTTTGCTTCAACGTCAGCTTATCGAGACTACTCTTGTTCCCACTTATACATACTAGATAAATATGAGCCAGAAATCTCCAGTATGGATGCAACAGCTTCTTGATTGTGGGAGGAGGAACAACTCCCTCATAGCTCATTTTGACCAATACTTCCATCACCTCTTCTTTTGAATACTCCACCGGATCATCAGCTGCATCTCCGAATAGCAAAACCTCACGTAGATCTTGTTCACTGACTGAAACTTCTGTACCCTGAACCTTTGACTTGATGACCGTGTCTCCTTTCTTTGTCGTTGCATTATCCCAGAAATCGTTGATCCAGTCTTCTAGAATAACAGGATTCTCCCGAAGAGAATGAGCCAATCTGCATGTATTTAGACCCACGATCATTGACTTGTACATCTCAAAACCCTTTGGAGGATCTGATAAATAGAAAGAAATGTTCATTGTCTTCTCCCATGCTGGAACATGAGAACCTGCCTTTTTCTTTCCTGTATCTGCATCAAAGGAGACGAATTAGTGCTAAGACACACAAGCTAAAACCTAAAATTCCTGAGTTTGACCGTAAACTGGGTCAAACTAAGTCAACTGTTTCAAAGTAATTTTACAATCCTTTTAAAAGAACAACACATAATCGTATTCTGTTAAAAGAACCACAAAAATTATAATGAAACAATTAATAGATTCAAGGTTTTAAAATCGACCCAAAGGTATTGGATCAGGCCCAAAATATAAGAGCTTGTGCGATTGAGAATGCCTTGTGCGATCAGGCATCTCTTGTGCGATGGCACTTTTGTAATTAATTTAAAGGATTTTAATTAAATAATGATAAAAAGGATCGCACAAGACTAGTCAACAGAAGTCAAACTGATCCAATCGCACAAGACTCGGTCAAAGGAAGTCAAACGCACAAGACCTGGTCAACATAAGTCAATCGCACAAGAAAAAGGTCAACAAAAATCACCAAAATTTCAATCGCACAAGTCTGATAAACTTCAAGGACAAAACAGACTTTTCACTTAAAAGATTTAGGGGCAAAACCGTCCATCCTGGCTTGTGCAATTCACTCTGACGGTGCGTGAAGTTAACTCGCCGTCTCCGGTCATCATCTCCGGTGAGAATTTCATAAATTCCGGCGACAATCTAGGGTTTCAATAACAAATTTTATGGCTAGAACTAAGGATTTTGATCAATGTCTTAAACCAATATCAACATTGTAAAACCTTATAAGCCCTAAATTTTTCGATTTCAGCATAAAATCCCTTCTAAACACACAGTGTTCTTCAAACAAACAACCCAAGACTGACAACCCACCTTCATAACATTCAGAGACAATAAAACAAACAGAAGTACTAACCTTTAGATTTCTCTTTTGATTTCGACATGACTGTAGCAGATGAAGAAGAAGATAAACAACTTGTGCGATCGGAGTTTTTGAAGATATTTGAGAGAACAATTTTCAAATACAATGTTTGTGAAGTTTCAAATGTTTCTGTCGCACAAGTTTTTATAATCCCTAAAAGATTTGATTTTCAACCAAGGGGGCCCACCAAGTGTGCGGTGGGCCCAACCGTCGTTTTTAATAACCCTTTTATTAGCCGACACTTAGTTTTGAAAGGAGTTTTAGATTTTGTGGGGCCCACCAAGTTTACGGTGGGTCCAGCTCAAATCCCGAGGATAAACCTCAAAAACAATTTTGTGCAAGAAATATTTTGTGAAAATTTGGTCTTTTTCTCGATTCATAAACGCACGGCCACAAGTTTTTAGAATTTATATACCACAAAATAAATATTTACATGCACAAAAATTATCATGAAATATTTACAGAGAACAAAACAGGATACACACCAATTTTGCATGCACTTTTCTTACGGGATCAAATCACAGAGTTTCGGGCTAGACTACATTTATCAACACTAATTTACTTTGGTAGATCTAAGCGATTGCCAGTATGTTTTTCCTCTTAAACTTATCTCCCTATGCCTTTGTCAAATGACGGTCTGCAACTGATTTATCATGTTTTCATTTTAATTGATATGAACACTCAAATCAATCACGATCAAATCCCGGAATTTTAGATTTGAACAGGCTATCATACGAGTAGTTTCCCTACCACATATTTTACAAACCCGTTCTAGGATTCTGAAACCTTGACTGGACTGGATTGAGAAGAGAACATAATGGATCAGCAGAGATGGATATAATATACAAATCAAATGAAATTTTCTCAGTTTGATATAGGTTTTTATTTTTGGGTTTCTTTTGGGCACTAGAGGGCCTCTTTCGGGTGTATATGATCCACAGAGCGACAACGTACAGCTAGGTCTTTGCTCATGCAAAACAGAAGCCGACGTTGCCTAGCACCTCCAGGTCTTTGCTCATGCAAAACAGAGGAGATACACGAGTTGGTTAGAAAAGATTTCAGAACTAGAACGAAATTGTGTGTATTGGGACGTCACACACGCATTCAAATAGCTATGCTCTAATTCCAAGTAAACGTTCTTTCCTGAGGTCATAGAATAAATATCAGTGTTCTACGCAGTACAAGTCAAAGAGTCCAGCCATCAGGATAAAGCCTACCAACACATCGCTCTAGAGTCAGACCATTTCAATATTGGTCTTACATGAGTCAGCCTTAATCCACATAGTGAAAATTCATTTCATTTCCCGGGTTGTAGCCAAGGCATAGCAAAACCAAAGAACTATTTTTGTATTTTTCTGATTTTTTAGATGTTTTTGTATTTTTCTGATTTTTCAAATGTTTTTGTATTTTTCTAAGAGACTACATCCCCCTAAATTTTTGCTTAAAATAAAAGAAAAGACAATTTTAAGAAACAAATTTACATAAACGAAGAAAAATATTTTTGTGTGACCGCGGTCAATCCTCGAATTCGACCATTTTGAGAAGTTCAAGAAGAGCAAGAAAATGTGCTTTATCAACCGGTTTTGTAAAAATATCTGCGACGTTGTCGTCAGTATGAATTTGATCCATTTTGATTAAACCCTGGTTGAAAGAATCACGAATGAAGTGAATTTTTATGGCAATGTGCTTGGTTTTTGAAAAATATACCAGATTTTTCACTATTTTGATAGCTGCATCATTGTCACAATAAATGGGAGTTTGGGAAAAATTCAAACCGTAGTCCACCAGCTGGTGTTGGATCCAGATAACCTGTGAGCAGCAGGCTGAAGCAGCTACATATTCGGCTTCAACAGTCGACATGGAGACAGTTTGCTGCTTCTTACATTGCCAGGAGATGAGGCGACCCCCCAGAAACTGGCATCCAGATGATGTAGACTTCATGTCCCTACCAGTGCCTCCAAAGTTGCTGTCAGAAAAAGCAGAAAGATCAAATGGAGATTCTTTTCGATACAAAAGTCCAAGCTGAGGCCTGCCCTTAAGTTATTGAAAGATTCTCTGAACATCATTTAAATGAGAAAGTTTAGGAGCAGCCTGATAACGTGCACACTGACACCCAGCAAACATGATATCTGGTCTACTGGCTGTCAAACACATCAACGAGCCAATCATCGACTGGTATAGTGTAGCATCAACAGCTTCCCCCTCCAGATCCTCAGTCATCACTGGTCTTTCTGCTATAGGAGTATTTGCGGGTTTAGCATCCTGAAGTTTGAACTTTGCAATAATATCGTCCACATATTTTCCCTGATGAATGAGAATTCCCTTGGAGTCTTGACGAATCTGTAGACCCAAAAAGAAACTCATCTCTCCTAACGCACTCATTTCAAATTGCTTCTTTATGACCTCCTCGAATTCCTTGCACAGTGCTTCAATAGTGGATCCGAAGATGATGTCGTCCACATAGATCTGCACCAAGATTTGATCCTCTCCCACTTTTCGAATGAACAGTGTCTGATCAATTACTCCTCGAGTGTATCCATGAGCGAGTAGATGCCCCGTCAGATTAGCATTCCATGTACGAGGAGCCTGATGTAGTCCATATAAAGCCTTATCAAGCTTATAGACGTGACGAGGACACTGTTTGTTCATAAAGCCCGGTGGCTGTGACACATAGATCTCTTCTTTTACTTTGCCATAGAGAAACGCCGTCTTGACATCCATCTAATAGACCTTGAATCCCATGTAGGATGCATATGCCAGAAAAATTCTGATTGCCTCCAGTCGAGCCACAGGAGCATATAGTTCATCGTAGTCAAGGCCTTCAATCTATCTAAACCCTTGGATGACCAGTCTTGCTTTATTTCGAACAATCACTCCGCTATCGTCTTTCTAATTACGATAGACCCATCTAGTTCCGAGTGATTTCTTTCCAACAGGTAGAGTAATCAACTTCCAGACTTTTAGTTTCTCAAACTGATTCAACTCATCCTGCATCGCGTCTACCCAGCTAGGTTCCAAAAGAGCCGTGTCAATTGTCTTTGGCTCGATTTGTGAGATTAAACATGAAAACAAGCAATTGTTGATGATTCCTGACTGACTTCTAGTCAACACACCAGCCTCTACTAGTCCAATCACATTTTCAATTGGATGATCACGTTGGACACTTGTAGGAATAGCAACTTCTGGTGCAGTGTCAGTCGGCGATACATTCGTTAAATGATCAACTACTACCGACTCAGTTTGATCAATGACTTGCTCTTCTTTTGGACCATTTGCGACAAACTCCTCAGGAATGGGACCATCAAACATATCATTTTGATCGTTGGGTGTGTCTTCATCATCAGACGTGTCTAACCCCTCCCCTCCATCATTAAGAATGTCGGTATAATCAGGAGCCACTTGAATCTCTGGAGTAGATGTTGAAGATGAGGCTGCAGGTGTGTGATCCCCCACAGCTGTAGAATCCCCATCAAATTCAACATCCCCCTCTTCTTCAGCATTATGTGGAACAATTGAGGGTCGAGAAACAACATTAGATGTACCAGAAGTACCTGCATGAGCAACAGGAGGATCATCAAGAATATCAAAAGATTTAAACAGATAAGCGTAGTTATAAAGAGTAAAAGGCCCATTTCCAGCATCCGTCTGATTTTCTTCGAGCCACTGCACATCATAAGACTCAACGATTTGTCTAGTCTTCTTGTTGTACACTCTATACGCTGTCTTGTTTTCATGAGCTGCCTTTCCAGCATATCCAATGAAATAGCATTCATCTCCTCTAGCATCAAACTTTGGTATGGATTCCAAGTGCAAAAGAGTGCATGGACAACCAAAAGCTCTAAAGTGCCCAACAAATGGTTTTTCACCAAACATTACTTCATGAGGCGTCTTCATGCGTGCCTTGTTAATAATAACCTTGTTTTGAACATAACACGCAGTATTGATAGCCTCTTCCCAGAAAAACACTGGGAGCTTAGAATCACACAGCATCGTGCGAGCTGCCTCAATTAGGGTTCTATTCCTTCTTTCAGCAACTCCATTTTGCTGAGGAGTCCTAGCAGCACTGTATTGTCGAGCAATTCCCCTTTCAGCACAGAAGAAATTCAATTCAGCATTTTTGAATTCGGTTCCATTGTCACTTCGAATGCCTTTCACTTTCTTGCCAGTCTGATTTTCCATAAAGATTATGAATCTTTTAATCAATTCTGCAGTCTCACTTTTGTTAACTAAGAAGAAAACCCAAGTAAAATGTGAGTAGTCATCAGTAATTACGAGACAGTAAGACTTTCCAGACAGACTGAGCACATTCACTGGACCAAAAAGATCCATGTGAAGAAGCAGCATCACACTGTTAATAGTGTTTACAGTTTTGGGAAAATGAGGTCGTCGATGTTGTTTACCCTTAGCACATGAAACACACCTTTCAAAAGTTAGGAAATCTTTTATAGGTAGACCCCTTATCAACCCCAGTTTTGCAAGTTGGTTTAGATTTTTCACATTTGAATGTCCCAAACGACGATGCCACAGCATAGCATTATGCTCAGAGATTTTAGTAAACAAACAGGCAACGCTTTCAGTGGGAGGTTTATTCATGTCAATGACATAAGCGTTGCCTTTTTGTTCAGACTTTAACAATTTCCATTCATCAGGAATGACCATTTCTGGTTTCAGAATAAGATAGTGTTTTTCAGTGAAGTGAGTTGAGTAACCGTTGTCGCATATTTGAGCAACACTCAGCAGGCTATGCTTCAATTCAGGAACGTAGTTGACATCTTTGAAAAAGAGATCACAATTTTTTTTTACTGTGCCTCGTTGTGTGGTCTTTCCTTTCTCTCCTCCCGCAAAAGCAACATATCCTCCATTAAATTCTTCAAGATCAGAAAGTTGGGATAAGTCACCAGTCATATGCCTGGAACAGCCACTGTCAATGACCCAGAGTCGAATGAGCGCCCTCCATAGCCATTCCTGCACAGTATGCGAGATTAATTAGATTTTGGTACCCAAGCCATAGTAGTAGTAGGCACACCCTGTTCATTAAAATATGTAACTTGCATCAAAATCAACTTTTCTTTAGAGTAGATAGGTTTATTATTGATGTATGATAATTTAGGAGAGTTATTTGGAACATTATTCTTAGGTTTCCAAACTTGCCTAGGACTTTCCAATCTCTTGGATGCCTTAGGCGAAATAGAAGTGGAGTTTGGAGTGTGATTCTTTGTTTTCATTTTCATTTGTTTAGCTTTGTTCCAATCTCCATCAGAAGGCTTCACTTTGGAATTCAGCTTCCTAACAGGCTTAGATTTTGGAGTCTTCTCCTGTTTTGAATGCTTAACATTCCCTTTTGGAGCCTTCTGATGCTCTCCCTTTTTGAGTTTATCAGGACGATGCTGACAATTTCTTGCAATTTGTCCAGCAATTCCACATGTGTAACATATTGTCGTTTCACATGTGATTTTGCCTGACATTCATCAGTCTTTTCAGAACTTGAGGGCTTGTGTGGTTCCTGAGAAGCAAACGAGACATGTTTAACCTTATCTTTAGAAACAGAATGACATTTAATTGGCTTGTTTGATCTTGATTTTCGAGCAACATATTTTGCTTCATTTCCTCTTTTAGTCTCTTTTACCAACAGATTTTTAGACTTATCAACTTTATTAGGCAAAACAACTGAATTCAAATCCACACAAATAGAACCAAAATAAATGTCAGAACATTCATCACTCTTTAAAACAGAGCCCACACAATCTAAAGCATCAGAAGAAATTGAAATATTGTTTGATTTTTCAGAAATTAAAGAATTGTTTTTCTGAATTTTATTTTTTAAAACACGAAAAGCAATGTCATCCTCATCATCTTCATCTACCTAATCTTCAATAATTACTTGGTCTGCATTTGAAGCAACATGGTTAGTATCGTTTAATTTCTCACAAATGGTGTCACTTGATATAGTAGAATTGCTTTCAGCTTCTGGTGACACCATTGATTCAGAAGTATCAGAATTAATTTCCTTTGAGCATTTAGCAGGGGCTTCTGTGGTTTCATCACCATCTAACTCAACAGAGGCTCCTGATGTTGCTTCTGATTCTTCATTAAGCGAATCTTAATCAACTGTTTCAGATGGTTCATTTGTTGACTCTACTAAATCAACTGACTCTGACTTGTCACAGTCAGTCTTTTCATAGAAATCACACATTGAATCAGATGAAGCTGATGATTCAGTCTGAGGTGTCTCTGCTTACTCAGGTGATGTATTGTTGACAACAGATGATTCAAACATTTCTGACTTCTCAGGAATGACTGTTTCAGAAGTGTCACACATTGTATCACATGGAGAAACAGGTTCACTTTGTTTGCCATTTTTGAATTCTTTCATAAATTCAGTAAAACCTTTTTATCATGGCAAACTCAATGTTATCTACATTCACTCTAGATTCTCTTACCTCAGGCTCATGTATTACTGATTGCTTTTCAAAGGATTGTTGTGACTCAAATGATTCTTCCCTTTCTAACACTTGAAAATGTTTATCAACACTTATATTTTTCTCAAAATTTAAGGTCTCGGTGTGATTCAAAACATTTTCTGATTTAACGAATGTTTGTTTATAAGCCTGTTTTTCTAAAATGACTTCAGTATTATCAGGCCTAGTGATCTTTATCTTTCGAGGCTTGACAGGCTCAGGTTTTTTATCCTCTGGCTTACCATATTCCATCTTGGGTAGGTTGTCTATCTCCTCTTCAGTCATTGGAATTGAGGAATAGTTGTGGTTGTATGGTGGAGGTATGCATACAAAACCCAACCCTTTATTCCTCACTTCATTTTTGCTATACTTTAACTGTTGATATTTCATTTTTTTCGACCTTTTCACTTGAAACATCAAACTTTTTAAAATTAAATTCTGTATTTTCAAAAGTTGATTTTAAATCTTTAATTCAACAGTTAATTTTTCAGATAGCTCCTTGAAGTGGAGATATCGACAGTTCGCTTCGCTTAGATCACTATGCAACTTTCGAATATCACGCTTTTGTGCCTCTACCATATCTTTATACCCATTTAGTTTCTTTTTGATATAATTTTTTGATCTGGTATATTGAAGTTGCATAGTGAGCGACTCGACCTATTCTTTAAACCCTTTTACCTTCTCCTTACACTTTGAAGTACAACAAACATCGTCTACACATACCTCAGCCTCAGAAGGAATGTAGTCGTTCATTTGAGCCATGAGGGCATGGTAGATCGTTCCCTCAATGTCTTCAGTAGCGCTGAGACAACATCTTCTTTTACTTCTGCCACGAGAGCTTGATTTGATTGATATAACGTGTCTGTAGTAATTTGCATATCATTCATCTGTTGTGTCCAATCAAAACCCCCTCCTTCCTGAACCACCATTGCATTTCCAGGATTCGCAACTGATTCTGCAGGTTGAGTTCTGTCAGCAGTGTTTGAGGATGAAACCTGAGTGGGACAAGATACAGTGATGTTCGAAGTTGACACAACATTTGGAGCTGGTCTAGCTGCTGAACTAACAGTGACAGTAACATTTGGATCGACTCTATCCCTTCTTGGCTGTTTGCACTCTCGAGCATAGTGCCCAGGCTCATGGCAGTTATAACATCTGAGCTTAGCCTTGTTCCAACCAAGCTCATGATCAGTCGTTTCCCGTTTGTTCCTACCAGTTTTCTTTACAAAGTTCTTGGCTCTAAACACTGCCATGGCCATCTGCCAAGTGATATCCATTTCTTCAACATCATCAGGATGAATTTCCAGCAGTTCAGTAGAGTCGATATTATTCGCTACCCTTCCAGTAATGAACGCGTGATAGCAATTCATGAACCCTGTCATGAAAGCCATAGCTTGCTCAAATTCCTTCGAAGTAGCCACTAAGGAGTTTGTTGCAGCAAAAGCAGTAGTGATATTCGAAAGAAGTTGTGTGGGTGTAGGAGCAGATTGATTAGCAGGTTGTGGGGCAGATTTAGTTTGGTTCACTTGTTGAGCTGAAGCAGGAAAGTAGCCAGATTGATTGACATAAGTTCCAAGATTAGCGGAAACAGAGCAGTAGAAGGTGTTTGAAGCGAACTCATTCCTTGCTGAGACATCAAAGCAGTGTTGGTCATCTAACGCCCTGCGTTTTCATATTTTCTATATTTGGAAACCCTTGCTTAAAATCATATTTTTGGAAACTTTGTACTCTCGTATGCCGTCTTTCGTTGCAATCGATATATTATCCAAGACTCTTGGCTCGCTATTACACAATGAAACTCGATGCTCGTTAAACTAGTCAAAACTCTTAAAATAATGAGATTCGAAAGCTTCATGAAATGAATAATCGTTTAAAGGTTTTTATCCTAATTTAAATTCGTTCATAAATATGGTTATTTATCTATCCAATTTTATTTAATTAATTAAATTAATTATACTACGATAAAAACTTTTTGTTTGCTTTTATAAAAAAATAAATAAATAAATAAATAAATAAAAACTAGTTAGTTTTGTTAGAGTTCAAAGTTAGTTTGAACTAATATAAGTTAATCTAGTTAGTAAACCAAGTTAAATCACCTAGTAATTAATCCCTAAACTTGAGGGACCAGTTTGTAATGTCATGAAACTTGTTAAAGGTTAAAAACAATAAAAAGGGTGCTGCCAGGACTCGAACCCGGGTCACCCGCGTCAACACACGCGCGCACAGCCAGCTGAGCTATGTCTTCACCTTGAACAAACCCAGCCCCTAATATATTTATACACTCGTTCGAATGGCCTGATCAGCGCGACCAGAACCCTTTCAGCTCGATTTTAAGAGCGATTTTGATGATTTTTTGAGTTTTAAACCAACTTTTAACATTAAATACTCAACTACCAACTAATCAAACTCTTCCCTATAAATACCAAGCCTCTTCCAAGCCATTTACACTTTTCTAATCACTCTAAACTCTCCCAAATTAGTCTATAATCAGCTACAAATCTCAAGTTCGAGTGGAAACACCTACCTTCACAAAAATATGCATAACTCACTCATTTCTTATCCGATTCACTCGATTCTTTTTCCTACTTCTTTGGTTTGGCCTTAGCTACGTTTCCATTGGTTTTCCATAGAAAACCAGGCCATGGAACGTTACCAAAAAGGCTACAAAGTTGACTGACTTTTCTGTTTTCATCTAAAACATTGTTAATCTTAGTTGAACTTGAGTCTAACTCATCTCAAACCTATGTCCTAATGCTTATAACCTCATCTATGGTTAGTTAGGCTTAAAAACAAGGTTGAGACATGTTAAATCAGAGGTTAAAACCTCACAAACTTTCTATTTTGTTCAAGGGTTTAACCCACAAGTGATGTTCAAGTATAAAGCTTGATGATTGTGTGATTTAGGATTAGCTTGGGCTATCCTACTTAAAAATCCACACATTGCTTGATGTTTTTCCATAGATTAGTTGTTGTTATATCATTATTTCTTGTAAGTTCATGACCCTCCTTGTTGTTTATAACAACAAGTGTAGTGGTGAACAATAGAGGTACCTAAATGGAAGCTTTATTCTTCCTACCTCATGTATGAATTCCATGATACTTAGAGGTGCCTAAATGAAGACTTTAATATTCTACCTCATGCTTGACATATATGATATAGTATACTCTATGTAATACCTATATAACATTCAAACAAACCGAACTCTTGATGATAAACAAGTGGACATTGTCAAGTTAGTAAGTATATCATCTAAACATCCTATGTGATGGATGATTATTTTCATATGTCTATTTTCATGTCTTTAAACTTTAAATCTGTAAACCCTAAACGTAAACATCCTCTTAAACTCCAAATCAAACACATTCAACTTCCTAGTCTCAACAACCTTGTCACGTTGGATAAATCGGAAAGCACATGCAATTTTGTGAGTATACTCGAACCCATTTTACCTTTTAAACACTTTCGGGTGCAACATGTGTTCTATGTAAAAACACGAAAACACTTGAAACTATTTGAATCACACTCTATCCATATTGAAACATGTTAATCTCTCGCTAGTCTATTGGGAGTGAAACTTTGAACAATTTGATGCTTGTTAATCTCGTATGCTACGTAAACTATTTGTGTTGATATATGCTCATTAACTTTGCTAGCCCACCTTAACAATTATAGCGGTATAGGAGTAATGCACCGCCCACGAGTCTTGGGGTATTATTAAGTTAAACATGTTACCTCTCGCGATACTTTGGGATAGGCTATTTTAACGCATTGGATTCTTGGGTTTGAACATATTGTTACACAATCTCAGCGTACTAGTAACTTGCATATTGTTGTTCATGTTGGATACGAGCACGTCAAACAATTTTATTCTATGTTATACTATGTATCAAACTTGTATACTCGCCAACTTTTGTTGATTGTATTTTAATACATGTTGCAGGATTATAGACAAGATGATGCTAAGTGAAGAAACAAGATTTAAGTGGACTTAGAAACACACTTAGAATAAACTATTTTGTTGTTGTATATTCGAAACAATGTTGTTTATGTTGATTCCTTGTATTATACTTTAGCAATTATGAAATTCAATTTAATTTATATTGTCACATAGTGTTATGATGTTTTGAGCAATTTGTTCGTCTCATCCCGATGTTTCCCCCATCGGTTGGGGTGTGACAGATTGGTATTAGAGCCATAACTATAGGGAATTAGGAAAAGTAGGAATGCTTTTGCCTATTCTATAGTTTTAGAGCCTTATTCTTATGTTTTGCTTGAAACTACATGCATGCGACTTTATGTGTTTCTTATTTATTCTCTTTGAGCCTTTTAAACACATATGTCGTTTTATCCTTGTGTACGATACTTGACATGCTATTCCTATGTGTTAATACTTGTTTTATTATGTGTTAATATTTGTTTTAATATTTCATTCTTTATGTGCAATTCTCCTCAAGTTTACACTTGTTTATTTAATCTTCAACATACGCTTTTCCTCATACATTTTACTCGACTATTATAAATCCGCAAACACTCGTATTATACAAACGAGACAACTTCACCAAAATAGGCGTGAAACCCACAATTTGGTGAATGACTCTCAATCTTCCTATTCTTTTTACACGAGATTCATCATCAAGTTAGGAGTGAAGTCCTCACCTTGATAAAGAATTTCAATTTCAAATTCTAGTGGACCCTCGTCAACGTGTCGAAATTACATTTTGACCCGACGAGTACCAACCACACTTAGGGCACGAAATCGTCAAGTTAGGGGTGAAACCCGCATCTTGTCGACTAGTCCCACTCCTTGATTTTTCATAAATCCCGTCAAGTCTCGAATTTTCAATTGAATTGGGACATGTAGTAACCGGAAAGGTGAATACCGTTAACCGACGTGTCGGCGAGAGAATACCACCTATTAGGCCAAAGCATGCTTCTCAAATTCAAAAGACCTTTCGACCACTTTGGTTAGTCAACGTTCTGTTTTGGAACCATTCAAGTTTTAATCGAATTATGTTTTATTATTCTCGATCATTTATGATATCATTCCCTCTTTTCGAATTCAAATTATTTTTGAAATTTCACTTTTACGCATATATCGTACAAATACTTTTTCATACATTTATACATTATTCACATACATGATTTCACGTAATTTTATTTATACCCCTTGTAACAATAAATTGAGGCATATCATTAAGATGAGAGTGATTTCCTTACCTTGACGACTAACTCCGTTTCTTTTCTCATCTTACAACGACCTCACCAACGAGTTAGGGGTGATTCCCTTACTTAGGTGATCGTTACCAAGACTTACTTTTAATAGAGTTTATTATGTACACACTCTCACGTTTATACCTAAATTGACCATTATTAGTCAAATTCTTATTCATCTCAACATGCATTGCCTATTTAAACCTACTTCTTATCCTACAATCTATTTTCACATTCTCTCACATCCACGAAATTCTTAATATTACCGTAAACGCTCATTTCTTGATTTTCAAAATTTCAGGAAATGCTACTTATTAACTTAGTCGGCCCAATAAATCCATTGCCCACAAGAATTTCGTATTCCACGTAATTACTAAAACACACTCATCTCGCATCATTAAACTAAAGGTCGTTATTTTCAATTGAGAGTCAAACCAACATTTCATACAAAATATTGCAAATATTATTCGATCGTTTACCAAAACTCTTTTCAAAATCAACAAAGTATTTTATTGAGAACACTTTTCACGATCACTAAGCTCATATATCAAAATTCTTTTTCTAAGGATCAACGTTATCCCAATAATCTCTAAACTTCGAATTCCTTCGTTAATGGAAAGTTATTTAAAACAATGCAACCTCATTAACTTCTAGAACTTTTTCAAACATTACTCGATACGTCAAATGAATTTAAAACATGTGGGCAAGGAAACTTCATAAGAACCAATAATTTTCAACTTATGTAAACTCTTTTAAAACAAGAGTAGCATTTTCATTCTTTTACCAAGCACCATTTCACGCAACCAATGGATGTTTTGTATCCTATTCACTTGCACAAACTAGACTCTACACTCCTAATTCTACTTAATTTAGTTTGATTCAATTTTGCTCAAGCGACTACACGCACATATCATTTTACACGTTTTAGTCAATAACCCACAACAATCTCACGCATACCACTCGTTTTCTTCTCCTTCTTACTCAAACCTTCTTAATCTTTTTTGTGCTTTATTTCGTAAATTTCGATTAATGTTATAAACAAAATCATTATTTCTTACACTCATATTTATACATTGTATGTCTACACTTATATCCATACTTACACATTTATGTTTATAATTCAAAAATCAAACATTTACATTTATAACCACACTTATACAATTTCGTTTGTATCTATATTCATACCCATATACACATTCATGCATTATACGTTGGCACTTATATTCATTCCCCCTCGCTTACATTTATACTAATGTTCACATTCATATTTCCACTCGTACATTTTTTATACTTAAACATGTTTTTACACCTATAGTCATATTCACATTCATCTCATACATTTCACCTACACCTACACTTATACAATTATGGTTACACTAATATTCACAATCATGTTCTACTCATATTTATTCAATTATGCATACACTTATCTTCACGTTCATACACCTTGTTCTTACTTATACAATTATTCCTACACTTATATTCATACTCATACATTTTATTCATACTCGAACATTCATGTTTTGCACTCATATTCACGTTCATATTTGTGCTCATGCATCTTATGTTCATACTCATACTTATACTTGTATTCATACCCACACGTTTTGTGTTCATATTTATACTCATATTCACACTCATACTCGTGTTCATACTCTCACTTACACGATTTATGTTATACTCATACTCGCAATTATACTCACGCTTATACGATTTCTATTATACTCATACTTATGAATACTCTCATTTATACGATTTATGATTATACTCACATTCATTCGTTCATGCTCAAATTTGTACTCACATTTATACTCGCTTTTCATACACGTTATGCTTGTGCTCATACTCTTGTCATGCGTTTTGGTGTTTATGCTCACATGTGTATTCATATTTAAACTTATACTATGCACATGCTTTCTTCATACTCAAAATTTATACTTTCGCACCTATACGCGAGCGAAACCCGAGGGATTCGCTTACGTTGGTCTTATACTATTTGGAGCGCAAACAAGCTTATATGCTACATTTCTATACACACGCGATCTTATTTTCAAAATTTATGTATACCTTAATTCGTACGCAACTAGTACAAGCTATGCGGATCATGCGACGATCAATATAATCGCGGGTGCACACGGGATTATGATGATAAGCGTATGAGAACCATAGAGTGTACTACTGCGTATGGTGAGACACGAAACGTAACATTGCACCAAATAACTAAATGAACGTAACATGGTCAAACATAGTGGATACACCACTGGTACTTCCTATATATAAGTGTTTTCACCATGTTACCAAACTTTCGTAAAAGGTGTCATGAGAACTTCAGTGTTTTGCAGACCTTTTGGAACTAATTTAAACTTCAAACAACTCACAAAATGCATTATATCCGATTATCCACGATGAGACTTCATTCTTAAACTCGCTACTTTCGCCTATCCAGCACTTATGCTACTTCTGATACTCGCATTCATGTATTCAACATCAATCGTTCACTTTTATACTCTCATTATCCTCCATTATTCCTTGTCCTCTTATACGAACCTCGTTCACAATCACATCGGTTTAAAACATTCGAATCCTAACTGATCTCTTTACCTTTAAAACCATCTTTCTATTCTTTATTCTTGTGTAAACAACCTTAGTAGACCGTTATCACTTTATTTAGCAAACCTTCTCGTTCCTCTCAATAAACAACTTTTACAAATGTGCGATTTTATACTATCCTTCAAAACTTCCTATGCAAGCTACCCATCTTTCATCAAAATACAAACCGTTTCACACAAGATTCCCCTTCCTAATACGACGCATTTTAATACATATCCAATTGAGATTTTCAAACTTGTTTAAACTCGCTTTAACCATATACGCACCCTTACGTTTTCAATTATGTTTGGTACCTCAAATCAATTTAGACAAACGAACTCCTTTACAAATGTATCTTGTCGTTCTTCGAAATTTCTTACTTTTTACATTTCGAAATTTTCAAGTCTCAGTTTTGAATAATCACCTTTTGCCAAAACTCTTCAAGTCTTCCTCTTGAATAAATTTCGGGACGAAATTTCCTAAATGAGGGGAGACTGTAACGCCCTGCGTTTTCATATTTTCTATATTTGGAAACCCTTGCTTAAAATCATATTTTTGGAAACTTTGTACTCTCGTATGCCGTCTTTCGTTGCAATCGATATATTATCCAAGTCTCTTGGCTCGCTATTACACAATGAAACTCGATGCTCGTTAAACTAGTCAAAACTCTTAAAATAATGAGATTCGGAAGCTTCATGAAATGAATAATCGTTTAAAGGTTTTTATCCTAATTTAAGTTCGTTCATAATTATGGTTATTTATCTATCCAATTTTATTTAATTAATTAAACTAATTATATTACGATAAAAACTTTTTGTTTGCTTTTATAATAAATAAATAAAAACTAGTTAGTTTTGTTAGCGTTCAAAGTTAGTTTGAAGTAATATATGTTAATCTAGTTAGTAAACCAAGTTAAATCACCTAGTAATTAATCCCTAAACTTGAGGGACCAGTTTGTAATGTCATGAAACTTGTTAAAGGTTAAAAACAATAAAAAGGGTGCTGCCATGACTCGAACCCGAGTCACCCGCCTCGGCATACGCGCGCACAGCCAGCTGAGCTATGTCTTCACATTAAACAAACCCAGCCCCTAAAATATTTATACACTCGTTCGAATGGCCTGATCAGCGCGACCAGGACCCTTTCAGCTCAATTTTAAGCGCGATTTTGATGATTTTTTGAGTTTTAAACCAACTTTAAACATTAAATACTCAACTACCAACTAATCAAACTCTTCCCTATAAATACCAAGCCTCTTCCAAGCCATTTACACTTTTCTAATCACTCTAAACTCTCCCAAATTAGTCTATAATCAGCTACAAATCTCACGTTCGAGTGGAAACACCAACCTTCACAAAAATTTGCATAACTCACTCATTTCTTATCCGATTCACTCGATTATTTTTCCTACTTCTTTGGTTTGACCTTAGCTACGTTTCCATTGGTTTTCCTTGGAAAACCAGGCCCTGGAACGTCACCAAAAAGGCTCCAAAGTTGACTGACTTTTCTGTTTTCATCTAAAACATTGTTAATCTTAGTTGAACTTGAGTCTAACTCATCTCAAACCTATGTCCTAATGCTTATAACCTCATCTATGGTTAGTTAGGCTTAAAAACAAGGTTGAGACATGTTAAATCAGAGGTTAAAACCTCACAAACTTTCTGTTTTATTCAAGGGTTTAACCCACAAGTGATGTTCAAGTATAAAGCTTGATGATTGTGTGATTTAGGATTAGCTTGGGCTATCCTACTTAAAAATCCACACATTGCTTGATGTTTTTCCATAGCTTAGTTGTTGTTATATCATTATTTATTGTAAGTTCATGACCTTCCTTGTTGTTTATAACAAGTGTTGTGGTGAACAATAGAGGTACCTAAATGGAAGCTTTGTTCTTCCTACCTCATGTATGAATTCCATGATACTTAGAGGTGCCTAAATGAAGACTTTAATTTTCTACCTCATGCTTGACATATATGATATAGTATACTCTATGTAATACCTATATAACATTTAAACAAACCGAACTCTTGATGATGAACAAGTGGACATTGTCAAGTTAGTAAGTATATCATCTAAACATCATATGTGATGGATGATTATTTTCATATGTCTATTTTCATGTCTTTAAACTTTAAATCTCTAAACCCTAAACGTAAACATCCTCTTAAACTCCAAATCGAACACATTCAACTTCCTAGTCTCAACAACCTTGTCACGTTGGATAAATCGGAAAGCACATGCAATTTTGTGAGTATACTCGAACCCATTTTACCTTTTAAACACTTTCGGGTGCAACACGTGTTCTATGTAAAAACACGAAAACACTTGAGACTATTTGTATCGCACTCTATCCGTATTGAAACATGTTAATCTCTCGCTAGTCTATTGGGAGTGAAACTTTGAACAATTTGATGCTTGTTAATCTCGTATGCTACGTAAACTATTTGTGTTGATATATGCTCATTAACTTTACTAGCCCACCTTAACAATTATAGCGCTATAGGAGTAATGCACCGCCCACGAGTCTTGGGGTATTGTTAAGTTAAACATGTTACCTCCCGTGATACTTTGGGATAGGCTATTTTAACGCATTGGATTCTTGGGTTTGAACATATTATTACACAATCTCAACGTACTAGTAACTTGCATATTGTTGTTCATGTTGGATACGAGCACGTTAAACAATTTTATTCTATGTTATACTATGTATCAAACTTGTATACTCGCCAACTTTTGTTGATTGTATTTTAATACATGTTGCAGGATGATAGACAAGATGATGCTAAGTGAAGAAACAAGATTTAAGTGGACTTAGAAACACACTTAGAATAAACTATTTTGTTGTTGTATATTCGAAACAATGTTGTTTATGTTGATTCCTTGTATTATACTTTAGCAATTTATGAAATTCAAATTAATTTATATAGTCACATAGTGTTATGATGTTTTGAGCAATTTGTTCATCTCATCCCGATGTTTCTGCCATCGGTTTGTCGTCCATCTCATAGGACTTTAGCAATGATATCAGTTCAGAGAGAGTCATTCTAGCCAAGTCCCTGGTTCTTTTGATGAGGGTTTCATTTGTATCCCAGTTTCTTGGAAGAGCGTTGAGCAATTTCTTGTTGGTAACAGACTTTTCCAAACTGATATCATGGGTCTTCATATCACTGACTATGGCAACAAATCTCTGTATTTGATTTTCCAAAGTTTCTCCTGGGAAGTGATTGAACAGGTTAAACTTCTGAGTGAGCATTTCCCGTCTGCTTTCTTTCATCTCTTCATTTCCTTTATACATGGCCAGAAGAGCTTCCCACATTTCTTTTGCAATTTTGCAATCACGAACTCCAATGTCAATTTTCGGTGCAAGAGCAGAGTGTAGCATAGCAAGAGCCTTGACATCAATATCAAGTTTTTCACGATCCTCTTTAGTAAATTGAGATTCGGGCTTAGGAGTAGTTGTTCCCTCAGCTTCATTCACGATGTAGGTAATCACAGTTGGTCCATTTATGATGGATCTCCAGGCCTTTGGATCTTTTATTCTCATGTATTGAATGAATCTGAATTTCCATTCTGAAAAGGATCCCCCAGAAATGAGCCTAGGAATTCTGTTGTTAGTTCCAATTATGTTATATTTATCCTGGTTAACAGCAGCGGTTTCAGTCAATTCCAATTGATTAATTTGAGCCATTTCTGAAAAGACAATTAAACGTATAAGTAACATGTAATTTTAGATATGAAAAACAGATGATTATCCCTTATGATTACAATATAGTTCAAATGACAACTCAGAAGGTTCAATAAACAAAAATCCAAAACAAACCAAAATCCGTATAACAGTCCACAAGCCCAATCAGTTCAGTCCATGTGAATAGGTCCAATCACACTCGCGCAATATGACCCCTTTGATCGCACAAGATGGGTCGCACAAGATGAGTCGCACAAGATAATATGACCCCTTAAGTTGAACCGCACAAGAAATCACTTCCAATTGAACCTTTATTCAATCGCACAAGACAGCACCTTCAAATGAACCTTGTGAATCGCACAAGAGGTCAATTCTGATAGACCCTTTATCCGAATCACACAAGATGTTCCTTCAATCTGAACCTTTTGACTCGCACAAGTGATCAAAAGTTCAAAAGAAAAGTCGATCGCACAAGATGCTCCTAATCGCACAAGTCATAAAATTTTGGGCCTGAATTCTTGAAAGCCCAGTTACGTTCAATCGCACAACCCACCATTAGTCGCACAAGCTTATTTTGGAAGTGTAATGTCACAAACTTTCAACCACAATCCCGAAGAGTATGGTGATTTTATTTTCCGAATCTGTTTGAAATTTTCCGCAACAAACTTTCTGCAACACAAACAATCTTGCAAACAAACAGATCAAACCCACTATAATTCAAAAATTCTGATGAATAATTGATGATGTTCAAAGCACAAAAACCCAGAAATATAAATTCTTTCAAAGAAATTTTAACCAAAAGTATGATATGTTTAACTAAAACCCTTTCAGTTTTAACAAACCAAAATTTTAATATCAAAAAGATCAATACTCAAATTTCAATTTTGATATCTAAGACAGTTGGTTTTTACGAGAATTTTAACCAAATCAAATCAAAATTCCAGATTAACAGACCCGTTTTGTTTCACAGTTCGTCAAATTGACTTTAAACAAAACAGAAAAACCACTTTAACATCAGTGTTCGTGCCTCAACTTGGGTTGATATTCAAATGCAAATAAACAAATTTTCATTAAGAAAAATAGACGACTCAAAACCTCTATAACCCAAGAAACAGTCGATAGAAGAAAAAATATAAATATAATGGAATAACCAAAAAAAATCAGACCTTTCTTTTTCGAAGTTGAACACAAATCAGCAGCGAAACAGTCTTCAATCTTCAAGATATCAGATCAAACTGAACCCTCGCAAGACTACTTAGGCTCCGATACCAATTGTAAGTCCAGAATCACTACAATCGGATATCAAACACCAAACAAGTAGCGGAATTACAAGTGAGATGTAGAAGATCGAAAAACAAATTGTATTGATTCAAGAACAAGAGCACACGATTTCTAGAACCGTCTAGTACTCAAGTCGTACAAGAACACAAAAGTTTGCTAGTGAATCAACAACCATAAAAGACTAAGGACTCCCCTATTTATAGTTACATAGGAGATCCTTTTACCTTGGGCCAAGCCCATACCTCATGGATCACAAAACAACCAAACAAGTCCACTATCTATTTCGAACCCAACCCCTACAAAATAACCCAAGACAGACGCAAACCTACACTAGTTTATGCCCTTACAGTGAGTATACTTCGAAATTTTTTGAGTATGCTAGAATCGTACCAACTCTGGCCTCGCCAGAACCGTACTTATTTCTCACTACATTTGGGGATTGATTAGCGAGATCCGCGACATAGTCAAGGCTGCGAGACCCCGAACTATTGACGATGCAGTCGAATTGGCCAACACATTGACTGACAGGCTGGTACGCACGAGAGAAAAGAACAGGAAGAAAGAATTGGCTCAAAAGATTTCCCAAGGTTTCTGTTTGGGTAATAATAGTAGTAACTCCAAGAAAAAGGGAGCCAGGCAGTCTTCCACCCTGCCATTTTGCAGTAACTGTAAAAGAAAGCATTTTGGAAAATGTAAGGTGTACTTCAATTTCTGCAAAACACCGGGGCACCGAGCGGAGGAATGCAGGAAGAAATCCACAGTCTGCTACAATTGCGGAGAAGCAGGGAATTTTAAGCCAAATTGCCCTAAATTGGTCAAGGCAACTGACAACAAAGCAAAAGCGACCGATGGACTAATAAGAAGAATGCTAGAGCCTTTCAGCTAACAACGCAAGAGGCAGATCTGATACCGGACGTGATAGCTGGTACGTTTCTTGTACATGATGTTTACGCGAAAGTATTATTTGACTCTGGTGCAAACCAAAGTTTTATAAATACTTCATTCTGCCAAGCTCTTAAGCAACCCTTAACCACATTTAGGCAAGTTTATACGGTAGAAACGACAGAAGGAAACTCTGTCAATATAGATAAGATACTGTAAGAAAGTAAAATAGAACTCTCAGGACATAAGTTCTCGGCAAACCTTCTAACTATAAATTTAGCCAGATTCGACGTTGTGTTAGGAATGGATTGGTTAGTAACCAACCATGCTCGAATTCCATGTGATCAAAATTCTGTAGAAATACGTACGCCAACAGGGGAAATAATTCTGATTTCGGGAGATAAGCCACGCAAACCAATGAAGTTCATTTCAGTAATGAAAGTTGTTAGTTACGAACGTAAGCAAGGCATAGTGTATATGAGTTTAGTAATCATTAACTCTAAAAGCAAAGAACTTAAGGAAATTCCAGTAGTATAAGAATACCCCGATGTATTCCCAAAAGATCTACCTGGTTTACCACCAGATAGGGAGGTAGAATTTAGAATTCAACTAATACCTGGAACTGCTCCAATAGCTAAAGCACCCTATCGTTTAGCACCAACAGAAATGTTAGAACTGAAAAAGCAGTTAGATGAGTTGTTAGGGAAAAGGTTCATACAACCCAGTTCATCCCCTTGGGGAGCACCGGTGTTGTTAGGACGGTTCGATGCGGATGTGTATCGATTATAGAGAATTGAATAAGGTTACCATTAAGAATCGATACTCGTTACCTAGGATTGATGATCTTTTTGATCAACTTCAAGGAGCTAGATATTTCTCTAAGATAGATTTGCTCTCCGGGTATCATCAACTGAAAATGCAGGAAGAGGATATTCCTAAAATTGCTTTCAGGACTAGGTACGGTCACTACGAGTTTACAGTCATGCCGTTTGGATTAACAAATGCTCCTGTAGCATTCATGGATATGATGAATAGGATCTGTAAGCCGTACTTGGATAAATTTGTAATTGTCTTCATCGACGATATACTTATTTATTCCAAAAGCCAAGAAGAACACTGTAAGCACCTGCATGCACTCTTAACCCTGTTAAGAAAAGAAAAGCTTTACGCCAAATTTTTGAAGTGTGAATTTGGTTACAAGAAGTGCAATTTTTAGGACACATGGTTAATCATGAAGGCATTCACGTAGATCTTTCTAAGATAGAAGCTATCATAAATTGGAAAGTCCTAAAGTCAGCTACAGAAATCAGAAGTTTTATAGGACTAGCTTGATATTATAGACGCTTTATCCGAGACTTTTCTAAAATAGCTATTCCATTAACTAAGTTAACCTGTAAAACTATTAAGTTTGAATGGGGACCTAAGCAGGAAGAAGCCTTTGAAGTATATTATGATGCTTCAAAGCTAGGATTAGGATGTGTGCTAATGCAGCGTAAGAAAGTGATTGCATATGCATCAAGGCAATTGAAAAAGCACGAGGAAAATTACACAACTCATGATTTAGAATTAGGAGCAATAATTTTTGCCCTTAAGATTTGGAGACATTATTTGTACGGTAGTAAGTTTACTGTCTTTACAGATCATAGGAGCTTAAGATACATATTTGGGCAAAAAGAATTAAACATGAGGAAAAGAAGATGGAAATCTTAAGTGATTACGACTGTGATATTCGATATCACGAAGGAAAAGCAAATGTAGTAGCCGATGCCCTAAGTCGTAAATATCATGAGAACCAAAGGCGAGTTCGTGCTCTTAGATTAAATCTACAGTTAGATTTAATGAAACAACTAAAAAGTGTTCAAGAAACAGCGAACAAGGACGATGCTGAAGAAATGAAAGGAAGAATAAAGGAATTAGAGCAAGGAATTGGTGGAATTTGGAGATTCCATAAGAAAAGAATTTGGGTACCTAGACAAGGAAACCTAAGAGATAAGATATTAGAGGAAGCCCATAAATCTAGGTATACGATGCATCCTGGTAATAACAAGATGTATCAAGACTTGAGGAATAACTTTTGGTGGATAGGAATGAAGAAGGACATAGCTAGTTACGTTTCTAAGTGTTTAACTTATTCACAAGTTAAGGTAGAACATCAGAAACCTTCAGGTTTACTTCAACAATTAGAAATGCCAGTATGGAAATGGGAACTAATAACAATGGATTTTGTTACTAAACTACTGTAACAACTCTCATCAAAAGTCATAATTATTAAATTAATTTGACCAATAGGAAACCTTAATTGAGACACCCAAGTGATTCTTTGCAAACCCTAAAATTTTCAGAACAAACAGAATCAGGATTAGGGCCCCTAAAACTCAAGGGGGGATAAACCCTAGTGGACGATTATCCACTTAATTCGTTGTCAAGTAACTGAAATTCGAGTATGTCAACTCAGCTAAGCTAGTTTCAGTCGTGGCTACCCTATAGTCTATTTTGATTCCATACGGACCGCAACACTCTCAACCATACGGTTCGTAAGCAGTCATACGGACCGCAACAATGATAAGCTTACGGTCCGTAAGCTAGCAAAATTTTACCTATAAATAGCAGGCTGTGGCACTCGAATTCTGAACATTTTACGTCGAAAGAATTCCATTCACACACTGAGATACGAACTGTTATTCCGAAATTACACCCCCGGGTATTGAAATTCTGCTACAAAACAGGGTATTAGCACAATCGCTGCTACGATTCATTTATCCGACGATCAAGATATCCAATGCATGTTTAAATGCCGCCCACATTAGGGTTATACTTTATCGTTCGTCATTAATTTGACGGATTGTCGTTAATTCGATAGGTAAAGTATTATACTTTATCGTTCGTTGTTAATTCAACGGATCATCGTTAATTCGATGGGTAAAGTATTATACCTTGTCGTTCGTTGTTAATTCAACGGATCATCGTTAATTCGATGGACAAAGTATTGCATTTTGACATTCATTGTGAGAATTTGATCTCGTGAGTTATCGTAAATGCTGGATTGATTACTAACCCCAAATTGTGTGCTTGTTATTGAAATTAGGATAAAAGGCTAATCAGTAGGCTAGGCTCTGCCCGTATAAATCTGCAATGTGAGTCATTCTCCTTTTCTCACAGTTTGTGAGTTATTCTTTTTATCAAATATTTTACAATACCTCAAATTATTTTCAAGATTATAATTACAGGGACTAAGTCGTGGATATCTTGAATTACTGGTTAGTGGGGTATTGTGCACATTACTAATTTTCTCCCAGTTAGGTTCATTGACCTACTCGGGATAATCACTGTTGGGTTCATTGACCTACAGGGGTAATCGTCACTATTTAGGTTCATTGATCTAAAAAGTGGTATGACCATCGTCACCATTGTGACATGTCACCATTGTGACATAGAGCCAGATAAAAATAAGATAGAAGCCATTGTAATCGCTCTTATGCTGTAATTAATAACTATGCATCATTATGCAAAATAGAATGATTCACTCAGTATTTCCCGCTGACAAAACATTTTTCAAACATGTTTCAGGTGATCTGTTGTAAATCAGGAAAAGTGCTGGGGAGCATTTCAAGCTTAAGATAGTGGCTCATTATAAAATAAAGCAATAAGTTTTGTAACATAACGATTTCCTAGAAAAATCATACTATTGTAAATTATCGGGGTTTTATCCCGAGTTGTGAAATAAAATAATCGGGGAAAAATTTTAGCTTTAAACGATCATGTTTCCGCTGTTAAACTCAATTAAATAAATACCGCAGTATTTTCTGCCGCGGCTCCTGAAACGGGTCAAACCGGGTCGGGGGTCGTGACAGATAAAGGTGGTATCAGAGCCACTGGGTTAAGCTAATTAAGTATTTAGAAATACTTAATTTTTCCTGATTACTATTATGTGATTATATGTTTATTATCTGACTAAATTTTAATAGTATGGGCAAATTTTTATATAATATTGTAATATTTATTGCTCTATTATCGTTAATCGAAAAACATTATATATAAATTTATTTGATTAATATATGGAATTACCTAATATAGTATTACTATATTGTGGTAAAGAAATTATATTTTTATGTTTGAAGTATACTCTTATTTAAAATTATTGTTTAGTTATTTATTATTAATAATTTTATTATTAATAATAAATATATTAATAATAGTAGTATTAAGATTATTTTTAAATACTAGGGTTATTATCAAAGGCAGATATTGGATAGCCTAGCCTTAGTTAGGCATGGACTGATCACCTATGCTTAAACAAGGCAGCACTAACCAATATCCATCATGATAATGACTAGTTAATATATATAAATTAAGTCATTATACTTATTTAGTATATAGATTTTTATATGTTAACTACTGTAATAGTAAATATAAATCTTTAAATATTCTGATTTAAAGTTTAGTATTTTTATTATTATTATCTACAGT
The DNA here is from genome assembly GCA_030545235.1 of Helianthus tuberosus. NCBI lineage: Eukaryota > Viridiplantae > Streptophyta > Magnoliopsida > Asterales > Asteraceae > Helianthus > Helianthus tuberosus. The sequence goes on along the minus strand of CM060424.1, from coordinate 40,233,446 downwards.
CAAGAAAATTTATAAATAAATTACAAATAAAACCTAGTATGTTTTAATTTGTATTTGATTTGGTAGTATGAAATACTATTTAAAAAGTTGTTCTATAAAATTTTGTTATGACTTAGTAATTGTGTGTATGTTGCTAAACAGCATGAGTGATTTGTCGGAAGCCCTTCAGAATTTAAATCTCTATCCAGTAAGAATCGAAGTTTCCAGAGATTTAAATAGGTATATACCAGACATAGAAGAACCTATAGAATTTAACGCTTTACCTCTCAAGAAACCTAAGTCTAAGAAAATGGAAATTGGGGAAAGCTCTAGGCAAATTGAAGAGTTACCATCTCAAGAAGAATTAGATTTTATAATGGCAACCGATGATACTATTGAGCCTGTTAATGAAAATAATTTTATGAACTTAGAACCATTTATCCCAAACTCTTCTAATCATTGGAATATAGACGAATGGTTGGATAATGAAATACTGTTACAAAACCATCCCTATAGGCTTTTTCCTAAATACAATCCAGAACCTTTACCAAATCCACCAATAAGTAACGAGAATAGGACTGAACTCCATCATTTTGACAACATGGATGCTGGGAATAGGATCCAAGAGATTTTAGGACAGATCTCCTGGAAATACGATGAGAAGAAACGCCGTTACTAGAACATCACCTGATAAAGGATAGGGGATTATGAAAATATGGTTGTGTAATAGTAATAGTAAAATCAGTATGTGTAAAATAAATAATAAAACGGTTGTATATAAAAGCATGATATAAGAAAATTTTAGAAAGTTACAATTTTGTTGTATATTCGTTTATGTGATTATGTGCAATTAATTGTAATATTGAATTATTTCCTTTATACTAATTATTTATCTATAAATTAGATATCAGATGGAAAACGCTAATAATGAACCGGTTAATGAGGTTAATCAATCTGAGCAACAACCGGGGGACCAATATGTGACTAGGCAAGATATAGAAAATATCATTGCTCAAGAAATAGCCAACACTATTCCAGGAATAGTTGCTCAAGGGATAGCCAACGCTATTCCAGCAATCATTGCTGCTGTTAAAAATCCAATCGAACCGCAACAAGTTGTTCCTAGTAAACGCATTTCTGAAGATAATTTCAGTAATAGCGTAAATGGAGGTAATAATCATGTTAATCATGATAATGAACCACGGCAAGCTCCGCTCCCTAAGAAAAGGAAAGTTGCAACGCCTGGTTGCACTTACAAAGAATTTCTTGCTTGTAAATCCATTGAGTTTGCAGGTAATGAAGGAGCGACTGCAGTACTGCGTTGGTTAGAGAAAACCGAGGCAGTAATTGCCATAAGTAAATGTGTTCAGGATGATCAGGTTATGTATGTATCAAACCTTTTCAAAGAAGTGGCGTTAGAATGGTGGAATACGGTGTTACAAGCTAAAGGAAGAAATAGGGCTTATGCCATGAAATGGGAAGAATTTAAGAGTCTTGTAGAAAGAAAATTCTATCCCGAGTATGAAAAGGAACAAATGGCAAATAAGTTTCTAACCCACCGGATGATAGATATAGATTGTCGAGGGTATACTACGACATTCTTCAAATATGCTCGAGTGGTACCAATCCTGGCTTCGCCAGAACCGGTACTTATTTCTCGTTATATTTGGGGATTAATTTCCGAAATCCGTAATATCGTCAAAGCTGCGAAACCTCGCACGATTGATGATGCAGTAGAATTAGCCAATACTATGACGGATGAACTAGTACGGACAAGAGAAGAAAATAGAAGGAAGGAAGTAGCCCAAAAGATTACCCAAGAATTCAGTTCGGGTAACCATAACAAATTCAAGAAAGGAGGGAATGGGCAATCTTCTACTAGTCTATTTTGCAATTTTTGCAAAAGAAAGCATTTTGGAAGATGCAAAGGATATTGCAATTTTTGCAAAATTCCAGGACATCAAGAAGAAGATTGTAGGAGGAAGAAATTTTTTAAGTTTGCTACAACTGTAGAGAAACTGGACATCTTAGGCCAGATTGTCCAAAACTGAATAAACCATTTGACAATCAAGCCAAACCGTCAGAAGGAGCAAAAAGGAATGCGAGGGCCTTTCAGCTGACTACTCATGAAGCCGAGATGATTCCAGATGTGATAGCCGGTATGTTCTTATTTTACAACGTTTACACAACAGTATTATTTGACTTTGGTACAAACCAAAGTTTTATAAATACTTTACTCTGCCAAACTCTTAACTTACCGTTAACCAGCATTAGATAAATTTCTATATTAGAAACGGCAGATGGGAATTCAGTTAAAATAAATAAGGTTATGCAGAACATAGAAATAAGTTATAAGTTTTCTGCAACCCTATTATCTATGAAATCAGTTGAATTCGATGTTGTGATCATTATCTGAGATCAGAATTTCTTAGAAATTCAATCAACCATCAGAGAAGTAGTTATGATTACAGGAGATAAACCATATAAACCTATGAAGTTCATATCAGTAATGAAAATTGCTAAATATGAACGAAAGCAAGGAATAGTATATATGATTTCAGTAATCATTAATACTAAAGATACAGAATTTAAGGAAATTTCTGTAGTTTCAGAATAACCAGATGTATTTCCAGAAGATTTACCTGGATTACCACCAGATATGAAGATAGAATTTAGGATTTATCAATTCCAGGAATTTTTACCAGGGAACCTTATCGGTTAAGCACAATATTGGTTTTTAAGAAAAAGAAAAGCTTTACGCCAAATTTTCGAAGAATAAATTTTGGCTGAAATGCAATTTTAGGTCATATTGGGGAATCATTCACTTAGATCTTGCTAAAATAGCAGTAATTACCAAATGGAAGATTCTGCAATCAGCAATGGAAATTAGGAATTTTGTAGGTTTAGTATTATAGACAGTTATTAAGGAATTTTCAAAATAGCTATACCATTAACTAAGTTAACCTGTAAAAATAGTTAAGTTTGATTAGAGATCTAAACAAGAAGAAGTTTTTAGGATATTAAAACATAAATCCTAGCCTTACCAGAAGGAATTGAAGATTTTGAAGTATAAGGTAATGCTTCAAAACTATGATTTGGATATATTAATGCAACGCAAAAAGGTAATTGCGTATGCCTCAAGGCAATTGGAAAATTATAAATTTAGAGCCATAATTTTTGCCTTAAGAATTAGAGACATTATCTGTATAGAAGTAAGGGTACTATCTATACGGATTATAAGAATTTAAGATATATATATTTTTAGGCAAAAAGAATTTGAGGCAAAGGAGATAAATGAAAATACTAAGTGACTACGACTGTGATATTTAGTATCATAAAGGAAAAAAAAATTTTAAAAAAAAACGGCAAGAGATAGTCATAAGAATTATACAGATAATAGATAAAAGCCGTTGAAGTTCGAATTGGAGACAAAATATAATTGGAAGTATCTCCTTGGAAAGGAGTAAGAAAGGAAAACTAAGTCCAAAAGTATGTAGAATCATTTCCAGTAATCCAACGTATTGGATCAGTTACTTATAGTTTACAACTACCAGGAAGGTTAGTTGGAATACATGATATATTTTATATATCCAATCTCAAGAAATGTCTATCAGACGAATCTTTGGTAGTACCTTTCCAAGATATAAAGTAACCAATAATGTTAAGTAAAGTAGGATTCAAAGACAGGATCCTAATATACTTGGAAACTGGAATCAAAAAGGAAGAGAAAGTATTCTCAATTATTCCAGTAAATCTCGAGGACGAGATTTTTATTAAGTTGGGGAGAATGTAACAACTCTCATCAAAAGTCATAATTATTAAATTAATTTGACCAATAGGAAACCTTAATTGAGACACCCAAGTGATTCTTTGCAAACCCTAAAATTTTCAGAACAAACAGAATCAGGATTAGGGCCCCTAAAACTCAAGGGGGGATAAACCCTAGTGGACGATTATCCACTTAATTCGTTGTCAAGTAACTGAAATTCGAGTATGTCAACTCAGCTAAGCTAGTTTCAGTCGTGGCTACCCTATAGTCTATTTTGATTCCATACGGACCGCAACACTCTCAACCTTACGGTCCGTAAGCAGTCATACGGACCGCAACAATGATAAGCTTACGGTCCGTAAGCTAGCAAAATTTTACCTATAAATAGCAGGCTGTGGCACTCGAATTCTGAACATTTTACGTCGAAAGAATTCCATTCACACACTGAGATACGAACTGTTATTCCGAAATTACACCCCCGGGTATTGAAATTCTGCTACAAAACAGGGTATTAGCACAATCGCTGCTACGATTCATTTATCCGACGATCAAGATATCCAATGCATGTTTAAATGCCGCCCACATTAGGGTTATACTTTATCGTTCGTCATTAATTTGACGGATTGTCGTTAATTCGATAGGTAAAGTATTATACTTTATCGTTCGTTGTTAATTCAACGGATCATCGTTAATTCGATGGGTAAAGTATTATACCTTGTCGTTCGTTGTTAATTCAACGGATCATCGTTAATTCGATGGACAAAGTATTGCATTTTGACATTCATTGTGAGAATTTGATCTCGTGAGTTATCGTAAATGCTGGATTGATTACTAACCCCAAATTGTGTGCTTGTTATTGAAATTAGGATAAAAGGCTAATCAGTAGGCTAGGCTCTGCCCGTATAAATCTGCAATGTGAGTCATTCTCCTTTTCTCACAGTTTGTGAGTTATTCTTTTTATCAAATATTTTACAATACCTCAAATTATTTTCAAGATTATAATTACAGGGACTAAGTCGTGGATATCTTGAATTACTGGTTAGTGGGGTATTGTGCACATTACTAATTTTCTCCCAGTTAGGTTCATTGACCTACTCGGGATAATCACTGTTGGGTTCATTGACCTACAGGGGTAATCGTCACTATTTAGGTTCATTGATCTAAAAAGTGGTATGACCATCGTCACCATTGTGACATGTCACCATTGTGACATAGAGCCAGATAAAAATAAGATAGAAGCCATTGTAATCGCTCTTATGCTGTAATTAATAACTATGCATCATTATGCAAAATAGAATGATTCACTCAGTATTTCCCGCTGACAAAACATTTTTCAAACATGTTTCAGGTGATCTGTTGTAAATCAGGAAAAGTGCTGGGGAGCATTTCAAGCTTAAGATAGTGGCTCATTATAAAATAAAGCAATAAGTTTTGTAACATAACGATTTCCTAGAAAAATCATACTATTGTAAATTATTGGGGTTTTATCCCGAGTTGTGAAATAAAATAATCGGGGAAAAATTTTAGCTTTAAACGATCCTGTTTCCGCTGTTAAACTCAATTAAATAAATACCGCAGTATTTTCTGCCGCGGCTCCTGAAACGGGTCAAACCGGGTCGGGGGTCGTGACAACTACCCAAAACAAGGAAAGGTAACGATGCAATCTGGGTGATTGTGGATCGATTAACTAAATCCGCTCATTTCTTATCAATGAAAGAAACCTTTAGCATGGAAAGACTAGTTAAGTTATATGTAGATGAGGTAGTATCACTACATGGAGTTCCACTCTCCATCGTATCAGATAGGGATAGTCGTTTCACTTCACATTTTTGGGCAAGCTTCCAACAAGCAATAGGAACACGATTAAATTTAAGTACAGCATACCATCCCCAGACTGATGGACAAAGTGAAAGGACGATTCAAACCCTGGAAGACATGTTAAGAGCATGTGTTATTGATTTTGGTGGAAACTGGGACGACCACCTACCATTAATAGAATTCTCCTATAACAACAGTTATCACACAAGCATTAATGCTGCCCCGTTCGAAGCACTTTATGGACGAAAATGCTGAACTCCAGTATGTTGGGCAGAAATAGGAGAAAGTCAGCTATCAGGTCCCGAGATTGTGCAGGAAACCACCGACAAGATAACCCAAATCAAGGAAAGACTGAAAACGGCTCGAGATCGCCAAAAGAGCTATGTCGATAATTGTCGTAAGCCGTTAGAATTTCAAGTTGGAGACAAAGTACTATTGAAAGTTTCTCCTTGGAAAGGAGTAGTCCGATTAGGTAAGAAAGGAAAACTGAGTCCAAGGTATGTAGGACCATTTACAATTATCCAACGAATAGGACCAGTCGCGTATCAGTTACAACTACCAGAAGAATTAGCAGGTATACATGATGTATTTCATGTATCTAATCTTAAGAAATGTTTAGCTGATTATTCACTGGTAGTACCTCTCCAAGATATAGAGGTAAATGAAAAGTTAAAGTTTGTTGAGAAACCTATGCAAATCGAAGACAGAAAGGTTAAGAATCTTAATCACAAGAGATTGGTTCTGGTCAAAGTAAAATGGGATTCAAGGAGAGGACCTGAATATACGTGGGAACTGGAATCAGAAATGAAACGAAAGTATCCTTACTTGTTCCAGTAAATCTCGAGGATGAGACTTTAACAAGGTGGGGAGGATGTAATAACCCTCGCAAAATTTTCTAATTCCCGTTCTAAAAAGGCACATTAAGAAACCCTAATTAAACCCCCCCAAGTGATACGGTGCGACCCGAAATTCGAAAAACGGATTAAACCAGCAACAGGGCCCCCTAAAACTCAAGGGGGAACCCCTAATTGATATTATCTTCATCAAACTGATGCAAAACACGTAATTTCAAAAATTTACAACTCATCAAGGCTATCCCAGACACCAGGCTAACCAAGCCTAGGTGGGTCGCCGTCGCGACACGTGCCAGCGGCTAGGGTAGACGGCGCGACACGCGGGGGAGACCCGAATCCAGTATATAACCTAGGGACTTGGCACTTGCATGAAATGTTTGTGACGACAAAAAATTAAGCTTCGTACGTTAATATATCTCCGTTTCTTTCAAAAACACCATCACAATCCCGAACCTCTGCTATGATAACAGGGTAATAACTCGATCACTGCTACGATACAATGTCCAATCGATTAAAACCGTTCCGATGGATGTTTAAGTGCTGCCTAAATTCGGGCTATACTTTGTCATTCGTCGTGGGGGTTTCGATCTCGTGAATTATCGTAAATGTTGAATTAAGTTACTAACCTAGTTTCGTTTGCTTTATATATTTTACTAGGTTTACCAGCTTAAAACAGTAGGCAGGCTCTGACCGTTTAAAATTGCAATGTGAGTCATTCTCTTTTTATCAAACGGTTTTACAAAATTTCAAATCATTTTTCAGTTATATTTACAGGGATTAAGTCTTTGTTATCATAAATTACTGACAGTAAGTGGGGTCTTGTATACATTACTTCTTTGGTGTCACTTTTAGGTGAACGGGCCTAAATAGTGATACACGTCACTTTTGGGTGAACGGACCCAATAGTGATATGACCACAGTCATAGATCCGGTCGAGTGACAACTGGATCAGATAATTATAAGATAGAGGCAATTGTAATCGCTCTTAATACTATAAATTATAACAATGTGTCTTTTGTATAAATTGAATGCACTCGCCAGTACTTTTCGCTGATAAAACATTTTTAAAACATGTTTCAGGTGATTTACTGTGAACAAGGAAAAGTGCCGAGTAGCACTCCAGCTTGAATGAAGTGGCTCAGTAAATAAATAAACATGTTTTCTGTAATCAGGGGATTTCCCGGTGAAATTCCTTTCTTGTAAAATACGGGGTTTTGTCCCGATATTAATAATAAAATAATCCGGTGTTTTCCATTTTAAACGGTCATGTTAAAAGTTTCCGCAGCCAAATAAAGACCAACACCACGGGTTTCTGTCCCGCGGCTTCCAAACCGGAAAAAACGGGTCAGGGGCCGTGACACAAAGGCCTAATGAAATAAAAACGTGATAACATTAATACGTGGGCAAACTCCCAATGATATAAAAACGTGATAACATTAATACATGGGCAAAGGCCCAATGACATAAAAACGTGGGTTAAGCCCAATGACATGGGCAAAGGCCCAATGATAAGAAAACGTGGGTTAAGCCCAATGACATGAAAACGTGGGTTAGGCCCACATGACATGGGTTCGGCCCAATGACATGCGTGCGAAGCACAGGGACATGTGAAGGGCGAAGCCCGTTCACACATGATTCAATACATACAAAATATATGTATACACTTATGAAATAAATAGATATAACAATCGAACGAACAAACTACCAACACTCTAAAATATAAAGTTGTTCCAAAATGAAAAGTGAAAAAAATAATAAGAATTCAAGATGAACAACTTGTTCGAGGTCCGAAAGACCTAGTGTCTAATAAAGTTAGTACACATGTAGGTTACTCACACGGACGCTCATTTTCAATAGTACGATTACACGGAACGCAAACTTATGAGTTCATGTCCCTCCTTTCAATGATTTCAAGGTTTTCTTTTCAAACAGTCGAGGGGAAATACATGTTAAAACTATGGGTATGTTAGCTATGGGTTTAGATGATAACATGATCAATGTACGTAAGTAGGATGATGACATAGTAACCATTAATCACTTAGTGACCAAGGTGCAAAAGGTGTAGATCTATAGAGTTTGAGACACGCTCCACTCCTGGTTGGTGCCATAGTAGTGCTTTTGTGATCCCAGAAATGTCAAGGTTGTCTCGGTTTTGTTACGTACTTATGGTACATAATGTCAGTGTGTTCACGACACTCTGATAGATCCTTAAACTCCATGAATGCTAATAACATACCATGATTACATTACAAGAGTACAAAGATTTCATATGATAACAATAACTGCATGAACTCGCTCAACTTTTGTTGACTTTTTTAAAACTACATGTATTTCAGGAAACAAGTCTTGAGCCGGTGATACACTACGGGAAACAGGAATATCAATGACAACGATAGCCGCTTTTGGAGGATTTGCCTTCTATATCCCAACTTCGCATGGGTATATAGTGGACAAAACCTCAATATGTTTTATGTCAAAAACAATCTTTTGTGATGTGTAGTATAACTTATAACTATGCTATGTTTAATTTTGTAAACGTTGTTGAAACTCTGAAACTATGTTGGAAAACTTGTAATCTTTTGTTGAAATCAATATATCTATGGCATCGTTGTTAGTTTATATGTTTACACATTTGGATGCAATGATTACCTTTCTTACGTCACACACAATACGCTTCCGCTACTACCAGGGTGTGATAGATTGGTATCAGAGCTCCGATTATAGTGAACCAGGGAAAAACTTTTAAAAAGTTTGGTCTACAATCACTATGGGCTCTCACATGAAAACAAAGTTGATAACATTACAAAAATGATTTCAGAAATATGACAAAATGAAAAAGGTTTTCATTGTGTCACAATAACACAAGGATCTATGATACGAGCTCAGCCATAAGTGGCGAACAAGGATCAATACATGGTTAGTCTATAAGGAATAGACTCGAAACATTAGGAATTACATGTGAAACACGAGAACAAAAACAACATGAGATTTAATGATTATATATATATATATATATATATAATGTATTTATATATGTGTTGTACGGAATATTTTGCCATGAACGAAAATGCCTTCGACTACGAATTCTATTATTACCCTTGACTCACGCTACGAGAATAACGACCTCGCATCCATTACGAAGCTTATGGCGGACATGGTTCCTAAGTGAGACCCTAAAGCATTGAACCCATGGAAGATGGTTGTTTTCCTTCGGATGCTTAAATGTCAGGCTTCGGTAGTGACAACGAGGCGGAGGTGGCGGCCTTGGACAACAACTCTACTAGTGGGACGAGGTCCCTGAAGCTCATGCTAATCGTGATTGATGACACTCTCGTCCAGACAAGGAAGATGAAGTACTCATCTCAAAGGTGGCCCTCCAGTTGCTATTGTTGTGGATTCTCTCTACTTCTGTTTCATCTAACGTTGTTCCCTTTCACGAATAATGACAACGGGCGTTAGCATGTGGACCATCACAAAGGTCCCTTCTATGTTGAAGGTATATAGACAATAGTGTCCTCTCTCTGACTGATCGTTTGCTTTGAACGAGAGAATGATAGGGTGACCATGCAAAGCAATTTATTATTACGGGGGCCCACGTAATAACAACTTATAGTGTATGGAAATCCTGGTGGGCTCTGTGGGTCAAACTAATGATCACTATCCATTCGAAATTCTTAAGTTGTTCAAGTTTCTATCTAGTAGAATGCTAACCAGAATGGTTACTATAACACTCTACGATACAGGAAGACCCCACGTATCGTTCGCACCTAACATTCAATCTATAACGCGAGTCGTGCGAGACTAGTCATCTAAACAAACAAAACTTGTTAGCCAACCAAGGAGGATTTTCCTCATCATTCTAGAATTCTTATACATGGACTGGTTCTTTGTTGTCTATGACACCTTACCTTATCTTGGTTATTGGAAATGATTACATTAAACTCCGTCGTTTGACATTTGTCTTATTCCAAGGGATGATGTGGCATGAGCCATGCTACAACCCCTTCATTGCATTTTATTCGACATCTATGGAAATTATAACAATTTTGTTGGAGGTCGTGGAGCTCAAGGGATATCAACGTATTCGTCACACGGGTTAGTGCGGCGAAGGATTTTCCTACTTTGGACGATCGAGACCCACGAGGTAGGAAGTACATACTGTAAGGATGGAGACGACCGTTTGGTTCCTCCTCCTCAACGAATTACCTATTTTCCCACTTAGGCATATGACCAATACACGCAAGAGGTACTACGCATTTTGTGTTGCGGTTATTCATATTATCATTGTTTTAAACATGTATGAACAATGCGATCTTGAGGTTTCCATGACCAGTTACATTCTTAATTCTTAGGCGTAGGGTAGGCTATAACTGTCAAAATACAAGTCTAGATCCTTTGATACTATGTATCAAAAATAACATGGCGTCGAAAAGAAAATCTACGCCCAAAAGGGGCAGTTAATCAGCACCCTACTATTAAAGTCAAACTAGAGTTATTTTTTATGGAACAACATGAGATTGCGGAAATTGCACAACTTGAAGTTGTTGAGTTGACACTAGTGATGGTACTGATGGTACCGGTAGTTCGAGTGGTTCAAATCCCAATGGGACGAGAACGAGTGGCAATGCCACACTTGGAGATGCAATCACACCATATTTTTATTCTAAGGCTTTTCCAGATTATAAGCCGCGAGACCTCATAGATATGAGAGGTATGGTAAGTTCTGTCCGCTAAATAAAGACAAGGAAGTTAGTTAACCGTGCTAGTAAATGTACTCCTAAGTGAACAATTTGGTAAACAAATAGTCTTCTGTTGAAGGAAACGTTAACTTGGTGGAAATCTCCAAGTGCAAACTATAGGGAGTAATACAACAAGAGATTGTCGTGGGAAGAACTCAAGGATCTTACGCGAGAAGAGTATGACTCGCTAGCGGAAAAATTCCAAGGTTGGAAACCGAACCCTAGAACTCGATCATGATTAGAGCTAATGTTGTTGGTTACCCCCGACACCTCTACAATCTCTTAAGGATTGTTGCATATGGGATAACACGTGAATCCAAATGCACTGAGCGCTACATTTGGGGTTTAGCCCTGAGATACGAAGCTGACATCAAGAAGTATGCTAATAACTTGCCAAAATCCTGAAAGAGATAAGTGAAACTTTCATCATGAGGGCACTTGCAAAAGTGCCAAGAGTAGCAGTGTGGTGAGACTGGGCACAAAACAAAAACTAATGAGTAGTTATACTCAAGAAAGAACAAGGAAATTTTAACTGTGGCAAAGAGATCACAACAAGCATGGATGTCTAAGGACGAATCAAGCAAGTGAATAAGTAGGTGTATGGGTGGAATTATGAATACTCCCCAAAATCCCGATGTTGCCATGGGTACGTTCTACTCTACAACCAGCATGTATCAATTCTTTGGATACCAACGTCTGCTTAACTTAGTGTTCCTAGATATTAAGCATATATACGAATTAGAGTCATGTAGGTTAGACATGTCCTACTCTATCAAGTTAGCTAATGAGGAATTAGCAGAGTCATGTGAAGTCATTAAGGGTCGCCGATACATTTTCTATCAACCAACCCGTTGCATCCATTTTGTCTGATACCGGTGTCGGTATTAGTTTCATCCCCCTAGAATTCGAAATATACTTGGCCAAGAGTTAAGTAAGCTAGACGTCCCCCTCATTCCATGGTATTGGCCAACGGTAAATTAGTTGAGTCGGGAGAAGGCATTAAAGAATGCACACTCGAATTTGAGCACATAAATTTAACATTGACCATCTTACCCATTCAATTGGTTTGTTACGACGCAGTTTTTTACATAGACAAGTTATCCGATAATCAAGCCGCAGCCATATGTCACGAGGAGATCATCTGCATCCCCCTGTCCGACGAAAGAACATATTTTAGTACACGGGGAGAATCAAGACATGCCACTACGAATTATTAATTGCATGAAGGCACGGAAGAGTCTGAGAAAAGGATGCATCACCTTTCTTGCCCATGTGGTTGACAAAAAGGCCAAGGAGCGTAAGGTGGAAAGCATACCCGTAGTGAAGGAATATCCCGAAGTCTTTCTGGAAGACTTGTCGGGACAACCTCCACAATGACAAGTTGTAATCCATATTGACCCAGTGCCAGGAGCTGCACCGGTGGCGAAAGCTCCATATTGACTGGCGCCCTCGGAGATGCAAGAATTATCTACTCAACTTCAGGAATCGCTTGACCAAGGATTTATTAGACCAAGTTTCTCACCTTGGGAAGCTCTGGTGTTATTTGTCAAGAAGAAGGATGGAACCTTTCGGATGTGCACCGACTACAGGGGACTAAACAATTTAACTATCCAGAGTCGGTATCCTTTATCGGGGATCGATGACTTGTTCGATTAGTTAGAAGGTTCCAACTTCTATTCCAATATTTATTTAAGATCCGGATATCATCAGCTAAGGATTCAAGAGGAAAGCATTCCTAAGACAACGTTTAGGACTTGCTATGGGCATTACGAGTTCCTTGTTACGCCTTTCGGCTTAACAAACGCTCCCGTCGTGTTCATGGATTTAATGAACCGGGTATGTAAGCCATACCTTGACAAGTTCGTGATTATATTCATTAAGGACATATTAGTATACTCACGAACCGAGGCAGAACATGAACAACATTTGAGAACTATTCTGGAGCTGCTTAAGAAAGAACAATTGTATGTCAAATTCTAGAAATGCGAATTTTGGATTCGCGAGGTACAATTTCTCGGTCACGTGGTGAACGAGAACAGAATGCATGTTGACCCAGCTAAGATAGAAGCCATAAAGAACTGGAACGCCCCAAATACCTCAATGGAAGTAAGACAATTTCTGGGCTTCGCGGGATACTATCGTATACACTGAGAATTTTTCTAAAATTTCTCAACCGTTAACCTCGCTCACTCAAAGGATAAAAAGTTCGATTGGGGTGAAAAAAAAAAGTGGCATTTCAACTACTCAAAGGTAAACTATGTCAAGCTCCAATCTTATCACTCCCGGACGGTGTCGATGACTTGGTGGTGTATTGTGATGCATCGCATCAAGGCTTTGGTTGCGTGTTAATGTAACGTGAAAAAGTCATCGCGTACACGTCACGACAGTTAAGAGTTCATGAGAAAAACTATACCACTCACAACCTAGAACGAGGTGCAGTGTTATTTGCTTTAAAGATTTGGCGTCATTATCTCCATGGTACTAAGTGTACCATATTCACCGATCACAAGAGTCTTCAACATATATTTAATCAAAAGGAATTAAACATGCGCCAACGTCGTTGGGTGAAGTTGTTGAATGACTATGACTGTGAAATCAAATACCATCCGGGCAAAGCAAACGTTGTAGCGGATGCTGTGAGCCGGAAAGAGCGAGTCAAAACATTACGAGTACGGGCTTTAGAGTTGACAATTCAAACGAACTTTACTACTCGAGTGCACGATGCACAACAAGAAACTCTAGAGCCGGAAAACATTCAAGCAGAATAATTGCGAGGATTAGAGAAACAAATGGAAACGAATAAGGATGACACCTATTATTTCATGGGAAGGATCTGGATTCCATAATCTGGCGGTCTACGAGACTTGGTGTTGGACGAAGCGCACAAGTCAAGATATTCAATACATCTGGGATCCGATAAAATGTATCAAGATCTAAAAGAATATTACTGGTGGCCTAAGCTCAAGGGAGATATTGCGACCTATGTTGGGAAATGCCTAACTTGTGCAAAGGTCAAGGCCGAATATCAAAAGCCATATGGCTTATTACAGCAACCCGAGATTCCCGTTTGGAAATGGGAACATATATCAATGGACTTCATTATAGGACTCCCACGGACCTCTCGAGGTCATGACATGATCTGGGTTATCGTTGATCGGTTAACCAAGTCGGCTCACTTCTTACCTATTCGTGAAAAAGACAGTACCGAAAAGTTAGCTGAACTTTATCTTAACGAGATTGTGGCACGTCGTGGAGTGTTTGTTTCAATAATCTCAGATCGGGATGGTCGCTTTGTGTCAAGGATTTGGCAATCATTTCAAGAATCGCTTGGATCTCGTTTGGATCTAAGCACAACATTTTATTCGCAAACCGATGGCCAAAGCGAACGAACCATCCAAACTTTGGAGAACATGCTTCGTGCCTGTGTGATGAATTTAGGCGGAAATTGGGATACTCATTTATCGTTGGTAGAGTTCTCATATAATTACAGTTATCACACGAGCATTAAAGCCGCCCTATTCGAAGCATTATATGACGAAAGTGCCGATCACCGTTAAGTTGGGCGGAAGTCGGTGACAAACAACTTATTGGCCCCGAACTAGTCTAAGAGGCTACTGATAAGATATAAAAAATATGAGACCGTATCAAAATGGCTCGTGACAGACAAAAGAGCTACGCGGACAGAAGTCGCAAACTATTATCCTTCGAGGTTGGAAACCAAGTTTTGACTAAAAGTATCACCTTGGAAGGGCGTAGCTAGATTCGGGAAGCATGGAAAACTAAACCTGAGATACCTTGGGTCTTTCAAAATTCTGGCAAAGGTTGGTACTGTTACTTACAAGCTAAAGTTTCCAGAAGAACTTAATAATATACACGACACATTTCATGTGTCGGACCTCAAGAAAAGTCCAACCAACAAAATAGTTATCATCCCAGCGGATGGAATTCACTTAGACGGCAAACTCCAGTTTACCAAAGAACCTATTGAGGTTATGGACTGGAAAGACCACAAGACAAGAAGAATTCGTATTAAACTAGTAAAGGTCCGTTGGAACTCGCGTCATGGACCCGAGTAAACATGGGAACGCGAAGAGCAGATAAAGACAAAGTACCCCGACCTGTTCGAGAAGATTCCTTTAAAGGATAACTCAACGTGAATTTCGGGACGAAATTCTTTTTAACAGGGGGAGAATGTGACAAATGGCAAATAACCGGTGATTCCGTACACTTTAATCACTATTTTTGGTATATAATCTCATGCAATTAGCGTAATTTAATTACGTAACTATGACGTATATTAGATAACAGTGTTAGGACAAAAAAACAATGATAAAACATATGTTGGTTTTCGTCGTATTACGAAACCAATTAAACAATGTCCTAAAAGTGTTGGTAGAAAGTGTTGCGTGCACTATTCACGGTTACACTATTCATGCCAGCAAAGTTGCTGAAACAAAACGAAATGATGAAAAATGGCATACGAATAACATAACCGAGTCCATAAATATATGAAAACACTAATGTGGAAACACATCTTGCAAAATACATTACTTTCAGGTACAACGTCCTAACCACAAAATCGTCTGTGCAGTTAAAAATATAATAATTCTAACTCGTCCGAACTATTAATTTAGCATTTCCGAGAGTCCAGAATTATGACAAATGATAACAAATACATGAAAACAATATGAGGATATTAATAGGATGTCCGAAACATAAGCTTTCGGTGCTGCGTTGCAACCCCCACAACTTGTTCGTTTTTGAACCGACAAGCTAATAAATAATATTTCCGACTCCAAAAAAACTCAACGGAAGACATGGAGAGCTAGTTAAGCTTATTTTGGGACTCGAAATCACTTCATGCATCGTTTGACGGCGGAATAACAACTTGCGACAAAATTTCATCGGTACGACGCAATAGTGTCGTTAACTAGCCGACGACCAAACGGAATGCATCTGAAGTATCGAAATACAATTTCTACTAGTTTAGTGAACTAGTTAAGGTCAATTAACAATCCGAATCCCTAATTACCCCTTAATGGTGTAATTAAACCCCTAATCACCATACTTTGGTTAATGACCAAAATATCTACATTTTTAATCAAGTTTTATAAAAATAATAATATAATACCCCCCCCCCCCCGCTTCATCCTAGCTGAAATCTAGGTGGGTCCCACCCACCATATTCATGTTGAATTTTTCAAGATTTGGATATGGCTCTTGATTGAAGTTGTTGTGGAAAATTATAAGTTACACCATACCATCACAACACTTCAAGACACCCTTTTTCTCCATCATTTTCACCACTCAAGTTGCAGAGAAACCTTCCTATATCCCCTTAAAATTTCGGCAGTCATGAAACCATCACAAACCCACCATAAAAATTCCATAAACACCTGATTTTTCACATAATCTAGCCATCACAAGATCATATGCACATGGGTTAAGCATAATGAGCATTTAGGGGAGTTCTTGGAGGCTTAATCTTCTCTTAATCTTCTTCTAAGCTTGTGCAAAGTTGTAAGCTCTCAAACCATCATATTTAAGCTTCTTATTACAAGAATTTACTAGAAGTACAAGTTGATAATCTTGAAAATCAAGAAAAACATAATCAAAAACCCTAATCTCAAACTTAATAATCTACTAATCATGATTGTTTATGTGATTATTTGTGTAGATTAGTGTAGTTAGTTTATGTAATCTTGATGATTATGCAAGTTTTGTTAAGATTAGTGGTTTAAAGTTTATATTTATGATGATCTTGTGATTAGTTTCATGTAGTATTTTAGATTAGTGCTAATCTAGCCATGATATACTTAAAAATGTGATTTAAACATATGAATGTTTAAATCACACAAGATCATCAACTTCAAAGGTTATGAGCATTTGTATGTAAACTTGATTAAGTGATTCTTGAAAGATTAAACCAAGAATGATCATGTGACAAGGCTTTAAAAAAACACTAATGAACTTGATTTTAACATAAAGCAAGTTTATGGAATTTTATATTTTAGAAAGTGTAGTATAAAAAGGTCTTGAGAAATTTTACAAAAATATGGGAATTTTTAAGAGTAGGAAAAACTAATAGAAACAAGTTTACATAAAAGATGAACTTGAAAAATTGTTATTTTTTTAAAGTCTTGGAAAATATGTACAAATAAGAAGCCCATGAGAATTTGAAGTTGAAAGTATATGATTTTTGCTTGTAAAATGATTTTTGGAGAAACTTGATGAATTGATGATGATTTAAAAAATTGATTAATGATTTAAATGCGTTTTGAAAACGTGAGAAACGTCATAGTTTAGGGGAAACTATGGCGAAATTTTCTAAAATCATAATCATGATTAAATAGGGGCTAAAGTGTGATTAAAATGGCTAATCACACTTAAGGATTTTAATCATGGTTAAACAAACTTTTTGGGGAAGAGTTTAAGTATTAAACATATAAGTAAGTTTCTGAATTACTTATAATGTTTTTTATAAGTTAAAAATGAAACTTATATACAACAAAATGGGAGTATCGTCATCCCGAGGAAACTGCTACGACGACGGGTCTAAAAATAATATATTTTTAGACACTTAACGGATGTATATTTTACCGATAACCAAACCCGGAAAGTTGAAAAATATAAAAATTACTAAGTATATTTTATAAGGAAAATAACATATTAGAAATCCTATACTTAGTGAATTTTTATAAAAATGCAAGATTATTAAACTTATGGACTCATAAATCTCATGTTGGGCAAGGCCCAATAACAATAATACATGGGCAAAGGCCCATTGGCCTTAAAACGTGGGCAAAGGCCCAATGACCCTAATACGTGGGCAAGGGCCCAATGACATAAAAACATGGGCAAAGGCCCAATAACATTAAAACATGGGCATGACCCAAAAACATTAATACATGGGTTAAGCCCAATGACATGTGCAAAGGCCCAATGACATAAAAAACGTGATAACATTAATACGTGGGCAAAGGCCCAATGATATAAAAACGTGATAACATTAATACGTGGGCAAAGGCCCAATGACATAAAAACATGGGTTAAGCCTAATGACATGGGCAAAGCCCAATGACAAGAAAATGTGGGTTAAGCCCAATGACATGGACAAAGGCCCAATGATAAGAAAACGTGGGTTATGCCCAATGACATGGGCAAAGGCCCAATGACATGAAAATGCGGGTTAGGCCCAATGACATGAATGCTAATAACATACCATGATTACATTACAAGAGTTCAAAGATTTCATATGATAACAATAACTGTATGAACTCGCTCAACTTTTGTTGACTTTTTAAAACTACATGTATTTCAGGAAACAAGTCTTGAGCCGGTGATACACTACAGGAAACGGGAATGTCAATTACAACGATAGCCGCTTTTGGAGGATTTTCCTTTTATATCCCAACTTCGTATGGGTATATAGGGGACAAAACCTCAATATGTTTTATGTCAAAAACAATCTTTTGTGATGTGTAGTATAACTTATAACTATGCTATGTTTAACATTGTAAACGTTGTTGAAACTTGGAAACTATGTTGGAAAACTTGTAATCTTTTGTTGAAATCAATATATCTATGGCATCGTTGTTAGTTTATATGTTTGCACATTTGGATGCAATGATTACCTTTCTTACGTCACACACAATACGCTTCCGCTACTAGCAGGGTGTGATAGAGTTCGTCTTCCTAAGGATGGGCCGATTTTATCTCACTTGTTATACACGGATGACGCGATGTTAATGGGGGATTGGTCTAATTTCAAATTCGCTAAAATGAAAAGGATTCTTAGGATATTCTATTTGTGTTCAGGATTGAAGATTAACTTGCATAAATCGATTTTGTATGATGTTGGTATTGACAACGACGAGTTGAAGACAAAAGCGGATGTATTAGGGTGTAAAGCAGGTGACATTCCTTTTCTTTATTTGGGCATCAAGGTAGGAGCGAACATGAACAGGGTATCAAATTGGGACCCGAAGGTGAGTACGTTTAGGAGGAGGCTTTCGAAATGGAAAGCTAATTCTTTATCTATTGGAGATCGGGTAACTTTAATTAAATCGGTTCTTGATAGTTTGTCCACTTATTATTTTTCACTTTTTAAGGTGCCATTGAAGATTATTAACATGTTGGAAGGTTTTATAAGACATTTTCTGCGGGGTGGGTCAGACGAAGTTAGGAAAATGAATTGGGTTTCGTGGGATGTGGTTACAAAACCAATTGCGGATTGAGGTTTGTGTCACACCCCTATTTTTCCACGTATTACCGGTGGGGAGTATCGTGACGTAGTTGATATCATCATAAGTCAAACAACACAATATATAAATGCACAACGGAAGCAAAGATAGATTCATTTCAACTTAAAGAAATTGTAATATTAAATATCACGAAATAGTTGAAACGGATCCACAGGCGGATCAAAATAAAATAAGATATTGTTCAACAGTTTATTTGACATCCAAGCTTGCGAGACTTATTGAGGACGCTAGAAAACAGCCAGCCTAGTACGAGTAGTACCTGCACTTAACCTTTTGGAAAATACGTCAGTTTACACTGGTAAATACAATTTAACTGACTCATTTTGAAAAGGTTTGAAAATTGATTTGAATGCACGTGGCACAAAACATTTTATAACTTGGGATAATTATGTAAATATAATCTTGTAAGTGAATTACATGTTACTTATGCGTTCAGTAGCCCGATCTGTAGACCGGGTTAAAGATTAATAGACACACCACATTATTTGGTTAGGCACTGACGGGTGTACGCCTACACCCCGTGCTTAGGTCGTGGCCATCTCGTAAGATGATGCCAAGGATATCCGGGACATGGTCATTAACCCCCCAAAGGCTTTAAGCAAACAAAACATTTCAAAACGTAGCATATCAATGATTTAACCTCTATTCGATTAAAGATTCAATGCCGGAACAAGCGGTATTTTATATACCGTACCCCAAGCCCGTATAGGGAAAATAAGTTAAAAGTATTTACCTTTGTAAGTATAAATCACAATTAGCGAGTGTAGGTAGCTTTTACTGGTTCTTCTATTCTGGAACAAAGGTTTATGATAACCTATTAGATTTCTAACGGGTCTTTATTTAAGTCTAAGCTTAGACCGGTCAGTTTTAAAGGAAGATACGGTTCAAACGCACGATTAAGCGAAGACCGGACAAAATGTGATTTAGACCCGAAAAGTTTGAATACTTGTATAATATGGGTATACTAAATACATTTTGGATTTTGAGACAAAGATGATAAGGTTTGACCCGTTTCGGTCAATTTATGCAAACTAGTTACATAAACCGAACCTGAACGCGAAAAGGGCGTCACGGGTAACCATAAGAGTCATATGCAAGTTCCCTGAGTTAATATGCCTTAAACATGTTGTGATATCAGTAAGGTATCTTCTATTATGCCCCGAACGAATTTAAATTCAACTTATGCCTTATAAGGGCATTTTGGTCATTTAAAAGTTTATAAAAGAGTTTAATTTGCAATCTGAGTTACAGGTCTGATTTATACAGTAAATACACTTAATTTAACATGTTATAACAGTAGAGTATGACCTATATGTGAAACTTATCATTTAAAACCAAACTATGCACCTTAGGGGTATTTTGGTAATTTCACTTAGGCTTAAAAGGTCAAAACTGGAAACCTGAGTTTAAAAACTTATACTTACTGTTAATATATGAAAATATACTAAAAATATCAGTAGGTATCAACCTTATATGTTTAATATGGTTTTAGCACACACTATACGTTAAAAACGCTTAAAAAGGCGATTTGGAGCCATTTCCGGGTTTTCCAAGGAAAGCTGATATTTTTATAATTTCCAGAAGGCTCAAAATATTTTATTTATCAAATAAAATCAGTAGAAAAAGGTTTGGGGTCAAAAGGATTTGTAAAACTCATTTTATGGCTTAAAAGGGCAAAACCGGCATTAACCGAATCAAACTTAGAGACCTATGTTATGCTCAGCCAAAAATTAAATAAAAATCTTCAAAAATCCTAAAATATTATATTACATCAGTGGGTAAAAAGTTTGATATCAAAAAGTGGGTTTAAATAGGTTATACGCTAATTACGTCGTTTAAGTAACATAAAGCTTTCAATTTACGCTAATGAGCATAACTCTTAATCTAGACCTCAAACTGATGTCAAATTTTTTTAGGTGCAAGTTTATAAATCAGTAACTAAGGTTTCTACTCTTTTACTTTTTCAAAAATCACGTTTTATAGTCAAAAGGGCATAATAGTCAACATTTAAGCATTAATCGGAAACATGCATATGAATCGGATAAGTAATGAACCAAGTTGTATAATCTCAGAGAGTTATACTTATGTGAAACCTGGTCCAAAATAAGCTCTAAGGCAGATCTTAAACATGCATAAACGGGTCAGAACTGAAAGTCAAGGAAAAAGTCAAATTATGCGACTTTCGGTTCCGATCCGGGTTTAAACTGAAAAATGTCGAGTTGAACATGTTGGGACATGTTCTTAGATTAGTTACCAAGTTATTTTAATGATCAAACAGGTTGCATGTATCCTACATTGCTAATTATGCTTAAATTTGAAAATAAACATTCTGTTGACTTTTTAAAGTAAGCTTTGACTCGACAATTAACATAGTTAGAGTGGGAATCTGAAAGTGCCCTTTTAAGGGTTTATTACCCACATAAATACCTACTTATAGGTACTTTCAATTCGAGAAATGACTGAGTAAATTTCATTTAATCTCGAAGTCAAACTTAAATTACGACGGTTTGACTAATACCTAATTAACTAAGCTAAAACGAATTAGAAAGGGTTAAGAATACTTACAAGAGTCCTAATTACGATTAGAGATCACTAGAAAGCCTGAGGTTGATCAGAGGAGCTCCAGAAGTGGACTTGTGAATGTTTGCAAGTGAATGGCACAAAGTTGCAACCAAATGGTTCTTTATATATGCAATTTAATCTCATGAGATGGTGCCACAATAGGCTACAGGTGTTATAAGATCCGTCCAGGTGCCCCCCTATGCATGTAAAACCATTGGAGAGGCTCTGGTATAAAAAAACAATGGATTAAAGTCGGTTCAGACCTGATAACTGGCAGCTGGTCGTTTTTTTTGTCGCTGGCAGGTCGTAGGCGGGCCGCGAAGGCCTCCTCGCGGGGCGCGTACAAGCTAGCAACCAGCCAAACAAGTTTCCATTAATTACAATTCAGTCCTTGGTCCTTTGAAACGTGGTTTTGCTTATTTTTCTTGCACAATTGACCCTCAAACCTGATTTTTAAGGACCTTAGGACTCTTACAAACTTGGTTAAGTCCTTGGTTAACTTTGTGCTTACCCGAAAAGTCACAAATTTCAACGTTGACGCATTTAACCCTTCGTACACGGTTTTGATCATAACTTCCTCATACAATAACGAAACTTTATGAAATTTTTATCACATATTCTAGTGAGTATATTTTATCATTACAAAGCTTTGGGTTTGCCAAAAGGTCACTCAGAGGTATACTTTCAACATGTTGACACATTTAGCCCCTGTAGTTTGTAATTCCTCACTTTCTTTCATTTTCTTCTTCGTATGATCTATGATTTATTCGTTTAAGATCATAAACACCATGTAGGGTTATTGTAGGGTCTATTTATCCATTGTTGACACTTTGGACCCTTATATTCACATAGTTTCACTGTTTGTCAACTTTAGTCCCTCTAAAGTACCTTTTCACATATTCAAAGCCTATGACACGTGTCAATACATTATTGGACGTAATTTTTTCGAGGTGTTACAGTTTGGGAATAGCTAGTTTAGAGATGAATAATAACGCCTTACTCGCTAAATGTCTATGGAGGTTTTATAATGAACAAAAACGATGTGGAGAAGGGTGGTAGTTGCGATTCATGGTTCGAGCCGTAGTTGGGGGGTTGCGCCGGTTAATAGTACTTATACGAGTGCTTGGAAGAATTGTGTTTCATTTTGGAACAAGTACAAGGTTGAAGGAATGGGTTTTAATAATATGATCCGTGGAAAACTAGGGGATGGGGCGCATATTATATTTTGGTTGGATACGTGGTTATTGGTGTGCGTTGAGCGTGATATGATTTTATTAATATTTTAAGTTCGTTTTACGCAATAGTCAAGTTTTAAATTTATAAAACACGATATTATACTAACACTAAACACACTCTTGGGCAAGTGCACCCATCGCGAGCGTAGTATAGTGTTGGCAAGATACCGAGGTCGTCCAAGGACACAAGAGCTTTTAATACCGGTTTATCGTCAACGTCTAATCGATCTAAATTTTTTAGAAAAGTTTTTAAACATGAAAATAAATCTAAAAATTAAAAGATAAATAAAATGAAAAAAAAATAGACAAGATAGAATCACTTGGATCCAACTCATCTTTAATGTACCCTTTGATGATTTTCGCACTTTCGGACTTTTTAAGAGATTATCTTAGTTATAGTAGTAGGCCCCTATTTTGAAGGTGACGTTACCCTCAACCCAGTGGTTTGAGTCAACAGGGATACAATCCCAAAGGGTCGGAATATTAAAAGATAATTAAATAAGTTATTAATGCGAAAACTGGTAGGTCCCTCTTTTGAAGGTAACATTACCCTCGGCTAAGTGGTTTGAGTCAGCAAGGATACAATCCCAAGAAGCCGGTTTAATGTTTTAATAGTAGTTTACATATGAGGGGTTCAAGCTATTCGCACCCCCGCCATCCAATACCTTTGGGGCATTGAAGGAGGTCCTAGTAAGCTTGAAGCAAGTCCTCACAGGATCTATACACTGAACGAGACAAGAATTTTACCAAACCACCCTCCTAACCCCCTTCCAGGTAGTTAATGCACTTTATATAGACCGTAAATACATGAATGAGCAAATCAATGACATCATGAAGAAATGGTAAAGAAAATTCGCTTTCAACATAAGAAACTAATTATTAAAGTCATTAATACATACCCAATTAAAAAGTGCTGAAAGATTAAAAATCAAAAGTAATACATTAAAGACTTGCCTTCACCAAGTGATGTAAGAGATTAGCCAAGCATGGCCTTTGATTGACAAGAACTCTTACAATCAATCGTGGATCCCGAGACTACTACACACTCTAAAGATGATAGATGGATGATGGTGGTGGGTGTTGGTGTTGTAGTGGTGGTGGTGGAATGGTGGCAAAGTGAGAGGGAAGTGGTTTGCCAAGGGATGCCTTTGAAAGGAACCAAACACCCCTATTTATAGTCAGATCAGAGCCCTGACCACGGCCCCGTGGTCACTCATTTCTCTTCCTTCATTAATTGCAGCTGTCAGCAGAGGGCCCCACACGCCCCCGTGGCTCTTGGACACGGCCCCGTGGTAAACTCTTTGTTGTACTATCAAGATTAATCAAATCTAAGAGTTGACCACGACCCTGGTTTGGTGAGCACGGCCCCGTAGTGGGTGTGGAAGCTTCCGTTTGTCTTTTCTGCAAGAGTTGTCACTGACCACGGCCCGTGGTGAGATAACCACGACCCATGGTGAGCTGACCACGGCCCTGTGGTGGGGCTTCTGTTTCTCTTGTTTTTTTGTTCTTGGGATGCTGCCGAGGGGCCATTTTGTGTTGGTTTTAGCTGCTAATTTGCTTATTTTATTCGTTTACGCTCATTTGGATCTGTAAATATAAAATTAACAAAGAAACACATTTTTTCCAACATTAGTACTGAAAAAGGGTTGGTTTTACGCCTCGTTTGATGTAATTTATATGTTGCAATTTGTACACATCAGTTATGCACTGACCCACTGAAAGATAAATTCCCAAACTTGTTCGGTTTGGAAGAAAAACAAAAGGGTCCTGGTGGGTAATTGGGTTTGGCAGAATGGATCTGTTCGTATTTTTTTTTTTGGAATGGCGTCGACCACCTGAGACAGCCAAAGAGCTTCATAACAAGCAAGATTTGGAGGTGTTGTTACAAGGGGTTTCCATGGAAGATAGGAACGATAGATGGGAGTGGTCTAATGGTACAATTGTTTGCTTTACGGTGGCAACGGTTAAAAAATGGATGTGTGGTCCGACTATAATTGTTGACCGGTTTGGTTTTACGTGGAGTAAGTGGGTTCCGATTAAGTGTAACATTTTCATGTGGCGAGCGTTTTTGGATCGCTTGCCCACTAAGATGGCTCTGTCAAGAAGAAGCATTCAGGTGGATAATCCTTTTTGTGTTTGGTGCGACAATAAGGAGGAAACGGTTGAACATTTATTTACAGGTTGTAGTATTTCAGCCGGCGTGTGGAATGGGATTTCTAGACGGTGTCGGATTCCAGATGTTTTCGCGTTTCATGTTTAGGACTTGGTGGATATTCACGTGTCATGCGGTGCGTCGGGGATCAAGAAGTTAGTTCTCCACAGGGTTATAATTATTGCGTGTTGGCGCTTGTGGAGGGCAAGGAATGAAAAGGTATTCTCGAGTAAGGAGCCGAACGTAGTGGAAATGATTGCGGATGTCAAGACTTTGGGTTTTTTTATGGTACAAACATAGGTTTAAAGAAGGTGTGGTTGATTGGGAGAGGTGGTGTAATTTTGATTTGATGTAATTTTGGTTGTAATTTTCGGATTTCGGCTTGCCATTTCCGTCTTGGAGATAGTTTGTCTTTGTTTGGTTGTTTAATGAAAGTTAATCTTAAAAAAAAAAAAATATAAGTGTACCTTACTTTATCATTTTATTTATCTCACACCTGGAAACACAAAATGAAATTATAAGTTTCCCTTTCCCTTCGTTTCTTCTCTCCTAAATTCTGCTTCTCTGCTTTTTTTTTCCTTTAGTAAACTCAGGAACAAGATGTAATTAAAAATTTAGATGTCAAAATTTTCTTTGGTGAAAATAATTGAAAATCATAAACAACAAAAGAAACTATGAAACTAAATAAATAAAAAATCTTAAACAACCACAAACCATATATTTTTTTCAGGAATGCTACTGGAATACAGTGTTCTCCAACTCAAATTGGATTAGGAATCGCCTACATAACATGTTCGAATGAGTATTCTTGAACCACCTTCATTTGAGTTAATCACTTATACGTTGTCCACCTTTTTTTTTTTTTTTGAAAGGTGAACTTCTTAATGGTGACCATTGTCACATCCGCAAATCGCGGACCCTCGCCAAGATTAAGGGCCCAGATAGCAAGGCCAGCGCTGGGTTTACCAGTCTTGGGTCGAAGGCTTTTCCCCGGAAACCGTACTGCCTCTACACGAGTTGCCTCGCTAGAGTAACAGCCGGATGAAAACCGGAGTGACGCTCAGGATCAAACCCTCCTCGGTAGGTTTTTCACCATCATTACGCACGGGTGTCCTACCCCCTTTCGCCACAAGCTGGGATCGAACCGGTGACCTCTAGGAGACCAAACCGGCCCTCAACCAACTGGGCTATTTGTCCACCTATCTAGTTAAGTCTTATGTTCTATGGGATATGCTGTTATTTCAACATGTGTATCTGTTACAATTGGTGTTTGGTTCTTAGCTACGTATTAGATAAATTTTCTAATTTATAGGCCAGTTTGTAGCTTGGAGCTGGTCGTCTTTTTATTATTATCTATTTTATTTTTCTTTCACAGTTCAAAAACAAGTTATATGTATTTTATCCAGTGACGGATCTAGCCACTATTATCGGGTTCTCCGTAACGCACTCAGGTTGCAATTTTTAGTAAAAACTTATATATAATTTATAGATGTTTTTTTGTGAAAATCTATATATGAACCAACTAGAAAGAAATTCTTCGTTTCGTTACTGATTATATCTTTAACACTATGCATTTATTGAATCTGGTTTGACGAGTACACAACTACACACGGGTATAGAATTCGGGATTTTCTAATGGCACACCCCCTGTCTATCCGCATACTTTTCCAATTCAATACGCATCATATAGGCCTATACGATGTGTATTGAAATAAAGTAAAAGACATGGCAGACTGACAGGTGCAGGTTATGTCTGGCGGCGGGCTTGATACGCATCGTATAGGCCTATACGATGCGTATCAACGCACTGATTTTTTGAAGTTTATTTTTGGTGTGTTGTGTCGAATGTGAACCCGAGAAAAGAAAGGGATTTCGAGCAGTTGGTCGATGACATGATAGATAAAGTTCTTGACATGATCATAACCATTTTCAAGTTTTAGGAAACGAAAGGGATTTCGAACAGTTGGTCGATGGCATGATAGATAAAGATCTTGATACGATCATATCCATTTTCAAGTGTTAGACTAGATAGTCCAAGATGAAATAT
Source organism: Helianthus tuberosus (assembly GCA_030545235.1). NCBI lineage: Eukaryota > Viridiplantae > Streptophyta > Magnoliopsida > Asterales > Asteraceae > Helianthus > Helianthus tuberosus. The sequence goes on along the minus strand of CM060424.1, from coordinate 40,206,027 downwards.
ATTAAAATCAGTCAAGCCCACCAGTTTACAATGTGTTATGGTGAGATTCTTCAAGTTTGCACAGTGGGAGAAAAGACCAGCACCCCTGTCAGTATTGTCATAATGCAATGAGACATAATTGAGATTTTAGCGGCTTGTTCCGATCAACGTTTATCGACATTGTTATAGGTGATGAAGAAACCCTAAAACGGAACATAATCTCAGATTGTCTAAAGAAGCGCTTTTATCATGTGTCATGTTGTAACAACTACCAAGGGAATATTCAGATCTCTATTCGGTCATCTTTCCGAGCTTTTACACACAAATATGTGGTTCCCAATTTGCGGAACATAATCCTAGATTGTCTAAAGAAGCGCTTTTATCATGTGTCATGTTGTAACAACTACCAAGGGGATATTCAGATCTCTATTCGGTCATCTTTCCGAGCTTTTACACACAAATATGTGGTTCCCAATTTGCGGAACATAATCTCAGATTATCTAAAGAAGCGCTTTTATCATGTGTCATATGGTAACAACTACCAAGGGGATATTCAGATCTCTATTCGGTCATCTTTCCGAGCTTTTACACACGAATATGTGGTTCTCAATTTGTAAAATATTATGTCAGTGGGAATGTTTTAAAAATCAGATTCAACTTTACGGCACGCTTACCTTAATCACATCTTCCATGGGGTCACAGATCCGACAATAGGGCCCACAGATCTTCAAGCCCACCAGTCTACAATGTGTTATGGTGAGATTCTTCAAGTTTGCACAGTGAGAGAAAAGACCAGCACCCTTGTCGTTCCGTATTTTCTCCTTTTCTAATTCTCGAAGAATCTCGTAACGTATTCTCTATTTCTCCAAATCGTCTGTAAAATTATAAAAAAAACAAACTATGCGGGCTTTCTATCCATATATTCCGTCCAACATATGACACATGATAAAAGCGCTTCTCTAGACAATCTAGGATTATGTTCCGTTTTATTACAGTCATGAGGTGGTCAAACCTTTCTAAAAGTAGAAAAAAATAAAACATTAACAACTAACAAAGATTGAAGAACAAAAGAAGAAGGTGTTCCTCTTTGTTACCAAGCATGTCATCTGAAACAATTAACAGGACATTGTTAACAGGTGCAACTTTACGGCACGCTTACCTTAATCACATTTTCCATGGAGTCACAGATCCGACAATAGGGCCCACGGATCTTATGCCCACCCGAGACCGACCTCTGGATCACACGTGTTGAATGATCAAGAGAAACTTCTTCGAGCTAACTGCCGATATCTCATCCTTCTTATCTTGCTATTAAACGAGGTATAATAGCTAATAAAATATGTTTAACTTTTGAAGGTTCTTTATATGCTTCTTTCCTGATGCATGTATGTGCCGGAAAGTAGAAGAGTCGCATTGCCGGTGCCGGAGAGATGTTGCCGCAAGGTGGACCGTCCCACCAAGAGCACGACACATGAAATCGAACAGTTTCTCCGTAGCTAATTTCTTCACTCACCGTGAAATCGAACAGTATCTTCATAGATTCCGTCCGGTTTCAAAGCCGGTTGATGATTACGAGTGTTTTAGGCTCGTTCAAGGCATGCTTGTTTGTGCGATTTACAGAAATAAGGACGCATTCCACGGTAAACGATGCAGCTGATGAAACCGGAGTTGTTATCTAGGTTGTTCAGTACTTTCGAGACGATTCAAGTGCGTCCTTTGAAGCAAGTTGTAACACCCCGAAAACGGGTTTGGTAATCAAACCACGTTAATAATAATGAACGGGTAAAACGCCGTTAGTGGTAAAATTAACCCGGTGAATATTAGGATTTAAATAAATAATCCTATGTTAATCAAAAAGAAGAATAAACGCTTTGAGAAACAAAGCGTATAAGAAGCCCGAGTTAACGGGGCTTAAAAATAAAACGGGTTATGACTTTCTCGAAACCACTAAGTAACTGGGAATATCAACCTAGTTAGTTAAGCGTGCTTAAAACAATAATGAAAACATGAATTAGTTAAACCTTTATAAAACTTGAGAACTTAAGGAAAGCTGAGGGGCCAAACATTAAAAACTGGAAACTTGTTTTAATTAAATAAAACTCTACACCAAAACACATACACTAAGTGTGTGTTCTGGTCGAAACTTCCAGGGGAGCCAGGAGCTCTCATCTTCAAACCCTAAATTGCTCAAATTGATCAAATTAAAAGGCCAAATTAGTCCCAAGTCAAAATCCAAGTTCATATTAGTGATCACCTAAGTGAAAGGATCACAAGGTATGTTAAATTTCGTCTTTTGGTTACATCTTGGAATTTTGATGAACTTAAGAATTCAAAATCTGAACATGATTGATCAATGTTTAGATGAGATTAGTAATGGAAACAAGTCTAGGCGTAAACCCTAGTCAATAATTTGTTAAATTGGTGTTCAAAGTTATGAAATTATAATCATCCATTATGTGTGTTTAATGGGTTTTGTAGAAACATGATGAACATTAGAATCATGAGTATCAAACTAGTGTTATTAGAATTCTATGAAGTTAGTTTTGATATTGAAGTGTTAATGAGACACTAAATTGAAAATGATGTTAAACTTTGTAGAAATAACTAGTTATGAACTAGTTTGTAAAAGTGTAAAAAATTATACCCACTAGGTGTTTGTTAAAATACCTAAGTGAAATCGCGTGTCTACTCGGTTGTAAGTAGAACATGATTTGATTAGGTATCCGTAGGAATGCCTAAAACATGATAAAAAGGGGTTTCATATATAGATGAAAACCCATAGATGTTGTCTAATGAATAAAGGGTCTTTGATAACTGATGAGATTGTCTAAATGAGTTATTGAACGTAAATTTGTGTTTTTGTATGATTAAGGGTAAATGACTTTTATAAGTCAAATTAACCAATGACGAAGTCGAATAGTAGTTTCGATATAGAATCCATAAGATGGAATTGTCGTATGTGATAATGACTAATCTAACCGTCTTACGAATTATGATGATAGTTTGACTCTTGACAAGCTAGATGGAGGCTTGGGAAAGAAACGGGTCAAACGGATCGAGTACGCGAAAAAGAGCATAACCAGATACAAGGTAAGTAAAACTTACACCCTTTTGTAGGACACGTGTTTATTTTATAAACTATAAATGCGACAAATGTAATATCCGAAATAAGGGTTCCGACACAATTGATACGAGCCGGAACAAATATAAATGATAAAAACCATGGTTTATGGTAAATGGGGTGAAACGGTAATTTAGTCATATAATGACTAAGAATTAATAAATTTTCGTTAAGATTACCTTATAGTGTAATTAATAATGAGAAAAGGGGTAAAAGGGGAAATTTAGTCAAGTTTCGACTAAAATAGATTGAAGTTTGAAGGATACCCATGGCAAGGTCGAAATGGGTTAAATATGTAAGAAAAGAATTTAAGAGAAAAAGGATCTAGTGGTAAAATCCAAAATGGGGCGGATGGGTGAATTGGAAATTAAAACCATGTTTTTATTCTAATTTATGTAAATGTTTGGTCTTATAGTCCAAACGGGTCAAATGGTGATGATAACACCATTTGACAATATCGACTAATGTTGTTGTCAAGTCGTATGTTAACAGGAGCGAATAGCAATTTGGATAATTGCGACGCCATAGAATATCGGTTAATTAAAGCGAGGTATAAAACAGGTCTATATATTGACTCGAGCTAGGTACGTATATATATAGATTTATAGTTAAAAATGCAATGTTGGTCAAATACCTTAGCAAAGGACCTTTGTCGTAAAAGGAGGAAATAAGTTGACCAAAACGCCCTTGACGGGTAAATCGGGCAAACAACCTTTAAGAGTTGTTTAGAAATAAGCATTTTGATAAATTGAATCCTTGGGATAAGTATAAAATGGAGATAGGATGTAAACAAAAAAGAAGCGTGATTTAAGCTTGAAAGTGTTAAATACCCTTAACGGGTCAAAATGAGTAGATGTGTAAAACGGGTTAAGATTTTCATAAGAAACCCGTAATTTGAACCTTGCATATTAGTAAATTGATATAACGTGATATGCATGATATTTTAAAGGTAACCAGCAAGTTTGTTTGATCAAATCACAAACGGGTCAAAAAGTGTCATAATTAAATTCCAAGCCGAGAGCTTGAAATCCAAAATTTATAAGTTCGAGTCTCGGGTTATAACTCCACATGATGGAGAATTAAATTACGGTCACGTAGGAAGAAATGTGACGCAAAACAGATCAAAAATGAGTAAGTTATGTCCATTTTGGTGAAAATTGGTTATGCTGAAATTGTACAGCATCAGCTACAGACATTCTGTGGAAATAAGGCTCTAGCGCCCCGCGACGGGATTGAGAGACTCGGTCGCGGCCCGCCAGAGGCCCTAGCGCCCCGTGAAAACTTTAGTCTGACCTGTCACGGCCCGCGACAGGCTTCAGAGCTGGAAATTTGTTGTTTATTTCATTTGTTTTGATTCACGGATTCGCTTAAACATGTTTTAAACCCCGTATGACTAAAATATTTCATGTTTTATGAAATGTCAGGTTTTCTAGGAATGCCGGATGACGATCAAGCTCAACGAAGAACCGAACACGATGCCATTACAAGCTTCCGCACATAGTTTCGTTGTTATTTTTAAACGGCGAATTTTTACAAATCATGATGTAACGTTTTAAATTGTAGAAAAGTTTTAATTAACCTGTATTTTCATTGTATATGTAATTATATCTACATGTTTATTTTCGTAAATGATACGAAAACCGTAAACCAATAGCAAGGGTGTTACACAAGTGTCTGTCTATTCAATTGAGATGAATCATTGCATTACATCCCCGTTGAAAACAAGTGGTTGTAATGATGGGACCCTTGATTTGAAACGCATAATGTGAAACACACGAATATGTGGTTTCAACGGATTGTTGGACTTCTTGTTCCAAATGCAGCTGATGAAACCGGAGTTGTTATCTCGGTTGTTCATTACTTCCGAGACGATTCAAGTGATGTAACCGGAGCTGTTATCTCGGTTGTTCAGTACTTCCGAGACGATTTGTTAGGCCTTAATCACATCTTCCATGGAGTCACAGATCTGAAAATAGGGCCCACATATCATATGCCCACCAACAAAGATATGGGATAAAAAACAACATTTCATATCTATGGGAACGGTGGTTATGGGAAATACAACTCCCAGATTGTCTAGAGAAACACTTTTATCATGTGTCATATGGTAACAAGAGTATGTTGTTCCAATATCATATTGTTGAGACAACAACAGATAATGAACGAATTGTTGGACTTCTTGTTCCAAATGCAGCTGATGAAACCGGAGCTGTTATCTCGGTTGTTCAGTACTTCCGAGACGATTCAAGTGATGAAATCGGAGTTCTTATCTCGGTTGTTTAGTACTTCCGAGATGATTTTTTGGGCCTTAATCACATCTTCCATGGAGTCACAGATCCGAAAATAGGGCCCACATATCATATGCCCACCAACAAAGATATGGGACAAAAAGCAACATTTCATATATATGGAAACGGTGGTTATGGGAAATACAAATCCCAGATTGTCTAGAGAAAAACTTTTATCATGTGTCATATGGTAACAAGAGTATGTTGTTCCAAGATCATATTGTTGAGACAACAACAGATAATGAACGAATTGTTGGACTTTTTGTTCCAAATGCAGCTGATGAAACCGGAGTTGTTATCTCGGTTGTTCAGTACTTCCGAGACGATTCAAGTGATGAAATCGGAGATGTTATCTCGGTTGTTCAGTAATTCCGAGACATTTGTTGGTATTCAAACATCTAGGAAACATTTAAGGGGTATTTTTGAGAAATTCATAGTTTAATACGCATCGTATAGGCCTATACGATGCGTATTAATCGAGGAAATTACTGAAATACCCCTGTTTTCTGATAAATTCAGGGGTATTTTTGAGAAAATTCATAGTTTAATACGCATCGTATAGGCCTATACGATGCATATTAAGCCGATATACGATACAACATAGGCCTATACGATCGTATATGGCATAATTTGAAATTTAGATTTATCGTGTTTTCCTCGGTTCGATGCGTATTCGTGTCGTTTTTTGACGAACTTTCACATATTTTATCATTTTATGACATATACCTTTAACATACGTCGTTTCGATAACGTTCGGTTGCGTGCGATTATCGTATTCTATGATTATGTACAGTTTTATTTGGAATCCACTTGTATTGTATAGTGTCGTGGTATATGTATATGCGTGTGGAAATCTCATTAGTCGTGTATTTTGACGTATTTTTGCCTATTTTGACGTATTCTAACATATTGTTGCGTATTTTATAGTTCTTTGACGTATTTGAGCGTATTCTAACGTATTTTAGCTTATTTTAACCTATTTTAGGTTATTTTTACATATTTCGGCGTATTTTTACGTATTTCGACTTATTTTAGCGTATTTTATCGTAATATGACGTATATTAACATATTGCAGCGTATTTTAGCATATTTTCATGTATTTTTAGCATCTTTTTTTGCGTATTTTAGGGTATTTTAGTGTATCTTTGCCTATTTTATAGTGTTTTAGAGTTTTTTTTTCGTATTTTATAGTATTTTAGCGTATGTTGAAGGATAACGCAAACAAGTTCTCCACTGTTTGTATGAGGCCTAGACATTTATCGAGATTGTTATTGGTGATGAAGAAACCCTAAGTGGAAGATAAGGGTTCTTTTAACTATGCTTTTATCTGTTATCTCAACGCTTCTTCTTACGTTACTGATCTGGAATTAGAGAACCGTTGTTATTTTAATGTAGCAATGAAGATTGAATGTGCAAACCGCAACCGTTTTTTACTACGGAAACAGTGGCTATGGGAAATACAAACCGCACTCGTTTGTAACTATGGGAAACACCAGTTTTCTTTTTGAGCTTGATGGATGTCCGTTATCGCAACGTTTCACCTTACATTACTGATCTAGCATTGGAGAACCGTTGTTATTTTAGTGCTTCTCAATCAGATATTATTTATTGAAACATAACTCACGGATCTTATGCCCACCTGAGACCGAGGAGAGAGAGAATGTTTGGGTACTTCTTCTCATGATTAAAAATGACTTAAAAGTCGGGGATGCGTGTATGTTTAAACTCAAGACATATCGGATTCGTTCACGGGGTTGTCGTAATCTCAACGCTTCTCCTTACATTACTGATCTGGAATTGGAGAACCGTTGTGTATTTTGCTTGCTGATTGTTGAAAATATTTGTTGAAATCGAAGAAAAGCTTCATGCAACCGAGACCGCCTTGTTAATTTTAATGAAGCAATGAAGATTGAATGTGCAAACCGCCACCGTTTTTTACTATGGGAACGGTGGCTATGAGAAATACAAACCGCTATCGTTTGTGACTATGGGAATGGTAGCTATGGGAAACACAAGTTTTCTTTTTTAACTTGATGGATGTCCGTTATCTCAACGCTTCTCCTTACATTACTGGCTTGGAATTGGAGAACTGTTGTGTATTTGCTTACTGATTATTGAAAAGATTTGTTGAAATTGAAGAAAAGAGTAAAAAAGATGAAATGAGGCGTGCATTGTTTAAATCTGAATCAGGTTCTCAAACAAACACTACTAAAGATGAGTTGGTGTTGAACCAAGAATATGAATATCACGGTGCAGACACGTGGGAAGAAAAGTCATTGGACTGCCGCAGATGAAGTCAAATGTGATCAAACTTGGACATCAGACGCAAATCTTGAAGCAAATATGTGGTTCCCAATTTGCGGAACATAATCCCAGATTGTCTAGAGAAGCGCTTTTATCATGTGTCATATGGTCACAAGAGTATGGTGTTCCAAGATCAATTCCAATTGCAGTTTTTTCAACTCTCCTGGCCATTTTCAAACAAGTGGTTGTAATGATGGGACTCTTGATGTGAGACACATAATGTGCGTTGATTGGATTGTAGATATTCGTTGCGTGCATTCATATTGTTGAGACAACAACAGATAATGAACGAATTGTTGGACTTCTTGTTCCAAATGCAGCTGATGAAACCGAAGCTGTTATCTCGGTTGTTCAGTACTTTCGTGATAAATACAATGTTCATCTTCGTTATCATTTGCTTCCTGCAATTCAAGCAGGCACGGATGCTAATCATACTGTTATTACATCCGAGACAATTCAAGTGAGTCCTATGAAGCAAGTGTCTGTCTATTCAATTGAGAGGAATCATTGCATTACATCCCCGTTGAAAAACAGAATCGATAAATTTAAGGAAAATGGGGTTGAAAGATCATAACCCAACAGTGGAGGATCTCATTCTACAGCTTCGATAAATTCAGGGGTATTCTCAAATAATGTTTCCTAGATGTTTGAAGACCAACGAATGTCCAAAGTGTTGCTTCTTCGTTCGTGTGACGGAAAGCTACCGCGTGACAGAAAGGTGCCTTGCAAAATTAAAAAAAAAAATCGACACCTTTAATACGCATCGTATAGGCCTCTACGATGCGTATTACTTTTTGATAAGGGGACATTGTCAGCCTTTCACTGACATAGAAGTTTGAACCAACCTCAATACGCATCGTATAGGCCTATACGATGCATATTGAGGGTATCGATTTAATTCCCCAAGGTGTGCCAATAATACGACTCATAGAATTATGATGCAAAACATAGACATGATGAAACCGAAGCATGGTCGTGATGGGTTTCAGGAAGGACACGGGACAGCCGGCGTGTCTACCGCGACTGCAGCCTCACGCCCACCTCATTTTCTGCATTCAATTCTATTTTTCCCCAATCAATGCTCCCTTTTTTTCACCTACACATTTTCACTTTTTTAAAAGCAATTTAACAATCAATCCTTTTTTAACTTGCAAAGTCCTATAAAAATCATTAATATTAATATTATAACTCATATTTGCAAAATATTAATTTATGTGGGGATTATGATATTAAAGATTAATGATTATGTAAATTTAGATTTGTTGATAACAGGGTATGCGAGACAACTTTTGAATGGATAAGTGTTGAACCAGTAAAGTGTTTAAACCACTAAGTGTTAAACCAATAAGATGTTTGAACCATTAAGAGCCAGTATAATGGTTAACTATTTAGAGACAAATGTCTGACAAGTTTAGATAAGATGTTTAACCAATTTAGATAAGGGGTCTTAACCATTCGGACTCAGTATGATGCTTAATCATTCAGAGACAAATATTTGAGTCATTCAGACATCTGATTGTGAAACAAACAATCTAAACTATTAAGTGTTGAACCAGTAAAATGTCTGAACCATTAAAAGTCAATTAAGAGTTAAAATAAACAACCCTTGAATTCTTATTATACAAATATATATTTTAATAATTGAAAGAAAGAAATTGTATTAAAAAATTTCATAAAATCTAGATTATTAATTATATCTGTGACTTGTTGGGTTTCAAAGAACAACATGGGACACACGTTTCATTCATACAAGAGAATGGTCCATGGGATATTCCTTCCCCATGTTGTCTTGTCTTCTTACTTACCATTTCATAAATGCACCATTTTATTTTCAGGAATACTGGATTTTAGTAATGTTAACTATTAGCCGTTGGCTAGCAACGGTTCTAACTTTAAAAATAATTAGTGGTGGTCTCATCTTTTCACATATTGTAAATCAATGGATTTTTACTAGCAAAAACTTAATTTCTTTTTGTCCCTTTTTTTTCTTTTCTATTAGTAAAGGTCTATTGGTTTACAATATGTGAAAAGGTGGGACCTCTAACGGTTATTTTTAAAGTTGGGACCGTTGCCGGCCAACAACTAATAGTTAGGATTATTAAAATTCATTATTCCTTATTTTCACATACATGCTTACTCATCCGTTTGCAAACAAATAAATAGATATAAAAAGTTAGAGATGGTAAAAAGAAGACATTAGACTTAACGTTATGGGATGGTGAAAGATGAAGAAAAAGCATTGCCACGTAAGCGTAAAGTGGTTTCAGCTTTCAGTTTCACATTCATACATTTTATTGGTATAATAAGTGAACTTTTTTTATTGATTTTTTAATACATTTTATTGTGACACACGAGTTGGTGATTGACAAAGAAATAAATATGTTTCTTCCCCACGCCCACTAGCTACTCCACGAGAATGAGGCCACATCCCCCTTTCACTGTGAAGGTAGGCAGTGTTAAGCGCACTGCGGCCTATGTAGTGGGGCTTCTGTGCCCCCTTCACCCTTTCGTAACACATGGCCTTAAATATGTTCTTAAAATCGACTAAACCATTTAAGCAAAAGTTAAATTATATTCTGTCAGGCCAGCAAGAGAAACATAGCGTGTAGTTTACAGTTTACCTTTATAAAGTATTAATGGTTTAATTCATGGTTTGAAGTTTGGAACCGTTCGTATAAATCGAGAACATTTATCTTTAGCAACTATACACACACTCAAATTTACGTCATGAATTCAATATATGTTAATTATTTGAACTTTTTTAAAATTAAAACTTGGTCAAAACTGTCAAACCGGCCAGTTTAGTTTGCCATTTTTCGAACGATATTTATCGATTCAGCCCATGCTTTACTAGACACATTTTGGATCCAATGAACACCCCAAAAGGACCAATCTTCAACATTTGTGTGATAAAAAAACATTACTACAAAATTTGATACACTTTGAACTCATTCATCATTTTAACATAAATAAACCATCTACACCTTCAATAACTTCTAAATGCTAACCTAACTTACAACTGGAATCAGTAAAAATATGAATCAAAATCGGCCTGAAAAAACGCTGTATGTATGTATACATCATATCGTCAAATTTTGAAACCTGAACTTGGGTAAGCATTGTCAACCATTGAATCCCTCTTCACAAGGGCTGTACAATTTATAGGCTCACTGGAAAAACTTGAGCATAATCCTGTAACTTTTAACCGTCTTCTTTAAAAACACTAAATATGAAATCTCGGAAGCGTTTCGAGTACTGTATGGGGTCCACAGCCGAAATGGAAGTCGGGTTGTATTGGAATGCCTTATAGGCATGCTCAAGCTTTTTGCTGATGTCATAATCTTGTAATATATCGATTATACCGAAGAAGAGGATGACATTGTAGAACTCTTGTGTTGGTTCACCAACTAACTGATTCTCGTGACTTCTAACCGTGAGTACGACCCGAGCTGGCATGTTAACGCCAAGCCTTATGGGGGCCCACCTGCAGAATCGTAATTTATTACATATGTGCTAAAAAATGGGTGGGTCAGGTAACGGGTCAAAACAAGTTAAGATTAAAACATCAAACATGTCACATTTATTACCATAAGAATAATAACAATCTAGGAGTTTGCATGCATAAAGAGCAGGCATTGGACCTATTTCGTCTAGCTGTGCTTTTTGATTGACCCGTTTGAGATATAACACAAACAAATCGACCCACTTATAACAAATCGTGTAAAAGATACCACCTAATAACTCACCGCGTAGGGTCAAGAGAGGCATCTGTATCTGCCGAAGAAACCCTAGGGCTTGACCCACTGCTATCCAGTTCAATGTTCCCTATGAATCAGACCAAGATTGTCACTTCAGGCTCTAGTTCATATATATATATATATGAGAGAGAGAAAAAAAACTGTAGGAGTACAAGATCCAGACAAACCACCTTCATCTGCCGATAAGTCCTGATTGCATGCTTGAACACTAATACCAACTAAAAGACTGTAATCCATAATTCTTTCCTGTTCAAGAAATTTACAGTCCGTATTGACCTGCCTGCATCAACACAATCTACTAGTTAATAGCAGTAGTATTAGACTAAATGAGACCCTGTAAATCCAATCAGGGTGGTTAAAATGTTCACCTATAGAACTCTTGAAACTGATCTTTCTGCAACCGGAAAATATAATTGAGGTCAAGATCTTTGAGGGTGGTATTTGCATCAATTTCAGACTCGGGTTTATCCGTTATTCGACCATGGGAAGATCCTTTTAAGTCGAACCGTCTGTTAATCGGTACATCGGTACAAAACAAATTTCCCATAACGACAAACCGCACCTACTCATGAACCAAAAACATAATCAGCAAGCAAATGTAACAAAATCTCAAGAAGGAAAATTCTTTTAACTGTTTTACTCTAAGTCATACCTTACGTTGTGAAGATCCGCTCAACTTCACACAATGTAATCCAAAAAATTTGGTGACGAGTGTGTTTTCGTAGGATTTCATATGCTGAAAGTACGCTGGAAGCATCCTCCTTAGTACCTGAAATGGTTATTAACATAATCGTGTCAAACAAACATTAGAATCATTGACATCAAGTAACAAAGAACGTGAATTAGACTGGAAGAATCGACTCACTTTAACTTCTGCCTTTTTCATTGTCTTTATCATATACTTGTTATCGGATGTCATGTAAAAGAAACAGCCGCTTTTTCCAGGAGATGAGAGCTCCCGAAGAGCCTCATTCCCGCAAATTGATAACATGTAATCCACTGGATCCACGTTAAACAAATTTCTAAGTGTCCTGAAACCATATATAGCATTTAATAACAACTACAATCAACCAAAACCGCGAAACATACCATGATATTTATTTAGCAAATCAAGTAAGAGTATCAAATAACCTGAAAACAGATGGACAATAGTCTTTAAATTTAAAATCACACGACTGATGAGGTGGAGTATGTTTCGATCCTTCCGGAGGAAATCTGGTCCATAATTTTTCCTTGGTATCAAAAACCGTAGGGTTCAAATCAAGCGGTTTAGGTGAACTTGGCCTCCCTACAGAATGTCTGGAACAGCACCATTAATCAGTAAGTAATAATAACAATCAACGCATATTTCATTAATCTGCATATCATTATATGAACGCGACATTATTATCCAATTTTTACCTTATCCCAAGCTGTAGATTAAGCATGAGCTCATAATTCTTATGCCCTTTGCATATCGTGACCCCTTGCTTCTGTGTTTTATTGAGCTCATATGAGCCGAAAGTATCAATAGAATGTCTCCGACCCTTGTTCTCGTTTTTAGAATTCATCCTAACGGGCTGTTTTTGATGCTTTCCGTCACTACTAGACCAACTAAACACCTTATCTGAAGGGAATACCGAAACGGATTCCGCCGCATAAACAACGCATTCACTCATCTCGAACAAGAACAGCTGATTAGGATCCCAATCATCATGAGCAACCATTGAATTCGATGAATAAAACTTTACATGTTGTTCTTTCTGATCCTTACCCCAAACACCCAAATAGTAACTCCCATCTTCAAACGTAAACGCACCGTTGCCTTTCGGGAATCCGCATTCCCAACTCCCGTCAAACCGATTCCCGTTAGGCCAAACCATGATTCCATTCCCACTCATCTTTCCTTTCTTCCATTGCCCTGTATACCGATGACCGCTATTCCAATGGTACGAACCTTCACCGTCATACAACCCCTTCCTCCAATCACCTTCGTAATGATCACCGTTTGCATAACTCATACTCCCTTTCCCATGCTTCTTATTCATAACCCAACAACCTTTATAAGTATGATTCAAAGATCCCGTAAACGTCCCCTCACCGTCCATATAACAGTTCTTGAACCGACCCTCGTACGTAGCACCCGAGGGCCAGCTAAACTTCCCTCTACCATTCATCCTCCCTTTCCACCACTCACCGAAATACATACACCCATCCGCCCACAAGTACTTTCCGGACCCGTGCGGGCAGTTTTCCTCTACCCACTGACCCATATAAATATCCCCATTGGAAAAAATCTTTTCCACATGAACAAGTTCAGCTGCAGCTTCAGTCTCACAACCCTCTTCATCTACATGAGCTACCGACATTGTTGCGAACATGCCGACCGCTCTTTTCTTAGCAGAAGCTTGTGATTTCTTAACTTTCACTTCCCATGACTTCAAAATACCAGCCAAATCTTTGCTCATTATCACTATCTAGTTCCCAATAGTTCCAAATTCACATACAAAACACTAAACCCATCAACCCAGATCAATCTCACCTTGCATCATCAGCACAACTCTCAGAGGCATTACATCAAACACCTGTAATGCAACCAAACAAACCCAAGAAACCCAACAAAGACAGTATCTTTATGAGATAACAAGGCAAACCCAAATCCAGGAAACACCAATGCGACAATGACAACGATCAGACGCACTCCCAATAGTAACAACAAAAAGGGAATTTGTTGGGATCGCAAGACGGGTGTAAATGCAATAGATTATTATGGGGGAAAGTAAAGTGGGGGCTTCTAATTTTCAAATGAATGTGCCTAGCTGTTCCATTTCATTGATTACGAAAGGCAAAAAAAAAAAAAAGCTGTAAATGGAATCGAACAACAACGACTTTTTCTGTAAACAATTTTCTTATTGGGTTGTAATTCTTGTGTCGGAATATAGGGTTTTGATGGTTTAATGTTTTACTCTGTATACTAAATGGAACGGTAAACTAGCTACAATTCATGATCATATGTTTTACATGAAAAAGTGAATGTATGATATTAATGTGATTTATGTACTAGGGTTTTTCTTTTCTTATTTGGGCTTTAATATTTTTTTTTTTAAGTTATTATAATATTTGACTTGGTCAAAACATTAATTTTTTTGAAAGGTGTGAATTATTCGCGAATGTCGGGAGGTCTAGTATACGTTGTCTTAACCGGGTCCGCGCTAGAGGGCACTCTCGCACAATAGATCCCTAATTTAAACCCATCAATGAGAAACCTTTTATCCAGACTCGAACTTGAAACCTGGAGGGGAAAACTCATCCGGACCCACCATAGGTGGAACTTAAATACTCGCGGCCACCACTAGAGCACTAGTGATGGTTTGGTCAAAACATTAATAACAAGTTAAGTAGTTAACCATAGCTATAAAAAAAATAATAGGTTTTTATATTTTTTATTGATTTTATTTTATATATTATTATCTTTAAACTGTAATTTGTTGACTCATGGTATTGTGTCGTGCTTCCATGTTTGTTTTGAATATATGTTATATTATCAAATATAAAATGTTGGGGCCTTTTATGTATATAGGTAAGAGGTATGTTTATCTATCTAAATACATAATTTTGGGTATCATATACATATAAACCTGACCTATTGTGTAATGGGTTTGGGGGAACCGTGTAATTGAGTTGAGGGTTGCGTTGAGGCCTAGATAAGTTAGAGGGTGTTTGGGGTTGAGTTTTGAAAATCGATTATGCGTTTTGAATAATCAGAATCAGATAATTAGCTGTCACAAAACGTGCTGCATAAAGATAGTGTTTGGATTTGATTATGTTGTTTGATATCACAATAATCAGATAATCAACTAGTTGAGTGTTTGGCAAATATATATATTCTAAAAAATAAATAAGTGAAATGACAAAAAAAAATACATCAACCATCAAATCAAAATGTAAAAAAACAGTTTTTGGATTATCACGTTTTCCTGCAGTGAGGGGTGACCTACTTTTGGATTATCACGTTTTGATCTCTACAAAGCATAAAAAATCAGTTTTTATTAATTTTTTACCAAACACTCAAAATAATTTTTTTGCGATTTCAAAACACAATAATCAAAAAATCATGCTGAAAAAGCAATCCCAAACACACCCTTAAACGCATTGCATAAATGGTTTCTGACGCGCGTTATGTGCATTCATAAATATCTAAAAGAATGCCGTTTTTAATATAATATTTTATATTCCAAATAAAGAGAATGAAATTCTCGATTTTATGCTATGGATCTTTAAAAGAAGATATAAAATATATGAAAGTTATTTGTGTTTGAAAACAACTTAAGACCGTGGGGTATGGGGGGCTTGGGTTGGGCTTGGGTTGAGGCATTAGTTAACACGTGGATCTTGAATATTACAAACCCAAAGCCAAGTTTTGAAGGGGTATGGTGGGGCTTGGGTTGGGCGTGGCTGGGCTGGCGTAGCCTAGCCACATCAACATTTTTATTTAATATATATATATATATATTTATACCTACATAAATAATAAACATACATATTTTTTTTAAAGTACATAAACATACATAATAATTATCAAAATAAAAAACAATCATTTTTCGTCGTCTTCGTCGGTTTCGAACCCAGGAATCGTTGAAACATGTTCCACCAAATCAGATCGAAGGTTGTGATGTATATCCCTTGACTTGATCAAAAATTCATTTGCCGCTTTATCTTGGTCTGTTACGTTACCTGGTTGGGGGTCATCGTCATCATAGTAGGTAACGACCGCTCTACCTTCATCCTCCAAAATCATGTTGTGAAGAATGATACATGTGTACATCACGTTTCCAATCTGATCCTTGTCCCATAATCGACAAGGCATTGCCAATATTCGCCACCTTTTCTTCAAAACACCGAATGCTCGCTCGACGTCTTTACGTGCAGCCATCTGGACCTTGTTAAACTTTAATCTCTTTGGATCTGTGGTACCGTGTTTTGTGAACGATTTTACAAAAACCCCCCACTCTGGGTAAATCCCATCAACTAGGTAGTACCCATACACGTACTCAACCCCGTTTACAAAGAAAGTTCTTTTGGGTCCTATACCATTTACCCGATCATTGAAAAGGGGCGAGTGGTTTATGATGGTAATATCATTATGTGAACCTGTCATACCGAAGAACGCATGCCATATCCAAAGATCTTGGTACGCAATCGCCTCAGGCATGATGGCTGGACTCCCATGAAATCCACTCGTGTGAGCGCCTTGCCATTGGGTAGGACAAAGTTCCCAAGCCCATTTCATACAATTTAAACTACCTAGCATCCCGGGTAGCCCATGATAATCTGCGTGATGTTCCAATAATTGTTGCATGTCACTGAACGAGGGCTTTCTCAAATATCTTTTCCTATAAAGTTTTAGAATACACGAACAAAAGTTGTGAAGACTTTCTCTAGCTACACGTGCAGACATTTTTAAATAGTCATCCATAATGTCCGAACTATTGCCGTACGCTAACTGCCTAAGTGCGACCGTGACCTTTTGCCACGTACTAAATCCTAATTGCCCGACTGCATCGGGTTTTTGTTGGAAATAAACATACTTCTCCTCAAGATCTCTAGATATCCTTAAAAATAAATTTCTACTCATACGAAAACGACGCCTAAACATTTTTTCATCATACTTAGGTTCCGCTGAAAAGTAATCGTTTACCAACAAATCGTTAGCGGTGAGCCGTTCACGAGCGATGTACCTTCTCCTGCGTTTAGGTTGTTGAATCTCTTCCTTCTCCTCTTCGTTTTCCACGATAGCTTTCACCACCGTCGCGATCGTTTGTAGAAATATTTCCGCACCATCGTCAGATGATGATGACGATTCAGTATAACTTGAAGAACTCATGGCAAGATTGTGTTTTATGTGTTTGATATTGTGTGAGAAAAATGATAAATATGGTAAGGTATTTATAAAGGAATTTTTTTTTAAAATAGCCCCCAACGGCTAGTTTGGTTTGGCCATTCACAGTCCGCCATGTCACTTGCTAGACCCGCCCCACGCCCGGCTTGAAACCCAAGCCCCAAGGGCCACGCCCCAACCCAAGTCCACCCGGGATGGTGGCTTGGGCGTTTTCCTCCAACCCACGCCCAAACCCCCGCCCCATACCCCATGGTCTAAGCTAGATTAACAAATAATAATAACTTTGTTTATTCTTTTTTAACCTCTCAACCAAAACAAACTTTCATTTAATATGAAGTGAATATTAGTTGAGTCGAACAAGGAGTCTATATTCGATTCGAATATTAATTTCTCTTTTTTATAGTTCATTAGTAGAAATCGTAAAGTGAATATTAGTTGAGTAGAGTGGCTAAAAATTCCACTTTTAGTCATGTAATTACTTTATTTCGGCATGTCGTTTTATCTAGTTGGATTCGTGTTTGTATATATCATCGGCTTTTGTAAAAAAAAAAAAAAAAAAAAAAAAGAATTAATGGTATTGTATACACACACTTTTCAAGCTTTTAACTTTTTTTATTATATCCGTTATATATGAAAAGACAAAAATAATATATGTTGGTAGTCCCAAACTGAAAAACATGTACTTTAAGTATATTTAAATCATACGTTTTAAAGGAGGATAACGAAACTTATTGGTCTTGAAAGCATAACACACGATTATTGATCTATCATGATAATATAGTCAAAGCATGCTTATAATAAGATTTATTCTGAATCTGGATTTGTCCAATGATTTGTTATAAATTTTAAATGGAAGTTCTATAAGACCGAGGGGACGAAAACGTATATACTCAAAAATTTCTATACGAAAACTACATACTCTCCATTAATGATTGAAAAGTTCGGGGGGTCGGCCGCCCCCTCCCGCCCTATAGAAGTTGTGCCCCTACGTAGTACTTATGCCTTTTAATCTTTTATTACCATGTTCGAACATACGTTAATAATTTCATTTCATAGTTAATATTTTTAACGGCTAACTCATACGTTCACTAAACATATTTCTAAATCTATACAAATGTCCATCATAAAACTAGAACTCACAATAGTTTTGAAATGAACACATTTACTACACTTCATGATACCGCATAGCTACAAGCACTTTGCTTGATAACTGCTATTACATATGTACACATGGTTCATGTATTATCTCACCCCGGTTTTTAAACCAAATCTTTATTTACTTTAAGAACAAACTAATTACGTTGTAATCATAGATTGATTAGCAATAATCTTGTTATTATAAAGGGACCTTCTGGTAACTAGTATATAGTATTTTTTTTTTCCCAATGGTATTCAGATATCTATCAACTTATTATATAATTTTTTCGGGTTGGGTCGCATTTGGCTATTTAGTTGTTGCAAGGGCTTGGGCTTTGATGCATGTAAGCAACGGTTAACAAAATAAGAGAAATAATTACATTCGTGATCGAGATAGAAGACTTGATTAAAAAAAATAGTAACAACACTACAAAGTAGAAGAAATCTTCACATTGAGCAATTGCTTCCACCTGTTTTGAGATTATGTTTCTAAAATTTCGAAAAAGTCTTGATTAACTAAAACTATCTAAATTTAAGAGGCAGGAAACTAAATTTCTTTGAGAAAAACTACAAAGAACAAAATGTAGTCATTTTCTGGTTTCAAGTTAACATGATTGTTAATCAGATATGTTCTTTAACTTGTTTTGTATCAAAACTTGCACAATTTATAAGCATAAAAATGCTTTTTACATAAGGAAAATCTACACTGCAAAAGAATGGAAGGGTTCGAACCCCTGACCTCTAAGGAAGACATTAGGACAAAGTAGATTAGCTACTGCACTATATAACAACTTTAGGATTAACATCCGCCAAGTTTTAGTGGTGTCATTGACAAAAAAAAAGGGTATCACTAGGGTTTCGGTTGTAGAGACTAGAGATTGTATATAATAAAAAATTTTCGTGTCAAGTGATACCATAGCTTGAAGGCTAGGTTTGCCCCGAAAAGTACCTACCTTAGCTTATATCCATGGTTGCAGAAATCGGCCTAGGCGGCCGATTAATCGGCGCCTAGGCGCTAGGCGGTCATCTACTGCCTAATTTTGAGCTAGGCGGTCAATTAATCGGTCATTGTAAAAAATCGGTCAAAATCGGTCCTAGGCGGTCAAAATCGGTCCTAGGCGGTCAAAAATCGGATTAATCGGACAATATTAGTCGGTTAAAATCGGTCCTAGGCGGTTCTAGGCGGTCAAAATTGGTCAAAATCGGTCAAAATCGAACCATACTATCTGAAACTTGAAGTATTTATGTGAATTTTGAAGTATTAATTTTATATTATTGGGTATATATATATAATTTTGAAAAAATACATATAAAAATCCCATTCCGATTAATCCCAATTAATCCCTAAGCTGTACCTCACCGCCCGACTAGCGCCTAGCGCCTTCTATAAGTTATATCCATAGGGGTTGTGTAAGGAGAGCCAACATAAGGTTAAGCAGAAAACCAAATAACCGAAACATAACTAATTGAAATGACATAACTGAACCAAACAAACAACTAATTGTCCAGTTAAGTTTTGTTTCGAAAACTTTTGGATCTTCTATTGAGGTCTCGTTTTCAATTCTTGTAAACCCTAAAAGCTAAATCCTTAAGTGACCTTTCTCTTTCAAGAAAATAAAATCCTCTAGCTTATATCTTCAAGGTTACTATCTAGGTCTTTGATCAACATCCTTGTTAGAAATATTTTGATTACTCAACCAGTCAACCTTTTATATTCAATGAAAACATCCAAATAACCCTCACTACCACAATGACTTCAAAGACGGATCAAGCTTAACCAAACCCTATGACTCTCATAATTGCATGACCTTCGCATATCACAACCAATATTGATCGCCTTTTTGAAGTAGCATATCGAAAAACAAGATTACACATATGGAAATGTAGGGCTTCTCAAGCTTTTTTAACCGCTAGAAGCGAACTTTTATATATTAGATTTTTTTATATAGCTTTTATGCAAAATATTTGATAATTTAAAAAAAAGGTTTGGTATGTGATCGGAGTGTCACGCCCCGGTCAAAGATAATACTTATTTACCCAAATTACCTTAACTATGAGTTATTGGTAGTAAGGGGTCGAACCACAGAGAGTTTGTGGTTTAAGTCGGGACTTGGTCAATTATTTAGTTGAGACACTTATGAAGCTTGAAAGTTTGATTTATTTCTTTGTTTGTTGATTGGTTTGAAAAGATGTCGGAATGTACCGACAATTTGTTATTAACTACTAAAATTGGGTTGCTTGAAATTATGCAAAAACTTGAATACTTGATTGAAAACGATAATTTGGAACAAGGTTCACACTCGGTTCGGTAATTGTAAAACCTGGGGTTCTTACACTTTTAGATTCAATTTAGTTGGATTTAGTTATTAACAGATTTAGCGTCACGTGGCTTAGGTGCCAAGAGTTATCAACGTTCAAGAACGGACCACAATGCACTTCATTACCAAGAACATGTAAATCATATCCTATGATAAGGCATAATTGCACGTATTTGTTTCACAAAGTCAAATTTCATAACTCACTCGACAGTTCACAAATTCAATAAAAAAGCAAGACAATTGTCAAAAGATTCAAATTCTTAAACAACTTGTCACAAATCAAATCATAAACATAATGTTGAAACCCTAGAAATTCTTACAAAAACCTACACCGGTGTGAAACCTGAGAGATTAGCCGCTCATGGATAATGGAACTAGGACACCAGATGAGAAGCACACAAATATTGACATCATTCTTGAATCTTGAACCTTTGAATGTGATGGATGAAGAACTAGCTTAGGAGTTGGTGGATTGTGATGGAGGAATAATTATAGAGATGATGGATTGAATGTTGTGGTTAGGGTTTGGTTATGGATTGAGGATGATTGTGCTGATAAATGATGATGGATAGGGATTGTAGATGATGATGGTGATGAATTAAGCTCCAATAACTAGGTGATAATGTTCAAAATCCTTAACTCCATCATAATACCCAAAATCTGGGTCAAAACTCAGTAAAAAACACCCAAATTGCGAATTTCAACGCAACAAAAACTACATTGCGTCGTCGACGGGCAGACTGGGCGTCGCCGACGCCCTGTTCTGATGTCCTTTTTGTCCGACGCGTCCCGCTACTGTTTATGCACTTTTCCGGGCGACGCGACACGCTACTAGGCCGTCGCCGACGCCTCCTCCAGCTTGGGAATCCTGTTTTCTTCGTTTCGAATGTTTGGTTGGTCCCGATCGCTTCCTGATGTTCCGTAAAGCTCCCGAATAGCTCCTTAAACTCTGTTATCAAAGTAGGCCATTCGAAACCAATATTCATGTAAGAACATAAACTTTGATACGGTCCGACCCGATACGGTCTGACCCGCTGCTACCAGCATAGGAATCGACCCGGTATCCAATTGATACGGTCAAGTGGTCAACAACCATGAACCCACATAAACTATCTATCCACGTTGCATTATTTAGTTATTTGCATGCATCTTATTCTTTCTCATGTTCCCACGTTTCCTTTTATTTTGTATGCATTATCTCCTAGATTTTAGGAACCTTTAGTTTTGCATCTTATTTATTGTACTTTGCATCGTAAGAAATCTAAGTAGAATATTTGAAGTTAAAAAGAGTCTCTTCTTTATCTTTTTTTCTTGGAGCTTGACCCCCCTAAGGGTTATCTATCTTCGAGCTTGATCCTCTTTACGAATCTATATCAATTGGTGCTTTCATTCTCGATCATCATGCCTCCTCGTACAAGCTTAGAAAAAGGCGTCACGACCTTAGTCGACATAGTCGAACGGCTAATGACCCAACAAGAAGCTATTGCCGCCCAACAAGCCTCACACAACATGTCGATGCTTGACGCCATGTGGAGTTTTCTTGCAGTCCAACAACAACTCTTGTTTGTTTGCACCCGACTCGGCCTAGAACCTCCACCTCCACTGCCTGCTCGACCACCACCCGTGACAACCCTCACCAAAAACGACCCGAAAAACGACTACCACCACCAACATTATGGACAAAAAAAGTCCGTCACCCCTCCAAGTTTGTAAACTCCCCTTATCACAAACCACAACCATCGCCAAGTCCATTTCTTAATAACCCTTCAAACTTGTATTTAAAAAAAGGTCATTTGTACCCCTGGTCCACCCCATGTGAAAAAGTTGCAAAAATTGTTCTCTTGTATTTACTTTCAATTTTAGTTTTACAATTGTTCTTTGTTCATAACTTGGAGACCATCGATCTCGAACTCGGTACTATCAATTGGTGCTTTCATTCAATCGTTCTCATGCCTCTACAGAAAGAACCTGCATCCACTGATGGGTCTCTTCAGATGTTATGTGATAAGTTCGCCCAGTTTATGTCACACTACACGGAGACCATAGCCCGTTCTACTGCTAGAGCCAATGCTCGGTTCGAATTCATTCAAGCTGCTATGAAGCAACAGTTGGACATGACCAACAAGCTACTTGTAGCCCTAGCCAAATATGAGGAGGTGAGTGACTATCCTATTCTCGCAAAGGATGGGAAATTGCTTTTCTTTTCTGGATCAAACCCACCCCCGCCACTTCCATTGCCACCGACCCATGACCTAATTGATGCCTTTAGAAAAACCGTTCCTAAAACACCACCTCCTCCACTACCCACGACAACCCTCACCACAAACAACCTGAAACACTCAAATGACCAACCGCTACGTTATGCCCCACCACCGACACCAAACCAGCCACCGGTACAAAACCCGCCACCAATACCGACACCGTCACTTAACATGTCTATTGAACCAGATGCTCAATTAAAGGCATGCTCTCCTAATTACACCTCACAGGTTGTTATAATGATTGTCATGGATACCCTTGGTTCAGCCAATGTTCAAGAGACGACACTTCTGAAGCATTTTGTCAATGTTTATGCATCACATAGAAGAGATGCATATAATTTTTATACATCTCCAACCTACCGCCGCGATGTAGTTCATTCTACACTGGCCCGAACCGACAAACCATTGCTAGAGCAACTAAGCGAAGGTAGAGTCAGATGTCAAGAGTGGCGGCCACCTTGGCAACCTCCATGGCGCTACGTCAAGACCGCACCGAATGTTGTTGGGAGAGTCGAATGGCGACCCCATAGTGCTCTCATACCGTCCTTGAGGACAAGGACGTTTTCAAGGGCGCGACAGTTGATACGATCCGATCCGACCTGATATGGTCTGACCCGCTGCTACCAGCACAGGAATCGACCCGGTATCCAATTGATACAGTCAAGTGGTCAACAACCATGAACCCACATCAACTATCTATCCACGTTGCATTATTTAGTTATTTGCATGTATTTTATTCTTTCTCATGTTCCCATGTTTCCTTTTATTTTGTATGCATTATCTCCTAGATTTTAGGAACCTTTAGTTTTTCATCTTATTTATTGTACTTTGCATCGTAAGAAATCTAAGTAGAATATTTGAAGTTAAAAAGAGTCTATTCTTTATCTTTTTTTCTTGGAGTTTGACCCCCTCTAAGGGTTATCTATCTTCGAGCTTGATCCACTCTACGGATCTCTATCAAACTTAATACGGTAAAACAACGGATTTCCAACCGCATATCAGTATGCTAACTTTTTTTGGTCGATATAATTGTCACGTCTTTTAGTTTAATTAAATTTACAATTAAAGAGCCAAGACAACAGAACCTTGAATTTTGTATGTTAGATCAAATACAAATTTTGCAATTTGATTTTATTATAAGAAGCAAATAACTGCAATCCAATAGTTATATTAGCCCATAAGAATAGTTATATTAGCCCATAAGAATTGATCTGAGATCCCCTCATCCACACTTCAAAAGGATCTCTATAACATTGTTTACTTCATGTTGTTGGGAATCATAAGGCATTGCAGCGGAATTAGAATTGATATTCATATTGGTTTGCATGGTATAGAAGAATTATATGCAGAACAGAGAATGAGAGGATAACAAAGAGAGAACAATGGACAATTCGAATGAAACATAAATTGTCTTGGTGTCGGACATTACTGCCGGTTATAACATATATATACGAGATGTTTGGCGGTTGATAATGGCGGGAATAACCGTCATTTGTGTAACAACCGGTAGTTTACGCCCTTAATTACGTGATTAACAGGAAATTAACGCGATAATAAATAGTGTTTAAGACGTAGATTAACTCATTTAGGACCTTGGAGTGCCCAGGAACGTTTATTCGGAAGTACAGTGCGCGTATGGTGATTTACGGGGAAATCAGCTGAATATTACGCGACAACAAAATGAAACCGTACGAAATACTGACAAAGCCGACAAATATTAAATTTTTACGATATATTTTAGATTCGTAGTTAAATTCTAATAACCGTGGTCGAAACCAGATCGGAAAACGAAGTAAAACGGTGAACGACGCGTTTTACGCGATTTACCGCAACCAACTAACGAGGGCGTCCAACATCAAATACCGACACTATTTTATATATTTTTAAATCAAAAATTATGTTTTACGACGTTATGAAGTGTTCGGGTTGCGAAAACGGGTCTCGTAGGAATTACGGGCCACTTATACACGAGATGGGCTTGTGGGCCCTAGGCCCAAGCCCAAAGCCCACTAACAAAAATTCTAGGACTATATATATGTTACCCTAATCCTTTACACTTGAACAGCCGTTTTTGGAAGTCATCACTCCTTATCCTCTCAAAATTCTTTGTCTGCACTCAAAATACACACAAGAATATAACTCAGTCTCTCTCTCGATCGATTTCCTTTCACAAATAACACAAACACATACATCTTCATTTCTCCCTTATCCTCTTCTTCAATTCCTTTGATAACCACAGAACTAAACTCACACACACCCACTCGCAAGCCCCCCATGTTAATGAATGTTGAACGATCGGCCACCACCAGATGGTGGTGGCGTACGGCGGTGCAGACGGAGAGAGACAAAGGACTGACGGCAGACTTCCACATCGGCGGCGGCGTGAAGGTGTTGTCGGGTGGCGGCTGAGAAGAGAGAGAGAGAACCGGTTCTGGTGGTGAGCGACGGCGGCGGCAGCAGCGGTCCGAGACTCGGTCCGGCGGTCTTTGTCAGGGTCCGGCGGTCTTAGTCTTTATCCGAGGGGTTCTGACAGATGGAGAGGATGATGGTGTTTGTTGCTGCTGATGATGTCCAGGTCAGAACCGCCGTGTGCGGCGGCGTAACGGTGGTCGGGATTCTTTTCCGGTTCAGTTTGGTTTAGAGATTGGTTCAGTTTCGAAGCAGACACGACTCGGTTCAGTCATGGTTTGTTCAGATCAGATTTAAGGAAGGTTCGGGTTTGACTCAGTGCATTTCGGCTGGACTCAGTCCAACTCGGTTCGACTCAGTGCATTTCGGCTTGACTCGGTCAACTCAGGCAAACCTGGTCAACTCGGTGAGTCGACTCGGTCAACTCAGTCAACTTTTTCACGTTTCGACATGAAGAATTGGTAAATAATTAACATCGAGATTAATACTTACGTTTTATTATAGTTTTTAATGGATTGCGTGAAAACGAGCTCGACCCGACTAACGAATTTACATTTAGTGACTTGGTTTTAATATTTGGCGTTTTGATATATTTCACGTAAACTATATATATAATATGTGTTGAATTGTTGAATCTGGATAAAAATAACGACAACTTGTGTTGTCGGGACGTCCAAAAACAGAGGAAACTCTGCCCGTTTTTCGAGAAAACCCAAAACAAAATGTGTTTTTATTGTAAAACAAGAACTATCTAAGTTTAACGACTTTTACGAAAAGAAACACAAAAGAGTATTACTTTCAACGACACTTTGCAACTTTCGAAAACGACTATTCGGAAATTATTTAAAACAAATAAATATAGTTATTATATTTATTTTAAAACTTGAAAGTTCTACAAATCTTTTATAAAAAACAATATAATTACTTATATTGTTTTAAACGACGATAACCCGAATTCGTTATTACAAATAAATATAGTTTATATATTTATTTCGAACATCTAACAAGACGACGGTTCTTTTGTAAACTTAAATATAGTTTATATATTATTTCAAATACCAAACGACTCGAATTCGTTTTATAAAATAAATATAGTTTATATTTATTTCAAATGTCGTACAACACGAATTCTTGAATAAAAATAAATATCGTTATATATTTATTTTCGAACCCAACAACTCGATGACAATTTTATAGAATAAATATAACTTTTTATATTTATTTCAAACGCCGAAACGGCATATACGTATATTTTGGCAAACATATATACAAGGCGTAATACATATAATACAAGTGTATTATATATTACTTTCATACGAACATTTCTATATACACAAACAATTTCTCGGGACGACAAGCGATCTTATCGATATGTTTATATATTTTATATAAATATTTACTTATTTTTAAACATCTCAAGAACTAAGTCTTCCAAGACTTATTAATTACTGACATTAGACGAAACTTAACCAATACAACTTCCTCGTTTCCTTCAAGTTAACAACTTATCGTCAAATCGTTCGGTCAACGATTCGGTAGAGCTCGGTGACACGTAGTTTAGTTACTGCGTTTATTTAGAAACTTATAAGATATTCCGTGTTAGGAATATTGTAGAATGCACGCTAGCAAGTCACGTCTTGGAAACGACATCACGAAGTCGTAAGTAGCTAGATTTGCACAAGGCAATTCAGGTGAGTTCATAACCCCACCTTTTTACGGTTTTACATTTTTATAAATGTTTTCGGGGTGGAAAGACATGCACGTTTTGTAGAAACATACAAAGTTTTTCGATGAACAAAGGTTGCATATTTTAGACAAAGTACGTTTTGCAAGAACATACAAGGTTTTTGAATAAACGAAAACTCATATTTCTAAATCATGTTACGAATGGATTTCAAGGAACTCAAATGGTTTACGAATGATTCATACTAAATATACCGGTTTTACAAAACAAATGCCTATTATCGAAATGTGAATGATTTTCATGAGTAAGGACGGGATCATCCTAGTTATAATACGGGGCTGGGTTGGTCTGCGTACGTAAAACGAGACAACCCAGTGGGTTCATGTCCCCCTTTTCTTTTTACTGTTTTCGGTTTTATAACTCTCGGGGGTGGAATACATGTTACGAATGTTTAAACGGTATGAAATGACTATGAAATGAACTATTAAATCATGTGAGCATAGATTGAATTTGAAATGCCATTAATTCTTAATTAGGGACGAAGGTTAGATCTAACGGGTACGGCCAAACCCCACTCATGGTACTTGTGACCACTTGAGTGCTTCGGTGTCCCAGTCGAGGTGAATCGACAATAGTCAAGGTGAATTGACATAGTCATGGTAAATTGACATAGTCGAAGGGGAATTCAACACGGTCGAGGGAAATCGACGAGGGTATAAGCCTATTCATTTTGAGTGCTCCCTATGTCCTCATATCACATGCTTTAATGTCCTTGCAAACCATTAATGATATGTTTTTCCTTATTGCTTTCATACAGGGGTTTTACAAATTACATACCATGTTTTATACAAATTCAAAACATAGGATTATGCAGGCATGAAGTCAAAGTCAGGGTGGGCATTGACGGTTATACAAACTTTACAACCACAAGAGTTTACAAATACATGGTTTTTACGAACATAATACGTTACAAATACAAGGTTTCCATATAACTTAACAAGAAAATGATTTCTAAATTCGTTTTCTTAATACTATTTCACAAACCGGTTATTCAAAAGATTTATTTCAAATCTTTTACAAAACTAACTATGAACTCGCTCAACTTTATGTTGATTTTTCGCATGTTTCTTTCCCAGCTCACATTTCAAAATTATGGCACAGTTGGAATAGGAGAACCATTGGAGATTCGAGTGCTTAGTGGGCGTTCAATCTCTAGAAGTCTTAGCTTATTTGCTTCCACTGTGCAATGAAGATACCAGTCCAGTCACGCCAAGCTCTGATATTTCGGGGTGTGACAAATTGGTATCAGAGCTATAGGTTACAGCGAATTAGGTTTCTGTAGCAATACCTAGGCTCTAACCTCATATATTTCTCTGGGACTTAGACTATTAAGACTTTGAGTACATACAGAACGCCTAAGACTCAAATATGGTCTCCAACCGTTGCCGAAAAACAAACAGTCAAAATTTTGTTTTCAAACATACGCTATTGTGGTGTTTTATACACGGTACATAAAACAAATACATACAGTGCACAAGACTTTGAGAGCTTAGGAAACATGCATTTAAGACCTTCGGAAACTTATGTCTAAGTTCATTAAAGGTCGTCACGTAGGAACCTCGTCTATTAACTCGGGTAAATGCCATTATTATGTCGTCTATGCTATTTTAGTTAACCGAGTAGGTAACCTACGCAAAACGAAGCACGGGTGTGCAGGAGTTCACGAAACGCAATCTATACATTAACGGAGGTTGAAGTACGACACTTACAACTCACGAGGCACGGTCTTTGAGAAGACAAGATGGAGCATTTCAGTGATTGTTAGTGCATTATGTGTCTATCGCCTCCGTCAATCTAGTCCGTAGCAGAAACAGAAGAATTCTAGCATTTTATTGTAATATCTAGTTAAAAAGGGCAATGTGGCAAACTTGTAAATAAGGAGAAATCCTTATATCCCTTAGCCTATAAATAGAGGAGTTAGTGTTAGAGTTTATGACTTTTGCTCATTTGGAGGTTTAGGGAGATAATCTTAGAGAGAGAAAGTCTAGAGAGAGAAAGTTCTCTCATGTGATTCTCGGCTTTGTACACATCATCTTATTCAATTGAATCACGTTATTAGTACGTTCTTGTGTGTTCGGTCACGCACGTTCACGGATTCCGCATGTCGAACGTTCGTTACGCAATCGTACGGTGTCAAAACCGATCCTACAAGTGGTATCAGAGCAGGAGCTCGATTGCACTGATCAAACACATAGATTCGTACCGGATTTCTTCGATTTCACATCTGAATTACATCTATTTCTTCATCTTCTACATCTTTTTCACGTTTTTCACTGAAAATAGTCAAATTGAACGGGTTTTTACGGTCCAAATCGGCTAATTTTTTGATATGTTGTGCGAAAACATCTGATTTACACCCTACCAAATTTCAGATTCAAACTCCTAGCCGTTTAGGAGAAATCGAAAGTTTTAGGTCCGATTTCGTATCAAACAGCGAGAGTTCGCTTGAAATACACTGTTCGCTTGAACGAACTTGTTTTGTTCGCTTGAAAAAAATTGGTATTTTGAAGCGAAGTAGGTTAGATCGCTTGAAAAGTTCTTTGTTCGCTTTAATAGTTGAAAGCAGTTTCAAGCGAACTAGTTAGCTCGCTTGAGTTGGGTTGTATTTTCAAGCGAACTGAGATAATTTTGGTGTTCGCTTGAAAAGTCTGTGATCACTTGAAAGTAATCAGGGTGTTCGCTTGAATTGGGTTCCGCTTGAGTTGATCGCTTGAAGTGGGGTTCGCTTGAAATTGTATTACCTGATTTAGCTTGAACAAATATATCTCATGTAAAATTGGTATTCTGTGTGAAAAGTGACTGAATACACATTTTCGGCCCAATCATATTCACATAAAAATTGATGATGTCGGTTTAAGTGCTGCATGTAATAATATTCATCGGACAAAGTAAAATCAATCAATTTTGTTGAACACTTGATGTATTCACGAGATTTCAACCATGTGTGCATGTGATCATTAAATATTGATTGTCGATTAAGTGGATTGTGAGGTCCAATAGAATTCTAAACAATTAAAGTTTGTCGACATACAAAGTAATCGGTTGTTTGTCTTGACCCAAGAAGTGCATGTGCTGAATTTTCATCAGCCCAATCAAAGAGGTTTGAAGATTAGATCAAGTTATATTGGCCCAATCACATTTAATAGTACAACAATTTTTGTCAGGATCATTCACCAAGATAAAACTCATTTCACCGGCTCATGTGATCATTTGCTTTGAGGTCCAATCAGATTAGTGTTGGTTGTGGTTGAATTGCATTTTAAATATTCAAACATTTAATAGAATTCAAGACGTTTAACAAAGTAATTGTGATTAAAATGTTTGACGAAAAGGAAAACAAGAATCTTGAAAATTTAAATGATTGACCTAGTGAATCTTGGTATGAGATTAGAAGTGATAAGAATGTTTATGTTAAAAGATTCAAAATTTTTTTGTGTATGAAGAATGAATCATTGGAGAAATTAGAAAAATGATTTAATGAGTTAATTAACAGGTTAGAAAGACATGGGATAAATTTTTCAAATGATGAAAAAATTTCAAGATTTGCTGATGCATTGCCTTTGGAATGGGATAAATTTTTGCGTGAACTGAAAAGGAATTCTAATTTTTCATACTATGGTTTAAGAGATTTCATCAATAGACTTAAATCACACAAGGATGATTAAGAATCAAGAAAAAGGAAGTTAATGGATGAAATAAAAGAAGATTTAGAAAAGATAAATTTGGATGTAATCATTGAAATGAGAAAAAGAATCTCTGTGTGTCTTGCAGCAAAAAATGTTATGAAATACGATATTAAGAGGGGTTGTTATATTGATGAATATATGAATCCTCTTGATTTTATTAAAATTTTTTGTGCAGGCACATACAAGACAGAGACACGGGATATTTCAGAGATTGAAGAATCCAAGAAAGATGAAACTTCAAAATGTGAAGTTGTGTGCTCAAAATGCGAAAAAATCCGAAACAGAAAATGTCAATCTCTTGAAGGATATGGAAAACAAAGCTTTGAAAGATGAGAAGAAAGATGAGAAGAAAGCTGATAATGAACAGATTCTGGAGTTGCACTTGAATTGTGAAAAACTGAGATCTGAAAATGACAAACTTTTGAAGAATGTTGAGAGTTTGTCATTAGAAAACAAAAATTTTAAAGAAAAAGAAAAGGATTTTGAAAATGAAAAATTAAAGATTGAAAAAGATTTTCAAAGTCAAATAAAGGTTTTAGAAGATGAAAAATCTGTTATTTTTAAAAATAATCTTGAAAAACAGATTGAAATAAATTCTCATCTTCAGAAAATTATTCGACTTGAAAATGAAGCTGAAATTGCTCGGAATAAAATTAATGAGCTTGAGAATAAATTGAAAGGTTTTGTGAATTCTACATCACATGTTTGTCCAAAACCGATCAATTCTGTTCCAATAAGTGACAATGTCACAAATTTTGACAAAGTCAAAATTGAAGATTGTGATGACAAAGCTGATGATGAAATAGAAAAAGAAAAGAAAAATATTTTTAGAATTACAAGAAATTTTCAAAATACTGTTTTGCAGTCTACTGAAATAGGTGAATGCTCAAAGCAAAAACCTGTTAAGAAGATTGTAGAACAAAAACAAAAAGTTAAAAATTTGAAAAATTTTTAAAATGAAAATAAAAGCTCATCAGTTCAGTCATTCAATCATTATAAAAAATCACAAAAATATGAAAATCAAAACTCACAAAAAGTTGGTAACCAGTGGTGCAGGTTTGACCACAGTACTCAAATGCCAAATCAAGGATACAAGAGGAGACATGAGTACCACAAGGCAAATCAATGCTTTGATCTAAGTGTGTGGTATGAAGACGGTGTTTGGTATGAAAGTAGTGAGAGGTATGATAACAGAGTGTGTTACACTTGTGGATTTCAAGGATACATTGCTGTTAACTGCCAAAGTCAGAGATTTGAAACAAGAAGGTGCTATGAATGCCACATCAGAGGTCATATTGCCAGAGATTGCCCAATGAGATCAAAGGGAAGATCGAGGGCTGATTCTCAGAAAATGGGAAAGAAATCAGTCAGTGTCAAGCCCAAGGAACAGAAAGTTCAAGAACCAAAAGTTTAAGAACAGGAAGTTCAAGAAAAGAAAATTAAGCTTTCACAAGGGTAAAAAGACAGACTGAGGAAGAAAAGAAAGAAGGCAAGAGAATACTTGGAGAAAATTTTATCCTCGGATACAACTGGTAATCCGAGAAAAAGTTCTGATAAATTGCTTTCCTCAACTGAAAAGGCAAGCAAAACGAATTCATCAGATGCAAATATGAGGACAAAAGAGAAGAAAAAGAAAGTTGTTAGCCATGAATTTGTTTCTTCAGAAACAAAGGAGCAACGTGTTGGCGATGAATCTGACTCATCAAAGTCAGACAAGCCACATTCAGGCAATGATTCTGGTTCGTCAAAACCAGAAGAGCCATCTGTTGAGGTAAAAACTGTCAAACCCAAGGCTGGTCAGGCTTGGGTGAATCTGTTCAAGTAAAATCCTGACTTGCCGGAGTTCCCAGGTTGGTAAGTGTGGAACAGGAATCGGCATATTTCTTGAGAAATTCACAGGTTGGTAACTGTGATATTTCGAATCACAAAAGACTAATCAAGGACATTAAGTTGTACTTGATTTATCTTTCCGATGAGTGGATAAAGGTGAACAATGTGATGAAACCCCGAATTTGTGAAATGACAAATAAAACTAATTTTCCGGAAAAACCATTTGATTAAAACAAACTTAAGTGTTTTGAAATCATAATGGGAAAATAGTTTGTTGTCAGGGGGAGTTCTGATTGTTTATGCCAAGTGAATGGCGAATTGAAGCGACTTGATATCAGTTTGTCACTTTCCTTGTACAGTTTATTGTCAAATTTTCCTTGAAAATCAAAATTGAAAGATATTTTGATTTTAGGGGGAGAAAAATTTATAAAAAAATTAGAAAATTTGAAAATGCCAAAAACATTGAAAAAGCAAAAATGAGTTTTGGTGTATAAAAGAGGAAATGATAGTACATCAGTAAACGATCACAGCATGCTAAAGAAATGTAATGTAAAAAGTGATAAACGGTCTCACTGATGATATGCTAGTAGGTTTTTGCACATTTAGTAGATTGTGACGAGATATAAACCTAAATTCAAACTTGCTTATATCGTGGGTAACATCTCTTGGATATATGGGTAACCCCCGAAATCTTGTTTGAAAGATTCCTTTTTCTGATATACTAGGTTTTTATACTCAGTGATATCTGGGGTATTATTCCGGGACTTCTGCTGAATGGAAGTTCTGACCTAGTCCTCGAATAATACTTTCCGCAATGCTTGAAACATAACATCACCCTCAGCATAAATGATAAGACAATAAAATTGCTTAGCAATGCTGTTGTAAAAAAGATCCTCTAAAGGGGACACATCCAAAAGTTGAGTCATGATCTCTCTGTTGAACGGTAGTTCTGACCTGAGCTCTCATGATTCTTCATAATTTATTAACCCCTTACAGATGTCATTTGTGTTATACTCACCTGTAAGACTGAATATTGGGATCTGGATACGGGAGTATATTCTGAGGTGGGACACGCGATTAAGTTTAAGTATCTAAGACATTAAACTCGTAACTCGAAGCAGTTGAACTTTGTGTGAAAATTTAAGTGGACCAGTATACTGACAATCTATGTGAATCGTTTAGAACTTAAAACGTCAAAAGCTTAACGGTGCTTGTGATTGGTCTCATGAACTGATATGATCCTCTTACAAAAAAACTCACAAAAATATTTTTTGTATATATTTCTTTACTGTATTTCTTTAAACTCAAAATCCAAAAAGATTCTAGTGTGTTTTAGCATAAAGTTTTGAAAAAATACAAAAAGATTTTCGACAACTGATGTTGGAGAGTTGATTTTCAAAACTCCAAGTGCTAAACTTGATGAACTAGAGGGTTGGGAGAATATGTTGAAAAATTTGAATGTTATATACAAATGTGTTGAAAGATTGTGTGATTAGTTAATCAAGGTCATTCACTTGAACTTGATGTAACTATACAGATTGATGAATGAATG
This sequence comes from Helianthus tuberosus, assembly GCA_030545235.1. NCBI lineage: Eukaryota > Viridiplantae > Streptophyta > Magnoliopsida > Asterales > Asteraceae > Helianthus > Helianthus tuberosus. The sequence goes on along the minus strand of CM060424.1, from coordinate 40,171,762 downwards.
ATTTCTACCAAGTAAGTTTCTTAGATATAAGTGTTATAAATTTGTGAAACTTATGTTATGGGTAGATGATTTGCAGGTTAACCAGGTTTCAAATCCTGAGCATATGCAGAATAGAGGCAGGATTTGATCCTGAATTTGTGAACTTGTGAAAGCCAGACTACGATCCCAATAGCTGAGTCTAAGGGGGAGTCTGAAGACAAGCTCAACGCAAGAGGAAGCGTGGATTCAAAGAGCCAGATAACTATCTTGGAGGAGCTTGTATATGGAAAACCAGGTGTCGATCCCAAAAGCACGGAAGCTTGACGAAAGGGGGAGCCTGAAGAAAGAGATTACGGAGAGGGAGAGCAACCGAAGCTAAAGACAGATCCACGGGGATTCTGTTCGTGAAAGAGAAAAGATAAGACGCTACGAGATTGACTACGGCAATATCCAAGGGGGGGGTCTGTTAGTGCATTATGTGTCTATCGCCTCCGTCAATCTAGTCTATAGCAGAAACAGAAGAATTCTAGCATTTTATTGTAATATCTAGTTAAAAAGGGCAAGGTGGCAAACTTGTAAATAAGGAGAAATCCTTATATCCCTTAGCCTATAAATAGAGGAGTTAGTGTTAGAGTTTATGACTTTTGCTCATTTGGAGGTTTAGGGAGATAATCTTAGAGAGAGAAAGTCTAGAGAGAGAAAGTTCTCTCATGTGATTCTCGGCTTTGTACACATCATCTTATTCAATTGAATCACGTTATTAGTACGTTCTTGTGTGTTCGGTCATGCACGTTCATGGATTCCGCACGTCGAACGTTCGTTACGCAATCGTACGGTGTCAAAACCGATCCTACAGTGATGATATTAATCCTGTCAGCACGAAAACTATCGATCAGGAAGCGGCGGTTTGGCACGCGGTCCTGCAACAACACGAGTCATGCTAAGGAGAAGGCGAATGTCTCCGCATTCCCCCTACCTAATTAACAACGAGTACGCTATGTTCGACATTCTATGGTAATGTCACCTAACAACCGGACATCACATGCAACCCCAGGTAAAGTCCTCAAATTTCTTTTATTGAAATTTCGACTTTCACATTTACTGAGTAGATTTTCGTATCTCTACTCATCTTAATGGTCATTGTGTCACGGTCATTTCTTTCAGTATAGCGAATATTCATTTGCTTCATTTCTTGAAAATTCATATGTTACGCATGCATCGTTTGTTGCGTATGTGGTTTCGTTTCGAATAAGCATTTCATCAAAGTTCAAATATTATTTCACTAAATCTAAGTACTGATTTGTGATTCGAATGACTCGCATTATTGTAATTGTTGGCTCCTTTGTTATCAAGTCAACACATTTTCTTGAAATTTCTTTTCTTTTCAAGATACATACAAGGTTTTTCGTTGTGACCATGCCGAAAGTTTTCTCGTCGATACATGTATTTATTGTCGGCTTGCGCCAAAACACAGTTCAATTGTTTGAACTTGTTCATTACGCTTATTCAATTCAAGACACCATATGACAACTGGCACCAAACCGGTAATTTCCGTACACTTTAACTATTAGTTAATGACTGCAATTATGTGCTTAATTGTCAGCAATGTCTGAACACATACTAAAAAACTGAATTCATGCACGTTGTATACTACAAAATATTGCTTTATGCATAAACGAGAGCGTTGCGTCAGTAATACTAAGTAAACTCACTGGTAAGACACTCTGTGTCAACAGAACTGCAGAAAGCAGTCAGACAATGAAATTAGAGCCTAGGTGTAGGTCCAACAACAAGAATACATTAAAACCCAAGAATACATACAAGGGTTTAATATATATACTCTCCGGAAGCAAAAATAAGCACTAAAAAGCACCCGAATCGCACTTTAAGTGCAGAATTTTAGTAAATTCAGCTCTAAACAGCTTTTAGACATATGAATATTATGCAGAAATATCGTTTTATTATCCAGAATACTTGCCCAAGTGTTGGGAATTGAAAGGGATACAAAAAGGTACCTAAAAGACACTAAAAAGTGTAATTTAACACTTTAACGAATCGGTATCTAACCGAACAACCGGACTTTACCCGGAACATAAAAATATTGCCAAAGACATAGTTTTCACTTTTCTGAGCTAGTTAGGGTCCCCGAACACCCTAACATACCTTATATTACATAACACACAAAAGACACTAACTATAACATGTAATCCTAACTAGAATGGCTAACCAAGACTTGGAACCAAACTAGACTACCCCCCCCCCCCCCCCCATAATCGGATCTAGACAAGGGGTACACCCCCCTTGAATTCTTTTAATATTTTATGTGGTATGTTGTCTTGATATGGGACACATTACCCACTAGGTCTCCATATGTTGGAAGACTTGATTTATAAACCCTTGGACCTTCTCATTTCCACCATCCACCAAACACTCCACACTTCCTTCTTCCTCTTGCTTTGTTCTCGGCCATAGCTCACCACACCCACACCCATCATCATCCTTCATTCTTCAACTATTTTACATATATACCAAGGTGTAAGGGGCTATACAAAGAAGCTTGAAGCTTTCGGAAGTTCAAGAACCTCTCTAGATTTCTTTTATATACATTGTTTACGCCTTGATTCTTCCCTAGCCTCGAGCTAGTAGTAAGTGCCTCTAAACATCCTCTTGTTCTTGTTTAAAGTGGTTAATAAGAGATTTAACGGATAAAACTCAAGAACAAACAAGATCAAAACTAAAAGTCTTGAAAGAATGATGAACTAGATGGATAAAGAGTAACTAGTGGTGTAAATCTTGTGAATCTTGTCTAGATGTGATTATTTTATGTTGTTTGATGCTAGTAGTGGGATGGATCATCATCTAACCATGCTAGATCATGTTCATGGAACATGAACTAGTAATATGTTAAGTGTAAAAGTTGTAAGATGATGAACCCTTCCACTCATGAACATGAACTTGTGTAAAAGTGATTTTTCTTGTAAAATAGAGTTCTAAACTAGTAGATCTAAAGATCTACAAGTGGTTTTTCGAAAGAACCAAGTAAAAGATACAAGTCTTGTTTAAAAACCGGATCTTACACAAACTAAAAGCATTTTAGTGAATAAACAAGTGTGTAAACACTTGTGCGACAAGAAAGTTTGATAAAGAAATATTTTTGTAAAACTTGACTAGAAGTTGTAAAACTCCAAGTTCTTTAAAAATAAAGTTTCTGAGAAACTAATTTTATTTTTAAAGATAACAAGACTTACTAAATGAGCTAGTAGGTTACTACACACTTTTGTAAATTCTCAAGTTTATGAAATAGAGAAATTAGTACATATTGTTGTTGATTGTTGTTGAGAAATTGGTTGTTGATGATTTTAAAAGAAAATAAACACATGTTTTGAAAACATGGGAAACCTCCATTTTTAGGGGAAACTCTGTCAAAATTTTTATAAATCTTGACACTTAGAAAAATATAAGTTTTTGATAAACTTATTCCCTAAAAATGTATTTAAAAATATTACCAAGGTTTCCCTAATTTTTGGTGATAAGAAATGAGGATTTCTTCAAGAATAAAAAAATGATATTAAGTACGTATATATTTTTGAGAAAAATATATATATTATTCGATCACCAACTTTTGTGCTAAGTGTATATAGTATGTGTTATACGTGCTAGTGTATTAAGACTTAAAGATACACTAAAAACTCATGAGAAGTATAAACACAAAAAATACACATACAACATACGAGATACATAATTCTGGTGCAAAGTGCAAAACACGAGATACTTATATTAATTTTTGAGAAAATAATATAAGTAAGACACTTAGTTAAAAATATAAAATATTTTTAACACAACAATACAAATACAAAAGAGAGTGACTGTGCTTGTGCGACGCAAGTCTAGTGACTAACGTTAAGAAAACGCGTATAGGTCACGACGTTAATTAAGCAAATCCGGTGAAGTTTACGACGCAAGGAACGCAAAGTTGTGAGTTCATGCTCCCCCTTTTCTTTAACTGTTTTCAGTTTTTATAACTTCGGGGGTGAACTACATGTACAAATATTACTATGTTTACAAATGGTATGATAACAAGAAGCACACTGGGTGAGAACGAGTACCTAGTGTGACGAGGTATAAGAATACAAGAAGCGAACTTGGTGAGGACGAGTACCAAGTATGATGCGTTATGAGAAATGATACGAGAAATCGTGTCACGAATAGGGTACATAAGCACCATTAATCAACAATATACCTAGACCGCAGAACAAAAGGTTAGATCTAACGGGTGCCGGGCAGCCACACTCTCGGTGAGGGCGAGTATCGAGTAGTGCTTTTGTGTCTCGGAATATGCCAACTAGAAAAATGCCTAAGGTTTGGTGACTTCCTATGTCGTGTCACATGTTAATGGCTTTGCAACCCATTAACAATCCTGATACTTACAGGAATACTTATTTACATAAAATTCATATCATACTAAAACTTGATTAATACTTGAAGTACGTGGGGTACTCAAGAAAACTTGAATTATACTTGAGTACGTGGGGTACTCAAGAAAACGGGAATTATACTTGAGTACGTGGGGTACTCAAGAAAAACGTGAATTATACATGAGTACATGTTGTACACATGGATACTTGATTTATATATGAAAACTTGATTTATACATGACACAAACTATGTTTTCATACAAAGTATACAAACGTGAAATACAAAAACTGCATGAATTCACACCAACATTATGTTGACGTTTTTCCAAAACTCACATGTATTTCAGGTAACTAGGATGGATGTGCGCATGGTCTTACTCATGCTCGTGGATGTCGCTTTGTTATCTTTAAATAAAGTTGTGACTTTTAAGACAATATGTTATCTCGTGTTGTAAACAATTGACATATGTTTTCAGTAATGTAATGTTGGAAGTTATTTTTGAGCATGTAGTATGTTTACCTTTCGTATGCAATGAGAACCTTTCATGATCACACCTCGTGCTTCCGCCGCAGAAAGGGGTGTGACAGATTGGTATCAGAGCTGCGATTGTAGTGAATCTGGATTCCTTCTCGAGTCTAGTCTACAATCTCTAGGATCCTTTCACGAAAACAATTTTTCAAAGAGTTTTCATTGCATAAAACGTCCCGCGACATCCACTACCTGAAACTGTCTACATGAGTCTAGAAAAGACACTACGAGACTTAGAGTGCACTTGAGTAGCACTTGTCGTTGACTAGAAACTACCTGCAAATTATGTGTGATAATAGATATTTACACATGCTAGAAGTAGAACGTCACAAGTATACGTGACTTTACCTGAAAGCGATAGCCCATCTGAAGGAAGAAATACGAGGATGAAACGAACTGTGCGGACCGTGCAAGGAGTTACGTAATTATGGATGCGTACATAATTATGGAATTCAGTGCACAGAAACCACAGCAAGTCTTGTCACGTATAGATTCCCTCAGTGCACGCCTACTAAGTACTCTGCTGGAGTAATAGTTGATTGATGTCACTTATGTGGTATATACCTGTGAATATATATACTACTAATGCCTAGTGTGACGATATCAAACAAATTTTTAACCTTGTTGTGTTATGTTCTGTCAGAACATGGCACCCAGGAAAGCTGTGAATGCTCGCAATGATGATCAACCTCCTCCTCCCCCACTGCCAAGAACTGCTGAGGAGCTGAACGCTCTACTGGAAGAAAGGATCTCCGCTGCTATAGCCCAGTACGAGGCGAACCGTACTCAAGACAGTGGAGGACCAAGCAATGCTAGACGTAACGGGCATGGAGATTCGTCTGGAGGGAACGCAGTTCAAGGTAACCTTAAGACAATGCACTAAGCATGAAGAAATTTATGAACGGTCCTTGTTTCATTATTTCTTCGATTGCTCACATGTGAATTGGTTGAATCAATTCCAGGCTGCACTTTCAAGCAGTTCCTCGACTGCAAGCCGATAAACTATGACGGCACAAGAGGTGCGGTAGCATTTGTGCGCTGGACGGAGAAGACTGAAGCTACTATCCGCATGAGTAAGTGTACCGCGGATCAACAAGTCACCTTTGCTACTGGGTTATTCGTCGATGAAGCTCTGACTTGGTGGAACTTGCAAGCCCAAACCCTGGGCGATGATCCAGCTTATGGCCTAACTTGGGATGAACTGAAGGAAAGAATGAGAGAGAAGTACTGCTCTCGTGCTGAACTCCAAAGGCTGGAAACGGAGTTCTGGCACTTGACTATGGAAGGTGCTGACATTAATGGTTATACTCGAAGGTTCCACGATCTGTCTAGAGTGCTTCCCTACATGGTAACTGTAGGATCGATATTGACGATCAAATGAGTCAATCTAAGTCAAAATACCACTGTTTATGTGGCGGAATCACACAAACAGGTTGAATCAAAGAGAATGGAGTAGAAAACAGAAGAATATCACTTTAAACACTGTTTCTCATTCATATATTGACTTGAAAATCCAGCAGCAGTTCGGCACCAGAACTATGGGAATGTTACAAATGAGAAACAACTAGCACTTATTTATAGGCCCTGGGTTTAGCTTGAACCAGTCTTAAGCTAACCCTAATCATCAGGTTTAGCTTGAACTTGACATGTACCACCTTCAAGCTAAACCCCTTAAACATAAACATAAACTTAAACTTACATTTCAACCCTTGTACTATACAATCATGACATATATAGACCCTAGACTTAAGACGAAGTCAACAGACAAATGCACCAACAGTCTCCCCCTTGGATGTTGACGGAGTCTTTAGTACGAGACGTTAGTATGTCAAAACTTCAGTCTTAATCAGTCTTCACACTCTCCAAAATATTTGACGCTAAGCATCCTTCAAGCTCTCTCTTTCTCTTCAATCACCATCATCAGCTAATCTTCAGACTCTGAGTCTGGCTCATTCACTTTTCAAACTCCCCTTTGCTAACAGACTCCCCCTTAAGTTGTTCCGGGATCGCAATCTGTCATAGCACTTTCACAGGATCTGAAACGTCTCCTGGCTTTCCGTAGCAACAGGATCAGAAACCTGGCTTTAACCTACACACTCTCTACCACTTTGTAAGATAAACAATTTATCATGAATAAACTCTACTTAACCTCTTGAATTCATAACACTAAAAAAAATTTTGATTCAAATTAATGAACCATTTAAACATTTCAAAATCATTTCTCATCTCAAACAAACTTTCCCAAACTTCTGTTCTTCCTGTTTAGCACTTTGAATTTTGAATATCAACTCTTCAACATCAGTTGTCGAAAATATTTTTGAATTTTTTCAAAAATTTATGCGAAAACACACTAAAATCTTTTTGGATTTTGGGAAATAAACTATATACAGACATATTTTTGTGAGTTTGTGTAAGAGGATCATATCAGTTTATGTGACCAATCACAAGCACCATTAAGCTTTAAACATTTTAAGTTCTAAACGATTCACATAGATTGACGATATAGTTGTCCTCTTAAACTCAGTCTAAAACCTTTCAAAATGCTTACCGATACTTTAAGGTATATTAATTTTGCACTAAGTTCTTATGGACCCCACGATCTCAGCATATCCCCTCATTATGCAATACACTAACTCAAGTAATGCCTTTAAACTTTTATCAACTGTGATTTGTGCGAAAACAAAGCAGAATGTTTAAACATTAACAATCAGGTCGATACTTCCGTATACGCAGAGAAAGTCCAATGTTTAAACAAAATAAGAAAATAAAACAAGTTGAAGTTGTTTAGGCTTTAATCACCAGGTCGATACTCCCGTATACGTAGAGGTGATCCAAAGCTTAAACGAAACACCAAAGAAAATAAAGCAGAACGTTTATGCAATAACAACCAGGTCGATACTCACGTATACGCAGAGGATGTCCAATGCTTAAACAAAATAAAGAAATAAAACAAGTTTAAATCTTTGCAAAATGAAATGCACAATCCCTACGACTTTTTAGCAAAGTTGTGAAAGTTCACAGACTTAACCAGTTTTATGTCTTTCGACAATCAGCGATTACTGAGTAGGCACACAGTCAAGAAGGACAAAACTAAGTACTGTGCTTTCAACCGTGTTTCCCACTAGAACTAGGCTTTTTCATTTAAGTTTGTATCGTTGTCGCAAATCTACTAGTCTAGTTGAGCCTATCGTCACATCTTTAGTGAGACCGTTTATCACATTTGACATTTCATTTCTTTTGCATGCTGTGATAGTCCAACTGATTTACTATCATTTCCTCTTTTTCACAACAAAACTCATTTTGAATTTTCAATGTTTTTGGCATTTTCAAATTTTCTAATTTTTTTAAATTTTTCTCCCCCTAAAATCAAAATATGTTTCAATTTTGACTTTCTGAGAAAATTTGAAAACAAACTATACAGATAAAGTGACAACATAACATCGAATCGCTTCAATTCGCCATCCACTTGGCATAAACAATCAGAACTCCCCCTGACAACAAACTATTTTCCCATTAAGATTTCAAAACACTTAAGTTTGTTTTAATCAAAATGGTTTTTCTGGAAAATTAGTTTTGTGTGTCGTTTCACAAACATGGGGTTTTCATCACATTGTCCTCAACTTCTTGTAGGTTTATCACAAACACAGTTTCCAATAATCATACCATTTGTAAGATAGTTAAATCAAGTACAACTTAATGTCCTTGATTAACCACTTGTAAGTCGAAATATCACAGTTACCAACCTGTGAATTTCTCAAGAAAGATGCTGATTCCTACTCCCCAATTACCAACCTAGGAGTTCCGGCAAGTCAGGATTTTAAGCAACGAATGCAGGCACCCAAGCCTGACCAGCCTTGGGTGTGACCTTTTCAATTTCACTCGGGGTTTGATCATTCCTTTTTGCTTCATAAAATTCTTTTACCCCTTTTACCTTTCCCTCAACCATTTTTCCAAAAATATTTTTCACTTTGTTATTAAAAGCCCTTTCGACATCGAATTCTTTCTTTTCAGAATAGAATTTATTCGAAATTTTCACTTTACCAACTTTTTGTTTAAAATTTTCAGTTCGCAATGGTGGAAAGTTTGTGTCATCCATTGGCGGAACTGAATTTTCACTTTTGAGCTCAACTTGTGGCTCCTCTGATTTTGACGAATCAGAATCATCGCCAGAACGTGGCTCCTTTGTTTCTGAAGAAACAAATTCATCGCCAGGAACATTTCCTTTCTTCACACTCCATTCTGTCCTCAGATTTGCATCTGATGAATTCGTTTTGCTTGATTTGTCATTCTTTGAAGAGCAAGACGATTTATCAGAACTCTTCTCTGTTTTACTTGTTGTATCCGAGGACAAAATCCTTTCAAGATACTCTCGAGCTTTCTTTCTTTTCTTTCTCAGTCGATCTTTCTGCCCTTGTGAAAGTTTCACTTTTGGTTCTTTCACTTCTTGTTTTTTCTGTGTTTTGGGCTTTTCATCGACTTTGAACAATTTTGTCACCTTTTTCTGAGATTCAGCCCTCGATCTTTCCTTTGATCTCATTGGGCAATCTCTTGCAATGTGTCCTTTGATTTGGCAATTATAGCATCTCCTTGTCTCAAACCACTGTCTCTGGCAGTTAACAACAATGTGTCCTTGAACACCACAAGTGTAGCACACTCTGTTATCGTACCATTCACCACTTACACACCAAACGCTCAGATCATAGCATTGTCTGGCTTTGTGGTAATCATCACTCCTCCTGAAAGCTGGATTTATCTTTGAAGCACTGTGGTCAAACCTGCACCACTGATTATCAACTTTTTGTAAGTTTTGTTTTTTCAATTTCTGTGGTTTTTCATAATGATTGGATGACTGAACTGATGAGCTTTTATTTTCATTTTTAATATTTTTCAAATTTGTAACTTTTTGTTTCTGTTCTACAATCTTCTTAACAGGTTTTTGCTTTGAGCATTCACCTATTTCAGTAGACTGCAAAACAGTATTTTGAAATTTTTCTTGTAATTCTAAAAATATTTTTCTTTTCCTTTCTTTTTCTTTTTCATCATCAGCTTTGACATCGCAATCTTCAATTTTGACTTTGTCAAAATTTGTGACAATGTCACTTATTGGAACAGAATTGATCGGTTTTGGACACGGATAATCTGATGTTGATGACGAAGTCTCAAAACCTTTCAATTTTTCTTCAAGTTCTTTGATTTTAATCCGAGCTTTTTCAGCTTCATTTTCAAGCTGAATGATTTTCTGAAGATGAGAGTTTATTTCAATCTGTTTTTCAAGATTATTTTTAAAAATAACAGATTTTTCATCTTCTAAAATCTTCATTTGACTTTGAAAATCTTTTTCAAATTTTAATTTTTCATTTTCAAAATCTTTTTCCTTTTCTTTCAAAATTTTGTTTTCCAATGTCAAACTGTCCAAATCACTCAACAGTTTGACATTTTCAGATTTCAATCTTTCAAAATTTTCCTACAGTTCAAGAATCTGTTTATCATCAGATTTCTTCTCATCATTCAAATTTTTGATTTCCAATGTCAAACTCTCTACATTCTTCAAGAGTTTGGCATTGTCTGATTCAGATTTTTCACAGTTTAAGCACTTCTCGGACATCGTTTCAGCTTCAGCTTTCTTCTCGATCTTGATAGCTGAAATTTCTTTAACCTGCTCCTCTACCACTTGAACATTTTTCTCAGATTCGAATTTTTCATCAACATACTTCATTTTTCTAATCTTTTGGGATTCGAGTTCTTGAGCTTCAATCTTCTCGACGAATGCACTAAGATTCAAATAAGCAAAATTTGAATTGTTTTTCAACTCCAGCAAATAAGCACCCCACACATCCTTTGGTAAAGCATTCGCCAACTTATCAATCCACACCTCATTAGCCTTGGTTATCTTCAATCTCCCCATTTCCAAAACTAGATGGCAGTATCTATCAATCAATTCTTTTGTAGATTCTCCCTTGATACCCGTAAAACTATCAAATTTCTTCTGTGCAATATCTGCTGGATTCTGAACACGCATACCATATCCGAAAGACGACTCACAATCCATGTTTCGTTATTGAAAGATTTTCAAAGACAGATTTTCAAACAATACAAAATTTCACGTTTTCAAACACACACTTTTCACAAAATCAGACGATCGAACAGTATCACGAACACTATGGACTTTTCTAAGAAATCAGCTATACTCAAGCTAAAGCAGTTTACAAGATGAAAACAGTTTTCAAGCTAAACTTGTGATTCAAGCTAAACCTCAGCAAAGTTCAAGCTAAACCTGAAATTTTCAAGCTAAAGCTTGTGATTCAAGCTAAACCTCAGCAAAATTCAAGCTAAACCTGAAATTTTCAAGCTAAAGCTTGTGATTCAAGCTAAACCTCAGCAAAATTCAAGCTAAACCTGAAATTTTCAAGCTAAAGCCAAACGTTCGTTCAAGCTAAACCAGGTTTTCAGGTCATTTTTACAGGTTTTACTCCGAATTTTAAGCTGATATTCTCAAGGGTTTATTAAAAGTCAGTTTTACACACACTGTCCAAAATTCAGTCCATTTTGTCCGTGTAAAAGTCCAGAAATCAGATTTTGTGTAGAAAAATGCTTTGATTCAGGTATATTTGCTCATGACTGGCTCTGATACCAATTGTAGGATCGATATTGACGATCAAATGAGTCAATCTGAGTCAAAATACCACTGTTTATGTGGCGGAATCACACAAACAGGTTGAATCAAAGAGAATGGAGTAGAAAACAGAAGAATATCACTTTAAACACTGTTTCTCATTCATATATTGACTTGAAAATCCAGCAGCAGTTCGGCACCAGAACTATGGGAATGTTACAAATGAGAAATAACTAGCACTTATTTATAGGCCCTGGGTTTAGCTTGAACCAGTCTCAAGCTAACCCTAATCATCAGGTTTAGCTTGAACTTGACATGTACCACCTTCAAGCTAAACCCCTTAAACATAAACTTAAACTTACACTTCGACCCCTGTACTATACAATCATGACATATATAGACCCTAGACTTAAGACGAAGTCAACAGACAAATGCACCAACAGTAACTCCCGAATTCAAGCGCGTTAAGCGCTACATTTGGGGACTGGCCCCAGAGTTTCGTGGCATGGTGACGTCGGCCAAACCACAAACAATCACCGAGGCTATAACTCTGGCTGTCAGCCTTACTGAAGATTGTGTTCGTATAAAGAAGTTATCGTTGAACCCAACAGAGAAGACCGAGACACATGCTGAGTCGTCCGGTGACAAGAAGAGAAAGCATTCGAATCTGAATCAAGCAACTCGCAACAACAAGGGTTTCAGCAAGAAGCGCAACACTAACCCGCCTCAGGAGACGAAAACTCTTGCAACCAAAGGATACCAAGGCACCATGCCTAAATGCCAAAAATGTAAGTTTCATCATGAAGGAGCCTGTCGCATTCCAAGGTTCGACAATTGTGGTAGGTTGGGTCATCAAACAGAAGACTGTTGGGGAAAAGGTAGGAACCGGAATGGAAATGGTGCTGGAAACAAGAATGGTAACGGGAAGGGACGGAACCAAGGATGCTTCAGATGTGGAAGCAATGATCATTTCATGAAAGACTGCCCAGAGGGAAACAATGCTCAGGCTCGAGCATTTGTGATTGGAGCAAAGAACGCACGCGAGGACCCTAACGTGGTCACCGGTACGTTTCTCGTTAACGATCACTTTGCATCCATATTATTTGACACTGGCGCCGATTATAGCTTCATGTCTGTGGAATTTAAACGCATGCTTGGAATAGAATCTAGTAGATTAGAAATTCCTTATTCCATAGAACTAGCCAATGGTAAACTTGTTGAATCGGGCGAAGTTGTTAGAGGCTGCACACTAGAACTTGGTGAACGAAGATTTAGCATCGACCTCTTACCTATTCAATTGGGTAGATTCGATGTAGTAGTCGGAATGGACTGGTTGTCCAAGAACAAAGCTGAGGTCATTTGTCATGAGAAAATCATTCGCGTCCCTTTGACAAATGATGAAACTCTCATTGTACATGGAGAAAGACGAAACGCGCCTCGACGAATCATCAGTTGTATGAAGGCACAGAAGTGCTTAAGGAAAGGATGTGTTGCCTTCCTAGCACACGTTGTAGACAAGAAGGCTGAGGAGCCGAAACTTGAAGACATTCCTGTGGTGAAGGAATTTCCTAATGTTTTTCCCGAAGATCTGCCAGGACTACCTCCGCAACGACAAGTCGAATTCCGTATAGACTTGGTTCCAGGAGTCGCTCCTGTAGCCAAGGCACCCTATCGGCATGCACCATCCGAAATGCAAGAATTATCTACACAACTCCAGGAGTTGTTGGATAAAGGATTCATAAGGCCAAGCTTCTCACCCTGGGGAGCTCCAGTATTATTCGTGAAGAAGAAGGATGGAACACTGCGGATGTGTATCGATTACAGAGAACTGAACAAGCTCACGATCAAGAATCGGTATCCACTACCGAGGATTGATGACTTATTTGATCAGTTGCAAGGATTAAGCTACTATTCCAAGATCGATCTTCGATCTGGATACCATTAGCTAAGAATCCAAGAAGAAAGTGTGCCAAAGACTGCTTTCAGAACGCGATATGGGCATTACGAATTTCTTGTGATGCCGTTCGGGCTGACGAATGCACCAGCGGTCTTTATGGATCTGATGAACCGCGTATGCAAACCATATCTCGATAAATTCGTGATTGTATTTATCGATGATATCCTGATTTACTCGCGAACGAAAGAAGAACACGAGCAACATCTCAGAACCATCTTGGAACTACTGAAGAAAGAGAAGCTTTATGCAAAGTTCTCGAAATTCGAATTCTGGATTCGCGAAGTACAATTTCTTGGTCACGTTGTGAATGAGAAGGGCATTCATGTAGACCCGTCCAAGATAGAAGCAATAAAGAATTGGGAAGCTCCCAAGACCCCAACTGAAGTTCGACAATTTTTGGGCTTAGCGGGCTATTATCGGCGATTCATCGAGAACTTCTCAAAGATAGCTCAACCGCTAACGACCCTTACACAGAAAGACAAGAAATACGACTGGGGTCACAAACAAGAAGAAGCCTTTCAGCTACTTAAAAATAAGCTATGCGATGCACCGATACTATCATTACCCGAAGGCACTGATGACTTCGTAGTATACTGTGACGCTTCACGACAAGGCTTGGGTTGCGTGCTCATGCAACGCCAAAAAGTCATCGCTTATGCTTCAAGACAGTTGAAGGTACATGAAAGGAACTACACCACTCACGACCTGGAGCTGGGAGCGGTGGTTTTCGCCTTGAAGATCTGGCGACATTATTTATATGGTACTCGATGTACAATTTTCACAGATCACAAAAGCTTACAACACATATTTGATCAGAAGATATTGAATATGCGCCAGCGGCGATGGGTCGAGCTGCTAAATGATTACGACTGTGAGATCAAGTACCATCCTGGAAAGGCAAACGTTGTAGCGGACGCGTTGAGCCGAAAAGAAAGGGTTAAGACCCTAAGGGTTTGAGCATTGGAAATGACTATTCGAACGAACCTCACTGCACGCATTCGTGATGCACAACAAGAAGCTCTTAAAGGAGAGAACCGTAAGACTGAATACCTCCGGGGTATGTTGAAATACATGGTGCCAAACGAAGAGGGAGCCTTATACTTCAAGAAGCGTATTTGGGTTCCGCTCTATGGTGGCATACGAGAAGTCATCCTTGATGAAGCGCATAAATCGAGATATTCGATCCACCCAGGATCGGACAAGATGTATCAAGACTTGAAAGAGTACTATTGGTGGCCGAGACTCAAAAGCGACGTTGCTGTCTATGTTGGAAAATGCCTAACCTGTGCTAAGGTTAAGGCTGAATATCAGAAACCGCCTGGCCTACTACAACAACCAGAGATACCCATGTGGAAGTGGGAGCAAATCTCAATGGACTTCATAAAGAAATTACCCAAGACCCCTAGAGGGCATGATATGATATGGGTGATAGTCGATCGGTTAACGAAGTCTGCGCACTTCCTACCGATCCGAGAAAAAGACAGCACTGGAAAGCTTGCTGAGATATACTTAAGAGAAATTGTGGCACGACATGGAGTGCCAATCTCAATTATTTCAGACAGAGACGAACGCTTTGTCTCAAGAATCTGGCAATCATTTCAGGAAGCCTTTGGATCCCAGTTAGATCTAAGCACGGCATTCCATCCTCAAACAGACGGCCAGAGTGAACGGACTATACAAACGTTAGAAGATATGCTTCGCGCATGTGTTATGGACCTAGGCGACAGCTGGGATACTCATCTACCTTTAGTTGAGTTTTCCTACAATAACAGTTATCATACGAGCATAAAAGCCGCACCGTTCGAAGCTCTGTATGGCCGCAAGTGCCGGTCGCCCTTATGTTGGGCAGACGCTGGAGATAAACGTATGGTTGGTCCTGAACTTGTACAAGAGACAACCGACAAGATTGCGCAGATCCGAGAGCGCATTAAGGCGGCTCGAGACCGACAAAAGAGCTACGGTGATCTGAAGAGAAAACCAGTAGAATTCGAGGTGGGAGACAAAGTGTTGTTAAAAGTCTCACCTTAGAAGGGCGTAGTAAGATTTGGAAAACGTGGAAAGCTGAATCCACGATACATCGGACCATTCAGAATATTGGAAAGAATTGGTACCGTGGCATACAAGTTGGAATTACCGGAAGAACTTAATGGAGTACATGATACGTTCCATGTATCCAATCTCAAGAAGAGTCCGACACAAGAAAACGTGATCATCCCGGTGGATGAAGTGCATATTGATGACGCCCTCCGATTTACAGAACAACCCGTTGAGGTTACCGACTGGAAAGTCAACAAGACCAGGAGGAGCACTGTTAAACTTGTCAAAGTACGTTGGAGCTCTAAGCATGGACCCAAGTACACATGGGAATGTGAAGACCAGTTCAAAGAAAAGTATCCCCACCTATTCAAGAAGACTCCAGCGAGAGTTAGTTCAGCCTGAATTTCGGGACGAAATTCTTTTAACGGGGGGAGACTGTGACAACTGGCACCAAACCGGTAATTTCCGTACACTTTAACTATTAGTTGATGACTGCAATTATGTGCTTAATTGTCAGCAATGTCTGAACACATACTAAACAAGTGAATTCATGCACGTTGTATACTACAAAATATTGCTTTATGCATAAACGAGAGCGTTGCATCAGTAATACTAAGTAAACTCACTGGTAAGATACTCTGTGTCAACAGAACTGCAGAAAGCAGTCAGACAATGAAATTGGAGCCTAGGTGTAGGTCCAACAACACATTAAAACCCAAGAATACATACAAGGGTTTAATATATATACTTTCCGGAAGCAAAAATAAGCACTAAAAAGCACCCGAATCGCACTTTAAGTGCAGAATTTTAGTAAATTCAGCTCTAAACAGCTTTTAGACATATGAATATTATGCAGAAATGTCGTTTTATTATCCAGAATACTTCCCCAAGTGTTGGGAATTGAAAGGGATACAAAAAGGTACTTAAAAGACACTAAAAGTGTAATTTAACACTTTAACGAATCGGTATCTAACCGAACAACCGGACTTTACCCGGAACATAAAAATATTGCCAAAGACATAGTTTTCACTTTTCTGAGCTAGTTAGGGTCCCCGAACACCCTAACACACCTTATATTACATAACACACAAAAGACACTAACTATAACATGTAATCCTAACTAGAATGGCTAACCAAGACTTGGAACCAAACTAGACTACCCCCCCCCCCCCATAATCGGATCTAGACAAGGGGTACACCCCCCCTTGAATTCTTTTAATATTTTATGTGGTATGTTGTCTTGATATGGGACACATTACCCACTAGGTCTCCATATGTTGGAAGACTTGATTTATAAACCCTTGGACCTTCTCATTTCCACCATCCACCAAACACTCCACACTTCCTTCTTCCTCTTGCTTTGTTCTCGGCCATAGCTCACCACACCCACACACATCATCATCCTTCATTCTTCAACTATTTTACATATATACCAAGGTGTAAGGGGCTATACAAAGAAGCTTGAAGCTTTCGGAAGTTCAAGACCCTCTCTAGATTTCTTTTATCCACCTTGTTTACGCCTTGATTCTTCCCTAGCCTCGATCTAGTAGTAAGTGCCTCTAAACATCCTCTTGTTCTTGTTTAAAGTGGTTAATAAGAGATTTAACGGATAAAACTCAAGAACACACAAGATCAAAACTAAAAGTCTTGAAAGAATGATGAACTAGATGGATAAAGAGTAACTAGTGGTGTAAATCTTGTGAATCTTGTCTAGATGTGATTATTTTATGTTGTTTGATGCTAGTAGTGGGATGGATCATCATCTAACCATGCTAGATCATGTTCATGGAACATGAACTAGTAATATGTTAAGTGTAAAAGTTGTAAGATGATGAACCCTTCCACTCATGAACATGAACTTGTGTAAAAGTGATTTTTCTTGTAAAATAGAGTTCTAAACTAGTAGATCTAAAGATCTACAAGTGGTTTTTCGGAAGAACCAAGTAAAAGATACAAGTCTTGTTTAAAAACCGGATCTTACACAAACTAAAAGCATTTTAGTGAATAAACAAGTGTGTAAACACTTGTGCGACAAGAAAGTTTGATAAAGAAATTTTTTTGTAAAACTTGACTAGAAGTTGTAAAACTCCAAGTTCTTTAAAAATAAAGTTTCTGAGAAACTAATTTTATTTTTAAAAATAACAAGACTTACTAAATGAGCTAGTAGGTTACTACACACTTTTGTAAATTCTCAAGTTCATGAAATAGAGAAATTAGTACATATTGTTGTTGATTGTTGTTGAGAAATTGGTTGTTGATGATTTTAAAAGAAAATAAACACATGTTTTGAAAACATGGGAAACCTCCATTTTTAGGGGAAACTCTGTCAAAATTTTTATAAATCTTGACACTTAGAAAAATATAAGTTTTTGATAAACTTATTCCCTAAAAATGTATTTAAAAATATTACCAAGGTTTCCCTAATTTTTGGTGATAAGAAATGAGGATTTCTTCAAGAATAAAAAAATGATATTAAGTACGTATATATTTTTGAGAAAAATATATATATTATTCGATCACCAACTTTTGTGCTAAGTGTATATAGTATGTGTTATACGTGCTAGTGTATTAAGACTTAAAGATACACTAAAAACTCATGAGAAGTATAAACACAAAAAATACACATACAACATACGAGATACATAATTCTGGTGCAAAGTGCAAAACACGAGATACTTATATTAATTTTTGAGAAAATAATATAAGTAAGACACTTAGTTAAAAATATAAAATATTTTTAACACAACAATACAAATACAAAAGAGAGTGACTGTGCTTGTGCGACGCAAGTCTAGTGACTAACGTTAAGAAAACGCGTATAGGTCACGACGTTAATTAAGCAAATCCGGTGAAGTTTACGACGCAAGGAACGCAAAGTTGTGAGTTCATGCTCCCCCTTTTCTTTAACTGTTTTCAGTTTTTATAACTTCGGGGGTGAACTACATGTACAAATATTACTATGTTTACAAATGGTATGATAACAAGAAGCACACTGGGTGAGAACGAGTACCTAGTGTGACGAGGTATAAGAATACAAGAAGCGAACTTGGTGAGGACGAGTACCAAGTATGATGCGTTATGAGAAATGATACGAGAAATCGTGTCACGAATAGGGTACATAAGCACCATTAATCAACAATATACCTAGACCGCAGAACAAAAGGTTAGATCTAACGGGTGCCGGGCAGCCACACTCTCGGTGAGGGCGAGTATCGAGTAGTGCTTTTGTGTCTCAGAATATGCCAACTAGAAAAATGCCTAAGGTTTGGTGACTTCCTATGTCGTGTCACATGTTAATGGCTTTGCAACCCATTAACAATCCTGATACTTACAGGAATACTTATTTACATTAAATTCATATCATACTAAAACTTGATTAATACTTGAAGTACGTGGGGTACTCAAGAAAACATGAATTATACTTGAGTACGTGGGGTACTCAAGAAAACGGGAATTATACTTGAGTACGTTGGGTACTCAAGAAAAACGTGAATTATACATGAGTACGTGGTGTACACATGGATACTTGATTTATATATGAAAACTTGATTTATACATGACACAAACTATGTTTTCATACAAAGTATACAAACGTGAAATACAAAAACTGCATGAATTCACACCAACATTATGTTGACGTTTTTCCAAAACTCACATGTATTTCAGGTAACTAGGATGGATGTGCGCGTGGTCTTACTCATGCTCGTGGATGTCGCTTTGTTATCTTTAAATAAAGTTGTGACTTTTAAGACAATATGTTATCTCGTGTTGTAAACACTTGACATATGTTTTCAGTAATGTAATGTTTGAAGTTATTTTTGAGCATGTAGTATGTTTACCTTTCGTATGCGATGAGAACCTTTCATGATCACACCTCGTGCTTCCGCCGCAGAAAGGGGTGTGACACACCATACGATGTATTGAAAGCATCATATTCAAAATTCGTATTAACAAGTATTTCATTTGTTTCGAGTCGTAGTAGACTTGTTTGATCTACGACTCCATTAAGTCGTTTGATGATTTCGACACCTTGCGCTAATCTCGTTTACAAATATCATGCACGGATTTAAATTATTTATTTATTGATTTGTTTTAAATCCGCATTGAATTATCATATTAAAGCAGTCTTAACACAATCGTGTGTTAAGACAATGGTACACAAATTCATTTTTATATTTCGGTGTACCTCCTAACGTTTCTTTCAACTTCGATCGAATGTTTTGCGACATTCATTGCTTTTTCGTCTTCGATCGAAAAATTATTTCTTTGATGTTCCATTTTCAATTGAAAATCCTATGACGTCATTTGAAACAAACTTTCAGATTCACTTTATTGCGCTTCCATTTGATTTCAAACACGGTGAATTTGTTTGATCACCACTATTATTGAATTATTTAAGTCACTACGACACCTTGTGTTGTCAGTACAAACTTGTAGCTTGGGCTAATCATGATTGAGCGTTTCATGCAAAACACATGTGATACTTGTTCGATCACCGCTATATTGAAATTGTTTCATTCTCTACGACACCTTGTGGCATCGGTATAACTTGCAGCTTGTGCTGATCACGATCGAACGTTTCATGCAAACTATTATATTTGAGATTGTTGATTCTAAGTTCATCCAGTGGATGTTATTGCTTTTAGAACTCATTTACATATTGTGAACGTTCATACGGAATTCAATTGGTCGAAGTTCCTGTTCTTTGTTGGACCCCTGTTAACTTAGTCAAACTAGTGACTGTATCTATACGTCTTGTTTCCTTTGACATCGATTTCTGAAACACATTTCTTTTAAACCGTTGGGTTTTTATTGTTGAGGAATGTCCTTGAATTCACATGATTCGAATAAGTCTTGATTCGATTTCGTGGTTATCCACTTTGATACTATTCGTATTTACCTACACATAACGTAACTCTAAGGAGTTAACGTAGTCTAAATTTCGAGGACGAAATTTCTGCAACAGGAGGAGAATGTGACAACCGGTAGTTTACGCCCTTAATTACGTGATTAACAGGCGATTAACGCGATAATAAACAGTGTTTAAGATGTAGATTAACTCATTTAGGCCCTTGGAGTGCCTAGGAACGTTTATTCGGAAGTACAGTGCGCGTATGGTGATTTACGGGGAAATCTGCTGAATATTACGCGACAACAAAACGAAACCGTACGAAATCCTGACAATGCCGACAAATATTAAATTTTTATGATATATTTTAGATTCGTAGTTAAATTCTAATAACCGTGGTCGAAACCAGATCGGAAAACGAAGTAAAACGGTGAACGACGCGTTTTACGTGATTTACCGCAACCCGACTAACGAGGGCGTCCAACATCAAATACCGACACTATTTTATATATTTTTAAATCAAAAATTATGTTTTACGACGTTACGAAGTGTTCGGGTTGCGAAAACGGGTCTCGTAGGAATTACGGGCCACTTATACACGAGATGGGCTTGTGGGCCCAAGCCCAAAGCCCACTAACAAAAATTCTAGGACTATATATATGTTACCCTAATCCTTTTCACTTGAACAACCATTTTTGGAAGTCATCACTCCTTATCCTCTCAAAATTCTTTGTCTGCACTCTAAACACACACAAGAATATAACTCAGTCTCTCTCTCGATCGATTTCCTTTCACAAATAACACAAACACATACATCTTCATTTCTCCCTTATCCTCTTCTTCAATTCCTTTTGATAACCACAGAACTAAACTCACACACACCCACTCGCAAGCCCCCCCTGTTAATGAATGTTGAACGATCGGCCACCACCAGATGGTGGTGGCGTACGGCGGTGGCAGACGGAGAGAGACAGAGGACTGACGGCAGACTTCCACATCGGCGGCGTGAGGGTGTTGTCGGGTGGCGGCTGAGAAGAGAGAGAGAGAGCCGGTTGTGGTGGTGAGCGACGGTGGCGGCAGCGGCGGTCCGAGACTCGGTCCGGCGGTCCGAGACTCGGCCCGGCGGTCTTTGTCAGGGTCCGGCGGTCTTAGTCTTTATCCGAGGGGTTCTGACAGATGGAGAGGATGATGATGTTTGTTGCTGCTGATGATGTTCAGGTCAGAACCGCCGTGTGCGGCGGCGTAACGATGGTCGGGATTCTTTTCCGGTTCAGTTTGGTTTAGAGATTGGTTCAGTTTCGAAGCAGACACGGCTCGGTTCAGTCATGGTTTGTTCGGATCAGATTTAAGGAGGGTTCGGGTTCGACTCAGTGCATTTCGGCTTGACTCAGTCCAACTCGGTTCGACTCAGCGCATTTCGGCTTGACTCGGTCAACTCAGGCAAACCTGGTCAACTCGGTGAGTCGACTCGGTCAACTCAGTCAACTTTTTCGCGTTTCGACATGAAGAATTGGTAAATAATTAACATCGAGATTAATACTTACGTTTTATTATAGTTTTTAATGGATTACGTGAAAACGAGCTCGACCCGACTAACGAATTTACATTTAGTGACTTGGTTTTAATATTTGGCGTATTGATATATTTCACGTAAACTATATATATAATATGTGTTGAATTGTTGAATCTTGATAAAAATAACGACAACTTGTGTTGTCGGGACGTCCAAAAAGAGAGGAAACTCTGCCCGTTTTTCGAGAAAACCCGAAACAAAATATGTTTTTATTGTAAAACAAGAACTATCTAAGTTTAACGACTTTTACAAAAAGAAACACAAAAGAATATTACTTTCAACAACACTTTGCAACTTTCGAAAACGACTATTCGGAAATTATTTAAAACAAATAAATATAGTTATTATATTTATTTTAAAACTTGAAAGTTCTACAAATGTTTTATAAAAATCAATATAATTACTGATATTGTTTTAAACGACGATAACTCGAATTCGTTATTACAAATAAATATAGTTTATATATTTATTTCGAACATCAAACAAGACGACGGTTCTTTTGTAAACTTAAATATAGTTTATATATTATTTCAAATACCAAACGACTCGAATTCGTTTTATAAAATAAATATAGTTTATATTTATTTCAAATGTCGTACAACACGAATTCTTGAATAAAAATAAATATCGTTATATATTTATTTTCGAACCCAACAACTCGATGACAATTTTATAGAATAAATATAACTTTTTATATTTATTTCAAACGCCGAAACGGCATATACGTATATTTTGGCAAACATATATACAAGGCGTAATACGTATAATACAAGTGTATTATATATTACTTTCATACGAACATTTCTATATATACAAACAATTTCTCGGGACGACAAGCGATCTTATCGATATGTTTATATATTTTATATAAATATTTACTTATTTTTAAACCTCTCGAGAACTAAGTCTTCCAAGACTTATTAATTACCGACATTAGACGAAACTTAACCAATACAACTTCCTCGTTTCCTTCAAGTTAACAACTTGTCGTCAAATCGTTCGGTCAACAATTCAGTAGAGCTCGGTGACACGTAGTTTAGTTACTGCGTTTATTTAGAAACTTATAAGATATTCCATGTTAGGAATATTGTAGAATGCACGCTAGCAAGTCACGTCTTGGAAACGACATCACGAAGTCGTAATTAGCTAGCTTTGCACAAGGCAATTCAGGTGAGTTCATAACCCCACCTTTTTACGGTTTTACATTTTTATAAATGTTTTCCGGGTGGAAAGACATGCACGTTTTGTAGAAACATACAAAGTTTTTTGATGAACAAAGGTTGCATGTTTTAGACAAAGTACGTTTTGCAAGAACATACAAGGTTTTTGAATAAACGAAAAATCATATTTCTAAATCATGTTACGAATGGATTTCAAGGAACTCAAATGGTTTACGAATGATTCATACTAAATATACCGGTTTTACAAAACAAATGCGTATTATCGAAATGTGAATTATTTTCATGAGTAAGGACGGGATCGTCCTAGTTATAATACGGGGCTGGGTTGGTCTGCGTACGTAAAACGAGACAACCCAGTGGGTTCATGTCCCCCTTTTCTTTTTACTGTTTTCGGTTTTATAACTCTCGGGGGTGGAATACATGTTACGAATGTTTAAACGGTATGAAATGACTATGAAATGAACTATTAAATCATGTGAGCATAGATTGAATTTAAAATGCCATTAATTCTTAATTAGGGACGAAGGTTAGATCTAACGGGTACGGCCGAACCCCACTCATGGTACTTGTGACCACTTGAGTGCTTCGGTGTCCCAATCGAGGTGAATCGACAATAGTCAAGGTGAATTGACATGGTCAAGGTAAATTGACATAGTCGAAGGGGAATTCGACACGGTCGAGGGAAATCGACGAGGGTATAAGCCTACTCATTTTGAGTGCTCCCCATGTCCTCACATGCTTTAATGTCCTTGCAAACCATTAATGATCTGTTTTTCCTTGTTGCTTTCATACCGGGGTTTTACAAATTTCATACCATGTTTTATACAAATTCAAAGCATTGGATTATGCAGGCATGAAGTCAAAGTCAGGGTGGGCATTGACGATTATACAAACTTTACAAATACAAGAGTTTACAAATACATGGTTTTTACAAACATAATACGTTACAAATACAAGGTTTCCATATAACTTGACAAGAAAATGATTTCTAAATTCGTTTTCTCAGTAATATTTCACAAACTGGTTATTCAAAAGATTTATTTCAAATCTTTTACAAAACAAACTATGAACTCGCTCAACTTTATGTTGATTTTTCGCATGTTTCTTTCTCAGGTTGCATTCCAAAATTATGGCACGGTTGGAATAGGAGAACCATTGGAGATTCAAGTGCTTAGTGGGCGTTCAATCTCTAGAAGTCTTAGCTTATTTGCTTCCGCTGTGCAATGAAGATACCAGTCCAGTCACGCCAAGCTCTGATATTTCGGGGTGTGACAATTTGAAACGGTGTGAACCTTCAACCGTCATATCTCTATGGTTATGAGTTATATTACATATCTAATATAAGTATCACACTACTTACATGATAATAATCGAACATAATTAAGTTTATATAACTAATACATCCCCCTAAACTTGATTATCCTTAGAAGCATGCATGAGAACACTCCGATTAGCTTCGTCCACGGCCTTCATAGCTTGTTTGAAATCGAAACGACGCCGTTCCTTCTGCAGTTTCTTCATTCCTTCCCAGTCATTTCCTACAAACAAGGCATAGTGATGGATTGCTTCTTCATCTTGAACATCTCCGTCGCTCTTTCTTCTTTCATGACGGGAATCAGATGGGCCTTCATCATGTTCAACCATCTCCTTATCTACCACCTTTCCTTGTACTGTTTTGAATTTATAATAATAGACTAGGACATCTAGATACATTGCGTACATAATCCTCATTAACTCACCATCATCATATTTATATCCCATATCTTTTGCTACTACTGTCCAAAGATTATTATCGGTAACATTTCTATACCCTCCATCTCGTTTAACCACCATATATAGATCAAGCAAATCAACTTTCATGTTATCAGTTGTATACGGAGGAATGGGTCGAGTAGAGATTCCAAGTTTAATGTTTATGAACCATCTTAACATTTCTTCAAACTTGATCTCTAATTCGTGTTTATATTTAAACACGAATTCCCCATCTTCCAACATGTCTAACAGTGAATTGCATTGAGAGAAATCATGAAACTCCATGGCTTGTATGATCATTACACTCCAATTGGGTTCTTGTGAAGATAAATTTAAGTTTTCAAAATACGATTAAGATAATCCTCATTATATTTATCGTTTATGGAACTTTGATCGATTACTCTTTGTTTTTCTTTCATACCAATTTCTTCTTCTCGGGTTAATCCGGTTATATCATTCACAGTGTTTGTAATCGGGGCAGAAAACATGGGATAAATTTTGCATGTATCTCCAATTTTCTTAACCGTATACCCTTGTAATACAAGTTGATCCATGCTTAACACATTGCGATCAACTTCCGGTGTGTAAAATACGCTTTGTATACGTAGTGTTTCATTCCCTGATTTAACCTCTACGGCCCCTACACCCCGGATAAACAGAAAATTATATTCCACTGTTTTCGTTTCTACCCCAATCAAGTGTTTAATCCGTTTAAACACATTAAGATTTCCGGCAAAATGATGAGTAAAAACTCTACTTACATACCATATGTCACCCCATTGACCGCCTTCGGTTCCGGTAACAATCAGTTCTTATCGGTGAACTACTTCTTCATTCTGTCTTTGTATTCCCGTATTGATCGCTTGTCTGATTAACTGAGTGGCCTCGTCGTTTTCCTTTGCTTTGCAGGAGTAGATCCGGTGTCCGGGTTCATGACAATAGTAACACAATCTAACATTTGAAACTTTCTTTTGCCTTTCATGTTTTTCATCGGAACAATGTTGGCATGGCATCATCGACGACGTCGGACGGATTTCTTCATCCTTTTTAACCGTGGCTCTGATACCACTATGTTGGGAATCATAAGGCATTGCAGCGTAATTAGAATTGATATTCATATTGGTTTGCATGGAATAGAAGAATTATATGCAGAACAGAGAATGAGAAGATAACAAAGAGAGAACAATGGACAATTCGAATGAAACAGAAATTGTCTTGGTGTCGGACATTACTGCCGGTTATAACATATATATACGAGATGTTTGGCGGTTGATAATGGCGGGAATAACCATCATTTGAAACGATGTGAACCTTCAACCATCATATCTCTAAGGTTATAAGTTATATTACATATCTAATATAAGTATCACACTAATTACATGATAATAATCGAACATAATTAAGTTTATATAACTAATACATGTTCGATCAACCAGAACCCTATTGAGTTGACTCGGCACAGTCATCTGTCTCAACTCTCGAGTTACCAATTGTCTCGTTAGTCAAAACATTTTGTCTTTAGATTCGGATGAATGTTATCATTCTTATTTTATGCCGCACCAGTCTTTCTAAAAGGTTGTTTACTTAGTTATAGGGAGAGCCGCAAATGATCCGAGAGGATAGCTGGAGAAGCCTTCATGATGATAGCTCAAGCTCGACTTGAGAAGGATCCAAGATCATTTTGAGCTCTGCTTTAAAATACTTGAGTTTGGCTCGAAAAAAAGATTGAAACGAGCCCGAGCTTCACTTGTTGAGCTCAAGTCGGCTCGCGAGCCTAAACGAGTCCACTGCTTATATAATTATTAGAGTAAACTGCCATTTTGGTCCTTGAGGTTTGGGCAGTTTTGCCACTTTACTCCAAATCTCAAACCTTTTGCATCTGGGTCCCTGTGGTTTCAATTTTGTTGCCATTTTGGTCCAAAAGTGAAATCAGGCAAGATTCCCCAAATTAAACCCTCATGTTTTGTCTTTTTCCTCAGGGGTAATTTTGTCATTTTCGTTTATTATAACTGATTATTAATTAAAAATAATAAAACTAAATAAATAACCCTATAACTTGATGCAGATGTTGTTATCTTCCTCATCACCACCACTGCCACTCTCTCCCCCCTTCTCACCACCACCACCTCCTCCCCCTTCCATTAACACCACTACTGCACCACCACCATCCCCACCGCACAACCACTACACCACCACCATCCCCACCGCACCACCACTATACCACCACCCCTGTCTCTCTCTCTCTCTCTCCCTCTCTCCTCTCTGCCGCCACAAACAACACCACCGCCACCTCCTCCCCCTTCTCACCACCGCCACCATCAACACCCACCCCACCCCACACCACAACCACCCCCACAAGCACCACCTCTTCAGAGCCCTAAAACAGACCCACTTCAAAACTCTAAAAAAACCCTCAAACAATTAATAACAAAAATGGCCCCTGCATTAATCATTCAAAAAACCCTAACCTAATGATGGATCTCCTTCTTGATTTGCCACCGTCGTTGTGCCCAAAACCACCCTGTCTCCACCAAACTCTGCACTCTCTCTCTCCCTCTCTCTAAATACCCATATGTCTCTCTCTCTCTCCCCTTTCTCTCTATCACAGACGCTGCCGGCACCACCGCCGTCGTCTCTGTTGTAAAGGATCCAGCGATTTGCAGAGGCCCAAAAGGTGGTGGAGGTGGTGGTGTTGAAGAGGCCCAAAAAAACCCACCAAAATTCTAGCGATTTGCAGCGAGTTTGATGGAGGAGACGATTTAGAAGGTGGAGTAGGGTGGAGATTGGTTGCAAGTTGTGGTTATTGGTGAACGAAGTGGTGGGGGTGGAGAAGAGGTGGAGGCTGTCTTTCTGGTGGGGCGGTGGCGGGTAGAGGAGTGGTGGCGGCTCCTTCTTCTGTTAGGAGGGTTTGGGTTTGGGAAGGTTTGGTTTTGAAGAAGATGATTGTTTTTGGGAGGTGATATTTGATGTTCTTCATGCCAGATTTAAAAAGACAAAATAGGATTCATTATTAATATGTTATATTAAAATCAAATGACCAAAATGCCCCTGAATAAAAGGACAAAACATTCAGCTTTCAACAGTCAAAATAGGGGGTTTTTGAATTTTGGACTAAAATGACAATCAAAGTAAAACCACAAGACCCAGATTTAAAAAGTTTGAGATTTGAACTAAAATAGAAAAAGTGCCCAAACCACAGGGACCAAAATGGCAGTTTACTCTAATTATTAATTACTACACTAAATATATATTTAAAAGCTAATAATTACTATTTATAAAATTATGAAAAATACTTAATCATATATAAAATAATAACTAAAATTAAAATAAATTAATTAATAAATAATGAGCGAGCCAAGCTCGAGCTTTTATAAGTTAAACGAGCTCGAGCCCAATCGAACTCGAAGTTGGCTCATCTCGTTTGCACCGCTAGTAAAAACCACATTATATATATAACATTTGGTGAAATGTTATTCACTATAGCGAAGGCCACGTCAACCTATTTTGTTTTTCCTTTTTCTACCTCTAACATTTAGTATTGTCACTTACACCCATTAGTTTTATAAAAACTTTGCAAAATGTTATTTTGAATCCCCTCGAATTTTATGTGCTTGTTTTTTGTACATGAGTTAAACATAATACGTTTTTGTGCTTATTTTTATGTATGTATGTATCGGTTGGTCTACGTTTTCTCAATACGTTTTTGTGCTTATTTTTGCGTATGTTTCGGTTGGTCTATGTTTTGTCAATACATTTTTGTGCTTATTTTTGTTGTATGTTCACAGTTGGTGTACGT
This sequence comes from Helianthus tuberosus, assembly GCA_030545235.1. Classification (NCBI taxonomy): domain Eukaryota; kingdom Viridiplantae; phylum Streptophyta; class Magnoliopsida; order Asterales; family Asteraceae; genus Helianthus; species Helianthus tuberosus. The sequence continues at coordinate 40,143,081 of CM060424.1, read as the reverse complement.
TTTGTCATATATAATATGTTTTCACTATGCGGTATATAAGTTCGAATTACTTTACGTGCCGCAACGCGTGGTACCATTTTTAACTTTAAAAAGTACTATTTTCTTACGTGCGTTATTTAAGTACATTTCGATATAAATCCAAGTAGGTTTACGTTTTGACGTTAATTTTTCTCGGTAATGAGTCATGTCAAATATAATACGTTTTCGTGCTTATTTAATGTATGTTTTGAGTTGGTTTACGTTTTGACGTAAGTTTTGTTCGGAAATGAGTCAGTTTAGATGTTTGACGATACAAATTTGGGTTACTTTAAGTTTCGACGCCGCCACAACGCGACGGATCAAAATACTAGTTCCACAACAAAGTTCATTTCAAATATATATAAAATTACAACAAACTTTAACTATAAGTCTTTTAAGAATAAAAATAAATAATAATAATAATAATAATAATAATAATAATAATAATAATAATAATAGTAATAGTTCTTATTATATCCAATAATAATATCATCTTTAAATTCTAAACATTGTATTTAATTTTATAACTAGGTTTATGCCTCGCCCTTCGGAGCGGTAAGCTAAATATTTCTCAGTTTTATAACATGTACGCAAGTGTTTTGGATACTTGTACATACTACTCATGACATAATCTCAATAAAAATTACATCGAGACGTAGATAAAAATACAGTCGTCAAAGATTTTTTTTACTAAGTTTAGGAATTGTATAGTAACTTTATTAAAATTTAGGAGTAGCAGCGTTTGTCCATTAATAACAAACAGTCACTATTCCCCAAGTTGGTTCGTCACGGTAGCAAGGAGTAAAGGTTAAAAGATGAAATATTAAAAGTAATAAAAGTAGAAGAACTAAACATGCATACCACCAAAGTTAAGGCAGAGAGACTAAACACACATTTACGCAAAGTTAACCAATGAAAAGAAATCTTTTTACAAATAGAAGGGCTAAATAGATATATTATCGAAGTTAAAGGTTTAAAAGTAAAAAATAAAATATTTAAAACAAAAAAAGGCCACGGCCAATGAGGAAGTGCCTCATGGCCTTTAGAAAAGAGACTAAACATGCATACCATCAAATTTAAAGTAGATGGACTCGACACGCATTTACACAAATTTAACCAACAAAAAGAAAGTTTTTTTAAATAGAGGGACTAAAGACGTATATTAACGAAGTTGAAGGTATAAAAGTAAAATACAAAATAATTAAAATGAAAAAAAAAGGCACGACCAATATGAAAGTGTCAGGCAGCTGCCAGACAATATTCCCGGCCATGTCTTTTAAATACATATGCAATATCTTAAAGAGGAAAGTCGGTGACATTTTCATCGGCTCCCCCAAAGTTTCACCAAAATACACTTTTTGCCCCCTGCCTTATTTACCCACCACACAAACTTTCAACATTTAAAAATTACAACTTTAACCCCTATACTATTAATCCATTTTTTAACCCCTCCAAAGTCTTTGACTTTAACGAAAACCGTTCGCCAAAGCTAATTTGTCTTTATGCTTAAGAACTTTGTAAAATATCATTTTAACCCACTCAAGTTTTTAAAGTATCTTGTTTACCCATTTCGTTCATTTACCTAAATAACTATGTTTACGTGCGTAATTTTATTTATGTGTCGGTATAATTTGAGTTGGTCTACGTTTCGACAAAACTTCTTTAAAGCCAGTCAAGTGAAATATAATACGTTTTCATCCTTATTTTATATACATTTTCAGTTGGTCTACGTTTCACCGTAAAATTTAGTTCTGAATCGAATGGGGTCAAATATAATGCGTTCTCATTCAACCTTATAAATTCGAGTTACTCTACGTTTCGACCCTACCGCAACTCACTAGGGGTAAAAATTCAACCCTTGATGTGGATATTGAATATGTCTTTTGAGTACACATGTCAGTTTCCCCTTATATACTTTTTACGTTTTTTTGTACGTTTCGTATATATGAGTTGGGTCACATAAAAATACGTTATGATTGTACTGTATAAATTCGATTACTTTTTATACATTTTGATTCATCCGCAATGCTATTGAGTTAAACCAGATACGACAAAACGCATGTTTTCATATGGTGTACGCATCAAATAACGTTTGGGGTAATCCGTTCGATGTTTGCACACGGGTCTAATTACTAGTTTATACCTTATACGTTCATTTTAAAATCACGCACGTTATAAACTCAAAAACCCAAATCGCGCATGTTGAAAACAATAATCACGCACGTTGTCGTACGCGATGTACGTTAAGCCTTATTGTATTTTACACTTTCTCTCTCTCTATATATATATATATATGATATAAGGTATGAAAAGTTGTATAATATTTTAAACCGAACCCTTATAAGCTTTAGCTTGACTAGTTATATGCAACATTTTTGTGCAAAAAGTTGAACTCGAATTTACAACTGTATTTCTAACGCGTATAAGTACTTGGATCCCATGATTTTGCCGAAAGATTAGATACTATATGATTAGTGCAAGTCAATGAAAATGTGAATGATTTAAATAGTAATCAATATATTTTAATGTAATTCGATGACTAAGTCTAATTAGAACAATTTGTGACGTTGAATAGTTGTTACAAAGAGTCAAAGGCCATAAGGGAAACGAGATTTCAAATGTATGGTTATTTATTTTAATGATACCTCTTCTATACGTGTTAGTATAATTCAGTTCGGCTATTGATTAAAACCGAACATACAACTATTGTGTTAGTATTAAGATTACAGCATTGGTTACAACAATTTAGATTTTTCAGCTATTGAGATTTGAGAAACATAGTTCGGTAACTTTGGTTAATCCGGTTAACCGTTAATTAGAGTTAATTACTGTTTTCGTCCCTGAGGTTTGTCAAAAATAACGGTTTCAGTCCATTAGTTTAAAAATTGCGATTTCAGTCCATTAGTTTCATTTTCGTAACCATTTCAGTCCACCAACTTAACTCCATCCATTTATTCTGTTAACTTTGGGTGAAAATCTTCAAGTTTTAAACCTGATTGAAAAGAGTTAAAATGCAGGGACCAAATTGCAATTCCTCAAAACAAATTTCAAACAAACAGAAAGACCGCTCTTCCGGTCATCTTCTCCGAAATTTCCGGTCGGATTCCGGCAAACCCGGAGCTCCTTCCATACAGTCGTTTTTCATTCGTGTTCGTTCGCAATGTTTATCTCCTCTTCATATCAACTTAAAAATCAAATCAAATCCCGTTTTCTCTGCTATTCATGCTTATCCGCTAACCCCAAACACCTCCACAAATCTCATTACGTTTTTGACTCCTTAACCGCCTCTGAATTTGTATATATACATGTATCTCGATCCATTCCAACTTTCCTCAACTAAATTCATGTTCAATTTCCTCCTCTGTTCAATTGGCCAGTGGTGGCAGTGGTAGTTATGGAGTGGCCGGAGGTGTGGGGATGGTGCTGACTGATTATTGACGATGGTGGCAGTGGTGGATGGTGTTGACGGTGGTGGTGGATGGTGCTGACTGATTATTGACGATGGTGGCAGTGGTGGATGGTGTTGACGGTGGTGGTGGATGGTGTTCGAAACAGGGGAAGAATCAATGGGGTTTTTGCAAACACAACAACCACACCACTACCACCATCGTTCATTGCCACAACCACCCGTCTCCCTCCCTCACCAACCATCATTCACCACCACAACCACCATGCCCCACTGCCATCTATCAAATCTGAGACCTTTTAGATCTGAAATTGAAACTCTCTCAATTGTGATTGTAGGCGGTGTTGAACGACGGTGGTGGGGGCCAGGGTTTTGGATTGGGGATGGTGACGGTGGTGAACGGCGGTGGATGGCGACAGTGGTATAGGATGGTGACCATCGTTTTTTTTAATTAAACCATAGGGGCAATTTTGTAATTTCACTCAAAGTTAACAGAATAAATGGATGGGAGTTAAGTTGGTGGACTGAAATGGTTACGAAAATGAAACTAATGGACTGAAATCGCAATTTTTAAACTAATGGACTGAAACCGTTATTTTTGACAAACCTCAGGGACGAAAACAGTAATTAACTCCGTTAATTAACTATTGGTTTTGGGTGTGGATCTTCAAGCCCGTTTCAACTAATAACTACAATCAAGTATTGAGTCAAATGATAAACAATAACTCTTTATTTTTAAAGTACGTCGTCAAGGCAAATAATATATTATTTATAAAAAGGTATAAAGGTAATTTATTGGCAATTTTATTCAGTTATTTTGGTTATTCATACACATAGGATCGTAAACACACTATATAACTTCTTTATAAATAATAATAATAATAATAGAGTAAACTGCCATTTTGGTCCCTGTAGTTTGGGCACTTTTGCCATTTTAGTCCAAATCTCAAACTTTTTACATCTGGGTCTCAGTGGTTTGCATTTTGTTGCCATTTTAGTCCAAAATCCAAAAACCCTCTATTTTGACTGTTGAAAACTGATTATTTTGCAGGGGCATTTTGGTCATTTTTTAAATTTCATTTGTTGTAGGGGCAGTTTACTCTTTTTATTTTAACAATAAAACCCAAAAAATCATCATCATCCCCAAAATCAGCTCTCTCTCTCTCTATCTTCTCTCTCTCTCTATAACACCACCACCGCCACCTCCTCCCTCTCTCGTTCTTCTCTCTCTCTATAGCACCACCACCACCGCCACTATCGTCATCGTCATCGAAACCCTACCGAAACTCAGATCCACCATCGTCATCGTCATCTCTGCGTTCCTCTCTCTCTCTCTCTCTCCTGTTTCTCTCTCTCTCTCTCTCTCTCCTGTTTCTCTCTCTCTCTTTCTAGTGCAGAATGGTGGTGGGGGGATGGTGCTTGTTTCAGATATGTTGGCGTGGTGGTGCGCCGTGAGAGATGGTGGTTCAGATCTGCCGGTGTGGTGGTGGTGCGGGGTTGTTGGTGCGGGATGGTGGTTGGGGGTGATGGTAATGGTGGAAGCGTGTGGTGGTTGCGGTGTTCTTGATTTCTGGGTTTTAGATGTTCTTGAAGATGAACGATCTCTGGGTTTTGATGATGTTCATCTTCGAATTCTTCACAAATACAATGGATGTAAGTAGTTCTAATGATCAATTTACTCTCAGCTGCTTTCATTCTAGTTAAACGAAGTGAGATTTGTACTGAACTAGTTGGTTTGTTGATTTTGTTCAGAAATCGAATCGGATTTTGTTCAGAAATCGGATGTGAGCTTTGGAGAGATTAATGAGAAGGAGAACGGTAATTCATCTTGTGTTTTTTGTCTATTTGTTTTTGTTCAGAAATCGTTTGTTGATTTTTGTCTATTTTCTGGGTTTTGATGATGATGTTTGAAAATGAACGATGTCTGGGTTTTGATGATGTTCTTGATTTTATGGGTTCTTGATTTTCTTGAAGATGATGTTCTTGATTTTCTGGATTTTCTGGGTTTTGATGATGATGTTTGATGATGTTCTTGAAGATGATGTTACTAATTATTGAAATGTTATAATAAATTAACATGGACCAAAATGCCCCTGCACTAAAGGACAAAATAATCAGTTTTCAACAGTCAAAATAGAGGGTTTTTGGATTTTGGACTAAAATGGCAACAAAATGCAAACCACAGGGACCCAGATGTAAAAAGTTTGAGATTTGGACTAAAATGGCAAAAGTGCCCAAACCACAGGGACCAAAATGGCAGTTTACTCATAATAATATAACCGAATAACTAGTTTCTTAACTAGTTAAGTTATTTTAATTTGATTTAGGTATTAGGGTGTTAGGAGTGGAGTCGGCAAAGCGGGTTACCGCGCGGCAAACACCGTCGCCAACCCTTTGCCGAGGCGGTGACATGATTGGTGCGAGGAAGGCATGCCGCTGCGGTGAAGGAGAGGAAGGAAAGAGAGAGGGTGGTGTGGGGTGGGGTCCATTCCAATCTCAACCAATCACACCTTTTTCCTTCTTTTTTTTAAGTTTACCACTTCACCAAATGTCTAAACCATTGCCAACACTTTTCACCAAAGTTTAAACACTTTTCACCAAAGTTTAAACACTTTTCACTGATTGACGTGGCGCACTCTGATTGGTTGATTTTTTAGTTTGCCACTCTCAAGTGTTTAACCACTCCTAACACCCTTAGGTATAATTCAATTATTTTGTTTTCTAATCACTCAAAGTCTCAAAACATTTTCGTAGTGAAAATAAGTGACGTATACACATGGGCTATTTTAAGCCCACTAATGAAAAAAAGTGACATACAAGAGCCCAAAAGCCCCAAAAGCCCCAAAAGCCCCAGCAATGAGGAGTACAATGGGTTTTTTTACCCGCACCCATCCTCTCTCATCTATAAGAGCAGGTGGGGTGGTGCGTGATACCACCCCATCACGCGTTAATCCACCACGGAACACCGCCGCCGCCCCTTGCATCACGCTTGGAAAAGTTAACGCGTTGAATGTATAACGCGTTGGAAATCAAATGGAAATAAAAAAAGGACCGTTTTTTTTAATGTTTTATATAAATCTATTTCGTGTCCATACAGTGTTTCGTGTCCATACTTGTTATGATACACGAACCAAACACTTGTTTCGTGTCCATCCAGTGTATACAATTCTCCATTTTTTTTGAATGTTTTATATAAATCTATTTTAACCCATTTAATGAAATTTATATTTTAGTGTTTTATTGTTAATTTCTAATTTTAAAATGAAAAATAAAAAAAATTTGGGAGTGATAGAATTCCATCACTAGTGATACCACCCCCACTACAATTCTATCACTAGTGATAGAATATTGGATGATGACATGGTATGAGTTGATTGGTGCTTGGTAGTGATAGAAATCTATCACTAGTGACCACCTCTCCTCCCCTTAGCATGTTCACATCTCATTCGTTGTATCAAAATCGCTCTCTATAATTTAGGGAAATTTTTAAGGTTTACATGAGTACATCTATTTCCCCTAAATAGGAATCAAGTTTAAGGCGTCTGTTCCCTATATCTCATCCCCATATTCAGGAATTCACTATTTGTTCCCTATATCTCATCCCTGTATTTATTTATTTATCTATTTATTTATTTTTTGTGAATAGGTGTAAATGGAATAAAAGGAGAATGTAATAAAAGGGAATAAAGAAGCCTTATTTAATGGGATGGGGATATATACGGGAAATGAGATGTACAAGGTTTATTAAACATGAAAAATTTTTAAGGATGAATGTGAGTTTTAGCTAAATTATATGAATGAAGATGAAAAATCGGATGTGAATGCTCTTATATTCGGACCGCATTTTTCCCATCCTAGTCTCCCACCATATTTTTCTAACTCTAAAAAATACAATAAATAAATTCAAGAGGTGTGAAGCCTGATCATTACACCAAAAGTAGAAAGAGAGAAGCCTGACTCACCATAGGCGACGTTTGAGCCAATACTAAAACGAATGAAAACGGGTGTGTTACTTTGGTTAACGGTAGGTTAAATTGGTATGGGTGGTCCGGAACAAGGATGAGAGAGTTACTGCGGTTTCTTTTGTGTTTAATGTTGATTGGTTAATGGTAGGTTAAATTGGCGTGGGTGGTGCGGAACAAGGATGAGAGAGTTACTATGGTTTCTTTTGTGTTTGATGATGATATCGGTGACATTGAGTGCAACATACAATATACACGATATTTTGTGTTTCTCACCACCAGGTACAGCTTAACTATTTTGGAGGTCCAAGATAAACAAATTGAACTTAACGGTTGATTTACTTGTTAAGCTCGTTTTGACATAAGATCACACGGCATAGGATTCAAAGGGCTTTTTATACATAAACTCAGGGGTCAGATTTCCACTTCTTTCTGGCACTTTCTTTATATTAGTTTCGTTTTGCTATCCAAGGTTCGGATGATTGATTCGCTCGAACACCAATTTGTTTTGGGTTAAGTCCCATACATATTTGCCTTACTTCTTCAGTTCGGGAAGACAACCCAAGCTAGAGAAGCAAGACTTCATTTTGGCTTTCCTTGATCAACAGGCTGATGCAAGCAAGAAAACCTATTAGTGTTATGCAAAAGTCAACTTATAAGATGAAACTTCGCTCTCTATGTCAACTTATCTTTAGCATGAAGCCCTGTAAAAGTTATCGGATAATGACTTTATAGAGGTCCCTCGCTAATGGCTTCAGTTTTCTTTTTTCATCTCTTATGATATGCTATCTTGGTTCAACTAGACTTCCCTCGTTACTGTGATCAAGAGGAAGCACATTGATTTAGGCTTGGCCGCTTGGGCCGTCCATAATTCGATTCAATTTAATGGTTTTTCTAACACTTTAAGGATATGTATCTCGGGTTTTAATAATAAGATCTAAACAAGTAACTAAATAACTGATAACAAGAGTAAGAAACGGATATTAAAACCTTCGGTGATCTAAAATATTAAGAAAACAACTATCCTACATGGACCATGTTGATGATTAATACTTCATATTTTAATAAATTCTCTTACGATTGATCTTAGTCATATATATCACCTTGTGTAATGGTTTCCACACATGATTCCAATGTTCCTTTTGGAACTATTTCACATAAAGTTTGAATAATAACAAACTTTTTGTTCCTTCGACTAATAACTACGAAAATTACTAGTTTATTTATATAATATTCTAGAGAATCACACTATAATTTAGTATCATAAATCTGTTCTCAATAGTTTCATATAATCTATTTACTTAGGTTTCGGTCGTGTGTATGAACCTTTTGTTCTTGTTACTCCTATATATGGTTAGTTTATTGTGTAATGAGCCATGTTATTTGAACATTTGTTGTAATGTTCATATTGATGGAATCATTTTTTGATAACCGAAGGTAGCCGGTTTGTGTATGATGATTAAAAAGTAATATTATGTGGGTACGGGATCAAGAGAAAACGCCCTAAAGTGTGAGAACGGATCATGGCCCAACACGTGGCACGCGATATAGTGAAGGGCGGAGGGGTCTTTTTGTCCTTTTATATTCTTTTTTTTCAACGCGTCTCACAACACCGCTTCATTTTTTGCGTCTAATATTTTTTCGGCGTTTAGTTAGATTCAACAACTACATGGCGTTTTATTGTTTTTTTAGATCACGTGCATAGTAAATATTTTGGCGTTTATGGCGTTCCCAAATTCAATAAAATCATTTAGTAATTATAACTTCTTTTCATCCATTAGGCGTTTTTGTAAATTTCAACAGTTCATATATGTTATCAAGGTAAATAACTTGGCGTTCATGGCGTTTTTAAATTCGTTAGTAATTTAAAAAAGTACAGCTAAGACGAAATCAAACAAAAACTAATAGTCTTCTGTGGATGGTATTACATCAAAGATGTAACCATCGCTTTGTTTATCACTCTCATCAGACTCATCTTGTTCATTGGCGTATAACGCCATAATCTCATTTCTTCTTTGTTGCATCATGTACTTGAATGTATTCACAACGCTGGATCTTGCATCATTCGAAGGATACCCCTCTGTATCTCTTCTTCCATTTTCAAAATTGCTTTGATTGTATTAACAAACACCCTTCTTTTGTTTGTCAAAACGTATGACGAATCTTCTGATTCTCAGGGTGTATCTCCATGAAACGATGGTTGCCATTTTTGGAGTTTTGGTAAAAGATGATTTTTAGGATGAAGGCTGGAAGTGATTATGGAAGTGATGTTAACGTCGTTTATATAATGATTTTTTTGGCGCGTAATTTAGGAGGGAATTTCTCCTAATAAATGTTAATAATTGAATTTCAGTTACTGTTTGTTTCTTCTACCTGTAAGTCTGTAACGCGTTTTATCACTATGTTTTGGCGTTTTATGCTCCTAATTTTGAATGACGTGTTCTCATTTTAGTTTGGCATTTTGCATTTGAGCTGTAAAAGACATTTTTACCCTTAATGAAGCGCGTCCACTTAATAAAATTGATGTTATTTACGAAAATGTCACCACACCAATCCAGTCCATAGATTGTTTTGATCGGACGATCCATAAGCGTTCTCACTGTTCTCACACTTTTTAGCGTTTTCCCTAAATCCTGACCCATATTATGTGTGTATAATATATATGTTTATTGTTTAATATGCTTTACTTGTTTGTTTTAATATATTGCAATTGGTATGCGTCTTGTTGTATAGGTTGTTAAAGGACTTTATGCGCGTCTTGTTGTATAGGTTGTTAAAGAACTTTATGCACTTTGATTAAACTAGTGATGGTAATGGTCATGTAATTTTTTTTTCTTATTTTTTAAAAATTTTGACCTTTAAATCGAAGCCTTATATTTGAGAACCACCAATATATCAAAAACAACAAGAACCACAACATCCACATAGTGCTTCTTGTAAATAAAGAATATGGGAAATTACAAAAATGTCAGTTGAAAATTCACATTACTAAAATATCACCTTCAAGTGTCTATGAAGTGGCGCCTCAACCATAGGAGGCGTCCGTGTGTCATTTATTGCGTCTGTTTAAGGGGGTGCTGACACGTGTCCGACAACCTGATGCGTCGGGCTGACTCCTCCAAATGGCTTGGCTGACTTCTCCTAGTGGCTGATGCGTCGGGCTGACTCCTCCTAGTGGCTGATGTGTCGGACTGACTCCTCCTAGTGGCTGACTGACTCCTCTTCTAAAAACAACCCAGGCTCCTCTTCTTTCTATCTTAACGCTAAATTCCGATAACTTTGTTGCCGTTGCTTCACCGGCACCGGCATTTCTTATTATATTTTATTGATCATATATCTATATGACTCGAATTCTGTAATAACATATACAAAAAAGTGGAAGGACTTTTATGAGAAAAAAATAGAAAGTATGTTGGTTTTTTATGGCATTTGTCTTTAATATATTTTATTGATCATATATCTATACGACTCGAATTCTGTAATAACATATTAAGATGAAGTATGCTTTTGTGATTTGTTTTTCAGTGCAAGTGGATGTTGATATGGTGAATTTGTATCCAATGATGTAGTAGATGCAATAAAGAACGAACGACCGTTCCTCTGACACAAGCACGAGCAGGTTATGATTACATGATTAAGCTCCTTTTGATCGGCGATATGTTTATGATGATGATTTGAATTGATAAGTTTATAGATTTGTGGGTAGGGCTGTAAGCGAACCGAACGAACACGAACAAGGCCTTGTTCGTGTTCGTTCGTTAAGGAAATAAATGTGTTCACGAACGGTTCATGAACACTTACCGAACGAGATTTTATGTTCGTGTTTGTTCATTAAGGAAATTAGCGTGTTCGCGAACGGTTCACAAACAAAAACGAATACAAATAAATTTGGCGAGCCCGATGAAGGATAAAGATAGATGGCCCAGAGAGTAGCACTCGAACTTGAATCCCTTATTGTGGAACGGAGGTCGATCGTATTCGCCGATGTAAATAATGAGAAATGAAAGGGAAATGATGCATAAACAAGGTGAAAGTGGGTTTCCTAGTTTAATTGTTAGGGTAATAAAATAAATAAAAGTTTAATAATATAAAAAGTACAAATAAAATATAAGAAAGTACAAAGATTTTCAATTAAAACACAAACATACGAACATAAACGAACGCAAATCAACGAATGTTCACGAACATCTTACCGAACGTTCATGAACACAATCGAGTGAACGAGACCTCTGTTCATGTTTGTTCATTAAACTAATCGAATGAAATTTCTTGTTCATGTTCGTTCGTTTATTAAACAACAAACATAAACGAACTTCCCACTGAAAGGTTCACGAACTGTTCGCTGAACGTTCGGTTTGTTTACAGCCCTATTTGTGGGGACTGAGGATTGTTAATAGTGATTTGGATTATGGTTTTGGTATGGATCTAGGTTGATATTGTGGTAGGTTGTGAATTAAGTGTGTTGTTTAATTTTTAACTTTTTTTAATCTTTTTTGTTTATCTCATGTTTTCTTTCTTTTTTAATTATATGTGATTGTTGTCATAACCCATAACCCAGACCAAAATGGTAATTTTTAGAATGATACATCCTGACTTAAACTCGTTCTATAAAAATTTATTACAAATTTATTTTACTTCACAAGAAGGTTTGGTTCATCCTCAAGAACAACGTGTTGCATATGTTAAACAAAAGGTTAAGGCTTCAGTAATTTAAGATTATTTTAATAAATGTAAACGAATATGATCAATTTTGTTTTCTTAGTCTTATATTTTATAAGTATTTATAATTTTGAAGACATTGTCAATGCTTAATTAAAATAACTTATTCGTCACGCACTATTCATTTTATAATATATATAGATACATTTGAGGTTTAAAAATTTTAAATATCTAAACACGTGAGTATTCACAGGTGATAACCTAGTAAGAATATATCTCAAACGATATTAGTTTAAGGTCTTGACGTCTTGTTTGTGCATGTTTTTCTAGACCCTTAAGAGTTGTTTTGTCTTTAGTTGATTTGGTTTTGCATTTTAAAGGGGGTTGTTTAAGAGTCGCTTTATCTTTAGTTGAACTGGTTTTACATTTTAAAGGGGTTGTGGCGCAACTTGTTCCCCGTTTATCAGTCATTTGTTTGTAATTTGTTAAAGCAACGTATTTATTTTTTGACAAATGAAATGATGAAAATGGTGAGAGATAATATTGATGAAAATGTTTTATATTTGGAGTTAAAGCAACATATTTATTTTTTGACAAATGAAATGACGATAAATATATTAAATATAGTTTTATTGAAATTATAGATTATTTTTATGCAAAGATTGTAAGTATAATTAATTGATAATATCTACATATAACATAAGGGACTACCCTTACCACTTAAAGTTATCTTTTTAGCCATTTTTATTGTATAGACCAACAAGGTAAAGGTATGTTAGATAATTCATGTACATATAACATGGAAAGTCTTAAAAAAAGAAAAAAAAAAGTAACTAGAACGTCTCATACTTTCACCCAACCATGTGTCTTGTTACACACTATTTTCGTCATGGGAAAAAAAGTAATTCAAACGTTTCATACTTTCACCCACCCATGTGCCTCTTGTTACGCATTATTTTCATCATTTGTGTGTTAATGTTCACGAGTCTCATGAAAACACTAGAATGCAATAAAATGAATTTGTTGTGTTAAGCGAAATGGGGGTGAAACTTCTTGTAAATAAGAGTGCGAACGAGTTGAGTGACCCGTGAGCTGCTCATAATCGGCTCGCTAAACGTTTGAATCGAGTCAAGCTTAAATGATCTTGAACCATTTGCATTTAATACTTTTGGTTTCCTTGCGCTTGAGGTTGCGTAACTACTTAGCCGAGTCCCACTGGTCATGCACAGGAATGTTATAAACTCAAGATCTATGAGTGTAGTTTAAAAAAAAAAACTTAGTTTTATTATCCAAAAATGACTTGTGGCGCAACTTGCTACCCGTTCACTTTCCATTTTGATGTATTGAATCATGTTATAACATATCTAATTTATATAAAATATGATACAAATAACCAACTAACAGAGCTGACCCTGAGTATGGGTCGGGTGGGCCACGGCTAACAGTAAAAAACCTCAAGGGGCCCGCAAATTTTTTAATTTTTTATACATATAAGGTTAGGAGTTGGCTACAAATTGTAAAATTCCTAAAAAGTGTGAGAAGCCATAAGAGTGAAGCCAAAAGAGTGTGACATGTGGGAGTGTTCATCGATTTTTTTTCAGGTTTTTCGGATTAGGTTGTTTGGATTTTTGCTAGGAAAAAGTGATCAAATAATCTACCCATTTAAAGGTCAGCGTCGGGTTATTCGGGTTCGGTTTAGTTCGGGTCAAGTTGTTCGGTTTATGGGTTTAGATGTAAAATGAAAGTACATGTTTTTTATTTACAAAATATCATCTAAATTCAAATATATTTGACAATATGATATTATAATGTTCAAAAGTCCAAAAACTTGATGTTTTAAACGCTAGAGACTCTAAACGAAAACAAATATATAAAAAGAAGGATAATAAACATTCGGGTTTTCTTCAGGTTTTGTGTTTCGAGTTTTTTTGGTCGGGTTGTTCGGATTTTTGGCTGGGAAAAAATGACCCGATAACCGACCCATAAAAAGTTCGGGTTGGTCAGGTTTGGGTTTTTTCGTTTTCGAGTTCGGGTTTTTTTTATATTCTATAATTCAAGTTCGTGGTGGCTTTGAATTCGGGGCGGGTTTCGGATAAAAACAGACATCCGTAGTGACATGTGGCAATTCTTAATAATCGACGAAAGTTAAACAGCGATGAAACCCCATAGAGTTTCGCCATAAGGAACTTCGACGAAACCCCCAGTGTTTCGTTAAAGGTACTCCGATGAAACCTCTTGAGTTTCGTGGGAAGAGTTTCGTCGAGAAACTTGTCAATTTTTAATAGAGGCTTTGCAAATCTATCATAACAGTTTGATTTCAAGTGTGTGATCAGGTATTCACTTTTATATATCAATCATGAGTACAAGTCCATGGGATTGGAGCACGGATCCAAGACCAGGTCAAGATCAAACCTCCGCAGCCGCGTGGTTAAGGAATGTTATGCCTCCACAATCTATAAGTGCAAGTCAATGGGCATTGGTGTCGAATCAGAATCAAAGTATTCAGAATCTATTGCTAAGTGAGAGTGAAACGGGTAGCAATAATCGCCCGCCAAAGTTGAATCACATGAACGACTATCCATCATGGAAGGGTCGTTTCCACACATACGTTCTAGGGCAAAACACCGAATTATGGACGTGTTTCACTTGTCCATACAACACAGCCCTCGAAGAAGCAGGTTCAAGTGCGGCGACATTGGCGAATATGCTAGAAAATGACAAGAAAGCTTATGATCTAGAAAAGAAGGCATTTGCTATTCTCACACAAGCACTCCACAAAGACATCTATCATTAATTCTCTTATTGTACAAGCACAAAATCTTTATGGGATGCCTTGGTAGCGAGAGGAGAAGGGAATGCGGCTACAAGAAAGACACGCCATGATTTGTTGAAGAAAGAATTTGAATCATTTCAATTCTTGGAGAATGAAACCCTAAATGATATGACTACTCATTTTTATCATTTGATTAGTGAAATGTATTCTTATGATGTTCTTGCAACTCAACAGGAAATGGTTGCACGGTTTGCTGATGCTCTACCTCCGAAGTGGAGTCCTTTCATTGAACTTTTAAAGCATACGGGCGTCTTGGATGCAGTTTAGTATCTATGAGTTCGTTCAAAAGTTGGAGCATAAGAATGAAGAGGAAATTCAGAAAGCTAAAAGGATTGCGGTTCCTCAAAACACAGAAATGTATCTGAGTGGTTTTAATCCTGCAGCTAGTTCTAGTTCTGTTCAGCAACCGAAGATACAAATGGCGTTTATGTCAAATACAAGCTCTTTTTCGTTTCCACAGTCAGCTCCACCTCAGGTTTTCGATCCGAGTGCATATCTTCCGCCAGCACATGTTATTGCTCAAGCTCATGCTTTTTCTATACCTCAACTAGATCCGAGTGCCTGGCTACCTAAACCCCAACCTCTACCTCAAGTTTCCACTACTCAACCTCAGTTCGATCCAAGTGCTTATCTTCCATAATCTCAACCACAAGCCCAACCACAACAACAGCAAGCATGTTATAATAACAACCCTCCACCCCAAAACCCCAACACAATCAGAGTTGATACTTCAAACCTCTCGAAAGTTAGCATTGAAGTAGCGAAGGAGCATATGGAACTTATCAATACAATGGTCAGTGCCTACTGCGGATTGGTCGCAGGTCAAATTGGAAACATTAATTTGACCAACGAAGATTATCAACAAATAGACCGTGATGAAATGGAGTTGATGGATATCAAGTGGGCGTTCGCAAGTGCTGTTAGAAGGGCTAAGGATTACATGAGTCGAACGGGAAGAACATCCGTGGTAAGCAAGAAGGATACGAAGTACGGATTTGATAAGGATGCGGTTACATGTTTCAATTGTGGCGAAAAGGGTCACTTCAAACGTGAGTGCACCCGACCAAGCAAACAAGGTAGCCAGAATCCGTTCCAAAATCAGACAAGTACTTCCAATGCAAATCAAGACAATCGTGAAAGAAGGATGGTAGCTGTGATCAACACCAACAACCAGAACCAGTCTGGACCTTCAAACACCACCAGAGCATTAGTTGTCCAAGCTGATGAAGGGTGTAATTGGTCTGTACAATTTGGGGATGGTGATCAAGAAGGAGGACGAACCGCATGTTATGCCAAGATCATCAATCACATCAAGCATGTTCACAAAGAAGAATTCTCTGAAAGTGACGATAGTTCGGGTTATAGTGGGAGTTCTGATGAAGAAAGTTCTAATCCGGGTGGTTATAATTCGGAATCTGATGTCAAGGAAGAAGTGAATTCTGATGTTGATGATTTATTGAATGAAGCAGAGGAGTTGAAGTGTCAGAAATCTATTCTGATCAAGAAGGCTGGTGTAGCATCAAAGGAAATGGAGAAGTTCTTCTCTGAAGACGGATCTTTTTCTTATCAAACTGCCTTCATGTCAAATGTCTCAGCCTCTACGAGTCAGGTAAAATCCGACACTCCTGCTCCTAATGTATGTAATTTGTGTGCAGATTTGAAGCTTGAATCTGAAAAAGTTCATAGTCATAATCAAAGTTTGGTTATTGAGCTGTCAAAGTGCAAAGAGGAAAATATAGCCATAGCTCGAAATGAAAAGAATTTTAAATTTGTAATCGAAACGTTAAAGAAAAGTGTTTCCGAACTTTCAAAAACTGTTTTTAACAAACAAATTGGTATTAACAATTACATTAATATCATTGAGGAAACCAAAAAGGAGCTAGCCATTGCTAAATGCGAGCATGATGCAATCAAGCTCAAATTGGAGAGTTATTCTAACTCCCGATATGTGCTCGATCACATCATAGACGCTCAACAGCTGAAAGGAAACAAGAAAGGTGTTGGGTACAAGAAGTGTCCGCCCCCTTTGAGACACAACTATACTCGAATGCCTGATGAAGAGGAAATGCCACGTTTTGAACCCAGTGTGTCTCTTGATTATGAGGAAGTTACTACTGGCTTAGGGTTCAAATCGGACAGTTCCTCGAGTACCTCATCTGAAGGAACAGAAACTTCAACATCGATGAATCAAAGTGCTCCAATTATTGAGGACTATGAGTCGTTTAATGATGAATCAGATGTAAGTGATCAGGATAAATCACTTGACAAGATGAAAGGAGTAGAAATTCCAATTGAGAATTAAATTCTTTGTGATCCTCCTACTCCTGCTGTTCAACCAGTTGTCAAACAAGTGATAGATCCGGTCAAGGATGACAAGGAATGTGTGTCTGCTATAAGAGCAATAACGTGTTGTATACTTTGGTCAGAGATGTTAAAATTTATTCAGACAACGATTTTCCAATTAAAAATGTAAATCCATCTTCGATTGATAAAGTTTTTGAAGATAACACAAGCAAGTTTTTGGGAAAGACGATCCCAGGAGTTGTTGTAACTCAATGTGATCCTATTCCAAAATCTGAGATTAGAAAACAGTTTGGAAATAAATAAACAACCAACAAAGCAACAACCTTTTGCTTCTAAGGGTAAACAACCAGAAAGGCGAGCTCAAAAGCCTAACGTTTCTCAATCAAAATTTGAAACAAAAGGAGCTCATTACTAGAAGAAAAACAGTGATGTCAAATTTGTAGCATCGAAGGGTACTGATAAAATTGAGACTTTTGAAAACAAACACCGATTTTGTCCAACAAGTCAAGATTTTAAAACGTAACAGTCAAAACAATTATACTCCACATACAAACGGGTGTGATGAAAAATCAAGTACCTCAGGTTCTACAGGTTCGACATCTGTTCGTCGATCAGATTCTCCTAAGTTTGTTGAAAGGAGAACGTGTTTTAAGTGTGGGGAGTTTGGACATATCATTAAAAATTGTACAAATACTCCCAAAGAGAAATTTGTTGAGAAAGCACCACCTGAAAGGTTCACCCACAACGTCGTCCTGTTTCACCAAAACATGATTAAAGAACTGTTAAAGAACAAGAAACAAAACAACGACGTCAAAACGTCAAAGCAGTTGAAAAGGCTTTAAAATCTGAAGTCAAATCTGTTAATAGGGAACCAAGTTCATCAAAATTATAAAAACCAGAGGTTTCAAAATCTTTTCATAAAAATCAAACTGGTAAACAAAATCAAACTTGGAGACCTAAGACGGGTGAAAGTTCAGGGGGAGGTGCTGTGTTTGAAAATCATCAAGAAATCGAGATCACTTTTCGTGATGCTCAGGGACGACCCAAGACCACTAAGGCTTGGGTCCCCATCCTCAACTGATCGTTGGATGATATGTGCAGGATGTTCTAGAAGGAACTATTAATAGTCATTGGATTGTTGACAGTGGAGCATCTAGGCACATGACAGGCGACTTACGGCTTCTGTATGATGTGAAAAATATTAGAGGAGGCTATGTCGCGTTTGCTGGAGACAAAGGCGGATACATCACTGGAGAGGGAATGATCTCCAATGGTGTTGTATGTTTCGATAAGATCAATTATGTTCGTCAAATTGATCACAATCTTCTGAGTGTTTCGCAAATCTGCGATAAGAAGTTCACCGTGCATTTCGATGATGCCGGTTGTTATGTGCTGAAACATGGTTTCAAAATTCCAAAAGAATGGATTCTCTTATCGGCTCCAAGAGTTAATGATCTTTATATTCTTGATATGAGCCAAGCGATTACGACATCTGCGCAAGTCACATGTTTTGTCTCAAAAGCCACAGAGAAGGAGTCTATATCTTGGCACAGAAGAATGGGGCACATTCACTTAAGAAAAATGAACCATTTGGTGAAAAACAATCTTGTGAATGGTGTGCATGTGAGAAGTTTTCATCTACAAGATATCTGTGTTTCGTGCCAGAAAGGGAAGCAAACGAAGAAGTCTCACCCGCTTAAGAAAATCAACACTGTTAGCATGCCTCTCGAACGTCTTCATATGGACCTCTTTGGACCTATGAAACACAAGACAACCTTTGGGGATGCCTATTGTCTAGTGGTTACTGATGATTATTCTAGATTTTCTTAGGTAGCTTTTATGGCACACAAGAGTGAAACTCCTGGAATCCTCAAGGATCTTCTTACTATGCTGGAAAATTTGTACACATTGAAAGTGAAGAGGATTCGAAGCGACAATAGAACTGAGTTCAAAAACCGTGTAATGGATGAGTTCTGTACTTCTAAGGGCATTCTTCACGAATACAGTTCTCACTACACTCCACAACAAAACGGTGTCACTGAGAGGAAAAATCGGACGATAATTGAAACTGCAAGAACGATGTTGGTAGAATTGGAGCTTCCTGTTCAATTCTGGGGGGGAGGCTGTGTCGACTGCTTGCTACACATTAAACCGAGTTCTTACAGTTAAAAGGCATGACAAAACTTATTTCGAACTTCTGCAGAAAAGGAAACCGGACATTTCTCACCTAGAACCTTTTGGCGGTCCATGTACTATGATTGAGCCGGATGGAAAGTTTGGCGCCAAAGCTATCGAGGGTTTCTTCCTTGGATATGCTACTCCGAATTTTCGCGTATGGAATCTGGCAACCAAAAAGATTGAGCTATGGAGTGAAGTAAGGGTTCAAAGGTATACAAGTTCTGTTAGAGCTCCGGGTGATCCTTGGATGTTCGATTATGATGGGCTATTCAACTCCTTTAATCTGCCAACCTTTGACGAAGCATCTGCAGCTGCTAGAATGATATTTGATAGTGACAACACTGCTGGCTCGCCATTGGTGAGACCTGTTATTGTTAACCCCCAAGCTTCTAATTCGGTTAACAACACGGTACAAAATGAGGTATTTAAAGATGCTGCTGAATACAATGAGTCATCGGAAGATGATGAATATCATGATGCGAATGAAGGCACTTCAGCTCCAGTTGCTCATGTTCAAGGTGCTTCTGTAGAAACTCCTCATGTGCAGAATGTTGATACTGCTGAAGGGAATGCATCCACTTCTACGCCTATCCAGGTGTAGAGTTGGTTGTTGATCTTAATGTTAACAATTTGGGTATTAATACTCGTGTTCCTGACTTTCCTGAAACGAGAATTCATGATACTCATCCGTAGCAGAATATTATAGGAGATGTCCAACGCGGGGTGCAGACGCGTAATCAGCTGAGAAACAACCAGAATGCTGGTTTGTATTCAGCCATCAGAGAATCTGGTCTTCAAAATGATTGGTCCTTCGCGTGTTACGTCTCACAAGAAGAACCAAAATCTTGGAAAGAAGCCTTAAAGGATAATTCTTGGGTTGAAGCCATGCAGGATGAACTGCAGCAATTTCAAAAGCTAGGTGTTTGGAAGCTTGTTGAAAGGCCGGAAAACTACAAGAAGATTGGCACACGCTGGGTTTTCAAATGCAAGAAGGACGATCGTGGAGTAGTCATTCGAAACAAGGCGAGATTGGTTGTTCAGGGATTTCGCCAGATCGAAGGCATTGACTACAATGAAGTTTATGCACCTGTTGCACGTCTGGAAGCTATTCGGATCTTTCTAGCTTATGCTTCATTTAAAGGATTCAAAGTCTATCAGATGGACGTCAAAAGTGCTTTCTTACACGGTGTGGTTCAAGAAGAGGTGCACGTCGAACAACCTCCGGGTTTTGAAGATCCTATTCACCCCGATCGGGTTTGGTTGCTTAACAAAGCTCTTTATGGTTTACATCAAGCACCTAGGGCTTGGTATGCAACCCTATCCAACTATCTTCTGGAGAATGGTTTTCGACGAGGTCTTATTGATTGCACTCTCTTTATCAAGGAACAAGATGGAGATCTTTTGCTGGTGCAGGTATACGTTGATGATATAATATTTGATTCAACTAATGATTCTTTGTGCAGGCAATTCGAGCGTGTGATGCAAGAGAAATTTGAGATGAGCGCAATGGGGGAAATGAATTTCTTCTTGGGCCTATAAGTTCAACAAACCGAGTATCGGATATTCATCCATCAGACTAAATATGTTGGTGACATCTTGAGCCGATTCCAGATGTCTGATGCAACGCCCATTGGTACCCCACTTCCGCAAAATCACGGGATTACTCCGGATCTGAAGGGTGAAAGCATTAACTCTTCATACTAACGCGCTATGATCGGATCTCTAATGTATCTCACAGCCTCGAGGCCCGACATCATGTATCCGACGTGCCTGCTTACAAGATATCAAGCCAACCCGAAGGCCTTGCATCTTGCTGCTGTTAAAAGGATTTTTCGCTATTTGAAGTGTCACGGCCCCCGGCCCGGTTTGACCCGGTCCAGGAGCCGCAGGACAGAAACCCCGTGGTATTTATTTAATTTTGCAGCGGAAGTATTAAAAGGATCGTTTAAAACTTGAAAATGCCCGATTGTTTTATTTCATAATTATTCGGGACAACCCCGTAATTTACAATAAAGATGATTTCACTGGGAAACCCCTATTTTACAAAAACATGTTTCTTAATTTTTATTAAGCCACTTCTTCAAGCTTGTAGTGCTACTTGGCACTTTTCCTGGATCACAGCAGATCACCTAAAACATGTTTTAAAAAGGTTTTATCAGCAGGGAAATACTAGCGAGTCATTCAAGTTGCACAAAATGACACATTGTTATAATATACAGTATTAAGGGTGATTACATTGTTTCTATCAACCAATTACCCCAAATCGGTATTTGTCACTCGACTGCATCTGTGACTATAGTCAGATCACCCATTGGCTAACCCGTTGTCCAATGGTGACGGGTATCAAGTAATGTATACAAAACCCCACATACCGGCAGTAATTGAAGATTACAAAGACTTAATCCCTGTAATTATAACTTTGAAAACAAGTAGGGTTTGGGAAAACAATTTGATAAAAAGAGAATGACTCACATTGCAAGTTTAACGGGTAGAGTTTTAGCCTACTGATAAGCCTTGTAACCTAATAACAATGCACACGAACTAGGTCAGTAACTTAATACAACATTTACGATAACTCACGAGATCGAAACCCTCACGACGAATGACAAATTATAGCCCTGATTCGGGCAGCACTTAAACATCCATCGGATTGGTTTCAATCAATCGGACATTGAATTGTAGCAGTGATCTAGTTAATACCCTGTATCGTAGCAGCGTCGTGACCCTTAAATACTTATTTTCGAGCAGAATATGTGTGTTTTGATTGAGAATTTCGAGCACAGAAGCAAGTCCCATGTCCAGGCAATTTATAGCTGAAAAACAAGTTTTACCGGTCCGCGTAAAACTTAAAAAGAGTTTACGCGGCCCGCGAGGGCCACCTAGTCGTAGACTAGGGCTAGCGTGTCATTGGTAGGTCTGCCACGTGGCAGCCACGTGGCCTGTTCACTTATCCGGAGAATTGATGAGTTGTCGCGGCCCGCGTAAGCATATGCTTATATTTACGCGGCCCGCGTGAAAACCAGAAATCTTGTTTTCTTGGTTTTTCATGCACATTAGGGTTTCAGGGGTCCGGGTTTTCACTTACGGGTCGTTTTAGGACATTTTTGCAGGTCCTTACATCCTCCCCACCTTATTTAGAATCTCGTCCTCGAGATTTACTGGAATAAGTGAGGATACTTTTGCTTCATCTCTGATTCCAGCTCCCAAGTGTACTCAGGTCCTCTCTTCGAATCCCATTTGAATTTGACCAATACCAATCTTTTGTGCTTGAGAAACTTGACCTTTCTGTCTTCTATTTGAAGTGGTTTTTCTACGAACTTCAATTTTTCATTTACCTCTATGTCTTGAAGAGGTACTACCAGGGATTCGTCAGATAGACATTTCTTGAGGTTGGATACATGAAATACGTCATGTACTCTAGCTAACTCCTCTGGTAGTTGTAAGCGATAGGCGACTGGTCCTCTTTGCTGGATTACTGGGAAGGGTCCTTCGTATCTTGGACTTAGCTTTCCTTTCTTACCGAATCGAACTACTCCTTTCCAAGGAGAAACTTTCAAGAGTACTTTGTCTCCAACTTGAAATTCTGGTGGCTTGCGTCGATTATCGGCATAACTCTTCTGGCGATCTCGAGCCGTTTTCAGTCTTTCTTTGATTTGAGCAGTGTTGTAAGAATCGCTAGGCGCTAGTCGGGCGGTGGAGTACCGACTAGCGATTAATCAGGATTAATAGGGATTACTCGGAATTAATCGGATTGAGTTTTTTATATGTAATTTTTAGTTGTATATTTACACACACATTTTATATGTATTTTTTTAAATTAGACATGTTTTAACCCCTCATTGACCCATTTTTTTAAGTAATTTGAAGAAATTTATATGGTTTGGTCGTAATTTGGCCGAAGTCTGGCCAAAATTTGCCCAGAATAGGACCACCATTGACTGCCTAGCCATTAATCGGCGAACTTCCGATTAGCGATTAATCGGAGACTAGTCGGGATTTTTACAACCATGGATTTGAGTGATCTTCTCGGTGGTCTCTTGCATAATTTCGGGACCTGATAACTGACTTTCTCCTATTTCTGCCCAATAAACTGGAGTTCTACAATTTCGTCCATACAGTGCTTCGAATGGGGCAGCTTCAATGCTTGCATGATAACTATTATTGTAGGAGAATTCGATTAAGGGTAGGTGGTCATCCCAGTTTCCACCAAAATCTATCACACATGCCCTAAGCATGTCCTCCAGGGTTTGGATCGTCCTTTCACTTTGTCCGTCTATTTGAGGATGGCATGCAGTACTTAAATTTAGTTGGGTTCCCATTGCTTCCTGGAAACTGGTCCAGAAATGGGAAGTGAAACGACTATCCCTATCCGATACAATGGAGAGTGGGACTCCACGTAAGGATACTACTTCATCTACATACAACTTTGCTAACCTTTCCATGCTAAAGGTTTCTTTCATGGGTAGAAAATGAGCTGATTTGGTTAATCGATCCACAATTACCCAAATCGCGTCATTAACTTTTCTAGTTTTGGGCAACTTAGTAACAAAGTACATGATTATAAGTTCCCATTTCCATACAGGCATTTCTAATTGTTGTAGTAGACCTGAGGGTTTCTGGTGTTCTGCCTTAACTTGTGAACAAGTAAGACATTTAGAAACGTATCTAGCTATGTCCTTGTTCATTCATATCCACCAGAAGTTATTCCTTAAATCTTGGTACATCTTATTGTTACCAGGATGCATGGTATACCTAGATTTATGGGCTTCCTCTAAAATCTTATTTCTTAACTCTCCTTGCTTTGGTACCTAGATTCTTTTCTTGTGGAATCTCCGAATTCCATCACTTCCTTGCTCTAATTCTTTTGCTCGTCCCTTCATTCCTTCAGCATCATCCTTGATTGCTGTTTTCTGAATATTTTTCAATTGTTCCATTAAAACTAACTGTAGATTTAATCTAAGAGCACGAACTCGCTTTTGCTATTCATGATACTTACGACTTAAGGCATCTGCAACTACGTTTGCTTTTCCTTTGTGATATTGAATATCACAGTCGTAGTCACTTAGAATCTCCATCCATCTTCTTTGCCTCATGTTTAATTCTTTTTGCCCAAATATGTACCTTAAGCTCTTATGATCTGTATAGACAGTAAACCTACTTCCATACAGATAGTGTCTCCAAATCTTAAGGGCAAAAATTATGGCTCCTAACTCTAAGTCATGAGTTGTATAGTTTTCTTCGTGCTTCTTTAATTGTCTTGATGCATACGCAATTACCTTTTTGCGTTGCATTAACACACATCCTAATCCTAGCTTAGAAGCATCACAATAAACTTCAAAATCTTCTGTTCCTTCTGGCAAGGCTAGAATTGGGGCGTTTGTTAACTTTTGCTTTAAAATTCTAAAGGCTTCTTCTTGCCTAGGTCCCCATTCAAACTTAACTGCTTTACATGTTAGCTTAGTTAAGGGCACAGTTATTTTGGAAAAATCCTTAATGAATCGTCTATAGTCACCAGCTAACCCTAGAAAACTTCTAATTTCCATAGCTGATTACGGGATCTTCCATTTGGTCATCGCTTCTATTTTGGAGGGATCTACGTGAATACCTTCGTGATTCACCATGTGTCCTAAAAATTGTACCTCTTGTAGCCAAAATTCACACTTCGAGAATTTGGCATTGTAACATCTGTGCTTGTAATCATTGTGAACAGTTCATTTATCAATAAAACAATGTTATTTGATCCCAATGTTTGTTTGATTATGTTTTACATTTTTTCATGTTTTGACTTTTGTCCAATTTCAAACTCTATATCACTTTCTGGAGAGTTATACGCAAACTGGTGCGTAAACGTAATCAGTTTAATGCGACAAATACTCCGGAACATCAACATATACTTAACATACCTTAAATAACCTTTACATAACTTAGAAATAAGTTTTGAAGGCTTTGGTATGGCAAAAACAAGTTAATTCGCCTACAGGGACTAAATTTGACAAACTGCGAAAGTATGCCAATTTGAACTGTAACAGACATTCCGGAACATGACCATAAGTTAAACATACCATAAATATCCTTTACATAGCTTAGAAATAGGCTTTGAGGGGTTCGGTGTGCTAAAATAAACTTTTGGCTCATTCAGGGACTAAAAATGTCAAAAAGTGCATAAGTTTGCACTTTCGCGCATAACTTACGTTCTGAATACATCCGGACATCCAAAAATTTATGTAAGCACTAAAATATTTTATTTTAGTGTTTGGCATGAGAAAAATCCATTCGTCGCGCAATTTGGATCGTTATTCGCGCTTATGCGCATGTCGTCGTAATTAAGCGAACATCGCGATCGTACGACTAAACGAACCGACATCCGAGATATTTTTGAGCATGTTTCATGTCCACAATGTTTAGGCATCATTTTAGGGCCTTAAAGTTGACTTAACGAGCCTTAAACATGTCGGAAATGGCCTTAATACACAACGGGGACTGGAATGGAAACTTTGGAAACTACTTGCTGATCAGAAGGACCTAGGCGTGACACCTAGCCCCCTAGGCGTCACGCAAGGCCCTTTCAGATCAGCAAAAGTTGTTTAACAGCTGTTAACAGCCCTTAGACACTCCAAAGGCCAATGCCACATGTTAATCCCTGATGTTGGGGGGCCATTTTGAGCTACCACAAGTTTGCAACAAGTGTAGGGACAAGATCAAAGCACGGTATTCGAGGAACGATCCTAACGGTTCCAAGAATCCTATAAATACCCAACCCTTTCACAACTCAAAACCCACAAATATGATCTCAAAGCTCTAAGTTGGAGTCATTGCTTCATACCTGAGCTATTCGATCAAGTTTTACTAGCGGGGACCCTTTGTAAGTGTTCCTTCGTTCTTTTATCGCTTTTCTAGTCCGAAAGTCAAACTATGTTTGACTTTCTGCGTTGACCAGTTTATGGTCAACACGAAGTTCGGTTGAACTTCATAACGTGAGCGTGATCACGATGGTTATAGTCCCTAGTGACTATACCTACTGATTACCACGTTATCTAGGCTCAGTGACGAGTCGTAGTTTCGGCCAAAATGCGTATTCTTGCGTATTTTGTAACCAAACTACTCTTAGGTATCAAAACCGTTTGTTTTGATACCAAACCTATTTTCTAAACTTAGTTAAGCATGTTTTAACATGCTTAGCTCGTCACTTTTAGTTTAGTGCTTATATAGGGTCGTAAGGTAAGCGATCTAAACAATCGCTTATACTTTCGAACCCGACCCGTTTGGTCGATTATTAGGATCCGACCAAACACACTAGGTGACCATAGTTGTATGATTGGTAGTATATATGCCTTAGGTAAATTACCAAAATGCCATTTTTACGCCAAAATTCATTTTAAGCATATGTAACATAACTTTTGGTATCTAAACTAATTTGGCAACAATATTAGACATGTTAAGGCATATATTACTTGTCATAGGACTAGTTAAGCGGTCCGAACGCGTTTTACGCGAACGACGCGTTAAAGTAGCATAAGCTACCTAAACGGGTCGTAATGGGTCGTAAGCACTTAGGTTAGGTTTCATTTTAGTATGTGGGCTTTGTTAAACTATATTACATGAGTCTCCATACTCGTTTGGTTTACGAACCCTCATTCTATCCAATCCTCCGATTTAGGTCCGGTATATTAACATAGTTACCTATATTAGGTGCCGTTTGATATCCGTGATCTCTAGCATTGTTTGGTTGTTACTCAAGGACTACTAAGCAATCTCAAGTGAGTACATAGACCCCTCTTTTACTGTTTTCAAACTGTTTTGGGGTGAAACACATGTGCCTACTTGTTACTTTCGTGCCTTTCATGCTTTCATATCATATGCTTGTTATGTTCATTAGTACATTATAGTACATGATTTCATTACATTTTATGCTATGTATGTCCATTTTGTGCATACTTAGTACATCGTTTTACATTACATGTCATGCTATGTATGTCCATTGTGTGCATACTTAGTACATTGTTTTACATTACATTTCTGCTATGTATGTTGACTGATAGCATGCTAGCACATTGATTTACATGACTTTTCTGCTTCGTATGTTAACTTAGCATACTTAGTACATTGTTTTCATATAACATGTTCATAATTTCTATGACATATGGTTTGCACAAACGGGACTTATATACGTTCATTAACATTAGCTACGCCGCTCGGTAGTAAGTACTGGTACCATAGGACTTGATAAATCCCATTCCTGACATCCCGGGTTTGTTTGGATGTAAGGAATGACTGAATCCGAAAACATTTCTTTTGATAACCTTGACTTAGGGTTATCCAACTGTCTCAAGGCTTGAATGTATGCGTTAACTTACCACATAAATGTTTGTATCAATGTAACATGCATTACTTTGCAAAACATAACTTTTTGATATATTCAAAATACTTTGTTTTGTACATTCTTACATTTGGTTTATGTAACAACACACTACTTACCAGACATAACATTTGCTACACATTACTTGACTACATTTGGACTATTAACATTTGATATGATTTATACAAGGACTTTTGACAATTGGTTTAAACATAGACTTTATACATTGGTGGTTTGTTTAAGTGACTTAAGTAACGAGATGTGAGTAATATGATACAAGCATGGTGGATACGCCGTTGGTACTTCCTATATATAAGTGTTTGTATTATATTACATATCATAGCGTTATTTAAATCATTCAATTTGGACTTATACATTTTACACAAGTAACACGATTTTCACAAGACTTTGGTTTACAAACAATTTACTTTATACAACACATTTTACTTGGTTATACATTTAACCACACATTATTCTTTTATTTATACATATCATTTGATCTTATCGCTTCTTAAATGATTTACAAAACAAAACAATTTACAAGGTTCATGACTGACTTTTGCTAAACAACTTTTTTCTAAACTTATAAGTCATGAATCCTATTTTCACAAAACCTATGTATCTCACAGGCATTTTTATGCTGACGTGCCTATTTTCACATGTGTTTTCAGGAGCTGTTACTTAGGATGATGATCGTGACACTAGGGCGGACCTGTGCCTTAGAGACTTAAAATAAAGATAGAACTAGCTTAATTATGTTCTGAACTCTTTATCTCCTGTTTTGAGACAATGTAACACTCTTGTTTGATAAATAAAATATAACTTTGTATGCCATGGTTGTGAAACAATAATTCTGTTACAACACTCCCCGACGTTTCCGCCACGATTTGATGTTCTACGTGGTCGTGGTGTGACAGGCATAAAGCTTTTCTTTTCTTAACAAAGTTAAGAGTGCATGCAAGTGCTGACAGTGCTCATCCTGGCTTTTGGAATAAATAAGTATATCGTCGATGAAGACAATTACAAATTTATACAAATACAGTTTACAGATTCTATTCATCATGTCCATGAATGCTGCAGGAGCATTTGTTAGTCCAAAGGGCATGACTGTAAACTCGTAATGACCATACCTAGATGTATGAGAGACTTAGCAGCACCTGAACCCAGATGTAATTCTTAGCAAACAAATCTTAATAAGGGATTGACCTAGTGTCATTATTAGTGTGAACTGCCTCTAATCATACATCAGGAGGGCTAAACGCCTCCATTCTTAAACCTTTTTAAACTTGGCTATAAAATCTTTGACAAATTGTAGGGCAGTCTCAGCTTTGATTGGTTATTTCTTAATCTATAAAATGCGGGTAGCTGAGGCAGATCCATGATGGATTTATAATGAGCAGGCTTTGAAACCTTAATGTGCCCTCTTATTGCCGATGCTAAATCATAATATTTATATAGTGCATTATGCTTAAATTCTAGGTTAACCGAATAAGGGCACTATTTCAAACAATGAGCCAAGGTTTGCAACGCACTGCCGATAGTTTATAACTCTTATGGGGGAGTCGGAAAATTCTTATTCCATCTTTTTCCATTTCGCGAAGCGGCTAATAGTTTTCTAATAAGGTCCTTCAAACTTGGACGATCCCATATTGCATAAGGGAATCTTTCTTGTGGACTTCAATAATGTCCTCACTAATCAAGAGTATTACCATCGAATGATTGTGATGCATACCTTACCGTGTGCTTTCCAGCATAATTGCTGACATACCTAATGATTTCTATTTCATTTAACAACTTCCTGCAATCGATGGTCCCTTTTTACTATTGAAGTCTCTTGACTTCCAAGAGACGAAATACTTTTAAGTAAAACCCAAAAAGAATGGGGTTCCTTGCCATATATGATTTTGTTTGGTTTATTCTTCGTATTTGAAGTATGAATATAGTTATTCTCATGAGTAGCGACATGTGTTTTAGAGCAAACAACCTTTGGCTTCTTGAATCTTCTCATGCCTTTTCTCATAACCTCTCTAACAACTGTGTTAACTTCAGTTTTGGAGATTAATTCCATTAATATTGAGGTTCACACTTGATGCACCATTAATATTTGTCGCATTTCTAGCATCGCGACTGTTGTTTGTTTCTTCTGAGTTTTCCATACTCGAAGCCTTGCTGTTAAATACCAATTTCAACAAGTGCTTAGGTAACCCATACCTAGTATTTCTTTGAATTGTCAAAGGCTCACCATAAGGAGTCTTGATAACTATTTGCTTCTCATTACCCACAATATGGGCTTGGTTATAAGACGACCAATTCATTCTTTTCACTATATCGAATCCCTTATTATTTAAATGGAAACAAGGACATCGGAAAAGAATGATTCCTAATGGATATAAACATCCATCTAATATTGCTGGAGTAGTCTCTGAGGTACTATCGGTCAATTCTACTTTATACTTAACGCTTAGAGTTTTAACAGGCAGATTTAATGATTTACAAAATCTATTGTCTATGAAAGACTTATCTGAACCTGAATAAAATAATACTCAATCATGAGCGTTATTGATAAAGAAAGTACCTGTTGTGACATTGTCATCCTGAATAGTCTCTTGAGTATCTACTTGGGATCTTCCATCTTCGGTCTTCTTAGACTCCTCAGGCTTCTTGGTTTTATTTGGGCAATTTGTCTTGATGTGCCCTATTTCATTGCAACCATAGCAGGTTGCGTCCTTTATGTCTTGGCACTCCAAGGTCTTGTGCCCTTTCTTGTTACAAATCCCACAAGGCCTAGCTTGTGACTCCAGAGTGCATTTCCCTTTAGTTGTCTTCTTTGGGCAACGAGTATTTATGTGCCCCTTCTCGCCACAGTCATAGCATGTGGCGTCCTTCAAGTCCTTGCACTCATGGGTCTTGTGATCCATCTCCTTGCAGATGACACATCCCCCGGTCTGCTCATAGAAACATTTTCCGAAGTGCTTCTTCTTGCAGGTTTTACATTTGGGTTTTGCCTCCTTTGGCTTGGACTGGTTATAGTTTGAACCGGTCTTACCCTTTTTACAACATTTATTTGGGGTATCATCGCACTTTCGCTTATGATCCTTCAACACACGGTCCACAGCGTTGTTTACGGCTGTATCTATCATAGCCTGTAACTCGGTGCTTGTTAAGTTCTGTCTTGCATCATCATTCTGGTCAACTAGACGATTGTGAGCTTCAGAGGGGTCAGCCATGGTGAAGCTTTGAAGACTACAAACCAAGTAGTAATAAATTGGTTTAATTATATAGCGAATTGTCGAACTTGATAATTAAGTAGCCATGGTGCGAATAAACCATATGGGCCAATAAATAGTATTTAATTTATTTGATTATGTTTTGCCTAAGTTTTTAGATAAACCATCTCTGGCATTTAAACGAAATATAATCCTTCATATTTACTAGACAGGGGACATAAGTCACGACTGTCAATGTCATACTGACATCTTATATATATAGCACAAGGGCTTGTTCCCAAGGACTCTCTGATGGCATAGATGCCTCGTCACTAGGGAAATTTTAAAACATAATCAATGATTCCTCTGGATCGGAAAATTTCATAGTTCGTTGTCTTGACTAGAAGTTATGAAGTAAAACTATCTTTTTCATGCATACATCTTTGCCCGGAGGTATTCATCCCAGTGGATGTTTTGATGTGTTCATCATGTTCGACATTTATTAGCCATGATTCCTCTTGATCATTTAGGCTGAATAAGGGGTTTGGAAAAATAATTCCTAATACAAAGATGACAAGTGTGATTTTATCGCATCACTGTTGTCGGGAGTGTTAACACATTTTCAGGTGTTAACAAGAATCTGAATCTCTTTTAAACAGGTTTTACCATCGTAGCCAGGTCGTTAATGACATTCAAGCTAGGTTATACCCTTTAAGATTCTCTTTAATATGTATACTGGCAGGAAAGGAATGATATTTATTGTATTCAGGATTTTAATTATCCTAAATTTAATTAAAATATAACTATGGTAAAAAGTCAAGTTACAAGGGCAACTTTAAATTATAAACCATGATTTTGTAGAATCAAGGTATTTAGGCTTGAACGTGTTCACGCCTTTTCTTGACAGGGAGCTGTAGGCTACGGCTGTCTTTAGTCTCAGAGGACGTTAATTATAGCCCGTAGGCATTATATCCCTAATGGATGTTTAAATCACAAAATAAGAAAGGATTTCGGGAGAATCCAGTATAAGGATGATTTATGTGACTTTATCGAACCACGTCTGCCAGAAAAGTTAATATGTTACAGATGTTAACAAGGATGTGAATCTCTTGAATAGGTCCTACCATCTTGGCCTCGTCATATAGGCTAGGTTTACCTTTAAGATTCCTTTTTAATAATTAACGCAGAACAATCCTAACTCGGGATGTTAATAAGGATCTGAACCTAAATTGAGGAACTGCCATCTTGGCCGGGTCTTAATAATGACACGAGGCTAGGTCTTGTCCTTTTTAGATTTTGCCATTTTATTATAATGGTAGATCTTATAATATAGGAATGATATTTTAAATATAATCGTTCCCTTAAAATTTAAACAAGTATATGGTTGCCCTAAACGGGACTTGAAAATGAATAATGTTGTCCTCAAAGGGACTAAAAATATCGTTATAAAGACTTTTAAGGAAACGATCTTCAGCAAAAGGAGTTTCTTCTTCATTTCATTTCTGAATGCTTCTCCTTGGTTGTACGTTAATCCTAGTCGCAACATGAAGCTCGGCCTTTCCTAGGCTTCAAATGAGGAGAATCTCCATTACAGCTTCTTGCTTGGCGACACATTAAAATATATAATCGAAAGTAATAATCCTCCGAATAGAGACGAGAGTATTCCTATGTTAAGTCTAGACTCAGAAGGTCAAAGAATGTGCTATTGTGTCATTGAGATTAAACACAAAAGACTAGTGTTTAATTCACTCAATGTTGGCTCTGATACCAACCTGTCACACCCCTATTTTCCACGTGTCACCGGTGGGCCCGGTGAGGAGTATAGTGACGTAGTTGATATCATCATGGTCAAACAACACAATATTTAAATGCACAGCGGAAGCAAAAGATAAATATATTACAAACCGATTTAAAAGCAATATTTAATATTACAACGGAATGTAAGTTGGATCCACAGGCGGATCAATAAAAAGAAAACATAGTTCATCAGACTTATTGCATCCAAGCTTGCGAGACTCTTAATGATGCTAAGGAGAGGCCAGCCTATTACGCTTAGTACCTGCACTTAACCTTTTTGGGAAAATACGTCAGTTTACACTGGTAAATACAATTTAACTGACTCATTTTGAAAAGGTTTAAAAATTGAATTGAATGCACGTGGCACAAAACATTTTATAACTTTGGATAATTATGTAATATAATACTTGTAAGGGAATTACATGTTACTTATGCGTTCAGTAGCCCGATCCGTAGACCGGGTTAAAGATTAATAGACACACCACCTAATTGAGTTATACACTGAAAGGTGTACGCCTACACCCCGTGCTCAGGTCGTGGCCATCTCGTAAGATGATGCCAAGGATATCCGGGACATGGTCATTAACCCCCCAAAGGCTTTAAGCAAACAAAACACATTCAAAACATAGCATATCAATAAATTTAACCTCTATTCGATTAAAGAATTCAATGCCGGACCAAGCGGTATTTTATATACCGTACCCCAAGCCCGTATAGGGAAAATAAGTTAAAAGTATTTACCTGAGCTAAATATAAATTCAATCCCAGCCGTATCAAATCAGCAAGTACAGATAGCTTTTACTGGGCTCCTATATCTGGAACGAAGGTTTTTAATAACCTATTAGATTCCTAACGGGTCTTAATTAAGCTTATGCTTAGACCGGTTAGTTTTAAAGGAAGATACGGTTCAAAACGCATGATAAAGCGAAGACCGGTTTAGAATGTGGTTTTGACCTGACAAGCTTGTATGCTTGTTTAATATGGGTAACTTAAACACATTTTGAATTTTGAGACAAAAATGATATGGTTTGACCCGTTTCGGCTAATTTATGCAAACTAGTTACATAAGCCGATCCGAACACGAAAAAATGCGTAACGAGTAACCATAAGAGCCATGAACAGGTTTCCTAAGTTAATATGCCTTAAATGTGTTGTGATATCAGTAGGATACCTTTCATTATGCCCAAAACGAATTTAAAACCAATTTATGCCCGGTATTTGGTCATTTTAAGGGTTATAAGAGAGGTTAAATATAAATCTGAGGTTTAGGTCTGATAAAATCAGTAAAAATACTTAACTTAATAAGTTATATCGGTAGGGTATGACCTATATGTGAAATTTATCATTTAAAACCAAATTATGCATCTTAGGGGTATTTTGGCACTTAGGCTTAAAAGGTCAAAACTGGAAACCTGAGTTTAAAAACTTTTACTTACTGTTAACATATAAAATATACTAAAAATATCAGTAGGTATCAACCTTATATGTTTAATATGGTTTTAGTATATACTATGCGTTAAAAACGCTTAAAAAGGCGATTTGGAGCCATTTCCGGGTTTTCAATAGAAAGCTGATATTTTTACAATTCCAGAAGGCTCAAAATACTCTATTTATTATATTAAATCAGTAGAAAAAGATTTGGGGTCAAAAGGATTTGTAAAACTCATTTTATAGCCCAAAAGGGCAAAACCGACAACTACCGAATCGAGCTTAGAACCCTATGTTATGCTCAGCCTAAAATTAAATAAAAATCTTTAATAATCCCAAAATATTATTTTATACCAGTAGGTAAAAAGTTTGGTTTCAAAAATTGGATCTAGATAGGCTATACGCTAATTATGCCGTCTAATTAACAAAAAGCTTTTTAATTACGCTATTGAGCATAACTCCTAATCTAGACCTCAAACTGATGTCAAATTTTAAGGACAAGTT
The DNA here is from genome assembly GCA_030545235.1 of Helianthus tuberosus. Taxonomy (NCBI): domain Eukaryota; kingdom Viridiplantae; phylum Streptophyta; class Magnoliopsida; order Asterales; family Asteraceae; genus Helianthus; species Helianthus tuberosus. The sequence continues at coordinate 40,108,430 of CM060424.1, read as the reverse complement.
TATAAATCAGTAATAAAGATTATTGTTCTCTCACATTTTCAAAATTTTTGTTTTAGGGTCAAAAGGGCATAACGGTCAACATTTAGGCATTTAACGGAAACATGCATGAACTAGGATTTCTATGGAACCAAGTTGTATAACCTTGGAGGGTTACACTAACTTATAATATGGTCCTAATGGAATCCTAAGGCATATCTAAACTAAGCTAAATCGGGTCAGAACTAAAAGTCAAAGCAAAAGTCAACTTTTGCGACTTTCGGTTCCGAACCGAGCCGATACTTAGAATTGTCGGGTTGAATCATGCTTAGGCATGTTCAACTAATATTCACCAAGTTATTAAAGTGAGAAAACTGATTTTATAGCTTTTAAATTAATAGTTATGTATTTTATTTAAAACTAACCCGTTTGACCTTTATTTGACCCGACAATTAAACTAAGTAATCGTGGTAATTAGGAGGTGCCCGGTTGAGGGTTAATTACCTGCCTAATTACGGTCACGTAGCCATGTTCGTTGCGAACCATGGCTTAGCCGTTTAAAAGTCAAAGCGTTTATCGAAACGCTTGACTTTTCGACTTTAACCGCTAAACGATTAAAACTAAGTACGAAGGATACTTACAAAGGGTTCAAAAGACTGAAGGAGGTTTCTAATATGATCAGGATCCCCTTGAATTTAGAGAGCCAAAGCAGAAATGGAAGAAGGTGTGAAGGAAACAAATGAACTCACCTCCTTTATATAGTTTTCGGGACCTCACGAGATCGCGACAAGTGTCGGGAGGTCATAACCAGATCATGGCAAGTGTTGGGTGGTTTCAAAATACTATGGGCAGCCCCTAGAGTCGAGTATGTGAGATAGAAACCAGTTTTGAGCAAAAACCAGCAACGAACAGGCTGTAATCAGTTGTTCTGCATTCTGTGCAGGCCTCGCGGCCCGCGTGAGGAACACCAGGAAGTTACGCGGCCCACCTGACAGTCTATCTCAGCAACAGCAGTTTCAAATATGGCAGAAATGGCCCCTATGAGCTTTTATGGTCACTTTAGGCACGTTCAAGGCCCGTTAACCACATTTTAAGGACCCACTATGATGTTTAAACATAGGGGACATGAAACATGTTCAAAAACATGTCGGATGTCAGTTCGTTTGGCCGTACGGTCACGTTGTGCGTCTAATTACGACGAAACACGAACGGACGCGAAAAACGATCCAAATTACGCGACGAATGGAATTTTATCAAGTCGATCACTAAAATAAAATATTTTAGTGCTTACATAAATGTTTGGGTGTCCGGGGATATTCAGAATGTGAGATATGCGCGAAAATGCAAACTTGTGCACTTTTTGACACTTTTAGTCCCTGTATGATCTTAAAGTTTATTTTTGCGCACCAAACACCTCTAAGCCTATATAAAAGCTATAGAAATGATAATTAGGGCATGTTTAACTCATGGACACTTTCCGGAAGGTCCGTTACCATACGAATCGACATACTTTTACAGTTTGACGCAAATAGTCCTTAAATTGCGCAAAGTAGCGCGAAATGCCGTTTAATGTTATCCAAGCCTTCCATGGCCCATATTTATCCTTCCCAAGCATATACTTAAATATTAATACGCTCTCGTTCACTTAGATGGTCACCGAAAGGCATAAATTCAAAAGTTGACGCTTTAGGTCCCTCTATTGCGCAAACTTGCGCATTTCATCATTTAATAGCATTGAAGCCTCATCTAATCCATATTAGACATTCTTGAAAGTATTATTAATCATCACGATGCTTCGGGTTTGCTAAAAGGTCATTTAGAGGTATAATTAAACATATTGACACTTTTAGTCCCTCTAACTTGCAAAGTTGCGCGTATCTTTACTTATAGGCATAAAAACCTTAAACGACCAATGTTTGGCATTCCTGAGAGTATAATCAAATATCATGAAGCTCCCAGTTTGTTGAATGGTCACTCAGAGGTAAGAATTAACATGTTGACACTTTTAACCCTTTATTGCGCAAACTTCCAATTAATTGCGCAAACGGCTACACTCGATTGACAAGTGGCTCATTTGTGAATATAATCATCATGAGAGGTTGTTTGGAAACTTATTTTAGGTATGCTAACACTTCCAGTCCTTTTATTATCAAAGTTTTTTGATTTTCGAAAAATTAGTCCCTTAAATTCAACATTGGTCTTTATTAGGGTTTATTACACGTGTCAATACATCATTGGACGTGATTTTACGAGGTGTTACATCCTCACCCCCTTAAAAGAAATCTCAACCTCGAGATTTGCTAAGAAGCTGGAAGTACTTTTTGTCGCATAATGGACTCAACTCCTATCGCATATTTGGAGTCTCTCCAAGCTCCCAAAGTGACCTTTATATTTGGTACATGTATCCTTTTGGAGCTTCTTAACCTATCGATCCTTAATCGATATAGGTTGCTCATCATATCATAGATATGCATATCAATATGTGATAATGCTCCTTGACTTATTGGTGAAATACATCCTCAATCCATTAGTGTACAATGCATTATATGCTCCGCCAAGCTCCTTACATAGGTTTTAGCTTATAAGCTATTCGATCATGATACATTCGATTTCCTTCGAATGATTCTATATATTCAGAGCTTAACTAGCCTGATAATTAACAATTTGACACACCCTTCCAGGGTGATATCTTTTGTTGAACCTTCTTCCTCAACAAGAATTTCAAGAGGGTTGATATTCTCATTAATCCTTGATTTTCTGCCGAATACTGGCATCTTACCGATGATTATGGGTTTGTTTGATCTTACTCGTCAAGGCAACTTTCAGATCCTGATAATTGGACTTACCAATCTTCTGTCTACTAGTAGATGCCTAACATTCCATCTATACAAGGTCTCCAAAAGAGTAGCCTTGATACTTATATATCAACTATTATAGAAAAGCTTAATTTAAGGTGAGATGGTTATTCCAACCATTGCTTAAAACTAATCTTAAGGAATTAGCTAATCCTTGCCGTTAGTCGAACAAATCGACGATCCTGGGCAGCTGATGGCAATTCTTAATTGTTGCCCTATCAGGGTTGCGGTAATCAATGCATAAGCAGAATGAACCGTCTTTCTTAATTAACAAAAGCGGATTCTTAGAATATAGGGTTAGGCTATATGAATTCTTTATTTCAAAACTTATTTAATTAGGGTTTTAATTCTTCCAATGATGGTACTAGCCGTCTTGGAGATTTTATAATAATACAGCCCTAAATGGGATATAAATCTTAACTCTACCTGCCTCTCAGGGGTAAACAAGGTAATCTTAGGAGAAGATAATCAAGATACAAGGAGGTTACAGAGATTTTCCATATCTCAGACTCCAATTCATCTATCGTAGTTTGTGTCAGATAGGTAACACATTTATGTTACGAGTCCACGAATTCTTTAATCAGGAACATTTATTTGGACAATTCCATTTTGGATATCTTCTTTGAATACCATTAGTTGACTTTAGTACCATATGACCATCGGAATATCTTTGTGGTCCCATGCATTAAACCTCCATACTGATCAGACATGGAAGCAATCTATGGGACTTATTAAGATACATCAATCCTCATATGGCGCTTTTGTCATACCATTTGGTATTCGCAATCGATAGAGATCAAAGAGATATCAATCGTATATGCTGACGCACTTCCTCTATAGAGGATACTTCTAGAATTTTACGATTGAAGGTTTCTGACGGGAACAGAAGAAAAAGGGTTCTTATAATTTTACTGAAATTTTTACCTTACACTTATTATCTAGGGTTCTCACGAGAAAATTTCTAAAAGTTTGCTAAGCTTAAGATCTTATGAGAGACTTAGCAGCACCTGAACCCAGATGTAATTCTTAGCAAACAAATCTTAATAAGGGATTGACCTAGTGTCATTATTAGTGTGAACTGCCTCTAATCATACATCAGGAGGGCTAAACGCCTCCATTCTTAAACCTTTTTAAACTTGGCTATAAAATCTTTGACAAATTGTAGGGCAGTCTCAGCTTTGATTGGTTATTTCTTAATCTATAAAATGCGGGTAGCTGAGGCAGATCCATGATGGATTTATAATGAGCAGGCTTTGAAACCTTAATGTGCCCTCTTATTGCCGATGCTAAATCATAATATTTATATAGTGCATTATGCTTAAATTCTAGGTTAACCGAATAAGGGCACTATTTCAAACAATGAGCCAAGGTTTGCAACGCACTGCCGATAGTTTATAACTCTTATGGGGGAGTCGGAAAATTCTTATTCCATCTTTTTCCATTTCGCGAAGCGGCTAATAGTTTTCTAATAAGGTCCTTCAAACTTGGACGATCCCATATTGCATAAGGGAATCTTTCTTGTGGACTTCAATAATGTCCTCACTAATCAAGAGTATTACCATCGAATGATTGTGATGCATACCTTACCGTGTGCTTTCCAGCATAATTGCTGACATACCTAATGATTTCTATTTCATTTAACAACTTCCTGCAATCGATGGTCCCTTTTTACTATTGAAGTCTCTTGACTTCCAAGAGACGAAATACTTTTAAGTAAAACCCAAAAAGAATGGGGTTCCTTGCCATATATGATTTTGTTTGGTTTATTCTTCGTATTTGAAGTATGAATATAGTTATTCTCATGAGTAGCGACATGTGTTTTAGAGCAAACAACCTTTGGCTTCTTGAATCTTCTCATGCCTTTTCTCATAACCTCTCTAACAACTGTGTTAACTTCAGTTTTGGAGATTAATTCCATTAATATTGAGGTTCACACTTGATGCACCATTAATATTTGTCGCATTTCTAGCATCGCGACTGTTGTTTGTTTCTTCTGAGTTTTCCATACTCGAAGCCTTGCTGTTAAATACCAATTTCAACAAGTGCTTAGGTAACCCATACCTAGTATTTCTTTGAATTGTCAAAGGCTCACCATAAGGAGTCTTGATAACTATTTGCTTCTCATTACCCACAATATGGGCTTGGTTATAAGACGACCAATTCATTCTTTTCACTATATCGAATCCCTTATTATTTAAATGGAAACAAGGACATCGGAAAAGAATGATTCCTAATGGATATAAACATCCATCTAATATTGCTGGAGTAGTCTCTGAGGTACTATCGGTCAATTCTACTTTATACTTAACGCTTAGAGTTTTAACAGGCAGATTTAATGATTTACAAAATCTATTGTCTATGAAAGACTTATCTGAACCTGAATAAAATAATACTCAATCATGAGCGTTATTGATAAAGAAAGTACCTGTTGTGACATTGTCATCCTGAATAGTCTCTTGAGTATCTACTTGGGATCTTCCATCTTCGGTCTTCTTAGACTCCTCAGGCTTCTTGGTTTTATTTGGGCAATTTGTCTTGATGTGCCCTATTTCATTGCAACCATAGCAGGTTGCGTCCTTTATGTCTTGGCACTCCAAGGTCTTGTGCCCTTTCTTGTTACAAATCCCACAAGGCCTAGCTTGTGACTCCAGAGTGCATTTCCCTTTAGTTGTCTTCTTTGGGCAACGAGTATTTATGTGCCCCTTCTCGCCACAGTCATAGCATGTGGCGTCCTTCAAGTCCTTGCACTCATGGGTCTTGTGATCCATCTCCTTGCAGATGACACATCCCCCGGTCTGCTCATAGAAACATTTTCCGAAGTGCTTCTTCTTGCAGGTTTTACATTTGGGTTTTGCCTCCTTTGGCTTGGACTGGTTATAGTTTGAACCGGTCTTACCCTTTTTACAACATTTATTTGGGGTATCATCGCACTTTCGCTTATGATCCTTCAACACACGGTCCACAGCGTTGTTTACGGCTGTATCTATCATAGCCTGTAACTCGGTGCTTGTTAAGTTCTGTCTTGCATCATCATTCTGGTCAACTAGACGATTGTGAGCTTCAGAGGGGTCAGCCATGGTGAAGCTTTGAAGACTACAAACCAAGTAGTAATAAATTGGTTTAATTATATAGCGAATTGTCGAACTTGATAATTAAGTAGCCATGGTGCGAATAAACCATATGGGCCAATAAATAGTATTTAATTTATTTGATTATGTTTTGCCTAAGTTTTTAGATAAACCATCTCTGGCATTTAAACGAAATATAATCCTTCATATTTACTAGACAGGGGACATAAGTCACGACTGTCAATGTCATACTGACATCTTATATATATAGCACAAGGGCTTGTTCCCAAGGACTCTCTGATGGCATAGATGCCTCGTCACTAGGGAAATTTTAAAACATAATCAATGATTCCTCTGGATCGGAAAATTTCATAGTTCGTTGTCTTGACTAGAAGTTATGAAGTAAAACTATCTTTTTCATGCATACATCTTTGCCCGGAGGTATTCATCCCAGTGGATGTTTTGATGTGTTTATCATGTTCGACGTTTATTAGCCATGATTCCTCTTGATCATTTAGGCTGAATAAGGGGTTTGGAAAAATAATTCCTAATACAAAGATGACAAGTGTGATTTTATCGCATCACTGTTGTCGGGAGTGTTAACACATTTTCAGGTGTTAACAAGAATCTGAATCTCTTTTAAACAGGTTTTACCATCGTAGCCAGGTCGTTAATGACATTCAAGCTAGGTTATACCCTTTAAGATTCTCTTTAATATGTATACTGGCAGGAAAGGAATGATATTTATTGTATTCAGGATTTTAATTATCCTAAATTTAATTAAAATATAACTATGGTAAAAAGTCAAGTTACAAGGGCAACTTTAAATTATAAACCATGATTTTGTAGAATCAAGGTATTTAGGCTTGAACGTGTTCACGCCTTTTCTTAACAGGGAGCTGTAGGCTACGGCTGTCTTTAGTCTCAGAGGACGTTAATTATAGCCCGTAGGCATTATATCCCTAATGGATGTTTAAATCACAAAATAAGAAAGGATTTCGGGAGAATCCAGTATAAGGATGATTTATGTGACTTTATCGAACCACGTCTGCCAGAAAAGTTAATATGTTACAGATGTTAACAAGGATGTGAATCTCTTGAATAGGTCCTACCATCTTGGCCTCGTCATATAGGCTAGGTTTACCTTTAAGATTCCTTTTTAATAATTAACGCAGAACAATCCTAACTCGGGATGTTAATAAGGATCTGAACCTAAATTGAGGAACTGCCATCTTGGCCGGGTCTTAATAATGACACGAGGCTAGGTCTTGTCCTTTTTAGATTTTGCCATTTTATTATAATGGTAGATCTTATAATATAGGAATGATATTTTAAATATAATCGTTCCCTTAAAATTTAAACAAGTATATGGTTGCCCTAAACGGGACTTGAAAATGAATAATGTTGTCCTCAAAGGGACTAAAAATATCGTTATAAAGACTTTTAAGGAAACGATCTTCAGCAAAAGGAGTTTCTTCTTCATTTCATTTCTGAATGCTTCTCCTTGGTTGTACGTTAATCCTAGTCGCAACATGAAGCTCAGCCTTTCCTAGGCTTCAAATGAGGAGAATCTCCATTACAGCTTCTTGCTTGGCGACACATTAAAATATATAATCGAAAGTAATAATCCTCCGAATAGAGACGAGAGTATTCCTATGTTAAGTCTAGACTCAGAAGGTCAAAGAATGTGCTATTGTGTCATTGAGATTAAACACAAAAGACTAGTGTTTAATTCACTCAATGTTGGCTCTGATACCAACCTGTCACACCCCTATTTTCCACGTGTCACCGGTGGGCCCGGTGAGGAGTATAGTGACGTAGTTGATATCATCATGGTCAAACAACACAATATTTAAATGCACAGCGGAAGCAAAAGATAAATATATTACAAACCGATTTAAAAGCAATATTTAATATTACAACGGAATGTAAGTTGGATCCACAGGCGGATCAATAAAAAGAAAACATAGTTCATCAGACTTATTGCATCCAAGCTTGCGAGACTCTTAATGATGCTAAGGAGAGGCCAGCCTATTACGCTTAGTACCTGCACTTAACCTTTTTGGGAAAATACGTCAGTTTACACTGGTAAATACAATTTAACTGACTCATTTTGAAAAGGTTTAAAAATTGAATTGAATGCACGTGGCACAAAACATTTTATAACTTTGGATAATTATGTAATATAATACTTGTAAGGGAATTACATGTTACTTATGCGTTCAGTAGCCCGATCCGTAGACCGGGTTAAAGATTAATAGACACACCACCTAATTGAGTTATACACTGAAAGGTGTACGCCTACACCCCGTGCTCAGGTCGTGGCCATCTCGTAAGATGATGCCAAGGATATCCGGGACATGGTCATTAACCCCCCAAAGGCTTTAAGCAAACAAAACACATTCAAAACATAGCATATCAATAAATTTAACCTCTATTCGATTAAAGAATTCAATGCCGGACCAAGCGGTATTTTATATACCGTACCCCAAGCCCGTATAGGGAAAATAAGTTAAAAGTATTTACCTGAGCTAAATATAAATTCAATCCCAGCCGTATCAGATCAGCAAGTACAGATAGCTTTTACTGGGCTCCTATATCTGGAACGAAGGTTTTTAATAACCTATTAGATTCCTAACGGGTCTTAATTAAGCTTATGCTTAGACCGGTTAGTTTTAAAGGAAGATACGGTTCAAAACGCATGATAAAGCGAAGACCGGTTTAGAATGTGGTTTTGACCCGACAAGCTTGTATGCTTGTTTAATATGGGTAACTTAAACACATTTTGAATTTTGAGACAAAAATGATATGGTTTGACCCGTTTCGGCTAATTTATGCAAACTAGTTACATAAGCCGACCCGAACGCGAAAAAATGCGTAACGAGTAACCATAAGAGCCATGAACAGGTTTCCTAAGTTAATATGCCTTAAATGTGTTGTGATATCAGTAGGATACCTTTCATTATGCCCAAAACGAATTTAAAACCAATTTATGCCCGGTATTTGGTCATTTTAAGGGTTATAAGAGAGGTTAAATATAAATCTGAGGTTTAGGTCTGATAAAATCAGTAAAAATACTTAACTTAATAAGTTATATCGGTAGGGTATGACCTATATGTGAAATTTATCATTTAAAACCAAATTATGCATCTTAGGGGTATTTTGGCACTTAGGCTTAAAAGGTCAAAACTGGAAACCTGAGTTTAAAAACTTTTACTTACTATTAACATATAAAATATACTAAAAATATCAGTAGGTATCAACCTTATATGTTTAATATGGTTTTAGTATATACTATGCGTTAAAAACGCTTAAAAAGGCGATTTGGAGCCATTTCCGGGTTTTCAATAGAAAGCTGATATTTTTACAATTCCAGAAGGCTCAAAATACTCTATTTATTATATTAAATCAGTAGAAAAAGATTTGGGGTCAAAAGGATTTGTAAAACTCATTTTATAGCCCAAAAGGGCAAAACCGACAACTACCGAATCGAGCTTAGAACCCTATGTTATGCTCAGCCTAAAATTAAATAAAAATCTTTAATAATCCCAAAATATTATTTTAAACCAGTAGGTAAAAAGTTTGGTTTCAAAAATTGGATCTAGATAGGCTATACGCTAATTATGCCGTCTAATTAACAAAAAGCTTTTTAATTACGCTATTGAGCATAACTCCTAATCTAGACCTCAAACTGATGTCAAATTTTAAGGACAAGTTTATAAATCAGTAATAAAGATTATTGTTCTCTCACATTTTCAAAATTTTCGTTTTAGGGTCAAAAGGGCATAACGGTCAACATTTAGGCATTTAACGGAAACATGCATGAACTAGGATTTCTATGGAACCAAGTTGTATAACCTTGGAGGGTTACACTAACTTATAATATGGTCCTAATGGAATCCTAAGGCATATCTAAACTAAGCTAAATCGGGTCAGAACTGAAAGTCAAAGCAAAAGTCAACTTTTGCGACTTTCGGTTCCGAACCGAGCCTATACTTAGAATTGTCGGGTTGAATCATGCTTAGGCATGTTCAACTAATATTCACCAAGTTATTAAAGTGAGAAAACTGATTTTATAGCTTTTAAATTAATAGTTATGTATTTTATTTAAAACTAACCCGTTTGACCTTTATTTGACCCGACAATTAAACTAAGTAATCGTGGTAATTAGGAGGTGCCCTGTTGAGGGTTAATTACCTGCCTAATTACGGTCACGTAGCCATGTTCGTTGCGAACCATGGCTTAGCCGTTTAAAAGTCAAAGCGTTTATCGAAACGCTTGAATTTTCGACTTTAACCGCTAAACGATTAAAACTAAGTACGAAGGATACTTACAAAGGGTTCAAAAGACTGAAGGAGGTTTCTAATATGATCAGGATCCCCTTGAATTTAGAGAGCCAAAGCAGAAATGGAAGAAGGTGTGAAGGAAACAAATGAACTCACCTCCTTTATATAGTTTTCGGGACCTCACGAGATCGCGACAAGTGTCGGGAGGTCATAACCAGATCATGGCAAGTGTTGGGTGGTTTCAAAATACTATGGGCAGCCCCTAGAGTCGAGTATGTGAGATAGAAACCAGTTTTGAGCAAAAACCAGCAACGAACAGGCTGTAATCAGCTATTCTGCATTCTGTGCAGGCCTCGCGGCCCGCGTGAGGAACACCAGGAAGTTACGCGGCCCACCTGACAGTCTATCTCAGCAACAACAGTTTCAAATATGGCAGAAATGGCCCCTATGAGCTTTTATGGTCACTTTAGGCACGTTCAAGACCCGTTAAGCACATTTTAAGGCCCTAATATGATGTTTAAACATAGGGGACATGAAACATGTTCAAAAACATGTCGGATGTCGGTTCGTTTGGCCGTACGGTCACGTTGTGCGTCTAATTACGACGAAACACGAACGGACGCGAAAAACGATCCAAATTACGCGAAGAATGTAATTTTATCAAGGCGATCACTAAAATAAAATATTTTAGTGCTTACATAAATTTTTGGGTGTCCGGGGATATTCAGAATGTGAGATATGCGCGAAAATGCAAACTTGTGCACTTTTTGACACTTTTAGTCCCTGTATGATCTTAAAGTTTATTTTTGCGCACCAAACACCTCTAAACCTATATAAAAGCTATAGAAATGATAATTAGGGCATGTTTAACTAATGGACACTTTCCGGAAGGTCCGTTACCATACGAATCAACATACTTTTACAGTTTGACGCAAATAGTCCTTAAATTGCGCAAAGTAGCGCGAAATGCCGTTTAATGTTATCCAAGCCTTCCATGGCCCATATTTATCCTTCCCAAGCATATAATTAAATATTAATACGCTCTCGTTCGCTTAGATGGTCACCGAAAGGCATAAATTCAAAAGTTGACGCTTTAGGTCCCTCTATTGCGCAAACTTGCGCATTTCATCATTTAATAGCATTGAAGCCTCATCTAATCCATATTAGATATTCTTTAAAGTATTATTAATCATCACGATGCTTCAGGTTCGCTAAAAGGTCATTTAGAGGTTTAATTAAACATATTGACACTTTTAGTCCCTCTAACTTGCAAAGTTGCGCGTATCTTTACTTATAGGCATAAAAACCTTAAACGACCAATGTTTGGCATTCCTGAGAGTATAATCAAATATCATGAAGCTCCTGGTTTGTTGAATGGTCACTCAGAGGTAAGAATTAACATGTTGACACTTTTAACCCTTTATTGCGCAAACTTCCAATTAATTGCGCAAACGGCTACACTCGATTGACAAGTGGCTCATTTGTGAATATAATCACCGTGAGAGGTTGTTTGGAAACTTATTTTAGGTATGCTAACACTTCCAGTCCTTTTATTATCAAAGTTTTTCGATTTTCGAAAAATTAGTCCCTTAAATTCAACATTGGTCTTTATTAGGGTTTATTACACGTGTCAATACATCATTGGACATGATTTTACGAGGTGTTACACCCCACATACCGGCAGTAATTGAAGATTACAAAGACTTAATCCCTGTAATTATAACTTTGAAAACAAGTAGGGTTTGGGAAAACAATTTGATAAAAAGAGAATGACTCACATTGCAAGTTTAACGGGTAGAGTTTTAGCCTACTGATAAGCCTTGTAACCTAATAACAATGCACACGAACTAGGTCAGTAACTTCAATTCCCTATAATCGATACACATTTGCATCGAACCATCTTTCTTTTTCACAAACAACACTGGAGCTCCCCACGGGAATGAACTCGGTTGTATGAATCCTTTACTTAGTAATTCATCTAACTGCTTTTTCAATTCTAGCATTTCTGTGGGTGCTAACCGATAAGGTGCCTTGGCTATCGGTGTAGTTCCAGGAATTAGATGAATTCTAAATTCTACTTCCCTATTGGGTGGTAATCCAGGTAGTTCTTCTAGGAATATATCCGGGTATTCTGATACTACCGGAATTTCTTTAAGTTCCTTACCTTTAGTGTTAATGATTGCTGAAATCATATACACTATTTCTTGTTTTCTTGAATAACTGGCCAATTTCATCACTGAAATGAATTTCAGTGGCTTATGTGGCTTATCTCTTATAATCACCACTAATTCTCCTGTAGGTGTATGAATTTCTATGGAATTTTTATCACAGAGAATTCGAGCATGGTTGGCTACTAACCAATCCATTCCTAACACAACATCAAATCCAGCTAAATTCATAGGTAACAGGTTTGCAGAAAATTTATGGCCTAAGAGTTCTATCTTTCCTTCTCGTAAAACCTTATCTATGTTAACAGAATTCCCATCTGCCGTTTCGACTGTAAAAATCTGCCTAAGGTTGGTTAAGGGTAAGTTAAGAGCTTGGCAGAATGAAATATTTATAAAACTTTGGTTTGCACCAGAGTCAAATAATACTTTTGCATAAACGTCGTTAACTAGGAACGTACCAGCTATCACGTCAGGGATTAGCTCTGCTTCTTGAGTAGTCAATTGGAAGGCCCTTGCGTTTTTCTTGGTAGTTTTTTCTGCAGGTTTAGCCTTGTTATCTGCTGGTTTGACCAACTTAGGGCATTCTGGTCTGAAATGCCCAGCTTCTCCACAGTTATAGCAGACCCTTGTTTTCTTTCTGCAATCTTCTTCACGATGTCCTACAGCTTTGCAGAATTTGCAGGTTTCATTACACTTTCCAAAATGTTTCTTTCTACAGTTCCTGCAGAACGGCGGCGTGGAAGATTGCTCAGTTCCTCTTTTCTTGAAATTGCTATTATTGCCCACACGAAATCCTTGGGTAATTTTCTGAGCCAATTCCTTCTTCCTATTTTCTTCTCGCGTACGCACCAGACCATCAGTCAAAGTGTTGGCTAATTCCACTGCATCATCGATCGTGCGGGGTCTCGCAGCTTTGACAATGTCACGGATCTCGCTAATTAAACCCCAAATGTAGCGAGAAATCAGTACCGGTTCTGGCGAAGCCAGAGTAGGCACAATTCGAGCATATTCAAAAAACTTCGAAGTATACCCTCGACAATCAACATCCACCATCCGGTGGCTCAGAAATTTGTTCGCCATTTGTTCTTTTTCATATTCTGGGCAGAATTTTCTTTCCACCAGACACTTAAACTCCTCCCAACTCATGGCATAGGCCATGTCACTTCCCTTAGCTTGTAATACCGTGTTCCACCATTCTAATGCTTGTTCCTTGAAAAAGTGAGAAGCGTACATGACCTTATCCTCCGTGGCACATTTACTTATTTTGATTACTGCCTCGGTTTTCTCCAACCAACGTAGTGCCGTAGTCGCCCCTTCATTGCCTGCAAATTCAACAGGTTTACAGGCAAGAAACTCCTTGTAAGTGCAACCAGGCGTTGCAGCTTTCATTCTTTTGAGAATTGGGGCTTGCAGTACATCATTATCATTATTATTAATGTTATCGCCTCCATTTACGCTATTACTGAAGTTGTCTTCATGAGTACGTTTACTAGGAATAATTTGTTGAGGTTCAACTAGATTTCGTGCAGCAGCAAGGATTGCTGGGATAGCATTGGCTATTCCTTGAGCAACGATATTCTTGATATCTTGCCTATTCAGAAATTGATCTTCATGGTTTTGCTCAGATTGGTTAACTTCGTTAACAGGTTCATTACCAGCATTTTCCATCTGGTAATTAATATATATAAGTAATTAGCACAAATTAAATAACAACCAAACATAATAAAATAATCGCACATAATCACATCAACACGTCTAGTCAAAATTGTCGATTTTTCGACGTTCGATATTTTATATATTATAATAGGCATCCGTACACACCAGTTATCTTACAAAACTTTTATTTTTAAGTTATTTCACATAATTATATTTTTATTATATTATTATTATGAAACACGCATTCCCATAACCACATACGATCCCGTCAGTTGGCACTTCAGAAACGACGTTCTCTCTCGTCGTACTTCCAGGATATCCTCTCCCCTACTTCCCGGATTCTGTTTCCTGCATCTACCAACTCCTCGCTATAGTGGCGGAGTTCAGCCAAGTTCTCGGAGCTCATAGGTGGGTGTAGTGGAGGCTCAAGATCAAAATGGGGGAAAAAGGTATTAGGGTTATGTAGGAGATTCTGAAACTGCCAGTCAGTGGTCCACCATTCTTCTAGTTCTCCTAGAGGTCGGGGGTTAACAAGGAGATCTGGAATAGCCGGTTCCAGATTAACTGGAAGTTGTGCTTCAGCTGGGTAATTGAAGAGAGTCTCATTGGCAGGTCCGATGAGGTCGCTATTTGCCAGTTGGCGGTCCAGTTTCTCCCAGGGTGGCATCTCTTGAGCTTGCCCCGAACTTTCTCCAATCTCTATTCCTTTGCCTTTATCTTTGGGATCCTCAGTCTTTATAACTTTCTGTGTTGCTGGCCTCTTCCTACGCACACGCCTCCAGCCTACAAGTCTTCTTCTTTTCTTTGGTTTAGGTTTTTCCTGAGGTTGGGCTTGAAATACCATTGGCTCTTCAGTGTCAGCCTGGTAGCCAGTAAAGGTACTGGTGGTATCCATATCTGAGCTATGGATAGAAAAGTTTTGAAGTGCTTCTGATAGTTCATTCATGCTGTTTAGCATACATGAAGAAACACACAAAATTCTAAGTTAAAATTTTATAAATTAAATTTTCACAAACTCACATAATGGCAATCAGAAAATTAAGTATTTCTAAATACTTAATTGGCTTAAATCAGTGGCTCTAATACCACATTTTTCTGTCACGGCCCCCGGCCCGGTTTGACCCGGTCCAGGAGCCGCAGGACAGAAACCCCGTGGTATTTATTTAATTTGGCAGCGGAAGTATTAACAGGATCGTTTAAAACTTGAAAATGCCCGATTATTTTATTTCATAATTATTCGGGACAGCCCCGTAATTTACAATAAAGGCGATTTCACTGGGAAACCCCTATTTTACAAAAAACATGTTTCTTAATTTTTATTAAGCCACTTCTTCAAGCTTGTAGTACTACTTTACACTTTTCCTGGATCACAGCGGATCACCTGAAACATGTTTTAAAAAGGTTTTATCAGCAGGGAAATACTAGCGAGTCATTCAAGTTGCACAAAACGACACATTGTTATAATATACAGTATTAAGGGTGATTACATTGTTTCTATCAACCAATTACCCCAAATCGGTATTTGTCACTCGACTGTATCTGTGACTATGGTCAGATCACCCATTGGCTAACCCGTTGTCCAATGGTGACGGGTATCAAGTAATGTATACAAAACCCCACATACCGGCAGTAATTGGAGATTACAAAGACTTAATCCCTGTAATTATAACTTTGAAAACAAGTAGGGTTTGGGAAAACAATTTGATAAAAAGAGAATGACTCACATTGCAAGTTTAACAGGTAGAGTTTTAGCCTACTGATAAGCCTTGTAACCTAATAACAATGCACACGAACTAGGTCAGTAACTTAATACAACATTTACGATAACTCACGAGATCGAAACCCTCACGACGAATGACAAATTATAGCCCTGATTCGGGCAGCACTTAAACATCCATCGGATTGGTTTTAATAGATCGGACATTGAATCGTAGCAGTGATTGAGTTAATACCCTATATCGTAGCAGCGTCGTGACCCTTAAATACTTATTTTCGAGCAGAATATGTGTGTTTTGATTGAGAATTTCGAGCACAGAAGCAAGTCCCATGTCCAGGCAATTTATAGCTGAAAAACAAGTTTTACGCGGCCTGCGTAAAACTTAAGAAGAGTTTACGCAGCCAACGAGGGCCACCTAGTCGTAGACTAGGGCTAGCGTGTCATTGGTAGGCCTGCCACGTGGCCTGTTCACTTATCCGGAGAATTGATGAGTTGTCGCGGCCCGCGTAAGCATATGCTTACATTTACGCGGCCCGCGTGAAAACCAGAAATCTTGTTTTCTTGGTTTTCATGCACATTAGGGTTTCAGGGGGTCCGGGTTTTCACTTACGGATCGTTTTAGGACATTTTTGCAGGTCCTTACATGAAGGGATGCCCGGACACCGGTCTTTGGTACCCTAGGGATCATAGCTTCGAGTTGATTGCATACAGTGATTCTGATTTTGGTGGTTGCAAAATTGATGGCAAATCAACAACACCTGGTTGTCAATTCTTAGGAAATCGCCTGGTCACGTGGCAGTGCAAGAAGCAAACCTGTGTTGCTACATCAACTTGTGAAGCAAAATACATTGCTGCCTCTAGTTGTTGCTCCCAAGTCTTGTGGATTCAACAAAAAATGCGCGACTACGGTTTTGGATTTCTATCTACTCCTATTTTTGTTGATAACAATGCTGCCTTACAGATCACTAGAAATCTTGTGCAGCACTCCAAGACCAAACACATCGAAATTAAATATCACTTCATACGTGATTGTTTTGACAAAAGATTAATCGATGTTGTTAAAGTTCACACCGATCACCAACGTGCCGACCTGTTTACAAAAGCTTTTGATAAATCACGTTTTGATTATCTACTTTTAGTCAATGGCATTAAGGTGATACCCGAGTAAAACTTCTTGGCTAATCGTTTTTGTAAATATTTTCTTTAAAAACTCAAAAAATACAAAAAGATTTTCGTTTTCGTAACCTTTTAGCATTTTAGGGGGAGTAAATTCAAGAAAATACAAAAACATTTGAAAAAGTCAAAAATCCAAAAATATGTCTTTACTTTCTGTCTTTAAGTTTGAAAAATTCAAAAATTCAAAAAAATTAGAAAACCAAAAATGAGTTTCTTGGATAAAGGAAGATGATGATATTCACTGGTGTGGTCGGTCAACGTGTTCAAAATGTAAAACAAAAAAATTGAGAAATGATAAGTATCTCATACTAACGATGTATCGGTAGGCTCACAATCAGACTAAAATGTGCAGGATGATACAAACCTAACAGACTTCAAGTCAGGTGGGAACCATTCATTGGCATATGGTCTTGGTACCGAAATTTCGCTTGAGATATTGTCGAGGTTCTGAGATATTCGGTCTTTATGCTGCTTATCATCTGGGTATCATGGTTGTATCTTTTACCGAAAAATAATGGATACCAAGTCTAGATCTTCCATGATACTATACATACATGTACATATTGCATTCGACCTCAATAAGTGATCAACAATCACATGTCCAATCAAAATAAGTGATAATATATCACAGATTCTTTCAGGGAGTCAAGTTCGTCTCTTTGCTGTACGTTTGTACTGACCTGTTCACGGACTTGCTCCTGTGCCCTCATGCATCTGAAAATCAAGTTCCTCATCAATAAGTGATTCTATCACATAGGGCTTGTTTTCAATCAAAAATAAGTGAGTATCTCACATTCTTTTATACGGTCAAACAGATGATAAACGGTATACTCACTGGTAAGATGAACTCTTACGCATACCTTGATACGGGAATGTGTCGTGAGTGGATGAACATCGACTTGTAAGTATAATCCTTACCGTAAATCGTATCTCCTAATTATGATTACATCTGATCAGTTTGAGCTTATGTGGACAACAATATCGATAATCATGGTAGTATACTTATCCAGAGCTTTAAACCGAACAAAAATCATGTTGACTAAGATCGTAAGCTGGTATGATTCCTTTTCCTTGAAACTTTCAAAAAGATTGCCTTTGTACAGTTGTTTATTGCCTTTTATAGTTTTTCGTTAGTTTACCGCACTTTAAATTCTGTTTTAGTGTAGTTTGTAAAGTTCATTTTTGATTAGCCGAAGTTGTAACTTGGTGTTTTCTGCCGAAAGCTTGAAACCTACCTCATAAAATGTCCTTGCATTTGGTAAACTCAATCAAAATGGAAATCTATTCAAATAATCAAAATCTGTTCAAAAGTGTGCAAAGTTTCAAAGACTTGGTAAATTTTAAGAAAAAGTGTCGATGAAACACCTTTATGTCGACGAAACACCTAAATGTCGACGAAAGTCCATGGTCAAAGTCAACTGTTTATAAACTTGGTCAAAATGGTCAAAATTGGATTTGGTTCACGACAAAACTCCATGTTTCGTCGAAGTCACGACGAAACTCACCTGGCCCTTTTAACTTTCGTCATGGGCTTACTGTTCAAGCCCAAACCAAGCCCAAACAAGAGTTTCGTCGAGCCCACATAGAAGTTTCGTTGAAAATGAAGTTTCGTCGGGGAGTGGGTATATAAAGGGGTCCCAGTTCTGTTACAACATCACTTTTTCAAAACCCCATACCTGTTCATCTTCCCCAACACTCCTTCTCCCATACTTTTTCACCGACTCAAACCCTTTCATTTTACCCAAAATTTTCAAGTAAGTCAAGGTACTAACAATGATCGTTTAAATGTTTTAAACCTTTTGAAACCCGTTGTTTTGCTTGAAACTTATTGACAAACCCTCGGAGACCTCTCTTTTTCGATTTCTGCATATGAACCGTTGTTTATTGTTTATGTATTTGCTGAAACCTGATAATCATTGTGTTTGTATGTGTAGATCTTAACTGATTTGTGTTAGGTTTTGGATTACAAAAACATGGGTTGGGTAATCGTTTGATGTTTAAACTGTTTTGGATGTTTTTCCGGTCAAAACTCGTGCCGGTTAAACTACTGGGTTGTTTTCGGTTTGTTTGGGTAAAAACAAAGTGTCTAACGTGTGATTGTTTGTGAATCGATCATCTGTTAACCGCCTATCGGCGAAACACCCTTTGGTTTGAAAACCCCCAATTTCGACGAAACCCTAACTGTTGACGACGAAACCCCTGTGACGAAACCCCTTTAAATTGGAACAACTTTCGTCGAAAGGCTGTCGACGAAACTCCATTGGTCAACGGTCAAATCTGACTTTTTTTTACCAAGGGTGTTTCATCGTGAGGAAGGAAGTTTCGTCGCAGTGATGAATGTTTCGTCGTCCAGGACATAGAAAATTTTCAATTTTTGGTGCCCTTTCACAGTAGACATATCTATACATGTTCAATGTTCACTTTTCACATAAACATGTTTAAACATGCTTATACATATGTCTAATGCATATTCTAGGATATTGTGACTTATTGTGGATGTTTGCAAATATAGATGGCACCGAAAGAAAGGAAACGTAAGCCCGCGACTTAGAAAGAAAACAAACCAGAAGAAGAAGTGATGTCCGAGAAGCGTCACAACATGATTGCTTATCTGGATCCCGAAGGAAAGATCAGTGAATTGAAGGAGATTACATAGTGGATCAGGGAGTCGCGGATTAATAAAGCTGTCACCTTTTCAACTCCTGTTTACAAGTCGCTCGTTGAAGCTTTCTGGAATTCCGCAAGCGTTGTGCAAGTTGATGGAACTGAAGTTATTCAAGGGCTAGTGAATGATCTGAACGTGATTGTCTCACCGGAAATCTTGAACATTGTTTTAGAGCTGCAAGACGATCCGAATGCTCCATCCTCTATTCCAATCATGTGTACTCGTGGCTGTTTATTACGGATGAAGTGTATTGGCGACATCTTCAGTACTCAAATTAATAAGGGAGATTTGCCGTTGCGTTACAAGTTTCTCTTGCACATTCTTATTCAGTGTATCAGCAACAGACGTGTAGGATATGATATGGCAAACAATGATCTTGTTGGTCTCATGGTGGCATTGGTGCTGAACAAACCGTTTAGCATCTCAAAGTATATCTTTGCCAATATGAAGGAGAACATGACAAGAACTGGTGGTAGAACTACTGGGAACAAATTCTGGATGTATCCTCGTTTTCTACAGATGATCATGAATGTTTAACATCCTGGTCTTTCAAAAGCTGACAACGACATCCTGAAGATAGAAACTATGATCGAGAATTCATTAAGGATATTCAAGGGGCTTGCAGTCAAGAGATACACAGAAAGCAAGCCGCCTAGGAAGTTAATCGGTGCTCTTGGAAAACCAGACTACATCGCTTCAGCAGATGATAAATGGCGTTACAATGACAGCCAATCAGATGATGAAGAGCCAGAGTTAAAGAAAAGTATGGTAGAAAAGTTTGGTCGAAAGGATTCTGGTTCGTCTGAAAGTGATAGTGATGATGATGATGAAGTTGGTGATGGTGGTGATGCAGGTGCTGGAGCTGTTGGTATAACTGATGCTGGTGCATCGTCTACTGGTGCAGCTGGTGGCACTTCAGCTGGTAACGACAAGGAGGATACTGAATCTGATGATAATCCACCTGAGCCCGGGTATGAAATTTACTTTGATGAACGTGGTGTTAAAAGGTTTAGGAGGATTAGGCAAGAAAATGATCCTGAATACGTTCCTTCGGATACCGAAGCGGAACGTTTGAAGAAAAAGGAAACGGTTATCCGACGGAAGAAGAAAGCAAGAAAATCCATTGGTTCTTCATCTGCACAACAATCCGTTCCACAAGAGCCTTCACAAGAAGCGGAAATGGATCCAAATCTTGGATTCACGGCCACTGAAACTTCTGAAATGGTTCCATCTCCTCCAAGGTCTACAGAACCAACTCCTGTAGTGAGTTAGACTCCTAAAACTCCTACAGTGACTCCTCAGGCACCTACTCGCTCTATTGCATCGACGATTCGTGCAACTACGTCGCAGCCGGCCGCAGAGCGAAGACAGACTATATTCTCTAAGATGTAGCAGGAAGAGAAGGTAGATTTCTTATTCTCTCAACTGCAAGCTGCTGCAGGTCAGATCAACAGGCATTCTGAAGTGATAAATGCTACAAGAGCAGACTCGATCAAGCAACAGTTGGAAATTAACACGTTAAATTCCACTATTGGGTGACAACAAGCAGAAATCACTCGCCAACAGGCTGAGATAGAGCAATTGAAGGCAAAAAATGCTAGTTTGAAAGCTGCAGACGAAGTAAGAGAGCGACAGTTGCAACAGATGCGTGCGGCGGATAATACTCGTGGTATAGAAATGAACCGCATGAAAGAAAGCAACTCTAAACTTCAGAAGTTGGCAGAGGCCCTCAAAGAAAGGCATGATTATATGAAAGAGTGGTACGATTCTCGAAACACCACTATAGTTGATGGGGTCAAGCGAATAACTGAAGGCGCTGAGATTGTTAGAAAGAGGGTCAATGTTCTGTGGAATGATCATTGCAAGAAACAAGAAGTGTTAAAGAAAAAGGATGATGATCCTGAAGATCAAGGGAACCCCGGCCCTTCTGCCACTTCAGAACAACCGCCGGCAACTACCTCTACACAACTCGTTGTTTTTAAGCCTGCGCAACTTGGATCTGCTCAAGGAACCTCCAGTGGAACCGTTGAAGAAATACAACATCTTGAAAGCATTTCCTACATCGAAAGCTCTCTACCGGGTACATCTTCTGTTCCTAGTACAGCTGATCTTGCTTTGCAGGCTGTTCATCCTATCACTGGAGAGATTCTTGAAGAAGGAGAAATTATCGCGGATCTTTCACATGAGCAGTTACTTGCTCTGAATGAAATGAAAGGGATTGATGATGCTGAGATTGATCAAATGCCGAATGAGCCTGAAACTGCGGATTTAGAAAATGTGGAAGAGATTGTGTTTGAAGGAAATGACAAGAAGTCCTCGTATGTGCGAGAAGATGGGACTGAGTTCGCTCCTTTCAATGAAGAATGGTTAAAAGAGAATGTGGACGTCATAGATGAACATTTGAAGAATCGTGATACTTCTGAAAATGCCACAGATGCGTTCTCCGAGTGGCGAAAGTAGTTCTTGTCTAAGGTTTCCAAGCCTATGCCAGCTGACATTCAAGTTGACTACCTACAGTTTGATAAAGAGAACTTACATGGAAGTTTATATTTTCAGCAAGTTAGGGTTTATCCCTATAAATATATTATTAATGAATTATGGGTTTTAGCCCATTTGTTTAATATATAAAAGTTTGGTGTTTTGCAAACTCTGAAATTATTTCCTAACTACGATCCTGATGATTTAATTCCGTTGCAAATTTAATAAACACCGATACCACCAGCTCGTGCTCGCGGCGCCCGCTCCCAGGGTGGGGTCGGGGGCTGCGACAGAAGGTGGTATCAGAGCCATTGGTTTAAGCCATTTAGATGTTCTCCTAAATACCTAAATTTTAAACAATTGTGTTAGAAAGTTTATATAACTCCTGTGTTATTCTAGGTAAATAAGTCTTAATATGTATATTATGATTTTATGTTATTTTTAGGATTTTTGAGTTCACACTATGAGTGATCAGAATACATCCGACGCCTGTCCCAATCTCCAATGGATGAAGGACCATCTAATCTAGCATCTGGATACGTAGCTGATTCCGAGCAACCTTTTGTTTTTATAGCCAAATCTGAGGAAGCTTTTCGACCTAAGAAAAGAGGATGGTTTAGTAAAGAGAAAAGGGAGATGAGAAAAAGAATGAGGAAAATCCAAAAACAAGCAACAATAACAATAGCTGAAGGAACTGCCCGAATTCTAGTGACTTTACCTTTGTGGGAGGAACTGAATAGGAGACTAGCCAATCTAGATATGTTCCAAACCACAGAAAATATTCTCGACCTTAACCGTGTAGCAGCACCAGAAACACAACTATTACCTCTATACCCAGAACAACCAATAGCACCTATGCCTATATACCCAGAACAAAACCAAGAAAATCAGTTACCAATCCCAGCTTTCAACCCAAACGAAATACCAAGGTTACCAGCACCAAACCCCTTAGAACAATGGTGGACCAATGACTGGGAATTTCAGGATCTGATGAATGACCCATATCCCTACATGCCGTACGGAGAACCCGAACCAGTTTACAACGAACCCATACCAGCCCAAATGCCACCCATGAACCAGGAAAATGTAGCAGAACTTCGCCACTATGGTGAAGATTTGATTGAGGAAGGAAATAGGATATGCCATATCTGAGAGAATTTCATCTGGAAATACGACGAGAGAGATATGCAATATTAGAAAACCACCGCCTAGTATACTATATATATGTGTGTATTTTCTTTTAATTTCATAAAAAACAATATATATATAATCCACTAAAAACATATATAAAATATATATCACATATATATATAAATGGGACCGCTAAAATGAGAACAACCTCCAGTTGTAAGAACCGCGTGAACCACTTTCTAACCATTAGAAAAAGATGATGGATGGATGAGATTAAAAGTATTTAAAAATAATATTAAGTATTTTTTGTCTTATTATGTCTTTAATATTTTAATTCAAAAGGGTATTTAAGTAAAATTACTTTTTTGTCTTTTTATATATATTATATTTAATTGCCTTTTTGTCCTATTCATTAATTACTTTTTATTAAAAAACAGATTTTTTTGTTAAACAATATTTTTAAAATCAATTTTTTATGATATTTTTTTTTAAGATTTTCAAAATGGATGGATGAGATTAAAACATTTTTAAGAGCCGTTCTTTACGAGCGTTTTTTACGGAACGTTTTACGATCTGTTTTTACGCTCTGTTTTTTCCCGTCGTTTTTTTGACCGGTTTTTACGAGCCGTTTTTTACGTTTTACGTTCAAAAAAAAATTTCCTGAGATTTTCAAAATAGATGGATGAGATTAAAACATTTTTAAGAGCCGTTTTTTACGCCCCGTTTTTTTACGAGCGTTTTTTTACGGAACGTTTTACGCCCTGTTTTTACGCTCCGTTTTTTCGACCGGTTTTTTACTCGCCGTTTTTTACGTTTTACGTTAAAAACATTTTACATAAAAGAGTACGTTTTACATTTCTGCGTTAAAAAGTTTACGCTTTACGATTTAATTTTTACATTTTAGGTTAAAAGTTTGAAAAGTTTACGTTTTCCGTTAAAAAGTTTACGTTTTACGTTTTCCGTTATTTACGTTAACGTTATTTACGTTAACGTTATTTACGTTAACGTTCACGCCTCGTTTTCCCTTATTTACGTTACATTTTCCGTTATTTACGTTAACATTCACGCCTCGTTTTTTGACGCGTTGTTTTTTCAACGCGCCTTTTTTACTTTAACGTTATTTACGTTTTACGCGCCGTTTTTTTACGTTTTACGCGCCAGTTTTTTACGTTAATGTTTTTTACGTTTTTACGCGCCGGTTTTTTTCGTTAACGTTTTTTACGTTTTTACGAGCCGGTTTTTTACGTTAACGTTTTTTACGTTAACATTTTTAAATTCAGGTTTTTTATGTTAACGTTTTTTAAGTTTTAGTAAAAAAATTTACGCTTTTACGTTTTACCTAAAACTTTTTATGTTTTACGTAAAAATTTTTACGTTTTATGTCAAAAAGTTTACGGTTTAATTTTTTTTTTACAAAAAACTTTTTTACGCAAAAACGAACGCACCCAGAAAATCGCAAACTCGGTGAAGCGTCTCAGATATATTGTTATCATCCTCGACTAGGGGGGGAAAATAAAAAACCAACAACATCAAAACAAAAGTGTATCTCGAAAAAAAAAAACGGGGGTTGGCTCAGATTATCCGATAATCAAAAGGCTGCAAAAGTGGGGTTGCAGGTTTAAAAAAACCTACCCTCCGCCGTCCTTGTCGCGCCATCGTCATCAAAATCTGCGTTTTTTTTTTTTTGCATCATCGCCGCCCCAATCGACCATATCAAAACAGATCAAACCCACATATCAAAAATTTTCACAAAACAGATCAAACCCACATATAAGATAAAACCCACATATCAAAAATCAAAGTTCATCAAAAATCAATCTTCAAATCAAAGTTCATCAACTCATGTAACATAAGGTATAAACTCATGTAAACTATAATGGACAAAAAAAACCACTAAACACAATCAAGATCAAACAACCACCAATCGAACCATTTCATAAAAGAAAACCCAGCAAAAAAAAACCCATCAAACCCATTTCATAAAGATAACCCAACAAAACCGTCACGCAGCAAACACATCAACCCATTTCATAAACAAAACCCAGCAAAAAAACAAACAAACAAAAATTTAGAACTCACCGGCACCACCGGCATCATCGGCACCACCCGACACCAACAAGATAAAAGAGAAGAAGGGAAGGCCATGGGTTTACTGGCACCACCGGCGTAACAACAACGCCACCGACATCCACTTCTCACCAACACACCCAGCACTAACCACTCCTTTTCTCCTCTGATTTCACCTACCTACAACAACCATCACCGTCACTCTTCAAAAGCCCCCTTTTACTTTTGATAAGCAGGAAAAGAAAGCCCTTGTTTCTCTCCAAAAAAACCCCCCTTTACTTTTCTCAAAACAACCATACCAATGCAAGTGATGATATTAAACCCACTATTTTACATGACTTTCTTGGCCGTGGGTGTGCTTCGGTGACCAAGTTCGCCGTCGGTAGCTCCTCCCCATCTGCCTCGGTCTTCGGTGGCGGTGTCCGTGGTGGTGCGCCGGTTTCCACCGCTGGTTGCTCCTCCCCTTCTGCCTCCGTTTCCACCAAAACCATCTCAGCTTCCTTGCAATTTGGTACATCACAAAAGATGAGAAGGATTGTGGATGGGGATTGGATTTTGGGAGCAGATCGATGTAGAGAGAGAGATAAAATGAGAATTTCAAAGTCTGTGGATAAACGACTTTAAAGACAAAAGACAGTTAGATGATTTGATTGATTGAGTAAATGACTAGATTACCCTTTAGATTTTAAAATAATAGTGCATACGTGTCATTATCTGATTGGTGGAGAGTGGTTCCTACGGTTCTTACAACTGGAGGTGGTTCTCATTTTAGCGGCTCTCTATATATATGTATATATATATGTATATATATATGTATATATATATATATATGTATGTATCGATGCATAATTACTGACGTTTAAATTTCAGTTATATTTTGTACTAGATGCATATATATGAAAAAGAGTAAGCGTCGCAATGCTCGACGATTTTGGTTCAATATGCTTGAGTATCTGTTTATTTAATTTATTCTGTGATATTAATACCTGATAATGTTTAAAATTCAGATGTCAAACGAAGTAAATCAGGAATCCCAGAATAATAATGATAACAGGAACCAAGTGGATAAAAGTGCTATAGAACACATAGTAGCTCAAGGAATCATAGATGTCATGCCATTTATTATCGATACTCTTAATAAAAAGGCAGAAAATAATAATACCATAATCGGTAGTAAACGTACTCACGATGAACCAAGTCACAGTGTGAATGGAGACCACAGACTTCTTATCAAAGCTCTAATTCCAAAAAGAAAGAGAACCATCTCACATGGTTGTTCTTACAAGGAATTCTTATCCTGTAAACCAATAGAATTCTCAGGTAACGAAGGAGCCATTTCAGCTTTACCCTGGATAGAAAAGACTGAAGCAGTGTTAAAAATAAGTAAGTGTGCAGATGAGGATAAGATCATGTATGCTTCTAACGTTTTCAAAGATGGAGCATTAGAGTGGTGGAATACCATTCTACAATTGAGAGAAAGTGAGAGGGTTTACAACATGGAATGGAACAACTTTGAGGAAATAGTTGAAAAAAAGTTTTGTCCTCCTCATAAAAAGGAACAGATTGCCAATAAATTCCTAAATCATAGAATGATTGGGGTAAATTGCAGAAAATATACTACCACATTCTTTGAGTATGCTAGGATAGTACCAACACTAGCCTCACCAGCACCAATATTAATCTCCCGTTATATCTGGGGATTAATTAGTGAGATCAGATATATACTCAAAGTAGCTAGACCACAAACATTAGAAGAAGCAGTGGAACTAGCTAACACTCTGACAGATGGATTGGTACGTACGCAAGAGGAAAACCAGAAAAATAATCTAGCTCAAAGGATTACCCAGGAACTACGTTATAATTCCTATCGCGCGAAAGGAACAAGTTCATCCTCTTCACCTTACTGCAAGTTTTGCAAAAGGAAGCACTCAGGAAAATGTGTTGTGTCTTGCAACTTTTGCAAGATGCCAGGGCATAAGGAAGAAGAATGTAGGAAGAAAGCTAGTACCAGAATATGCTACAACTGAGGAGAGGCATGTCACATTCACCCAAACTGTCCAAAACTAGCTCTAGCAGCCAACAACAAAGCAAAGGCAACAGAAGGACCCAAGAAGAATGCCAAAGCACTTGTACTGACTGCGGAACAAGCTAAGATGATCCCTGATGTGATTGCCGATACGTTTTTAGTTAATGATGTTTATGCTAAAGTATTATTTGACTCTGGTGCAAACCAAAGTTTTATAAATACTTCTTTCTGCAAACTTCTCAATCAACCATTAACTAAACTTCACCAAGATTGTCTGGTGGAGACGGCAAATGGAAATTCTATCAAAATATGCAAAATCCTTCAGGAAGGCAAGATAGAAATTTTAAGTCATAAGTTTACTGCTAACCTCTTACCAATGAATCTAGCTGGATTCGATGTTGTATTAGGAATGGATTGGTTGGTAGCTAATCATGCGCGAATTTTGTGTGATCAAAAGTCTGTAGAAGTATGTACGCCAACTGGTGAAAGGATCACAATTAAGGGAGACAAGCCAACAAGATCAACGAAATTCATCTCTGTGATGAAAGCTGCAAGTTACGCACGGAAAGGAGGAATGGTGTATATGATTTCAGTAATCATTAACACTAAAGGAAAAAAAATTAAAAGATATTCCCGTAGTATCTAAATTCTCAGATGTCTTTTCAAAAGAGTTACCTGGACTACCGCCAGATCGCGAGGTTGAATTTAGAATTCACCTGATTCCAAGAACGGCACCGATTGCCAAAGCACCCTATCATCTACCACCAACGGAAATGCAGGAATTGAAGAAACAGTTAGACGAATTACTGTTCATCGCCATGGGGAGCACCGATGTTATTTGAGATGGATCGATGCGTGTGTGCATTGATTACAGATAATTGAATAAGGTTACAATTAAAAACCGGTACCCACTACCGAGAATCGATGATCTATTCGATCAACTTCAAGGAGCCCGATTCTTTTCTAAGATCGACTTACGCTCAGGATATCATCAACTGGATCCCCTAATTTTCAAACTTAATCGGTAGAAGATAGAAATGACTGATTTCCAATGCCCAATCTCAAACTCTTCATCTCTCACAAAGACATGAAGTTCAGTTCGATAATTTAATAACAAACCAAACTCTGAAAATGTACATTCACCAAAGATTGATCACAATTGTAAGTCCCGTCTGAATAAATTGTAACACCCCGAAAATATAGATTTTATATTATAAATTAAATGTCGGTTATGGCCAAGATAAAATAACTAGGAATAAATAACCTAGTTAATCATAAGTCTTGAAATAATAAGAAAACTTGGTTAAAATAACCCTTTATAAAAACTTGGGTAAATTTGAGGGACTAAAGTGGGTAAATTGAAAAATGTTTTTTATTAATTAAAACCAACCACCAAAACACACTTCAGTGTGTGTTCTGGTCGAGATTTCCACAGGAGCCAAAAGGGTTCTCTACATTGAACCCTAACATACACAAATCAACCAAATAGAAAGGGCATTTCAAGTTTAAATCGAAAACCAAGCTCAAATTAGTGATCAGTCAAGTGAAGGGATCAGAAGGTATGTCGAATTTCACCTTTTGATTACATCTTGAATTCTTGATGAACACATGAAGTCGAAAATTGAGCTTGAATGATCGATGTTTGGGTGAAACTAGGATGAATCCATATTTAGGAATGAACCCGAGTCAATAATTTGATTAATTAGTGTTCAAAATTATGAAATTCATAATCACACACTTAGGTGTTAAATGAGTTTTGTAGAATGATGAAGAACACTAGAATTATGATTATGAATTGGGTGTTATTTAAGCTCCATGAAGTAAGTCTAGGTGTTGATGTGTAAACTAGACATATGAACTTGTGAAAAATGTTTAAACTTGGCAAAAATAACTAGTTATGAACTTGATTGTAAATGTGTAAAAATTATGCCCATTAGGTGTTTGTTAAAATGCCTAAATGAAAGCTAAATGTTGAAATTTTGAGCAAAAACGCATATTTGAATGTTATGGCAAATTATGCGAAATATGATATAATAAGAGTTCTAAACAAGTCGTTGATTGAACTCTATAGGCAAGGCAATAGAATCTTCGAACGCACAAGCCGGGGCGGAGGCATGCTTAAAGGAGAAGCTTTGAAGGTAAGTAACTTATGGTATTGTTACATTATGCACAAACTTAATCGTAGTTATGTTGATGGTGTCGTAGCGTAATATATAAATTTGGTTCGTCATTGAATTGATGAAGTTCACTTGACAATCAAACGGGTCAAAATAATGGTTAGAACTAGTTTGTTATGTCATTGAAGTGACGGTTTTCACTCAACAACCAAACGGGTCAAAATGATGTTTTAATTGACAAAATTTTGGTGTGGCTTGAAAGTCACTTGATATATTGGTATAATGAGCGCGTAAGCCGAGAAACGGACACGCCGAATTGATGTAATGAACCCTTGGAATTGGGTTAAAAACTTAGAAGCATGATTTCGTTTGTTTTGATTAAATTGCATGCTTAATGATGTAGACAATAAGCATGATAAAAACGTGTGCGTGAACCATGTATTGGGGGCGAGAACACTAATGTTGGCAAGCCCGGGGATGGGTAAAAATGTTTAGAAACGATTTTGATAACAATCATGTTGTGTAACTTAAAATTTAACGAGTTGAATAATTGTAAAAAGGGATTTATAAGCCATTCGCTTATAAACCGGATTTCGATGCGATCAAAGATGGTAAACATATCCGTATTTTAATTACTGATGCATAGGAAAAAGAATCACGCGAAACGAATTAGTAGAATGAAAGTTATGGCCCTTTGAAGTTTTGAATTTTTGAAAATATTCATAGCTGGGCAAAAATGCAGGTCCATATACGGACCTGCTGGAAAAGTGTCTCCCCCGCGGCACGTGAGGGAGTAAGCAAGACCGGGCGCGACACGCGACAAGTGTTACGGCACGCCACAGAACAAAAGGATCCTCTCGCGTGGCGCGAGTGGCACGAATCCATAATTATATTTTTATTTTGTTTGTTTGATTATTGAACTTGTTTATACTTGTTTGTAAGCTATTAAAACTAACTTTTAAGTTGGTTTTGATCATAGGTAAATGTCAATGACTCCCGGATGAAGATCAAGCGAATATGAAGAACCGAACACATGTCTTTGAAGCTTCCGCAATGATCCTATTTTGTTTTCATTAAATGTGAACTCGTATACACTTAAACTATATTTTGAATGTTTCTAAACATGTATGAATGTTGGTATAACAAAAGTTTTTGTAAAGTCGCATTTTAGTATAAAATGCGTATTTTAATGTTATAATCGTGTTAATTTGAGACGAGTCTTACAAGTTGGTATCGGAGCTCTAGGTTGGTGACAAAGTGTGTTCGGTTCAAAGCTTGATCAAACATCCGGTAAGAATTAATTATTTAAGTATATTTTAATAAAACACTAGAAAAGAAATATGATTCGATGTGCATGGGAAGAGTGTGTTAATACACTCAAACCCAGAAAGTGCACCAAACACGAATGGTTTAAGCAAGTTGTGAACTTGGCTAAACCAAAGCGAAAGATGCAAATGATATAGAATGAAATGTTTAACAATTAATATAAACATTTCAGATTCAAGATGGCTGATGAAGGTAATGATGATACGGTGTCGATAGTCACTGAAAAAATGAAAGAGGTGATTGCCGAAGAGGTTGGAAAGGCAATAGAGAATAGTCTATCCGGGTTTATAGACAAGATCCAAAACACGGTACTCATGGTAGTAGAAGAGCGGATCAAAAGGTTGGAGGATAATTTCAACCAAACAAAAGACAAACCGGTGGAGCGAAAGGCTTGCCCGTATAATAAATTTATGGCTTGCAAACCTTCGATCTACAACGGGGAGGTCGATCTGGTAATATGTCAACGATGGTTAAGTGACATTGAAGGGGTGTTTGAAAGGACCCACTACGACGTAAACGACGTTGTAGCTTACGAAACGGGTCAGCTGAGGGGTCAAGCTAAATACTGGTGGGACAATATGAAAAAAGAGATTGGGGTAGAAACGACGAAGAGTATGACATAGGATGAGTTTAAGGCACCGTTCCTTAAACATCACAGTCCCAAGGCGGTCATTAATAGAATCAAGGAAAAATTCATCCAACTGAGGCAAAAGGGTGAATCAATTGACAAGATCACGGGTATCTTCCTTGATAAACTAAGGTTCTGTGATGAGTTAGTGACGACAGAAGAACAGAAGATATATTACTACTACAACATGTTGAGTGCCGAATATCGGGAGTTCATGACTCCCTCAAAGTACGAGACTCTCACCGAGATTATAAACACTGCTCGGGAACGAGAGATTGAGCTGAGAAAGCAAGTTGAGCGGGGTGAACGAAGGGTGCAAGATGTTAATCCAAGCCCTACAAAGAAGGCAAAAATGACAGAATCTGCAAAGAGGCCGGATGTGAAAGGCGAGTCGCCAAGTTGTAAGATATGCGGGAAGGGTCATAAGGGCGAGTGTCGCTTCAAGGATAAACCATGCCCTATATGCGGGAAGATAGGGCATACGGCTTCATTGTGCCAGGGAAAAGTCTCGGTCTGCTACAAATGCTATCAACCGGGCCACAAGAAGTCCGAATGCCCGGAGTTGGTAGGAAGGAAAGATGGAAATGATACGCAGATAGAGGCTCAGAAAGCGAAAGCCAGGTCCTTCCACTTGACCGCGACAGAAGCGAAGATAGAACCCGATGTGGTCTCATGTATATTTGCTGTAAACTCTATCCCCGCATGTGTATTGTTTTATATGGGTGCGAATAAATCCTTTATTTCACATGGATTTGTTTGACATTCTTCATTCTTATTAACAAAGTTGCCTATGCCTTTAGAAGTATAGATAGGTGATAATAAGAGCTTTTTTCGTGTGTGACGTATGTCAAAATTGCAAGTTGAGTATCGACGATGAAGAATACTCAATAGACTTGATCCCGATGTCGATAGGAGAATTTCAGGTGGTTGTCGGGATGGATTGGTTGTCCCGACATCACGCGGAGGTCATATGTTCCCGTAAGGAGATAAAATTAACGTCCCGAGCGGAAAGCATGTTACCATTTATGGAGAAAAGGGGTAATCATGTGATGTGTTCGATGTTGGAAGCTCATAAGCTCATAAGACGTGGATGTAAAGCGTTCATGGTATATGCATGTGAATCAGAGAAATAGATGCCGAAGATTGGAAACGTACCAGTGGTACGTGATTATGAAGATGTGTTTCCGGAAAACTTACCGGGAATACCGCCAGAACGGGAAGTAGAATACGGGATCGAGTTGATTCTAGGTGCAAAACCCGTAGCTAAGGTGCCGTATCAGCTCGCGCCATTGGAGCTACAAGAGTTGATATCACAAATATAATATTTGCTTGATAAGGGGTTCATAAGGCCGAGTGTGTCTCCGTGGGGCGCACCGGTATTATTTGTGAAGAAGAAAGACGGGGGCATGCATATGTGCATCAACTACCGGGAGTTAAACAAACTCACGGTGAAGAATCAATACCCGATCCTGAGAATAGATGATTTGTTCGACCAACTACAAGGCACGAGTTGGTTTTCTAAAATTGACCTTAGATCGGGGTATCAATAGTTAAAGGTCAAGGAAGAGGATGTACCGAAGACGGCCTTTCGTACATGGTACGGGCATTACGAGTTCCTCGTGATGTCCTTCGGGCTGACAAATGCACCCGTGGCTTTCATGGACCTCATGAACAGGGTTTGCAAACCGATGTTGGATAAGTCGATGATAGTATTCATTGACGACATCTTGGTGTATTCGAAGAATGAAGCAGATCATGCACATCATCTGCGTGAAGTGTTAGGGACACTCAGACAGGAAAAGCTCTATGCAAAGTTTTCAAAGTGTGCTTTTTGGTTACGAGAGGTGCAATTCCTCGAGCACATCATTAGTGCCGACGGAGTATTGGTTGGTCCGTAAAAAATAGAAGCTGTGTCAAAATGGAACCCTCCGAAGAATCCTTCGGAAATCAGAAGCTTCTTAGGGCTTGCGGGATATTATAGGAGATTCATACAAGATTTCTCCAATATCGCCTCGCCGTTAACCAAGTTAACTCGCAAGGAGGAAAGATTTGTATGGGGCGTTGAACAGGAGAAGGCATTCCAAATGCTCAAAGAAAAGTTAACCCACGCTCCGGTATTAACGTTGCCGGACGGAGTCGATGATATGGTGGTTTACTCGGATGCGTCACATTCGGGACTCGGGTGTGTTTTAATGCAACAAGGAAAGGTTATAGCCTATGCCTCAAGACAGCTGAAGATTCACGAAAAGAAATACCCTACGCATGATCTTCAATTGGCGGCAGTGGTGTTTGCTTTAAAAATATGGAGGCATTATTTGTATGGGGTGAAGTGCACTATCTTTATCGACCATAAGAGTCTGAAATATTTCTTCAATCAGAATGAATTAAACATGAAACAGAGGCGATGGCTGGAAACAGTAAAAGATTACGAATGTGAGATACATTACCTTCCCGGGAAAACCAATGTAGTGGCGGATACGTTGAGCCGAAAGGCAGATTATGCTTCTATACGGGTGCGATCGATGCAGCTTATTGTGACATCGGGTTTGCTTGAACAAATCCGAGAAGCACAAGTGGAGGCAGTTAAAGTGGAGAACTGGAAGAAGGAACGAATAGTCGGCCAATTGAAAGATCTAGTAGACAGTAACAACGGGTTGAAAACCCGCTTCGGAAGGACGTGGGTTCCTAATTCGTGTGGGGTTAAAAAGCTTCTACTTGACGAAGCTCACAAATCCCGTTATTCCATTCATCCGGAGGTAACCAAGATGTATAATGACTTGAAACAAAACTATTGGTGGCCCGGATTTAAAAGAGATATAGTGAAATACGTGGTGAAATGCTTTATGTGTTTGCATGTCAAAGCGGAGCACCAACAGCCATACGGTAAACTTCAACAATTGGATGTTCCGGTTTGGAAATAGGAACATATCACAATGGACCTATTGACCAAACTACCAAAGACAAACCGTGAATTTGATGCCATATGGGTAGTTGTGGATAGATTGACGAAAAATGCTCACTTCATTCCGATACGTGAGACTTATACGTTAGAAAAGATGTCGGAGGTGTATACTAATGAGGTAGTGGCACGCCACGGAGTACCGGTATCCGTCGTGTCCAATAGGGATACCCGGTTCACTTTAAACTTTTGGCGTGATTTCCAAGAACAAATGGGGACGAAATTGTTCATTAGCACCGCGTACCATCCACAAACAGATGGACAGAGCGAAAGAACAATACAGACATTGGAAGACATGCTACGGGCGTGTATCATCGACTTCGGAGGTAGTTGGGACGTTTATCTACCTTTGGTCGACTTTTCTTATAATAATAGTTATCATGCTAGCATTGGTATGGCTTCGTACGAGATGCTCTACGGTAGAAATTGCCGGACCCCAGTGTGTTGGGGTGAGGTGGGTCCACGTGAACTCACCCATAAAGACGTGGTTCGAACCACTAATGAGAAAATTGATATGGTTCGAGCTCATTTAAAAGCGGCTCAGGATTGACAAAAGTCGTACGCAGATAAAAGAAGAAGACCGATCGAGTTTCAGGTTGGTGACAAGGTTATGCTTAAAGTATCTCCGTGGAAGGGGATTATCCGGTTCAGGAAAAGGGGAAAGTTAAGCCCAAGGTTTATTGGGCCGTTTAAGATCGTTGAACGGGTTGGTAAAGTAGCATACCGCCTTGAACTACCGGAGGAACTCAGCGGGATACATAGTACGTTCCATGTATCACACCTCCGAAAGTGTCTAGCCGATGAGACGGCTTACATCCACTACGACGACATTGAAGTGGATAACAGACTTAACTATGCGGTGAAGCCGATTGCAATTCTGGATCGGAAGGTTAAAAGCTTGCGGAACAAGGAAATTGACCAAGTGAAGGTCAAATGGGAGCGTAGAAAAGGTTCAGACACTACATGGGAGTCCGAAGAGGAGATGAGAAG
This sequence comes from Helianthus tuberosus, assembly GCA_030545235.1. NCBI lineage: Eukaryota > Viridiplantae > Streptophyta > Magnoliopsida > Asterales > Asteraceae > Helianthus > Helianthus tuberosus. Next base: position 40,073,141 of record CM060424.1, on the reverse strand, counting down.
TCTCTACCCTTCATTATTTGGTACGTATTATGGTTTCGAGGACGAAACCCTTTTAAGGGGGTGGACTTATAACACCCCGAAAATATAGATTTTATATTATAAATTAAATGTTGGTTATGGCCAAGATAAAATAACTAGGAATAAATAACCTAGTTAATCATAAGTCTTGAAATAATAAGAAAACTTGGTTAAAACACCCTTTATAAAAACTTGGGTAAAGTTGAGGGACTAAAGTGGGTAAATTGAAAAATGATTTTTATTAATTAAAACCAAACACCAAAACACACACTTCAGTGTGTGTTCTGGTCGAGATTTCCATAGGAGCCAAAAGGGTTCTCGACATTAAACCCTAACATACACAAATCAACCAAATCGAAACGACAATTCAAGTTTAAATCGAAAACCAAGCTCAAATTAGTGATCACCCAAGGGAAGGGATCACAAGGTATGTCGAATTTCACCTTTTGATTACATCTTGAATTCTTGATGAACACATAAAGTCGAAAATTGTGCTTGAATGATTGATGTTTGGGTGAAACTAGTATAAATCCATGTTTAGGAACGAACCCTAGTCAATAATTTGATGAATTGGTGTTCAAAATTATGAAATGCATAATCACACACTTAGGTGTTAAAAATATGCCCATTAGGTGTTTGTTAAAATGCCTAAATGAAAGCTAAATATTGAAATTTTGAGCAAAAAAGCATATTTGAATGTTATGGCAAATTATGCGAAATATGATATAATACGAGTTCTAAACAAGTCACTGATTGAACTCTATAGGTAAGGCAATAGAATCTTCAAGCGCACAAGCCGGGGCGGAGGCACGCTTGAAGGAGAAGCTTTGAAGGTACGTAACTTATGGTTTCGTTACATTATGCACAAACTTAGATCGTAGTTATGTTTATGGTGTCATAGCGTAATATATAAGTTTGGTTCGTCATTGAAGTGACGAAGTTCACTTGACAACCAAATGGGTCAAAATAATGGTTAGAACTAGTTTGGTATGTCATTGAAGTGATGGTTTTCACTCGACAACCAAACTGGTCAAAATGATGTTTTAATTGAACAAATTTTGGTGTGGCTTGAAAGTCACTTGATATATTGGTATAATGAGCGCGTAAGCCGAGAAACGGACACGCCGAATTGATGTAGTGAACCCTTGGAATTGGGTTAAAAACTTAGAAGCATGATTTCATTGGTTTTGATTAAATTGCATGCTTAATGATGTAGACAATAAGCATGATAAAAACGTGTGCGCGAACCATGTATTGGGGGCGAGAACACTAATGTTGGCAAGCCCGGGGATGGATAAAAATGTTTAGAAACGATTTTGATAACAATCATGTTGTGTTAGGGGTGTTCAAAAAACTCGTGGCTTGCAGCTAGTTCGAAACTCGCTCGAAAAAACCTTGAAGAAAGCTCGACTCGAAATTGGCTCGGTTGTTAATGAGTCAGCTCGGCTCGGCTCGGTTTGTAAACGAGCCGAGCTCGAGCTTGGTGTGGTTCGGCTCATGAGCTGGCTCGATAAGATTTACATCCTTCATTTTTTTGTCCCACATCGCTTAGAAAACAAAAACTAAGGGAGTATCTCCGCTATAAAAGAAGGTAAAGACGATGTACAAAGTGAATTAACTATTTATACTTGCATATTTAGCCATATGGTAAAATTAAATGGCAATTTTGGCCCTTAGTCTATGAAGAAATTCATTTTTAAGGGCCTTTTAAATAGTAAATTTTGCGGTTTTTTGTTAGTTCGAGCTAGATCGAGCCGAACCGCGCTAGCTCGAATTCTAATTGAGTTGAGCTCGAGCCTCAAATCTCAGCTCGATTTGAAATTCGAGCTCGAGCCGATCCATCTCAAATCGAGTTCGAGCCAAGCTCGAGCTGGGTCTAGCTCGGCTCGACTCGGCTCGTTTACAGCCCTATGTTGTGTCACTTAAAATTTAACGGGTCGAATAATTGTAAAAAGGGATTTATAAGCCATTCGCTTATAAACCGGATTTCGATGCATCAAAGATGGTAAACAGATCCATATTTTAATTACGGACACATAGGAAAAAGAATCACGCGAAACGGATAAGTAGAATGAAAGTTATGGCCCTTTGAAATTTTGAATTTTTGAAAATAATCATAGCTGGGCAAAAATGCAGGTCCAGATACGGACCTGCTGGAAAAGTGTCTCCCCCGCGGCACGCGAGGGAGTAAGCAAGACCAGGCGCGACATGCGACAGAACAAAAGGATCCTCTCGCGTGGCGCGAGAGGCACGAATCTAGAACTTTATTTTTATTTTGTTTGCTTGATTATGGAACTTGTTTATACTTGTTTGTAAGCTATCAAAACTAACTTTTAAGTTGGTTTTTATCATAGGTAAATGTCAATGACTCCCGGATGAAGATCAAGCAAATATGAAGAACCGAACACATGTCTTTTGAAGCTTCCGCAATGATCCTATTTTGTTTTCGTTAAATGTGAACTCGTATACACTTAAACTATATTTTGAATGTTTCTAAACATACATGAATGTTGGTATAACAAAAGTTTTTGTAAAGTCGCATTTTAGTATAAAATGCGTATTTTAATGTTATAATCGTGTTAATTTGAGACGGGTCTTACACACAAGTTTGGGTGCATATTTGATTAATGGTTTTCACTTTGATATCATGTTATGTTTTTTTCTTCTTTGTGCAAGAATAGTAGAGTTTAAACTCTTTATAAAATTACTATAAAATTTTTATACTCTGATTTTTAATAAATTTATTTCTTTGGTTTTTTCTTCCGATTGCGATACCAAGTATTGATACCGTAGCAAACCAAACCGATATCAACCGAAATTGAATTCCCACCGTATCATGCGGAAGATTTTAGTAGTTATTACACTCATCTACAAAAATAATTCATTGAATAACAAATAAATAATATTACGTATTATGTAATTCATTGAATAAATACTATACTATTAAATAATAAAAACTTAAGGGTTTATTAAAATCAATAACAAACAATTCATTAAATTCATTAAATAAGTAATATTACGTTATTTAATAATTCATTGAACACATAAATAAATAAAAATAAAAACTTAAAGGATTTATATTATCTTTTTATTAAATAACAAAAGATAATGTAATATTTTTTTCATATTACATATTTTATCTGTAGTTACTTTATTAATAAATTGATATTTATTCATTATAAATTATACATGTGTTGATGTATAGAGTAGTTGTATTTTATGTTTAGACAGATTTTCAAAAAAATTGATATAATTACACTTTTAACATAAAACTATTTTGGTTTTCTACTTTTAACCACAAAGCTTTTTACCTTTGTCAATTTAACCTAAGAACTTTTTTACTTTCAACTTTGGTACCTTATACTTTTCATATTTCGCAAAAATTCGTTTTACGCTTTGTTCTAAATTTTGCGAGTTAACACGACGTAACGCTCATGTGTGGTTCAACGTTTTTACGTTTTGTTTTACGATTCGTTCCAAATTTTGCTAGTTAACATTACGCAACGTGCGTGTGTGGTTCAACGTTTTTATGGTCGGCTCATCGTGACGCACATGTCCTAAATCGACTCAGTTATTATTTTCTATGTTTTATGTTTCGGTCTAATTTTTCCGCATTAACACGTTACAACTTCAGTGTTGGTGGTTGTTAGCGGTGCTATGGCCTTGGTACGGTGGGCTTAATACTAGTTAATATAAAAACTTAAAGGATTTATTTTATATTTTTTTCATTTTCACTTCGTTTCTTTTATTTATAAGACTAGGGAACACAGACTAAAATACTTGATGAGCCGGCTAATTTATTTGTATATATACATTCACTCTCCCTTTGCTTTTAGTCCCCTTTTTTGTCTGTCATGGATCTCGAGCGTTGAATTTCTACGATCATACATCCAGATTCATTCAAAACCCTTTAAACCTTCCTTCCTTTCTTCCTTCATCATTCTGCTCCTTCATTACTTTCGCCCCTTCACGTTTCCTTCTGTTTCTTCTGCTTCAAGTCATCTCTTGCTTTTTAGGTAAAACAGACCTACACTAATTAGCTCACTTACTTTATCATTTTATGTTTTCTCGTAGCAGCTACTTATAATCTGCATATATCGGACTTAATTTTGCATTCATATGATGATCGTTTGGCGGTACCTGCTCTGATTTTATCTGCGAATTTTTGGTTTATTTGTCGATTACACCATCCGGATTCGATTTTAGGAAGTTTCGGTTCCGTGATCTTTATGTTTTGTGATTCAATTAGAGAGCTATTGTGTTGATTGTTGAAGCTACATTATGCTTAGGGTTTATAAACTGAAGTTCAATTTTGGTTTCAGATAATTATGTATGCACAATTTTACGAATCTATAGGTTTTAATGAGTGAGTTGACCAAATGCAGTTGTGGAAATAATTATGATTTTAGAGAAATTTTGTGTTTAGTGTTTGATGTTTACATCTCTGTTGTCAAAAGCACTTCTGGCGCGCGCCTAGGTTATCAGGCGAGTGAGGCGCGCGGAAAACACCTTGTTTCATCCTGGCACTCCAGCGACCCTCGGGGGAGATTCCGGCCACATCCTGAAAGTTATATGGAAATTCTACAAATTTTTGGTAAATTGGTTTAAAACATCTAAATATGGCTCTAAACAATGCGCCTTGCTTATCTCAGGCCCTCACTTTTTAAGCACCTTGCCCCTAGGCCCAAGGCTCACCGCTCACCTTTTCGTGCGTTTGACAATCATGGTTTACATGCTATTGCTTACATATACATGTATGTGACTGAATCCAACCTTTGAATATAGGTATCCGATAAAGTTGGACTGGGGAAGATGGAATTATTTTTGCCCTAAATACGATTAGTGAATGAGCAGACTGTCAATTTGATTTTGTTACGAGATTTGAATTAAACTAATGTGTTAATATTCTTTGTTCTGTTACATATTAAACTAGTCTTATTTAGTTGTATCGATTACTTTGTAGCATTATACGCAACTTGAGTATCATATTTTAATGTTTTGGCTTGTTTATGTATCTGTATGATATAAAGTCAACTGGTTGACTAACATATACATTGACTTTGATTGTGTCTATGCAGATTGATTTGTGAGTGGTGGATAAATACTACTTTGTACTGATACAGATTAAGGGGTCATACATACAGGATTTTGTAGCTCACCTGAAGTGGTAATTTAAAGGTTCATGTTTGTGTAATAGAAGCTAAAATGGCACGGAAAAGTTTCAGTTGTTCATCAACGTTATTTCTTGTTCTTTTGGCTGTTGGGTCATTCTTTGCGACATACAATTTATTAACAATGGCAATTCACTACAAAGGTGCAAATTCTCTAGGGTTATCTAATGATCCTATTGTTGAGATGCCCGATAATATGAAAAGAGCAAGGGGTACCAAGGCATTATTCCATGTTGCGTTGACAGCTACAGATGCTCCTTATAGCAAATGGCAATGCCGAATCATGTATTATTGGTATAAAAAAACGAAAGATAAGGCTGGATCAGATATGGGAAAGTTCACCAGGATTCTGCATTCTGGTGAGCCCGATAATCTGATGGATGAGATTCCAACCTTTGTTGTTGACCCCCTTCCATCTGGTTTGGATCGAGTAAGACCGAATCTATATACGTTTTCCTTTCATTTATAATAGTTAATTTTGTGTAGGGAAGTTCTTACTAGATGTAGTAAATTGGGCAGGTCATGGGTCAGAATGTCAGATGGGTAATTTATTAATTTGGTGAGGTTTGGCAGAGCAACAAACGTTTATTTAATTTCATTTTGCATTTTTGTAAATAACCCATGTGCTAAATATGATTACAAAAGAATGCCTATTTAGAAGCATGGCAAAATATTTACAACCACCAATCAGGCATTCTTGTAGCTTTTTTTTACATCCAATGAAAACCTTTATTTCAGATTGATATTAGTTCATAGCAATCTTTCTAAAGCAGGAAAGTGAAATTTGTTGACCTTCAAAATATCAGTCAAAAGACGAAGAAGACTTTAAAACATGTATATATTAAGAAACTTGTGTAAGCCCCACGTTCACAAATCAACAATTTCAGATGTATAACAACGTGTTTAACAAAATGCAACTTTCTTTATAGAGAGGCTGCTCCCGTTGAGACCCTCGGCTCCAAAAAACTTTCTTTTTTGCGTGTTCAATATAGAGTATAGTATTCCAGATAACATAAAATGTAACTAATAGAATTAGAGCAAACAAACATACAAAAGTACTAATAATGGAAGTTGTAAACTATGGCTAACATACAATGATGAGTAAACTATAGTAGCTAGCTATAGATAAAAGAGCAAAGAAAGAGATGGGAAAAAAATTAAAAGATACAGTTATACTTACCTGAACTAGTTTCTAGCCAAAATTCCGTAAAAAAGTTTCTTTCTTTTGTTTCTAATATGAAATTGTGTCGTTGCAATAAATCTTTTGCATATATTAATATTTTTGTAGTTCTTTGTTTTTATGACATGGATTTCATTTGGTATACAGGGGTACATAGTTTTAAACAGACCTTGGGCCTTTGTGCAATGGCTGGAGAGGGCTACTATTGAAGAGGAGTTAGCATTCTTCCACCTATCACATATTCCTAACTTTTATTTTATTCAAGAAAATTTAACGACGATTTTGTTCTTTTGCAGGTACATATTGATGGCAGAGCCTGACCACATATTTGTAAATCCACTGCCTAATTTGGCACGTGGAGAATTTCCTGCTGGATATCCATTTTTCTACATCAAGCCTGCTGATAACGAAAAAATAATTAGAAAATATTTTCCCAAGGAGAATGGGCCTGTAACCAATGTAGACCCAATTGGTAATTCTCCTGTTATTATAAGAAAGGTACAACTATAATAGTTTTCATCGACTGCATCCCCACAAACTTCTTGAAATGATATCTATATAATAGTAGCGATCACAAAATGGGCCATATGGGTAAAAAATATGCTTGTATTGTTAAATAATACGCTTGGGCTAAGCAGTTAATGCGGTAAAGTATCGCATAGGTCAAGGACCGATATTTGAGATGTAGGTTATCTTGGTGAGATATTGGTGGGATATCGGTAATTTTAATATCATGCAGAATTTTTATATATAGCAATTTAACACTAACAATTCAGTGATATATCGGTCAATATCGGTACCAATATTCTGATCGATATTTGACACCGATATTTTACATGGGGACCGATAACTGATATATCACCGATTCACCGATATTAAATGCATAGCACTTAGGCAGCATTTTCAACCTGTTTTCTTTTTAGCTAAATATTTTGATTTTACCCGTTTGCCACATTAGAGATTGAAGATATCTTGAATCAACCGCTCATAACTAACTCAAGTTGAAATTATACAGGATCTACTTGAAAAAATTGCCCCCACTTGGATGAATGTTTCTTTAAGAATGAAGGATGATCCCGAGACTGATAAAACTTTTGGATGGGTGCTAGAAATGTGAGTTAGAGTTCATAAAGTGCATTTACAATTTTACTCTTTTGCATATTGTGTAGTTAGTCAGCAATTTTAACTTTTATTTTGGCGTTTATGTCAGGTATGCATATGCTGTGGCCTCTGCTTTGCATGGTGTACAGCACATTCTTCGCAAAGATTTTATGCTCCAGGTATATAAATCTACTGATAGTTCTGTATTAATCACGATTCTACAGTAACTAATATTAAAATTACGTTTAGTACCATAAAAACCTACATACTGTCATTTTGCACAAGATGTTCCTCAACCCAGTTTAGTACATTAGAAACCCTGATTTGTTTAATATACACAAACCTGTGAACTTAATGGTAAACGTCAGTTACTAGCACAACAAGCACACATGTGCGTGTTGCCTGGGTGTTTTTTTGTTGCCGACATGGAACGCCACCTTATGAAAGATTACTGTTTTAAATAAAAATTCTTATTATCTTGCATGGTAAACAAATTATCCACTTCATGATTTTTGCACACCTGTAACATCACTTTTATCGAAATCTGATCGGTTTACAAGGGGTAACTACTAACTAGTCATTTAAAAAAAGTTCATGAGTATGTTATATATATACTTTAAACAAGTTTGATGACTTTATTATACCAAACATGGGGTGAGGGACTTTTTCTTACAAAATGAGAGTATGTTGGGTATTGACCCTAAATTTGAATGTGTTTTTAAAACTTTTATTTCAATTTGTCAGCCTCCATGGGACTTCGAAACCGGCAAAAGGTTTATCATTCATTACACCTATGGATGTGATTACAACATGAAGGTAATTTGCTAATTTAACACCCATTTACTTATGAGCGGGTCGATTTGTTTTTTTTTTTCTTAGTGTTTTTCAATTGGAATGTAGTTTTAAGTTGTTACTTTTGCACAGGGTGAGCTAACATATGGAAAGATTGGAGAATGGCGGTTTGACAAGAGATCACATCTACGTGGACCTCCGCCAAGAAATCTGCCTTTGCCCCCACCCGGGGTTCCCGAAAGTGTGGTAAGGATAGTTTTACTTTATGCATTTCCATCAAGGTGTTCAAAGTTGGACCAGGAACTGGGTACATAATCGGTCAGGTTGAGTCTGTTTGAACTGCCTTCATTTGAACTAGCAACCAGTAGGGATAACAAACAAACCCGAACCAATGGGCAAACCCTAAATATTAACGGGTAATGGGACCCTTGTTACATATTCGGCATAGGACATGGGATTAGTTTTGAAAATTTTTGTGGGTATGGGTTAGGTGATAACGACCCCTGAGACATACATACCCGTTTAAATGAACCATACCTGACCCCTGAGACATACATACCCGTTTAAACATTTATATTTTTTTTATTTTCATTTGTCTTTGGGTAATAGATTATATACTTGCCCACTAACTGTTTCGTTTTTGTATTTCTAGTTTCATGAAATAAAATTTCATATAAAAAGTAGAATAGTAAGAAATGTACATAGAATCCCAACTTATAACTTTTAACAAATTAATGGGAATACCCAATACCGGCGGGTAAAGAGTAGTCAGGTACTTGACATGTCTAGGACCGGGTATGAGACATGGTTTTACAACCGGGTATGAGACTACAATTACCAACGTTTGTGCCATTGTCATCCCTAGCAACCGGACCAAGTTGTTGGACCAGGTTTCAATTTCTTGTTTATTTAAGATTTTATATTTTATTAACATTGGAAATCCACACGAGAAGATAAAGTAATTCCATATTTCGTTGTAAGATATGTGTGTGTTTAAGTTATTTTCGACGTCATCCGGCTTTTAAACCTGTCTGACCAGTGACCCGGCAAGGCAGCCGCTCCGATTAATTGACAAAAACATTGATTTACACACATTTTTAGTGGCTTTTGACTTGTATACACTTTCTGTGCCAGGTGACTCTTGTAAAGATGGTGAATGAGGCTACTGCCAACATTCCAAATTGGGATACCGAATAACTGATCGATTTTAGTATACAAAAAACAAGGGAGGATGAATTAAACGATAATTTCGTGCTTAAGATAGTATCTAAAGTGAACTAAATGCCGTGAGTTCGAGAAGCTAACAAACACAAAAAACAAGATCATCCTTTTGTTCTCGATGAATGTAATCACATAACTTTTTGGTTGGTGACTATGCTTATTATAGAAACGATATATGTGTGGGTTATGTTTTATCTTTGACAGGTTTATAACGATTTTCTTGAAGGATCTACACCTGACATGTGATTTTAATCTTATCATTTCTTAATAAGGATCGCTTCCCTGTTTTTTTATTCCAACTCAGATTTCATAGGTTTGAAAATTTAAAATTAATAAAAGGGTAAATTATATTTTTTCGAAATTAATAAAAGAAGGGTAAATTATATTTTTCGCCATTTATATTTATATCAATTTTCGGTGGTTGTCTTTTTTCCATAAAAATGTCCGAAAACGTATTTCATATTTAAAAAATCTTATGCTTTACGCAATGAATGTTAGATATTAGTGTCAACTTATTTTGGTCATTTTGCTCTCGTTTACTCAAACACAATAAAAAAATAAAAATATATTAACTTTTTGTTAAAATTAAATAAATATATACACCGCAGCTATTATGTCTTTTTAAAATCTCTCTAAGCTAAAACTAGCACCACGTCGGATCTACAACTACCACCATATGTCTCTATCATTAAACTTTATCTCTCTAAACTCATAACACCACCGCCACCTATGGCCACCACCACTGTTGTGACCCCCACCACCGTCGGATCTACAATGACCACCATGGCCGGGTCTACTACCACCACCACCTCTCCCTTCAGATACTCTCCATTCTGGCTCAATTCTGGATGGTGAGTTCATATTGACGGCCGCCTGAAACCCCTTGTCGGACCTGTTGTTACCCCAAATCTGAGCCGGATATGAAAGGTTGCATAAAAATCACCTTCGTAAACTGACAATCGTATCGCCGTCAACGATTGCTGGTTCCAATATGTAGGCAATCAGCCACGTTACATTTTCCATGGCAGGTGGTGGTGCAAGAGAGAATATGGCGGTGGTGGTGGGTGGGGGTGGAGAACGCAGATCTGAAACCAAACGGTGGTGGTGGTTAGGTCAGGCGGTAGTGGAGGTGGGGTGGTGCGGTGTAAATAGCGGGGTTATGTTTAAAGTGCTTTGGTTCTTTATATGGTTGTGGTTGTTTTTGGTTGTAGGTCCCTATCACATGGATCGATAACAAGATTGACAATCTACTAAGAGTGTAGAATCCTCTTAGTAGATCAGACGAATACAAAAAACAAGTACAACAGAAAACACAAATACTTTCAAACAGTCTTCTATTGATTATCCAACACAAGTGTATATATCTATAATGAGGATTAAGTTAACTTTAATATACAGGACCGTCTCCAAAAACGTTCGAAAATCTTTAGGCCCTGTGCGAACAGAAAATACGGGCCCCTTAAATATAAATTTTTAAAAGAATACATACATATATATACAGGACCGTCTTCGAAAATCACGAAAACAGTGCAAGATAAAAATTTTGGGCCCTCAAATAGTTAGTGTCAACTTTGGCTATAGTGACAAACAGTAACTAGATGAAAATATACATAGATAAAAATGATTGGCAAAGGACTGATTTAAGCTTTGTTTTCAATAATAAATAAGAAATTTTGCAATTAACTTACAAATGCATGCTCAGATAAACACTAAAAAGAGATGCTTAGAGAATAATCAATCAAATTGCTGTTATATATCTATAATGAGGATTAAGTTAACTTTAACTAAATTTCATGTGGCAATCTGCTTGATAAAAAGTTATGATATTAACATCAAAAAATATGGACTTCTAATGATTTTAGCACTACTGAATCAAATTGGCCCAAAGCAAGAGTCAACATAAGGTTCCCAAGAAAACAAAAAGCGTTAATGCTGGGTTTCGAACCAGAATCTTAGGTAGGAAAAGATTGCACCTAACCGTCTGAGCTAGGCAATGTAGCATACTTATCTGTATATAAATATCAGAAAGGTAAGACGGGAATATTTTTGGGCCCTATTCGGTGGCACACCTTGCACACCCTATGGGTCGGGTCTGTCACCAATATTGTTCGCTTTATCTCTAATGGGTTGCCCATAAGGTCACCATACTACTCCCACCTAAGCACACTTAACTGTAGAGTTTTCAAGTGCTCACAATCAACTAAGCCCAAAATGCATTTGTGATTTAAGAGGTAAGGTATGTCTTATGAACTAAGAATCTCTTTTATCTACCGCCGATGTGGGATTTGCCTAAAGGGTTACAAGGGTCCATGCTAATATTCTCGATAGTCGGGATCGTTACAATCACCCCCTTAAAGACTCATCGTCCTCGATGAGGTTTACCCCACCATACCGAACGACATAAAGTGGCTCTGATATCATTTGTAACATCCGACCCCTCTCATCACCAATAATGTCCGTTTTGAAACTGATGGGTTGCCCATCCAGAAACTCACGAATTTGTTTTTGGTTGCCTCGGTGGAGACTTCACAGGAGGTCACTCATTTTAGTACTACTCTCACCATAGATTAACTGTGGAGTTCACATGTGCTCTACAACCAACTAAGCCCAAAACGCGTTGGTGGTTTAAGAGACATGACATTCCTTGTTAACCAAGATCTCTTCTGGCCAAGGCCGATGTGAGATTTGTCTAGGGTGTTATAATGGTCCATGTTAATATTATCAATATAGGTATCGATATATTGTAACAATACCGACTACCGAGAAGATTAAAATGGACCTTTATAACACCCTAGGAAAATTCTACGTCGGCTGTGGAGAGAAAAGATTCTTGGTTCATAAGACATACCCTGCCTTTTAAATCACCAACGTTTTTTGGGCTTAGTTGGCAATGGAGCATATGAAAACTTCACATTTAAGCGTGCTTAGATGAGAGTAGTATTAGGATGGGTAACTTCCTATGAAGTCTACACAAGGGCAACGAAAAATAAATTTGTGCGTTCCTAGATGGCCAACCAATCGGTGGCAAAACGGACGATTGATGATATGAGGGATGGGATGTTACAATATTGATGATCAAAATGGTTTATATTTAGAGTTAAAGCTACATATTTAATATTTTACAGATGAAAACATAAGAAATAATGTTATATACGTTATTTAACATAGATCTCTCTAGATCAAGTGGCGGAAGACTTGTATTTTTCTTGAGAGATGCATGTTCAACTCCTACTTGGTGCAGAGTGAAACCTGGGTTCGATCTGTAAGACCCGTCTCATATAATTTCGATTTTTATATTAAATAACACATTTTAAACAAAATGCATCATTCACTTTTAACTTAGTTATGATAATAAACTCACATGATTATAGTATTCTAGTTAACTTCCCATGCAGTTAAAACATTCAAAACGATAAGTTAAGTGTTTACAAGATTAACATAGTCTAAAACACAGTTATATTAACGCGAAAGCTTCAAAAGTGTTGTGTTTGGTTCTTGAAACCTTGCTTGATCGTCATCCGGAGTAACACCAACTTCACCTAATGTAACACCTCGTAAATTCAAGACTAATGTAATGAAGACACGTGTCACGAACTTAAACGTGTAATAGATTGATCTTGAGGGACTAAAGTTGTCAAACAATGTAAATATGTGAATAAAAGGATCCCAAGGTGTCAACATGCCCAACTTGTGACTCTGATTGACCTCACACGACGTTCGTATTCTTTAAAGAATAAATTAACGATCTTTGGAAGTCGTTTGTGCTTAAAATAAGGATCTTGTGAAACATAAAGGTTAAAAGTGTCAACATGTTGAAAGTTACCTCTGAGTGACCTTTAACGAACCCAAAAACATTTTAAATAAATCAATATTTCGTCCACAAGAATATCAAAAGTGCAACAAATAAAACATTTTTGCCGGTTTCCGGGTTTGTCGCGGGCAGCGTAAAGGATCCTTAACCTTTACGTGGGCCGCGTAAAAGTCACCAGTTGCGAATTTTTGGACAGATGCCTGTTTCAGCCTGTTGCACCGCCTTTGAAGGCCTGTTTTCGAATTCCAGGGGCAGGGCCAATGGGTTTTCATGCATAGGGACACCTGGGAACATCATACAACACTTGTAGACTTGTTTGGCATGATCTTGTAAGATTAAACTCACTATATAAGAAGTCCCTTGTTGCAACATTTGGACACTCACTTGAAAACTTTCACAATTCATTTTCTGGAGATTCCTGGAGCTCAAGACCACTTCCTAAGGACCATTAGTCGTGCATAGGACTTCAGTAAGTGTCCTTAACCTCTCTTAATTCAGTTTTATTAGTTTAACAACCTAAAGTCAAACCCGTCGTAATTTAGGTTTGACTTCGTGATTAATCACAAATTGTCCAGTCAATTCTCAAATTGAAAGTACCTATGAGTTGGTAATTATGTGGGTAATAAACCCTTAAAAGGGCACTCTCTGATTCCCACTCTAAATAGGTCAATTGTCGGGTCAAACTTAATTGTAAAAAGTCAACAGAAAGCTAATTTTCAAATAAACACATAATTAACAATGTAGAAGCCATGCAACCTGTTTTATCACTTATATAACTTAATAATTAATGTAAGAACATATCTAAGCATGTTCAACTCGACAATTTTCAGTTTAAGCTCGGTTCGGAACCGAAAGTCGCATAAGTGGACTTTTGCTTTGACTTTCAGTTCTGACCCATTAGAGCATATTTTATAAATGCCTTAGAGCTCTATTAGGACCAGGTTACATGTTAGTATAACCCTTTGTGATTATACAACTTGGTTCATTAGTTATCCGATTCATTTGCATGTTTTCGTTATATGCTTAAACGTTGACCATTATGCCCTTTTGACCTTAAAACGACATTTTTGAAAATTTGAAAGAATAGAAACCTTTATTACTGATTTATAAACTTGCCCTAAAAATTTGACATCAGTTTGAGGTCTAGATTAGGAGTTATGCTCAATAGCGTAAATGGAAAGCTTTTTATTAATTAAACGGCGTAATTAGCATATAGCCTATCTAAACCCAAATTTTAATACCAAACTTTTTACCCACTGATGTAATATAATATTGTGGGATTTTTGAAGATTTTTATTTATTTTTAGGCTGAGCATAACATAGGGTTCTAGCTTTGATTCGGTAATTGTCGGTTTTGCCCTTTTGGCCTATAAAATGAGTTTTACATAATATTTTGAGGGTCAAGTTATTCTACAAATGCTTTTAATTTTAAGGAGTGTAAGAAGGATTTATAGAGTGACAAGTTTCTAATAACCTAAAACTAAACCCACTACATCACCACCAAAAACCTAAATACCCACCCCACCATCACCCAAAAACCTAAACCCCCACCCACCACCCAAAAAAAAACCTAAACCCTCCACCCCACACCCCCCCCCCCCCCCGGGCAAAAAAAAAAAAAAAAAAAAAACTATACCTCACCAAAAAACCCCCAAAAAACCTAACCCCCACCCCCCAAAAACCTAAACCCCCCCCCCCCCCCACACACCACCCTCCAAAAACTTAAAAAAAAACATAACCCCCCCCCCCCCCCCCCCCAAAAAAAAAAATCTAAACACCCACCCCCACCCCCTTGGCAAAAATTTTTTTTTTTTTTTTGGTTGGGTGATGGGGGGTGGGGGGTTTAGGTTTTTGGTGGTGGTGGATGTTTAAGGTTTTTTTTTAGTAGGGTTTTTTTTTTTGTGTAGTGGGTTTTTTTAGGTTATTGGACACTTGTCACTCTATAAATCCTTCTTACACTTCTTACAATTAGGATCCTTTGTATTTGATCCTAATCCAATATTTTGATACCAAACCTTTTGCTACTGATCTTATATGATAAATAAAATATTTTAAGCCTTCTGGAATGATAAAAATATCAGCATTTCTTATAAAACCCGGAAATCGTTTAAAACCGCCTTTTTACGCGTTTTAAACGCATAGTATGAGTTAAAACTATTTTAAGCCTATAAGACTTAATACCTACTGACATTTTTAGTAAATTTTTATACTTTAACAGTAAGCAAAAGTTTTAAACTCAGATTTCTAGATTTGACCTTTTAAGCTTATGTGAAATTACCAAAATGTCCCTACGGTGCATAGTTTGGTTATAAATGATAAATTTCATATATATGCAATACCCTACTGATATAACCTATTAAATTAAGTTTTTTTACTGATTATTTCAGAACTGAAACTCAGATTTATGTTTAACCTCTTTTATAACCTTTAAAATGACCAAAATACCCCTACGGGGCATGATTTGAGTTTAAATTCGTTTTGGGCATAATGGAAGGTATCCTACTGATATCACAAAATGTTTAAGGCATATTAACTTAGGAAACCTGTTCATGACTCAGTTGGTTACCCGTTACGCATTTTTTTGCGTTCGGTGCGGTTTATGTAACTAGTTTGCATAAATTAGCCGAAACGGGTCAAACCTTATCATTTTTATCTCAAAATCCAGAATGTGGTTAGTTTACCAATATTACACAAGTCTTCAAACTTGTCGGGTCTAAATCACATTCTAATCCGGTCTTCGTTTAATCATGTGTTTTGAACCGTATATCTTCCCTTAAATCTAACCGGTCTAAGTCTAGGCTTAAATAAGACCCGTTAGGAATCTAATAGGTTATTAAAACCTTTGTTCCAGATTAGGAGACCAGTAAAAGCTACTTGCACTCGCTGATTGTGATATATACTTGCTCAGGTAAATACTTTTAACTTATTTTCCCTATACGGGTTTGGGATACGGTATTATAATAATACCGCTTGGTCGGGTATGTAGTTGTTTAAATCGGATTGTGATTAATATATTTACATAACCCGTTTTAATCTGTTTTATTTGGTATATGGCCCTTGGGGGGGTTAATGACCATGTCCCGGGTATCCTTGGCATCATTCATTGAAATGGCCACGACCTAAGCACGGGGTGTAGGCATACACCTGACAGTTGCATATGTAAAAACTGGTAACCCACTTTAAGGAATCAACCTTGTGGGCATTATACCTGTGGCGTGTCAGTTAATCTTGTCCGGCTCTTCTAACCGGCCCTGATGGACGACAAATAAGTAAAACTGTATACAAGATTATTTTTAAATAATTGTCCCAAGTTATAAAAGATATTTTTGTGCCTTGTGCATTCAAATCAATTTTCTTAAACTCTTTTCAAAAATGAGTCGGTTAATTGTATTTACCAGTGCAAACTGACGTATTTTCCCAAAAAGGCTAAGTGCAGGTACTAAACGGAATAGGCTGGCAACTCCTAGCATCACTAAATAGTCTTGCATGCTTAGATGTTACAATCTGTTGAACAATGATCCAATTTATCTTTGATCCGCCTGTGGATCCTTTACAGTCCGTTTGTAATACTTTGATATTACTTTTTATTCGGTTTGTAATGTGATTCATCTTTTGCTTCCGATGTGCTTTAAATTGTGTTATTTGACTATGATGATATCAACTACGTCACGATACTCCCCACCGGGCCCACCGGTAATACGTGGAAATATCAGGGTGTGACAGGTTGGTATCAGAGCCAACATTGAGTGAATTAAACACTAGCCTTTTGTGTTTAGTCTCAATGACACAGTTTGCACATTCCTCGACTTCCGAGTCTAGACAAAGAACTTAGGATAAATCCTAATTTGTTTTATTTAGTCCTTTATTGTTTTTCCTTGTTGCTTCTTTGTTTGTTTTGACAGGATCAACAATTCCGCCAAGATTCCGAGGTAGAGGAAGAGGCAAGGGGACATTCAACGCCCCAAACGACCACGAAGTCGGACCTTCTCACCGGCGAACCCCATCCGTTACCATGAGCACCAGTCCCCAAGAGGATTGGACTACCTGGAGCCCGCGAGGCGATCTGTCTCGATGAGTTCTTCACCTTCATACCATCATTCATTCAGGGCCCATTCGGAAAACGAGCCACATAACTCACCTCACTCCTTCATCCCTCTCCAACGCTAAAACTCACACCACTCCTTCAACGACCCAACACCCTATTTTCATAGCCGGTTCAACCCAGCAAACCTAGTTGAAGAACCAGTGGGTTTTAACCCATTGGGACCAGAGGACCACTTCTCCGGCGACCATGCTATGGACATGGATGAAGATTCCGATCCCGCCGAACCTCCATCCGGAACACCTACTCACCCCATCGAGATCTCAGATGGGTCATCATTTCATGGATCACCTTATCGTGGTCCAGACAGCTACGAGGCGAGATTCGCCCAGTATGACTGGGTGTTTACTCCTTCTTATCACTCATCTCCGCATCAACAGCAACAACCACAGCAGGATACCTCCGAGGATCCCCGTTTTGTAGCGGTCACTCCGCCACCACCACCGCCAGTTCAGCAACTGCCTCCGGAGCCACCGAGGTGGAGAAGATCAAACGCACGGATGTCCGTGCGAGGAGGAGTGCGTATCAGCACCCCTCAACCTTCGAGTGGCAGCCACTACCCGCCACTTTATGAAGACCCGCAGATGGGTGGGCCTTCAAACCCCGTCTCTGAGGTGAACTCTGCGCCTATCGCTCCGCCACCAATGGGTTATGATAACCCGATTCCTGTATACGCCGGTTCAGCGGCGTACAACCCATTTGAGCAGCCGACCCACACTAACTACAACTATGCTGAAGCCGACCCATACCTTGTAGCGGCGAACTACAATGCTCTCCACCCTGAGGGGCCATATGGAGCTCCCTGGGGAGTTGGATACCCAGCTTATGGGTACCAACACCCGCCACCTCCTCAACCCCCACGTCAGCAGCCGCAGCAGCCGCAATTGATACCTCCAGAGCAACAACAGTAGATTCTCCAAAGGTTGAGCCAGGTAGAGCGGGAGGTCCAAGAAGAGCGTAGGAACAACCACGGTTTTCTCAAAGGTCTGGCGAGTTTAATTAAGGGGAAGACCAAGAAAAGGGATTTTTGAAGATTCATTATTTAGTTAATTGTATTGTAATTTCCTTGCTTTAAATCAAGTCCCTGCGTGGACATCTATTTCTGTATTCAGTCCCTGCGAGGACATGTATTTCCAGTTTAGCCCCTGCGGGGCATGTATTTCTGTTTAGCCCCTGCGTGGGCAAGTTGTTCTGTTAAAAGTCCCGTTTAGGGCAATCATGTACTCGTTGAAATTTTAGTGGAATGGTTAATTTTAAAATTTCATTTTTGTCCTTTATTGCATAAAATATAATATATAAAATAAATGAGAAATATCATTCCTTTTATAAGATCTGAAATTATAATAATATACCAAAATCTAAAAAGGGACAAAACCTAGCCATGTGTCATTTTAAGACAGGGCCATTATGGTAATTCCTCAATTAGATTCAGATCCTTGTTAACATTTCAAATTAGGATTGCTCCGCGTTAAATATTAAAAAGAATCTTAAAGGTAAAACCTAGCCTATATGTCATTTCAGGCATGGCCAAGATGGCAAAACCTATTTAAAAGATTCAGATCCTTGTTAACATCTGAAAACATGTTAACACCCTTGGCAAAATGTGATTCGATAAAATCGCATAAGTCATTTTTAAATTGGGTTATTCCAATTCCCCTCTTATTTACATAATCATCCATTAGTGATGAAGTGCCCACGGGCCATAATTAATGTCCTTTGAGACTAAAGACAGTGGTAGTCTACGACTCCCTGTCAAGAAAAGGTAATAAACTTTGATTCAAGCCTTAATGCTTTGATCCTATAAAATCTTAGCTTATAATTTAAATTGTCCTTGTGACTTGGCCTTTTGTGCTATTATTATAATTTAATTAAAACAAATGATTATTATAATAAAAATCCTGAATGAATAATATTTAACAAATTAACCAATATGGTTATTAATGCCATGGTTAATAAATCATTAAGAATGATATTACTATATTAGACTTCTGAAAAAATAATTATCATCATTTTATGTAGCAATCAAGCTACATGGCAGAGTCTGAGGAAGTAAACAGTCACCCTCGGGTGAACCATGACACTACCAGGATCAATGTGACTGGTGCGGAACTTCAAGCATTAGTAGATAATGCTGTTACAAAAGCCATGGATCGGCAGTTTAATGAATCTAGCGGGACTCGAAGCAGGACCCTATCCGCACCGCATTCTAAACCTAAGACTCATTCTGAGGCTCATAGTAAGCCACCATCTAAGAAAGAGGATGACCGACACTCCTCGAATCAGCACAGTGTTCCATCAATGAAGATTGTATTTGATCGTGAACCACGTACAAGGACCTGTACTTATAAATACTTTGTCTCCTGCAAACCCAAGGATTTCACTGGGGAAAAAGGAGCTATTGACTGTATGTCATGGTTGGATGAAATGGATACCGTGGTTGATATCAACGGTTGTGCTGATAGGGACGTGGTAAAGTATGTATCCCAGTCATTCAAAGGAGAGGCACTAGCATGGTGGAAGTCTCTCATTCAAGTTGCTGGAAAGGTCCCACTGTACAATCTGGCGTGGGATCAGTTTGTTGCCCTTATTAAGGAGAATTACTGCCCTCAACATGAGGTTGAAAAGATTGAGTCCGACTTCTTATCGTTGGTAATGAAAAATTTAGATTGTCAAGCATACCTCGCCAGCTTCAATACATGTCTCGATTGGTTCCGTATTTGGTAACACCGGAACCCAAGCGAATTGCTCGTTTCATTGGGGGTTTAGCCCCAGAGATCAAGGCCAATGTCAAGGCATCTCGACCTGCTACTTTTAGGTCAGCAGCTGACCTATCTTTATCCCTTACCTTGGATGCGGTCAGGCTAAGATCGTTTAAGAACTCGGAGGAAGGTAAGAGAAAACGTGAGGATGATAACTCACGACGGTCTGAGAAGAAGTTTAAGGGAACCACAGACCACAAGAAGAAGTTTGGGTCTGGCAAGGGTAGTCAGCAAGCAGATGAGAAGCCAAAGTGCAAAATCTGCCAGAAACGTCACTTTGGAAGATGCAGGTTTGAATCCAAATCTCAGTCAAAACCGTCTGCATGTGGTTTATGCAAATCCAAGGAGCACAAGAAATTAGACTGCAAGAAAATAAAGGATGCGACGTGCTACAACTGCAACGAAAAAGGGTACATCAAAACCAATTGCCCTAAATATGCCAAAAAGCCTGAAGAAGCCAAAAAGACCAATGCAAGGGTCTTTCGAATGGATGCACGAGAAGCCGTTCAGGATGATAATGTGATAACAGGTACCTTCCTTATCAATGATGTCTATGCGAGGGTGTTATTTGATTCAGGGGCGGATAAGTCATTTGTAGATGATAAGTTGTGTAAGTTATTGAATTTACCTGTTAAAACCCTAAGCGTGAAATATGAAGTAGAATTGGCCGATGGTACCTTAGAAACAGCCCCAACTGTGTTAGATGGATGTTTTATATCCATTAGGAACCACTCCTTTCCGTTATCCTTACTTCCTTTGAAATTAGCTGGTTTCGACATAGTTATAGGCATGGATTGGTTATCTCATAACCAAGCCCAGATTGTTTGTGATAAGAAACAGGTGGTGATCAAGACCCCGTATGGTGAGCCACTTACCATACAAGGAGACACTCACTATGGGTTGCCTAAGCAAGTGTCTATGCTTAAGGCGTCACGGTGTTTGAAGAAGGGTTGTGTCATTTACATGGCACATGTGACTATTGATGAACCAAAACCCAAGGTTGAAGACATTCTTGTCATTTCTGAATATCCAGAAGTATTCCCTGAAGAACTACCTGGGTTACCACCAAATACGCAAGTAGAGTTCAGAATTGACATTATTCCTGGAGCAGCACCTGTTGCAAAAGCACCTTACAGATTAGCACCAACAGAGATGAAAGAGTTGAGGACTCAACCGGATGATTTGTTAGCTAAAGGATTTATTAGACCTAGTTCATCTCCCTGGGGGGGGGGGCACCGATCCTGTTTGTGAAGAAGAAGGATGGATCGATGTGTCTATGCATCGATTATTGCGAGCTTAACAAGGTTACTATCAAGAATAGATATCCATTGCCCAGGATCGACGATCTGTTCGATCAATTACAAGGGGCAAGTTACTTCTCCAAGATCGATTTAAGGTCAGGCTAACATCAGCTGAAGGTTAGAGATGAAGATGTGCACAAGACTACATTTAGGACTCGTTATGGTCACTACGAGTTCTTAGTGATGCCTTTTGGGCTCACTAATGCACCAGCAGCATTCATGGACCTCATGAATCGCGTTCGCAAACCTTATTTGGACAAATTCGGTATAGTCTTCATTGATGACATCCTAATTTATTCAAAGAATCAAGCTGATCATGAGAAGCACCTCCGTTGTATTCTCAGCATGAGAAACTTTATGCCAAATTTTTGAAATGTGAATTTCGGCTTCGTGAAGTCCAATTTCTTGGACATGTGGTTAGTGAGCGTGGTATCCAGGTGGATCCCGCTAAGGTTGAAGCTATCATGAATTGGCAAAAGCCGAAGATGCCCACTGCGATTCACAGCTTTCTAGGTCTGGCAGGATACTATAGGCGTTTTATTGAAAACTTCTCAAGAATTGCAGCGCCCCTAACTTTATTAACCCGCAAGAATAGCAAGTTTGAATGGGGTCCTAAGCAGCAAGAATCTTTTGATACTCTTAAGCAGAAGTTGAGCAATGCACCTGTGTTGCCATTTCCTGATGGAATAGAAGAATTTGTAGTATACTGCGACGCATCACACACTGGTATAGGGTGTGTGCTCATGCAGAAAGGCAAGGTCATTGCCTATGCTTCTCGACAGTTAAAGGTGCACGAAAAGAATTACACCACCCACGATTTGGAGCTGGGTGCCGTTGTATTTGCACTGAAGCTATGGAGGCATTATTTATATGGTACCAAGTGTGTGATCTATTCTGATCACAAGAGCCTTCAACACTTGTTCAATCAGAAGGATCTGAACATGAGACAGCGTCGATGGATGGAGACACTCAATGATTATGACTGTGAGATACGATACCATCCAGGCAAGGCGAATGTAGTCGCCGATGCTTTAAGTAGAAAGGAAAGGGTTAAGCCCATAAGAATCAATGCTAAGAGCATTGAATTAAAGAACAGTTTGAGTGATAGACTGTTAGCCGCGCAGAAGGAAACAATGTTAGAAGCTAACTATCCAAATGAAAAACTGGGAGTCACTGCTGAGCAGTTATCAAGTGGCAAGGATGGAATCCTAAGATTAAATGGACGGATATGGGTTCCAATTTATGGAGAACTGAGGGAAGTGATCCTTCAGGAAGCCATAGTTCTTAATATTCTGTTCATCCTGGAAGTGACAAGATGTACCAGGATTTAAAGGCAAATTATTGGTGGATAGGTTTGAAAAAGTCTATAGCCACTTATGTGGCCAAATGCCTGACATGCGCTCAAGTTAAGGCAGAACACCAGAAGCCGTCAGGATTGCTGCAATAGCCTGAACTTCCCACATGGAAGTGGGAGATGGTGACTATGGATTTTATCACCAAGTTACCTAAGACAAAGCGAGGAAATGATACTATTTGGGTGATAGTGGATAGACTGACTAAGTCAGCACACTTCCTACCTATTAAAGAAACACACATCTCAGGTAAGTTAGCTCAGCTATACGTGGATGAGATCGTATCTCTCCACGGAGTGCCAGTATCTAATATTTCTGATTGGGATACAAGGTATACATCACACTTCTAGAAAATTTTTCAACAATCCCTAGGCACTCGATTAAATTTCAGCACGGCATACCATCCTCAAACGGATGGTCAAAGCGAGCGAACAATTCAAACACTGGAAGATATGTTAAGAGCTTGTGTTATTGATCTAGGTGGAAGTTGGGATGATCATCTTCCATTGATATAATTTTCATACAATAATAGCTATCACTCCAGTATCCAAACTGCACCATTTGAAGCCTTGTATGGAAGGAAGTGCAGAACGCCCGTTTGCTAGGCAGGAGTTCGAGATGTCCAACTAAGAGGACCTGATATAGTCCTGGAGACGACAGACAAGATTGTACAGATAAGAGATCATCTCAAAGCTGCCAGAGATAGGCAGAAAAGCTACGCAGATAAAAGGCGTAAACCTCCAAAGTTCGAGGTAGGTGACAAGGTTCTACTTAAGGTTTCACCCTGGAAAGGGGTGATGCGATTTGGTAAGAAAGGCAAGTTAAGCCCAAGATACATAGGACCATTCGAGATCATCGAATATGTCAGAACAGTGGCTTACAAATTAAATTTTCCTAAAGAGCTCAGTGGAATCCATAATGTGTTTCACATCTGTAATCTGAAGAAATGTTTAGCTGATGAATCACTAGTCATATCACATAAGGATGTACATATTGATGAGAGATTAAAGTTTGTCGAAAAACCTTTGTCGATTGAAGATCGACAGGTTAAGAAGCTTCGAAAGAAGCGTGTGCCGATCGTGAAGGATAAATGGGATGCACGTAGAGGTTCCGAATACACGTGGGAGGTTGAGTCCACAATGAAACAGAAGTACCCTCATTTATTTCAGTAAATCTTGAGGTCTAGATTTCTTTTAAGGGGGTGAGAATGTAACACCTCGTAAATTCACGACCAATGTAATGAAGACACGTGTCACGAACTTAAACGTGTAATAGATTGATCTTGAGGGACTAAAGTTGTCAAACAATGTAAATATGTGAATAAAAGGATCCCAAGGTGTCAACATGCCCAACTTGTGCCTCTGATTGACCTCACACAACTTGTGCTTAAAATAAGGATCTTGTGAAACATAAGGGTTAAAAGTGTCAACATGTTGAAAGTTACCTCTGAGTGACCTTTAACGAACCCCAAAACATTGTAAACAAATCAATATTTTGTCCACAAGAATATTAAATATTGTTTTTATAAAGTTCCGATGATTTCAAGACGTTTCGGGTGATCGTACAGCTAACCGGGAGCCTAACGGAGTTAGGGGTCCATATTGCAATAAATGAGAGTAAAAACAAGTTTAAAAGGACCAGGGACCAAAAGTGCAATAAATAAAACATTTTTTCCGGTTTCCGGGTTTGTCGCGGGCCGCGTAAAAGTCACCAGCTGCGAATTTTTGGACAGATGCCTGTTTCAGCCTGTTGCACCGCCTTTGAAGGCATGTTTTCGAATTCCAGGGGCAGGGCCAATGGGTTTTCATGCATAGGGACACCTGGGAACATCATACAACACTTGTAGACTTGTTTGGCATGATCTTGTAAGATTAAACTCACTATATAAGAAGTCCCTTGTTGCAACATTTGGACACTCACTTGAAAACTTTCACAACTCATTTTCTGGAGATTCCTGGAGCTCAAGACCACTTCCTAAGGACCATTAGTCATGCATAGAACTTCAGTAAGTGTCCTTAACCTCTCTTAATTCAGTTTTATTAGTTTAATAACCTAAAGTCAAACCCGTTGTAATTTAGGTTTGACTTCGTGATTAATCACAAATTGTCCTGTCAATTCTCGAATTGAAAGTACCTATGAGTTGGTAATTATGTGGGTAATAAACCCTTAAAAGGGAACTCTCTGATTCCCACTCTAAATAGGTCAATTGTCGGGTCAAACTTAATTGTAAAAAGTCAACAGAAAGCTAATTTTCAAATAAACACATAATTAACAATGTAGAAGCCATGCAACCTGTTTTATCACTTATATAACTTAATAATTAATGTAAGAACATGTCTAAGCATGTTCAACCCGACAATTTTCAGTTTAAGCTCGGTTCAGAACCGAAAGTCGCATAAGTGGACTTTTGCTTAGACTTTCAGTTCTGACCCATTAGAACATATTTTAGAAATGCCTTAGAGCTCTATTAGGACCAGGTTACATGTTAGTATAACCCTCTGTGATTATACAACTTGGTTCATTAGTTATCCGATTCATTTGCATGTTTCCGTTATATGCTTAAATGTTGACCATTATGCCCTTTTGACCTTAAAACGACATTTTTGAAAATCTGAAAGAATAGAAACCTTTATTACTGATTTATAAACTTGCCCTAAAAATTTGACATCAGTTTGAGGTCTAGATTAGGAGTTATGCTCAATAGCGTAAATGGAAAGCTTTTTATTAATTAAACGGCGTAATTAGAATATAGCCTATCTAAACCCAATTTTTGATACCAAACTTTTTACCCACTGATGTAATATAATATTGTGGGATTTTTAAAGATTTTTATTTATTTTTAGGCTGAGCATAACATAGGGTTCTAGCTTTGATTCGGTAATTGTCAGTTTTGCCCTTTTGGCTTATAAATTAAGTTTTACATAATATTTTGATACCAAACCTTTTGCTACTGATCTTATATGATAAATAAAATATTTTAAGCCTTCTAGAATGATAAAAATATCAGAATTTCTTATAAAACCCGGGAATCGCTTAAAACCACCTTTTTACGCGTTTTAAACGCATAGTATGAGTTAAAACTATTTTAAACCTATAAGACTTAATACCTACTGATATTTTTAGTAATTTTTTATACTTTAACAGTAAGCAAAAGTATTAAACTCAGATTTCCAGATTTGACCATTTAAGCTTATGTGAAATTACCAAAATGCCCCTATGGTGCATAGTTTGGTTATAAATGATAAATTTCACATATATGCAATACCCTACTGATATAACCTATTAAATTAAGTATTTTTACTGATTATTTCAGACCTGAAACTCAGATTTATATTTAACCTCTTTTATAACCTTTAAAATGACCAAAATACCCCTACGGGGAATGATTTGAGTTTAAATTCGTTTTGGACATAATGGAAGGTATCCTACTGATATCACAACATGTTTAAGGCATATTAACTTAGGAAACCTATTCATGACTCAGTTGGTTACCCGTTACGCATTTTTCGCGTTCGGTGCGGTTTACGTAACTAGTTTGCATAAATTAGCCGAAACGGGTCAAACCTTATCATTTTTATCTCAAAATCCAGAATGTGGTTAGTTTACCCATATTACACAAGTCTTCAAACTTGTCGGGTCTAAATCCCATTCTAATCCGGTCTTCGCTTAATCATGCGTTTTGAACCGTATATCTTCCCTTAAATCTAACCGGTCTAAGTCTAGACTTAAATAAGACCCGTTAGGAATCTAATAGGTTATTAAAACCTTCGTTCCACCTTAAATCTAACCGGTCTAAGTCTAGGCTTAAATAAGACCCGTTAGGAATCTAATAGGTTATTAAAACCTTCGTTCCAGATTAGGAGACCAGTAAAAGCTACTTGCACTCGCTGATTGTGATATATACTTGCTCAGGTAAATACTTTTAACTTATTTTCCCTATACGGGCTTGGGATACCGTATTATAATAATACCGCTTGGTCGGGTATGTAGTTGTTTAAATTGGATTGTGATTAATATATTTACATAACCCGTTGTAATCTGTTTTATTTGGTATAAGGACCTTGGGGGGTTAATGACCATGTCCCAGATATCATTGGCATCATTCATTAAAATGGCCACGACCTAAGCACGGGGTGTAGGCATACACCTGACAGTTGCATATGTAAAAACTGGTAACCCACTTTAAGGAATCAACCATGTGGGCATTATACCTGAGGCGGGTCAGTTAATCTTGTCCGGCTCTTCTAACCGGCCCTGACGGACGACAAATAAGTAAAACTGTATACAAGATTATTTTTAAATAATTGTCCCAAGTTATAAAAGATATTTTTGTGCCTTGTGCATTTAAATCAATTTTCTTAAACTCTTTTCAAAAATGAGTCGGTTAATTGTATTTACCAGTGCAAACTGACGTATTTTCCCAAAATGGCTAAGTGCAGGTACTAAACGGAATAGGCTGGCTACTCCTAGCATCACTAAAGAGTCTTGCAAGCTTAGATGTTACAATCTGTGGAACAATGATCCTATTTATCTTTGATCCGCCTGTGGATCCTTTACAGTCCGTTTGTAATACTTTGATATTACTTTTTATTCGGTTTGTAATGTGATTCATCTTTTGCTTCCGCTGTGCTTTAAATTGTGTTGTTTGACTATGATGATATCAACTACGTCACGATACTCCCCACCGGGCCTACCGGTAATACGTTGAAATATCGGGGTGTGACACCTAAGGTCAAAACCATCCTAAATGTTAGTTTTGACAACATATAAACGAGTATAACCAAGTTCTAATATCAAAACAAATGAAAACAAAATAAAATTTTGGAAATAGGTCTCTCGCGTCACGCGAGAGACACCCTTTAATTGTTCTCGGGTCACGAATGGCCCCGCGTGTTGCGCCAGGTTCAGTGCTCCCCGTCGCGTGTCGCGGGGGAGTCAATTTTCTAGCAGGTCCACTCCCTGGACCTGCATATTCTCCCAGCTCAAATTTTTCAAAAAAAATCAAACTTTGAATAGCCATAACTTTTGTTTTACAAGTCCGTTTTTCACGATTCTTTTTCCTACGCGTTTGTAATAAAAATACGCATCAATTTATCCTTTTTTCCGCATATGAAGCCTGAATTATAAATGAATAGTTAATAAATTCTTGTTTCATTTATTCGACTCATTTGCTTTATACTTTACAATACATGTAATTCATTCATTTTTACTTCTTAGTGTATATACCCATTTCCCCGGGCTTGTGAACCTCAGCATATTATTACCATTCCATGGTATTACGCTTTCATAGCTCCCAATTATAGAGTGACATTCACGTCACTTTAATATTACCAATTTACCCTTGTTTTAACGCGTTTGGTCATCTAACGGAAACCTCCATTTTTATCGTCATACTAACTTATTCCAACAAACATTTTGACCCATTGCTATGTCTAATGAACTTCATCATTTCGACATTATATCAATTTCAATGTTCGACTATTTCAAGTTAACTAACTATATTCAATATACAAACATAATGTAACGGAACCAAGTTACGTACCTTCAGAGCAGTCCTTTCAAACGCGTATCGCCACCGGCTTGTCCGCTTGAAGACCCGGTTTCCTTGCCTATAGAGTTCAGTCCACAAACCGTTTAGAACTCTTTTTGTAGTACATAACGCATAATTTGCCATACTAATCAATTATGCGTTTTTGGTCCGATTTTCAACATTTAGTTTTCTTTTAGGCGTTTTAGCAAACACCTTATGGGCATCATTATATAGAATTCATTATCAAGCTCACGACTAAGTAATTAGCTAAATTTAAACAATCTTTTTTGCAAGTTCATTATATCTAGTATGCCTAATAACATCTAGAATCACTTCAAGTGATTCAATAACACTTGTTTTACAATCAAATTCCTAGTGTTCTTATCATTCCACAAAACCCATTTTACACTTAGATGGGTGACCATGAATTTCACAATTATAAGCATCAATTCAACAAACTAATGACTAGGGTGTACGCCTAGACATAAATTCATTCCTAATTTCGTTCAAACTTTGATCATGCAAGCTTAGATTTCGATTCCATGTTTTCACCTAGAACTCAAGTGAAACTAAATAGCAAAATTAGGCATACCTTATGATCCTTTCACGAAGGTTATCACTATTCTGAGTTTCGATTTTGATTTGGAGCCGATTTACCTTCTTAATTTGGTGAAAATGCAAGAACTAGGGTTCATTAGGGAGCTTTGGTCGCCCCCTGTATTTCTTCGACCAGACACACACACCAAGTGTGTGTTTTGATTTATTAATTTTATTTAATAAAACCATTTTCAATCTTTACACTCTTGGCCCCTAACTATTCTCAAGTTTTTATTTTAGGGTGTTTTAATTCAAATTTCATATTACTACAAGGCTTGTAACTAACTAGGTTATTTAATTCCTAGTTAGTTTATTTTGTTTATTACCTATTTTAAATTTTTAAATATAAAAT
Source organism: Helianthus tuberosus (assembly GCA_030545235.1). Lineage (NCBI taxonomy): Eukaryota > Viridiplantae > Streptophyta > Magnoliopsida > Asterales > Asteraceae > Helianthus > Helianthus tuberosus. The sequence continues at coordinate 40,043,854 of CM060424.1, read as the reverse complement.
TTATGTTTTCAGGGTGCTATAAGTCCACCCCCTTAAATAGGGTTTCGTTCTCGAAACCGGGATTCGTACCGAACAGTGTAGGGTAGAGTCGTTGCATCTCCTCTTCAGATTCCCATGTAGTATCCGAACCCTTTCTATGCTCCCACTTGACCTTCACTTGATCAATTCTCTTGTTTCGCAAATTTTTAACCTTTCGATCTAGAATCCCAATTGCATTCACCGCATAGTTAAGGATATTGTCCACTTCGATGTCATCGTAGTGGATATAAGCTGTTTCTTCAGCTAGACACTTTCGGAGTTGTGACACGTGGAACGTGCTGTGGATTCCGCTCAATTCATCTGGTAGTTCAAGGTGATATGCTACCTTACCAACCCGTTTGATGATTTTAAACGGCCCAATAAACCTCGCGCTTAACTTTCCTCTTTTTCTGAACCGGATAATGCCCTTCCATGGGGATACTTTAAGCATAACTTTGTCACCAACTTGAAATTTGATCGGTCTTCGTCTTTTGTCAGCATACGACTTTTGTCTATCTTGAGCCGCTTTTAAGTGAGCTCGAACCATATCAATTTTCTCGTTAGTGGCCCAAACTATATCTTTATGGGCGAGTTCCCGCGGACCCACCTCACCCCAACACACCGGGGTTCTACACCTTCTACCATAAAGCATCTCGTACGGAGCCATGCTGATGCTGGCATGGTAACTGTTGTTATATGAGAATTCGGCTTACGGTAAGTAAACATCCCAACTACCCCCGAAATCAATGATACACGCCCGTAGCATGTCTTCCAATGTTTGTATCGTTCTTTCACTCTGTCCATCCGTTTGAGGATGGTACGCGGTGCTAATAAACAGTTTCGTCCCCATTTGCTCTTGAAAGTCTCGCCAGAAGTTTGAAGTAAACCGGGTATCTCTATCAGACAAAATGGATACCGGAACCCAGTGGCGTGCCACTATCTCATTAGTATACACTTCTGACATCTTTTCTGACGTATAAGTCTCACGTATCGGAATAAAGTAAGCACTTTTCATCAGTCTATCCACAACTACCCATATGGCATCAAATCCTCGGTTCATCTTCGGTAGTTTGGTCAATAGGTCCATGGTGATATGTTCCCATTTTCAAACTGGAATATCCAGCGGTTGAAGTTTACCGTAGGGTCTTTGGTGTTCCGCCTTGACTTGTAGACATGTCAAGCATTTCTCCACATACTTAACCACATCTCTTTTCATTCCGGGCCACCATTAATTTTGTTTCAAGCCGTTGTACATCTTGGTCGCCCCTGGATGAATGGAATAACGGGTTTTGTGAGCTTCGTCAAGTAGAAGCTTTTTAACTCCACACGAGTTAGGAACCCATGTTCTACCGAATCGGGTTTTCAACCCATTGTTATCATCTGTTAACTCTTTCAATTGGCCGACTATTCTTTCTTAATTCCAATTCTCTTCTTTTATTGCTTCCGCTTGTGCTTCTCGGATTCGCTCGAGTAAACCCGAGGTTACAATAAGCTGCATCGATCATACCCGTATTGGAGCATAATCTATCTTCCTGCTCAAAGCATCCGCCACTATGTTGGCTTTCCCGGGATGGTAATGTATCTCGCAGTCATAATCTTTCACTATTTCCAACCACCGCCTTTGTCTCATATTCAACTCTTTCTGATCAAAGAAGTACTTTAAACTCTTGTGGTCAGTGAATATAGTGCACTTGACTCCGTATAAATAGCGACACCACATTTTTGGAGCAAATACCACTACTGCTAGTTCGAGATCGTGCATAGGGTATTTCTTTTCGTGAGTCTTCAACTGCCTTGAAGCATAGGCTATAACCATGCCTTTTTTGCATTAAAATGCATCCGAGCCCTGAAAGTGACGCATCCGAGTAAACCACCATATCATCAACTCCGTCCGGCAATGTTAACACCGAAGCGTGAGTTAACTTCTCCTTAAGCGTTTGGAACGCTCTCTCCTGTTCAACACCTCGTAAATTCAAGACTAATGTAATGAAGACACGTGTCACGAACTTAAACGTGTAATAGATTGATCTTGAGGGACTAAAGTTGTCAAACAATGTAAATATGTGAATAAAAGGATCCCAAGGTGTCAACATGCCCAACTTGTGACTCTGATTGACCTCACACGACGTTCGTATTCTTTAAAGAATAAATTAACGAACTTTGGAAGTCGTTTGTGCTTAAAATAAGGATCTTGTGAAACATAAGGGTTAAAAGTGTCAACATGTTGAAAGTTACCTCTGAGTGACCTTTAACGAACCCAAAAACATTTTAAACAAATCAATATTTCATCCACAAGAATATTAAATATTGTTTTTATGAAGTTCCGATGATTTCAAGACGTTTCGGGTGATCGTCAGCTAACCGGGAGCCTAACGGAGTTAGTAGATAACTCAAGGTCCTCAAAAGTTAACTATAGGGGTCCATATTGCAATAAATGAGAGTAAAAACAAGTTTAAAAGGACCATGGATCAAAAGTGCAACAAATAAAACATTTTTTCCGGTTTCCGGGTTTGTCGCGGGCAGCGTAAAGGATCCTTAACCTTTACGCGGGCCGCGTAAAAGTCACCAGCTGCGAATTTTTGGACAGATGCCTGTTTCAGCCTGTTGCACCGCCTTTGAAGGCCTGTTTTCGAATTCCATGGGCAGGGCCAATGGGTTTTCATGCATAGGGACACCTGGGAACATCATACAACACTTGTAGACTTGTTTGGCATGATCTTGTAAGATTAAACTCACTATATAAGAAGTCCCTTGTTGCAACATTTGGACACTCACTTGAAAACTTTCACAATTCATTTTCTGGAGATTCCTGGAACTCAAGACCACTTCCTAAGGACCATTAGTCGTGCATAGGACTTCAGTTAGTGTCCTTAACCTCTCTTAATTCAGTTTTATTAGTTTAACAACCTAAAGTCAAACCCATCGTAATTTAGGTTTGACTTCGTGATTAATCACAAATTGTCCACTCAATTCTCGAATTGAAAGTACCTATGAGTTGGTAATTATGTGGGTAATAAACCTTAAAAGGGCACTCTCTGATTCCCACTCTAAATAGGTCAATTGTCGGGTCAAACTTAATTGTAAAAAGTCAACAAAAAGCTAATTTTCAAATAAACACATAATTAACAATGTAGAAGCCATGCAACCTGTTTTATCACTTATATAACTTAATAATTAATGTAAGAACATGTCTAAGCATGTTCAACTCGACAATTTTCAGTTTAAGCTCGGTTCGGAACCGAAAGTCGCATAAGTGGACTTTTGCTTTGACTTTCAGTTCTGACCCATTAGAGCATATTTTATAAATGCCTTAGAGCTCTATTAGGACCAGGTTACATGTTAGTATAACCCTCTGTGATTATACAACTTGGTTCATTAGTTATCTGATTCATTTGCATGTTTTCGTTATATGCTTAATGGTTGACCATTATGCCCTTTTGACCTTAAAACGACATTTTTGAAAATGTGAAAGAATAGAAACCTTTATTACTGATTTATAAACTTGCCCTAAAAATTTGACATCAGTTTGAGGTATAGATTAGGAGTTATGCTCAATAGCGTAAATGGAAAGCTTTTTATTAATTAAACGGCGTAATTAGCATATAGCCTATCTAAACCCAATTTTTGATACCAAACTTTTTACCCACTGATGTAATATAATATAGTGGGATTTTTGAAGATTTTTATTTATTTTTAGGCTGAGCATAACATAGGGTTCTAGCTTTGATTCGGTAATTGTCGGTTTTGCCCTTTTGGCCTATAAAATGAGTTTTACATAATATTTTGAGGGTCAAGTTATTCTACAAATGCTTTTACTTGTAAGAAGTGTAAGAAGGATTTATAGAGTGACAAGTGTCTAATTACCTAAAACTAAACCCACTACATCACCACCAAAAACCTAAACACCCACCCCCACCCCACCATCACCCAAAAACCTAAACCCCCACCCACCACCCAAAAAAAAACCTAAAGCCCCCCACCCCCCACCCCCCCCCCCCCCGGGCAAAAAAAAAAAAAAAAAAACTATAACTCACCAAAAAAACCCCAAAAAAACCTAACCCCCACCCCCCAAAAACCTAACCCACCCCCCCCCCCCCAAAAAAAAAAATCTAAACACCCACCCCCACCCCCACAACCACCCAAAAACCTAAACCCCCACCCCCACCCCCTTGGCAATTTTTTTTTTTTTTTTGGGTGGGTGATGGGGGGGGGGGGTTTAGGTTTTTGGTGGTGGTGGATGTTTAAGGTTTTTTTTTAGAGGGTTTTTTTTCTGTAGTGGGTTTTTTTAGGTTATTGGACACTTGTCACTCCATAAATCATTCTTACACTTCTTACAATTAGGATCCTTTGTATTTGATCCTAATCCAATATTTTGATACCAAACCTTTTGCTACTGATCTTATATGATAAATAAAATATTTTAAGCCTTCTGGAATGATAAAAATATCAGCATTTCTTATAAAACCCGAAAATCGCTTAAAACCGCCTTTTTACGCGTTTTAAACGCATAGTATGAGTTAAAACTATTTTAAACCTATAAGACTTAATACCTACTGATATTTTTAGTAAATTTTTATACTTTAACAGTAAGCAAAAGCTTTAAACTCAGATTTACAGATTTGACCTTTTAAGCTTATGTGAAATTACCAAAATGCCCCTACGGTGCATAGTTTGGTTATAAATGATAAATTTCACATATATGCAATACCCTACTGATATAACCTATTAAATTAAGTATTTTTACTGATTGTTTCAGACCTGAAACTCAGATTTATATTTAACCTCTTTTATAACCTTTAAAATGACCAAAATACCCCTACGGGGCATGATTTGAGTTTAAATTCGTTTTGGGCATAATGGAAGGTATCCTACTGATATCACAACATGTTTAAGGCATATTAACTTACGAAACCTGTTCATGACTCAGTTGGTTACCCGTTACGCATTTTTCGCGTTCGGTGCGGTTTATGTAACTAGTTTGCATAAATTAGCCGAAACGGGTCAAACCTTATCATTTTTATCTCAAAATCCAGAGTGTGGTTAGTTTACCCATATTACACAAGTCTTCAAAGTTGTCGGGTCTAAATCACATTCTAATCCAGTCTTCGTTTAATCATGCGTTTTGAACCGTATATCTTCCCTTAAATCTAACCGGTCTAAGTCTAGGCTTAAATAAGACCCGTTAGGAATCTAATAGGTTATTAAAACCTTCGTTCCAGATTAGGAGACCAGTAAAAGCTACTTGCACTCGCTGATTGTGATATATACTTGCTCGGGTAAATAGTTTTAACTTATTTTCCCTATACGGGCTTGGGATACAGTATTATAATAATACCGCTTGGTTGGGTATGTAGTTGTTTAAATCGGATTGTGATTAATATATTTACATAACCCGTTTTAATCTGTTTTATTTGGTATATGGCCCTTGGGGGGTTAATGACCATGTCCCGGATATCCTTGGCATCATTCATTGAAATGGCCACGACCTAAGCACGGGGTGTAGGCATACACCTGACAGTTGCATATGTAAAAACTGGTAACCCACTTTAAGGAATCAACCTTGTGGGCATTATACCTGTGGCGTGTCAGTTAATCTTGTCCGGCTCTTCTAACCGGCCCTGACGGACGACAAATAAGTAAAATTGTATACAAGATTATTTTTAAATAATTGTCCCAAGGTATAAAAGATATTTTTGTGCCTTGTGCATTCAAATCAATTTTCTTAAACTCTTTTCAAAAATGAGTCGGTTAATTGTATTTACTAGTGCAAACTGACGTATTTTCCCAAAAAGGCTAAGTGCATGTATTAAACGGAATAGGCTGGCTACTCCTAGCATCACTAAATAGTCTTGCAAGCTTAGATGTTACATTCTGTTGAACAATGATCCTATTTATCTTTGATCCGCCTATGGATCCTTTACAGTCCGTTTGTAATACTTTGATATTACTTTTTATTCGGTTTGTAATGTGATTCATCTTTTGCTTCCGATGTGCTTTAAATTGTGTTGTTTGACTATGATGATATCAACTACGTCACGATACTCCCCACCGGGCCCACCGGTAATACGTGGAAATATCGGGGTGTGACAGGTTGGTATCAGAGCCAACATTGAGTGAATTAAACACTAGCCTTTTGTGTTTAGTCTCAATGACACAGTTTGCACATTCCTCGACTTCCGAGTCTAGACAAAGAACTTAGGATAAATCCTAATTTGTTTTATTTAGTCCGTTATTGTTTTTCCTTGTTGCTTCTTTGTTTGTTTTGACAGGATCAACAATGCCGCCGAGATTCCGAGGTTGAGGAAGAGGCAAGGGGACATTCAACACCCCAAACGACCACGAAGCCGGACCTTCTCACCGGCGAACCCCATCCGTTACCATGAGCACCAGTCCCCAAGAGGATTGGACTACCTGGAGCCCGCGAGGCGATCTGTCTCGCTGAGTTCTTCACCTTCATACCATCATTCATTCAGGGCCCATTCGGAAAATGAGCCACATAACTCACCTCACTCCTTCATCCCTCTCCAACGCTAAAACTCACACCACTCCTTCAACGACCCAACACCCTATTTTCATAGCCGATTTAACCCAGCAAACCTAGTTGAAGAACCAGTGGGTTTTAACCCATTGGGATCAGAGGACCACTTCTCCGGCGACCATGCTATGGACATGGATGAAGATACCGATCCCACCGAACCTCCGTCCGGAACACCTACTCACCCCATCGAGATCTCAGATGGGTCATCATTTCATGGATCACCTTATCGTGGTCCAGACAGCTACGAGGCGAGTTTCGCCCAGTATGACTGGGTGTTTACTCCTTTTGTAGCGGTCACTCCGCCACCACCACCGCCAGTTCAGCAACTACCTCTGGAGCCACCGAGGCGGAGAAGATCAAACGCACGGATGTCCGTGCGAGGAGGAGTGCGTATCAGCACCCCTCAACCTTCGAGTGGCAGCCACTACCCGCCACTTTATGAAGACCCGCAGATGGGTGGGCCTTCAAACCCCGTCTCTGAGGTGAACTCTGCGCCTATCGCTCCGCCACCAATGGGTTATGATAACCCGATTCCTGCATACACCGGTTCAGCAGCGTACAACCCATTTGAGCAGCCGGCCCACACTAACTACAACTATGCTGAAGCCGACCCATACCTTGTAGCGGCGAACTACAATGCTCTCCACCCTGAGGGGCCATATGGAGCTCCCTGGGGAGTTGGATACCCAGCTTATGGGTACCAACACCCACCACCTCCTCAACCCCCACATCAGCAGCCGCCGCAGCCGCAATTGATACCTCCAGAGCAACAACAGGAGATTCTCCAAAGGTTGAGCCAGGTTGAGCGGGAGGTCCAAGAAGAGCGTAGGAACAACCGCGGTTTTCTCAAAGGTCTGGCGAGTTTAATTAAGGGGAAGACCAAGAAAAGGGATTTTTGAAGATTCCTTATTTAGTTAATTGTATTGTAATTTCCTTGCTTTAAATCAAGTCCCTCCGTGGACATCTGTTTCTGTATTCAGTCCCAGCGTGGACATGTATTTCTGTATTCATTTTTGTCCTTTATTGCATAAAATATAATATATAAAATAAATGAGAAATATCATTCCTTTTATAAGATCTGCAATTATAATAATATACCAAAATCTAAAAAGGGACAAAACCTAGCCATGTGTCATTTTAAGACAGGGCCATGATGGTAATTCCTCAATTAGATTCAGATCCTTGTTAACATCTCAAATTAGGATTGCTCCGCGTTAAATATTAAAAAGAATCTTAAAGGTAAAACCTAGCCTATATGTCATTTCAGGCATGGCCAAGATGGCAAAACCTATTTAAAAGATTCAGATCCTTGTTAACATCTGAAAACATGTTAACACCCTTGGCAAAATGTGATTCGATAAAATCGCATAAGTCATTCTTAAATTGGGTTATTCCAATTCCCCTCTTATTTACATAATCATCCATTAGTGATGAAGTGCCTACGGGCCATAATTAATGTCCTTTGAGACTAAAGACAGTGGTAGTCTACGACTCCCTGTCAAGAAAAGGTAATGAACTTTGATTCAAGCCTTAATGCTTTGATCCTATAAAATCTTAGCTTATAATTTAAATTGTCCTTGTGACTTGGCCTTTTGTGCTATTATTATAATTTAATTAAAATAAATGATTATTATAACAAAAATCCTGAATGAATAATATTTAACAAATTAACCAATATGGTTATTAATACCATGGTTAATAAATCATTAAGAATGATATTACTATATTAGACTTCTGAATAAATAATTATCATCATTTTATGTAGCAATCAAGCTACATGGCAGAGTCTGAGGAAGTAAACAGTCACCCTCGGGTGAACCATGACACTACCAGGATCAATGTGACTGGTGCGGAACTTCAAGCATTAGTAGATAATGCTGTTACGAAAGCCATGGATCGGCAGTTTAATGAATCTAGCGGGACTCGAAGCAGGACCCTATCCGCACCGCATTCCAAACCTAAGACTCATTCTGAGGCTCATAGTAAGCCACCATCTAAGAAAGAGGATGACCAAAACTCCTCGAATCAGCACAGTGTTCCATCAAAGAAGATTGTATTTGATCATGAACCACGTACAAGGACCTGTACTTATAAATACTTTGTCTCCTGCAAACCCAAGGATTTCACTGGGGAAAAAGGAGCTATTGACTGTATGTCATGGTTGGATGAAATGGATACCATGGTTGATATCAGCGGTTGTGCTGATAGGGATGTGGTAAAGTATGTATCCCAGTCATTCAAAGGAGAGGCACTAGCATGGTGGAAGTCTCTCATTCAAGTTACTGGAAAGGTCCCACTGTACAATCTGACGTGGGATCAGTTTGTTGCCCTTATTAAGGAGAATTACTGCCCTCAACATGAGGTTGAAAAGATTGAGTCCGACTTCTTATCGTTGGTAATGAAAAATTTAGATTGTCAAGCATACCTCACCAGCTTCAATACATGTCTCGATTGGTTCCGTATTTGGTAACACCGGAACCCAAGTGAATTGCTCATTTCAATGGGGGTTTAGCCCCAGAGATCAAGGCCAGTGTCAAGGCATCTCGACCTTCTACTTTTAGGATGCGGTCAGGCTAAGATCGTTTAAGACTCGGAGGAAGGTAAGAGAAAACATGAGGATGATAACTCACGACGGTCTGAGAAGAAGTTTAAGGGAACCACAGACCACAAGAAGAAGTTTGGGTCTGGCAAGGGTAGTCAGCAAGCAGATGAGAAGCCAAAGTGCAAAATCTGCCAGAAACGTCACTTTGGAATATGCAGGTTTGAATCAAAATCTCAGTCAAAACCGTCTGCATGTGGTTTATGCAAATCCAAGGAGCACAAGAAATTAGACTGTAAGAAAATAAAGGATGCGACGTGCTACAACTGCAACGGAAAAGGGCACATCAAAACCAATTGCCCTAAATATGCCAAAAAGCTTGAAGAAGCAAAAAAGACCAATGCAAGGGTCTTTCGAATGGATGCACGAGAAGCCGTTCAGGATGATAATGTGATAACAGGTACCTTCCTTATCAATGATGTCTATGCGAGGGTGTTATTTGATTCAGGGGCGGATAAGTCATTTGTAGATGATAAGTTGTGTAATTTATTGAATTTACCTGTTGAAACCCTAAGCGTGAAATATGAAGTAGAATTGGCCGATGGTACCTTAGAAACTGTCTCAACTGTGTTTGATGGATGTTTTATATCCATTAGGAACCACTCCTTTCCGTTATCCTTACTTCCTTTGAAATTAGCTGGTTTCGACATAGTTATAGGCATGGATTGGTTATCTCATAACCAAGCCCAGATTGTTTGTGATAAGAAACATGTGGTGATCAAGACCCCGTATGGTGAGCCACTTACCATACAAGGAGACACTCAGTATGGGTTGCCTAAGCAAGTGTCTTAGCTTAAGGCGTCACGGTGTTTGAAGAAGGGTTGTGTCATTTACATGGTACAGGTGACTATTGATGAACCAAAACCCAAGGTTGAAGACATTCTTGTCATTTCTGAATATCCAGAAGTATTCCCTGAAGAACTACCTGGGTTACCACCAAATAGGCAAGTAGAGTTCAGAATTGACATTATTCCTGGAGCAGCACCTGTTGCAAAAGCACCTTACAGATTAGCACCAACAGAGATGAAAGAGTTGAGGACTCAACTGGATAATTTGTTAGCTAAAGGATTTATTAGACCTAGTTCATGTCCCTGGGGGGGCACCGATCCTGTTTGTGAAGAAGAAGGATGGATCGATGTGTCTATGCATCGATTATTGCGAGCTTAACAAGGTTACTATCAAGAATAGATATCCATTGCCCAGGATCGACGATCTGTTCGATCAATTACAAGGGGCAAGTTACTTCTCCAAGATCGATTTAAGGTCAGGCTAACATCAGCTAAAGGTTAGAGATGAAGATGTGCACAAGACTGCATTTAGGACTCGTTATGGTCACTACGAGTTCTTAGTGATGCCTTTTGGGCTCACTAATGCACCAGCAGCATTCATGGACCACATGAATCGCGTTCGCAAACCTTATTTGGACAAATTCGTTATAGTCTTCATTGATGACATCCTAATTTATTCAAAGAATCAAGCTGATCATGAGAAGCACCTCCGTTGTATTCTCAGCATGAGAAACTTTATGCCAAATTTTCGAAATGTGAATTTCGGCTTCGTGAAGTCCAATTTCTTGGACATGTGGTTAGTGAGCGTGGTATCCAGGTGGATCCCGCTAAGGTTGAAGCTATCATGAATTGGCAAAAGCCGAAGACGCCCACTGAGTTTCGCAGCTTTCTAGGTCTGGCAGGATACTATAGGCGTTTTATTGAAAACTTCTCAAGAATTGCAGCGCCCCTAACTTTATTAAACCGCAAGAATAGCAAGTTTGACTGGGGTCCTAAGCAGCAAGAATCTTTTGATACTCTTAAGTAGAAGTTGAGCAATGCACCTGTGTTGCCATTTCCTGATGGAATAGAAGAATTTGTAGTATACTGCGACGCATAACACACTGGTATAGGGTGTGTGCTCATGCAGAAAGGCAAGGTCATTGCCTATGCTTCTCGACAGTTAAAGGTGCACGAAAAGAATTACACCACCCACGATTTGGAGCTGGGTGCCGTTGAATTTGCACTGAAGCTATGGAGGCATTATTTATATGGTACCAAGTGTGTGATCTATTCTGATCACAAGAGCCTTCAACACTTGTTCAATCAGAAGGATCTGAACATGAGACAGCATCGATGGATGGAGACACTCAATGATTATGACTGTGAGATACGATACCATCCAGACAAGGCGAATGTAGTCGCCGATGCTTTAAGTAGAAAGGAAAGGGTTAAGCCCATAAGAATCAATGCCAAGAGCATTGAATTAAAGAACAGTTTGAGTGATAGACTGTTAGCCGCGCAGAAGGAAACCATGTTAGAAGCTAACTATCCAAATGAAAAACTGGGAGTCACTGCTGAGCAGTTATCAAGTGGCAATGATGGAATCCTAAGATTAAATGGACAGATATGGGTTCCAATTTATGGAGGACTGAGGGAAGTGATCCTTCAGGAAGCCATAGTTCTAAATATTCTGTTCATCCTGGAAGTGACAAGATGTACCAGGATTTAAAGGCAAATTATTGGTGGATAGGTTTGAAAAAGTCTATAGCCACTTATGTGGCCAAATGCCTGACATGCGCTCAAGTTAAGGCAGAACACCAGAAGCCGTCAGGATTGCTGCAATAGCCTGAACTTCCCACATGGAAGTGGGAGATGGTGACTATGGATTTTATCACCAAGTTACCCAAGACAAAGCGAGGAAATGATACTATTTGGGTGATAGTGGATAGACTGACTAAGTCAGCACACTTCCTACCTATTAAAGAAACACACATCTCAGATAAGTTAGCTCAGCTATACGTGGGTGAGATTGTATCTCTCCACGGAGTGCCAGTATCTAATATTTCTGATAGGGATACAAGGTATACATCACACTTCTAGAAATTTTTTCAACAATCCCTAGGCACTCGATTAAATTTCAGCACGGCACACCATCCTCAAACGGATGGTCAAAGCGAGCGAACAATTCAAACACTTGAAGATATGTTAAGAGCTTGTGTTATTGATCTAGGTGGAAGTTGGGATGATCATCTTCCATTGATAGAATTTTCATACAATAATAGCTATCACTCCAGTATCCAAACTGCACCATTTGAAGCCTTGTATGGAAGGAAGTGCAGAACGCCCGTTTGCTGGGCAGGAGTTCAAGATGTCCACTAAGAGGACCTGATATAGTCCTGGAGACGACAGACAAGATTGTACAGATAAGAGATCGTCTCAAAGCTGCCAGAGATAGGCAGAAAAGCTACGCAGATAAAAGGCGTAAACCTCTAAAGTTCGAGGTAGGTGACAAGGTTCTACTTAAGGTTTCACCCTGGAAAGGGGTGATGCGATTTGGTAAGAAAGGCAAGTTAAGCCCAAGATAAATAGGACCATTCGAGATCATCGAATATGTCGGAACAGTGGCTTACAAGTTAAATTTTCCTGAAGAGCTCAGTGGAATCCATAATGTGTTTCGCATCTGCAATCTGAAGAAATGTCTAGCTGATGAATCACTAGTCATATCACATAAGGATGTACATATTGATGAGAGATTAAAGTTTGTCGAAAAACCTTTGTCGATTGAAGATCGACAGGTTAAGAAGCTTCGAAAGAAGTGCTTGCCGATCGTGAAGGATAAATGGGATGCACGTAGAGGTCCCGAATACACGTGGGAGGTTGAGTCCACAATAAAACAGAAGTACCCTCATTTATTTCAGTAAATCTCGAGGTCGAGATTTCTTTTAAGGGGGTGAGAATGTAACACCTCGTAAATTCACGACCAATGTAATGAAGACACGTGTCACGAACTTAAACGTGTAATAGATTGATCTTGAGGGACTAAAGTTGTCAAACAATGTAAATATGTTAATAAAAGGATCCCAAGGTGTCAACTTGCCCAACTTGTGCCTCTGATTGACCTCACACGACGTTCGTATTCTTTAAAGAATAAATTAACGAACTTTGCAAGTCGTTTGTGCTTAAAATAAGGATCTTGTGAAACATAAGGATTAAAAGTGTCAACATGTTGAAAGTTACCTCTGAGTGACCTTTAACGAACCCCAAAACATTGTAAACAAATCAATATTTCGTCCACAAGAATATTAAATATTGTTTTTATGAAGTTCCGATGATTTCAAGACGTTTCGGGTGATCGTACAGCTAACCGGGAGCCTAACGGAGTTAGTAGATGACTCAAGGTCCTCAAAAGTTAACTATAGGGGTCCATATTGCAATAAATGAGAGTAAAAACAAGTTTAAAAGGACCAGGGACCAAAAGTGCAACAAATAAAACATTTTTGCCGGTTTCCGGGTTTGTCGCGGGCCGCTTAAAATTCACCAGCTGTGAATTTTTGGACAGATGCCTGTTTCAGCCTGTTGCACCGCCTTTGAAGTCCTGTTTTCGAATTCCAGGGGCAGGGCCAATGGGTTTTCATGCATAGGGACACCTGGGAACATCATACAACAATTGTAGACTTGTTTGGCATGATCTTGTAAGATTAAACTCACTATATAAGAAGTCCCTTGTTGCAACATTTGGACACTCACTTGAAAACTTTCACAACTCATTTTCTGGAGATTCCTGGAGCTCAAGACCACTTCCTAAGAACCATTAGTCATGCATAGAACTTCAGTAAATGTCCTTAACCTCTCTTAATTCAGTTTTATTAGTTTAATAACCTAAAGTCAAACCCGTCGTAATTTAGGTTTGACTTCGTCATTAATCACAAATTGTCCAGTCAATTCTCGAATTGAAAGTACCTATGAGTTGGTAATTATGTGGGTAATAAACCCTTAAAAGGGAACTCTCTGATTCCCACTCTAAATAGGTCAATTGTCGGGTCAAACTTAATTGTAAAAAGTCAACAGAAAGCTAATTTTCAAATAAACACATAATTAACAATGTAGAAGCCATGCAACCTGTTTTATCACTTATATAACTTAATAATTAATGTAAGAACATGTCTAAGCATGTTCAACCCGACAATTTTCAGTTTAAGCTCGGTTCGGAACCGAAAGTCGCATAAGTGGACTTTTTCTTTGACTTTCAGTTCTGACCCATTAGAACATATTTTAGAAATGCCTTAGAGCTCTATTAGGACCAGGTTACATGTTAGTATAACCCTCTGTGATTATACAACTTGGTTCATTAGTTATCCGATTCATTTGCATGTTTCCGTTATATGCTTAAATGTTGACCATTTTGCCCTTTTGACCTTAAAACGACATTTTTGAAAATGTGAAAGAATAGAAACCTTTATTACTGATTTATAAACTTGCCCTAAAAATTTGACATCAGTTTGAGGTCTAGATTAGGAGTTATGCTCAATAGCGTAAATGGAAAGCTTTTTATTAATTAAACGACGTAATTAGCATATAGCCTATCTAAACCCAATTTTTGATACCAAACTTTTTACCCACTGATGTAATATATTATTGTGGGATTTTTGAAGATTTTTATTTATTTTTAGGCTGAGCATAACATAGGGTTCTAGCTTTAATTCGGTAATTGTCGGTTTTGCCCTTTTGACCTATAAAATGAGTTTTACATAATATTTTGATACCAAACCTTTTGCTACTGATCTTATATGATAAATAAAATATTTTAAGTCTTCTAGAATGATAAAAATATCAGAATTTCTTATAAAACCCGGGAATCGCTTAAAACCGCCTTTTTACATGTTTTAAACGCATAGTATGAGTTAAAACTATTTTAAACCTATAAGACTTAATACCTACTGATATTTTTAGTAAATTTTTATACTTTAACAGTAAGCAAAAGTTTTAAACTCAGATTTCCAGATTTGACCTTTTAAGCTTATGTGAAATTACCAAAATGCCCCTACGGTGCATAGTTTGGTTATAAATGATAAATTTCACATATATGCAATACCCTACTGATATAACCTATTAAATTAAGTATTTTTATTGATTATTTCAGACCTGAAACTCAGATTTATATTTAACCTCTTTTATAAGCTTTAAAATGACCAAAATACCCCTACGGGGCATGATTTGAGTTTAAATTCGTTTTGGACATAATGGAAGGTATCCTACTGATATCACAACATGTTTAAGGCATATTAACTTAGGAAACCTGTTCATGACTCAGTTGGTTACCCGTTACGCATTTTTCGCGTTCGGTGCGGTTTATGTTAACATCTGAAAACATGTTAACGCCCTTGGCAAAATGTGATTCGATAAAATCGCATAAGTCATTCTTAAATTGGGTTATTCCAATTCCCCTCTTATTTACATAATCATCCATTGGTGATGAAGTGCCTACGGGCCATAATTAATGTCCTTTGAGACTAAAGACAGTGGTACTCTACGACTCCCTGTCAAGAAAATGTAATGAACTTTGATTCAAGCCTTAATGCTTTGATCCTATAAAATCTTAGCTTATAATTTAAATTGTCCTTGTGACTTGGCCTTTTGTGCTATTATTATAATTTATTTAAAACAAATGATTATTATAATAAAAATCCTGAATGAATAATGTTTAACAAATTAACCAATATGGTTATTAATACCATGGTTAATAAATCATTAAGAATGATATTACTATATTAGACTTCTGAATAAATAATTATCATCATTTTATGTAGCAATCAAGCTACATGGCAGAATCTGAGGAAGTAAACAGTCACCCTCGGGTGAACCATGACACTACCAGGATCAATGTGACTGGTGCGGAACTTCAAGCATTAGTAGATAATGCTGTTACGAAAGCCATGGATCGGCAGTTTAATGAATCTAGCGGGACTCGAAGCAGGACCCTATCCGCACCGCATTTCAAACCTAAGACTCATTCTGAGGCTCATAGTAAGCCACCATCTAAGAAAGAGGATAACCGACACTCCTCGAATCAGCACAGTGTTCGATCAAAGAAGATTGTATTTGATCATGAACCACGTACAAGGACCTGTACTTATAAATACTTTGTCTCCTGCAAACCCAAGGATTTCACTGGGAAAAAAGTAGCTATTGACTGTATGTCATGGTTGGATGAAATGGATACCGTGGTTGATATCAGCGGTTGTGTTGATAGGGATGCGGTCAAGTATGTATCCCAGTCATTCAAAGGAGAGGCACTAGCATGGTGGAAGTCTCTCATTCAAGTTACTGGAAAGGTCCCACTGTACAATCTGACGTGGGATCAGTTTGTTGCCCTTATTAAGGAGAATTACTGCCCTCAACATGAGGTTGAAAAGATTGAGTCCGACTTCTTATCGTTGGTAATGAAAAATTTAGATTGTCAAGCATACCTCACCAGCTTCAATACATGTCTCGATTGGTTCCGTATTTGGTAACACCAGAACCCAAGCGAATTGCTCGTTTCATTGGGGGTTTAGCCCCAGAGATCAAGGCCAGTGTCAAGGCATCTCGACCTGCTACTTTTAGGTCAGCAGCTGACCTATCTTTATCCCTTACCTTGGATGCGGTCAGGCTAAGATCGTTTAAGAACTCGGAGGAAGGTAAGAGAAAACGTGAGGACGATAACTCACGACGGTCTGAGAAGAAGTTTAAGGGAACCACAGACCACAAGAAGAAGTTTGGGTCTGGCAAGGGTAGTCAGCAAGCAGATGAGAAGCCAAAGTGCAAAATCTGCCATAAACGTCACTTTGGAAGAAGCAGGTTTGAATCCAAATCTCAGTTAAAACCGTCTGCATGTGGTTTATGCAAATCCAAGGAGCACAAGAAATTAGACTGCAAGAAAATAAAGGATGCGACGTGCTAAAACTGCAACGAAAAAGGGCACATCAAAACCAATTGCCCTAAATATGCCAAAAAGCCTGAAGAAGCCAAAAAGACCAATGCAAGGGTCTTTCGAATGGATGCACGACAAGCCGTTCAGGATGATAATGTGATAATGTGATAACAGGTACCTTCCTTATCAATGATGTCTATGTGAGGGTGTTATTTGATTCAGGGGCGGATAAGTCATTTGTAGATGATAAGTTGTGTAAGTTATTGAATTTACCTGTTGAAACCCTAAGCGTGAAATATGAAGTAGAATTGGCCGATGGTACCTTAGAAACTGTCTCAACTGTGTTAGATGGATGTTTTATATCCATTAGGAACCACTCCTTTCCGTTATCCTTACTTCCTTTGAAATTAGCTGGTTTCGACATAGTTATAGGCATGGATTGGTTATCTCATAACCAAGCCCAGATTGTTTGTGATAAGAAACATGTGGTGATCAAGACCCCGTATGGTGAGCCACTTACCATACAAGGAGACACTCAGTATGGGTTGCCTAAGCAAGTGTCTTAGCATAAGGCGTCACGGTGTTTGAAGAAGGGTTGTGTCATTTACATGGCACAGGTGACTATTGATGAACCAAAACCCAAGGTTGAAGACATTCTTGTCATTTCTGAATATCCAGAAGTATTCCCTGAAGAACTACCTGGGTTACCACCAAATAGGCAAGTAGAGTTCAGAATTGACATTATTCCAGGAGCAGCACCTGTTGCAAAAGCACCTTACAGATTAGCACCAACAGAGATGAAAGAGTTGAGGACTCAACTGGATAATTTGTTAGCTAAAGGATTTATTAGACCTAGTTCATGTCCCTGGGGGGGCACCGATCCTGTTTGTGAAGAAGAAGGATGGATCGATGTGTCTATGCATCGATTATTGCGAGCTTAACAAGGTTACTATCAAGAATAGATATCCATTGCCCAGGATCGACGATCTGTTCGATCAATTACAAGGGGCAAGTTACTTCTCCAAGATCGATTTAAGGTCAGGCTAACATCAGCTGAAGGTTAGAGATGAAGATGTGCACAAGACTGCATTTAGGACTCGTTATGGTCACTACGAGTTCTTAGTGATGCCTTTTGGGCTCACTAATGCACCAGCAGCATTCATGGACCACATGAATCGCGTTCGCAAACCTTATTTGGACAAATTCGTTATAGTCTTCATTGATGACATCCTAATTTATTCAAAGAATCAAGCTGATCATGAGAAGCACCTCCGTTGTATTCTCAGCATGAGAAACTTTATGCCAAATTTTTGAAATGTGAATTTCGGCTTCGTGAAGTCCAATTTCTTGGACATGTGGTTAGTGAGCGTGGTATCCAGGTGGATCCCGCTAAGGTTGAAGCCATCATGAATTGGCAAAAGCCGAAGACGCCCACTGAGATTCGCAGCTTTCTAGGTCTGGCAGGATACTATAGGCGTTTTATTGAAAACTTCTCAAGAATTGCAGCGCCCCTAACTTTATTAACCCGCAAGAATAGCAAGTTTGACTGGGGTCCTAAGCAGCAAGAATCTTTTGATACTCTTAAGCAGAAGTTGAGCAATGCACCTGTGTTGCCATTTCCTGATGGAATAGAAGAATTTGTAGTATACTGCGACGCATCACACACTGGTATAGGGTGTGTGCTCATGCAGAAAGGCAAGGTCATTGCCTATGCTTCTCGACAGTTAAAGGTGCACGAAAAGAATTACACCACCCACGATTTGGAGCTGGGTGCCGTTGTATTTGCACTGAAGCTATGGAGGCATTATTTATATGGTACCAAGTGTGTGATCTATTCTGATCACAAGAGCCTTCAACACTTGTTCAATCAGAAGGATCTGAACATGAGACAGCGTCGATGGATGGAGACACTCAATGATTATGACTGTGAGATACGATACCATCCAGGCAAGGCGAATGTAGTCGCCGATGCTTTAAGTAGAAAGGAAAGGGTTAAGCCCATAAGAATCAATGGCAAGAGCGTTGAATTAAAGAACAGTTTGAGTGATAGACTGTTAGCCGCGCAGAAGGAAACCATGTTAGAAGCTAACTATCCAAATGAAAAACTGGGAGTCACTGCTGAGCAGTTATCAAGTGGCAAGGATGGAATCCTAAGATTAAATGAACGGATATGGGTTCCAATTTATGGAGGACTGAGGGAAGTGATCCTTCAGGAAGCCATAGTTCTAAATATTCTGTTCATCCTGGAAGTGACAAGATGTACCAGGATTTAAAGGCAAATTATTGGTGGATAGGTTTGAAAAAGTCTATAGCCACTTATGTGGCCAAATGCCTGACATGCGCTCAAGTTAAGGCAGAACACCAGAAGCCGTCAGGATTGCTGCAATAGCCTGAACTTCCCACATGGAAGTGGGAGATGGTGACTATGGATTTTATCACCAAGTTACCTAAGACAAAGCGAGGAAATGATACTATTTGGGTGATAGTGGATAGACTGACTAAGTCAGCACACTTCCTACCTATTAAAGAAACACACATCTCAGATAAGTTAGCTCAGCTATACGTGGATGAGATTGTATCTCTCCACGGAGTGCCAGTATCTAATATTTCTGATAGGGATACAAGGTATACATCACACTTCTAGAAATATTTTCAACAATCCCTAGGCACTCGATTAAATTTCAGCACGGCATACCATCCTCAAACGGATGGTCAAAGCGAGCGAACAATTCATGCACTGGAAGATATGTTAAGAGCTTGTGTTATTGATCTAGGTGGAAGTTGGGATGATCATCTTCCATTGATAGAATTTTCATACAATAATAGCTATCACTCCAGTATCCAAACTGCACCATTTGAAGCCTTGTATGGAAGGAAGTGCAGAACGCCCGTTTGCTGGGCAGGAGTTCGAGATGTCCAACTAAGAGGACCTGATATAGTCCTGGAGACGACAGACAAGATTGTACAGATAAGAGATCTTCTCAAAGCTGCTAGAGATAGGCAGAAAAGCTACGCAGATAAAAGGCGTAAACCTCTAAAGTTCGAGGTAGGTGACAAGGTTCTACTTAAGGTTTCACCCTGGAAAGGGGTGATGCGATTTGGTAAGAAAGGCAAGTTAAGCCCAAGATACATAGGACCATTCGAGATCATCGAATATGTCGGAACAATGGCTTACAAGTTAAATTTTCCTGAAGAGCTCAGTGGAATCCATAATGTGTTTCACATCTGCAATCTGAAGAAATGTCTAGCTGATGAATCACTAGTCATATCACATAAGGATGTACATATTGATGAGAGATTAAAGTTTGTCGAAAAACCTTTGTCGATTGAAGATCGATAGGTTAAGAAGCTTCGAAAGAAGCGTGTGCCGATCGTGAAGGATAAATGGGATGCACGTAGAGGTCCCGAATACACGTGGGAGGTTGAGTCCACTATGAAACAGAAGTACCCTCATTTATTTCAGTAAATCTCGAGGTCGAGATTTCTTTTAAGGGGGTGAGAATGTAACACCTCGTAAATTCACGACCAATGTAATGAAGACACGTGTCACGAACTTAAACGTGTAATAGATTGATCTTGAGGGACTAAAGTTGTCAAACAATGTAAATATGTTAATAAAAGGATCCCAAGGTGTCAACATGCCCAACTTGTGCTTCTGATTGACCTCACACGACGTTCGTATTCTTTAAAGAATAAATTAACGAACTTTGGAAGTCGTTTGTGCTTAAAATAAGGATCTTGTGAAACATAAGGGTTAAAAGTGTCAACATGTTGAAAGTTACCTCTGAGTGACCTTTAACGAACCCCAAAACATTGTAAACAAATCAATATTTCATCCACAAGAATATTAAATATTGTTTTTATGAAGTTCCGATGATTTCAAGACGTTTCGGGTGATCGTACAGCTAACCGGGAGCCTAACGGAGTTAGTAGATGACTCAAGGTCCTCAAAAGTTAACTATAGGGGTCCATATTGCAATAAATGAGAGTAAAAACAAGTTTAAAAGGACCAGGGACCAAAAGTGCAACAAATAAAACATTTTTGCCGGTTTCCGGGTTTGCCGCGGGCCGCGTAAAAGTCACCAGCTGCGAATTTTTGGACAGATGCCTATTTCAGCCTGTTGCACCGCCTTTGAAGGATTGTTTTCGAATTCCAGGGGCAGGGCCAATGGTTTTTCATGCATAGGGACACCTGGGAACATCATACAACGCTTGTAGACTTGTTTGGCATGATCTTGTAAGATTAAACTCACTATATAAGAAGTCCCTTGTTGCAACATTTGGACACTCACTTGAAAACTTTCACAACTCATTTTCTGGAGATTCCTGGAGCTCAAGACCACTTCCTAAGGACCATTAGTCATGCATAGAACTTCAGTAAGTGTCCTTAAACTCTCTTAATTCAGTTTTATTAGTTTAATAACCTAAAGTCAAACCCGTCG
This sequence comes from Helianthus tuberosus, assembly GCA_030545235.1. Classification (NCBI taxonomy): domain Eukaryota; kingdom Viridiplantae; phylum Streptophyta; class Magnoliopsida; order Asterales; family Asteraceae; genus Helianthus; species Helianthus tuberosus. Next base: position 40,022,577 of record CM060424.1, on the reverse strand, counting down.
TAATTTAGGTTTGACTTCGTGATTAATCACAAATTGTCCAGTCAATTCTCGAATTGAAAGTACCTATGAGTTGGTAATTATGTGGGTAATAAACCCTTAAAACGGCACTCTCTGATTCCCACTCTAAATAGGTCAATTGTCGGGTCAAACTTAATTGTAAAAAGTCAACAGAAAGCTAATTTTCAAATAAACACATAATTAACAATGTAGAAGCCATGCAACCTGTTTTATCACTTATATAACTTAATAATTAATGTAAGAACATGTCTAAGCATGTTCAACCCGACAATTTTCAGTTTAAGCTCGGTTCGGAACCGAAAGTCGCATAAGTGGACTTTTGCTTTGACTTTCAGTTCTGACCCATTAGAACATATTTTAGAAATGCCTTAGAGCTCTATTAGGACCAGGTTACATGTTATTAAAACCCTCTGTGATTATACAACTTGGTTCATTAGTTATCCGATTCATTTGCATGTTTCCGTTATATGCTTAAATGTTGACCATTATGCCCTTTTGACCTTAAAACGACATTTTTGAAAATGTGAAAGAATAGAAACCTTTATTACTGATTTATAAACTTGCCCTAAAAATTTGACATCAGTTTGAGGTCTAGATTAGGAGTTACGCTCAATAGCGTAAATGGAAAGCTTTTTATTAATTAAACGGCGTAATTAGCATATAGCCTATCTAAACCCAATTTTTGATACCAAACTTTTTACCCACTGATGTAATATAATATTGTGGGATTTTTGAAGATTTTTATTTATTTTTAGGCTGAGCATAACATAGGGTTCTAGCTTTGATTCGGTAATTGTCGGTTTTGCCCTTTTGGCCTATAAAATGAGTTTTACATAATATTTTGATACCAAACCTTTTGCTACTGATCTTATATGATAAATAAAATATTTTAAGCCTTCTAGAATGATAAAAATATCAGAATTTCTTATAAAACCCGGAAATCGCTTAAAACCGTCTTTTTACGCGTTTTAAACGCATAGTATGAGTTAAAACTATTTTAAACCTATAAGACTTAATACCTACTGATATTTTTAGTAAATTTTTATACTTAAACAGTAAGCAAAAGTTTTAAACTCAGATTTCCAGATTTGACCTTTTAAGCTTATGTGAAATTACCAAAATGCCCCTACGGTGCATAGTTTGGTTATAAATGATAAATTTCACATATATGCAATACCCTAATGATATAACCTATTAAATTAAGTATTTTTACTGATTATTTCATACCTGAAACTCAGATTTATATTTAACCTCTTTTATAACCTTTAAAATGACCAAAATACCCCTACGGGGTATTATTTGAGTTTAAATTCGTTTTGGGCATAATGGAAGGTATCCTACTGATATCACAACATGTTTAAGGCATATTAACTTAGGAAACTTGTTCATGACACAGTTGGTTACCCGTTACGCATTTTTCGCGTTCGGTGCGGTTTATGTAACTAGTTTGCATAAATTAGCCGAAACGGGTTAAACCTTATCATTTTTATCTCAAAATCCAGAATGTGGTTAGTTTACCCATATTACACAAGTCTTCAAACTTGTCGGGTCTAAATCACATTCTAATCCGGTCTTCTCTTAATCATGCATTTTGAACCGTATATCTTCCCTTAAATCTAACCGGTCTAAGTCTAGGCTTAAATAAGACCCGTTAGGAATCTAATAGGTTATTAAAACCTTCGTTCCACCTTAAATCTAACCGGTCTAAGTCTAGGCTTAAATAAGACCCGTTAGGAATCTAATAGGTTATTAAAACCTTCGTTCCAGATTAGGAGACCAGTAAAAGCTACTTGCACTCGCTGATTGTGATATATACTTGCTCAGGTAAATACTTTTAACTTATTTTCCCTATACGGGCTTGGGATACGGTATTATAATAATACCGCTTGGTCGGGTATGTAGTTGTTTAAATTGGATTGTGATTAATATATTTACATAACCCGTTTTAATCTGTTTTATTTGGTATATGGACCTTGGGGGGTTAATGACCATGTTCCAGATATCATTGGCATCATTCATTGAAATGGCCACGACCTAAGCACGGGGTGTAGGCATACACCTGACAGTTGCATATGTAAAAACTGGTAACCCACTTTAAGGAATCAACCATGTGGGCATTATACCCGTGGCGTGTCAGTTAATCTTGTCCGGCTCTTCTAACCGGCCTTGACAGACGACAAATAAGTAAAACTGTATACAAGATTATTTTTAAATAATTGTCCTAAGTTATAAAAGATATTTTTGTGCCTTGTGCATTTAAATCAATTTTCTTAAACTCTTTTCAAAAATGAGTCGGTTAATTGTATTTACCAGTGCAAACTGACGTATTTTCCCAAAATGGCTAAGTGCAGGTACTAAACGGAATAGGCTGGCTACTCCTAGCATCACTAAAGAGTCTTGCAAGCTTAGATGTTACAATCTCTGGAACAATGATCCTATTTATCTTTGATCCGCCTGTGGATCCTTTACAGTCCGTTTGTAATACTTTGATATTACTTTTTATTCGGTTTGTAATGTGATCCATCTTTTGCTTCCGCTGTGCTTTAAATTGTGTTGTTTGACTATGATGATATCAACTACGTCACGATACTCCCCACCGGGCCTACCGGTAATACGTGGAAATATCGGGGTGTGACACCTAAGGTCAAAACCATCCTAAATATTAGTTTTGACAACATATAAACGAGTATAACCAAGTTCTAATATCAAAACAAATGAAAACAAAATAAAATTTTGGAAATAGGTCTCTCGCGTCACGCGAGAGACACCCTTTAATTGTTCTCGGGTCACGAACGGCCCCGCGTGTCGCGCCAGGTTCAGTGCTCCCCGTCGCGTGTCGCGGGGGAGTCAATTTTCTAGCAGGTCTACTCCCTGGACCTGCATATTCTCCCAGCTCAAATTTTTCAAAAAAATCAAACTTTGAATGGCCATAACTTTTGTTTTACAAGTCCGTTTTTCACGATTCTTTTTCCTATGCGTTTGTAATAAAAATACGCATCAATTTATCCTTTTTTCCGCATATGAAGCCTGAATTATAAATGAATAGTTTATAAATTCTTGTTTCATTTATTCGACTCATTTGCTTTATACTTTACAATACATGTAATTCATTCATTTTTACTTCTTAGTGTACATACCCATTTCCCCGGGCTTGTGAACCTCAGCGTATCATTACCATTCCATGGTATTACGCTTTCATAGCTCCCAATTATAGAGTGACGTTCACGTCACTTTAATATTACCAATTTACCCTTGTTTTAACCCGTTTGGTCATCTAACGGAAACCTCCATTTTTATCGTCATACTAACTTATTCCAACAAACATTTTGACCCATTGCTATGTCTAATGAACTTCATCATTTCGACATTATATCAATTTCAATGTTCGACTATTTCAAGTTAACTAACTATATTCAATATACAAACATAATGTAATGGAACCAAGTTACGTACCTTCAGAGCAGTCCTTTCTAACGCGTATCGCCACCGGCTTGTCCGCTTGAAGACCCGGTTTCCTTGCCTATAGAGTTCAGTCCACAAACCGTTTAGAACTCTTTTATAGTACATAACGCATAATTTGTCATACTAATCAATTATGCGTTTTTGGTCCGATTTTCAACATTTAGTTTTCTTTTAGGCGTTTTAACAAACACCTTATGGGCATCATTATATAGAATTCATTATCAAGCTCACGACTAACTAATTAGCCAAATTTAAACAATCTTTTTTGCAAGTTCATTATATCTAGTATGCCTAATAACATCTAGAATCACTTCAAGTGATTCAATAACACTTGTTTTACAATCAGATTCCTAGTGTTCTTATCATTCCACAAAACCCATTTTACACTTAGATGGGTGACCATGAATTTCACAATTATAAGCATCAATTCAACAAACTAATGACTAGGGTTTACGCCTAGACATAAATTCATTCCTAATTTCGTTCAAACTTTGATCATGCAAGCTTAGATTTCGATTCCATGTTTTCACCTAGAACTCAAGTGAAACTAAATAGCAAAATTAGGCATACCTTATGATCCTTTCACGAAGGTTATCACTATTCAGAGTTTGGATTTTGATTTGGAGCCGATTTACCTTCTTAATTTGGTGAAAATGCAAGAACTAGGGTTCATTAGGGAGCTTTGGTTGCCCCCTGTGTTTCTTCAACCAGACACACACACCAAGTGTGTGTTTTGATTTATTAATTTTATTTAATAAAACCATTTTCAATCTTAACACTCTTGGCCCCTAACTATTCTCAAGTTTTTATTTTAGGGTGTTTTAATTCAAATTTCATATTACTACAAGGCTTGTAACTAACTAGGTTATTTAATTCCTAGTTAGTTTATTTTGTTTATTACCTATTTTAAATTTTTAAATATAAAATTTATGTTTTCAGGGTGTTATAAGTCCACCCCCTTAAATAGGGTTTCGTTCTCGAAACCGGGATACGTACCGAACAGTGTAGGGTAGAGTCGTTGCATCTCCTCTTCGGATTCCCATGTAGTATCCGAACCCTTTCTATGCTCCCACTTGACCTTCACTTGATCAATTCTCTTGTTTCGCAAATTTTTAACCTTTCGATCTAGAATCCCAATTGGATTCACCGCATAGTTAAGGATATTGTCCACTTCGATGTCATCGTAGTGGATATAAGCTGTTTCTTCAGCTAGACACTTTCGGAGTTGTGACACGTGGAACATGCTGTGGATTCCGCTCAATTCATCTGGTAGTTCAAGGCGATATGCTACCTTACCTACCTGTTCGATGATTTTAAACGGCCCAATAAACCTCGCGCTTAACTTTCCTCTTTTTCTGAACCGGATAATGCCCTTCCATGGGGATACTTTAAGCATAACTTTTTCACCAACTTGAAATTTGATCGGTCTTCGTCTTTTGTCAGCATACGACTTTTGTCTATCTTGAGCCGCTTTTAAGTGAGCTCGAACCATATCAATTTTCTCGTTAGTGGCCCAAACTATATCTTTATGGGCGAGTTCACGCGGACCCACCTCACCCCAACACACCGGGGTTCTACACCTTCTACCATAAAGCATCTCGTACGGAGCCATGCTGATGCTGGCATGGTAACTGTTGTTATATGAGAATTCGGCTTACGGTAAGTAAACATCCCAACTACCCCCGAAATCGATGATACACGCCCGTAGCATGTCTTCCAATGTTTGTATCGTTCTTTCACTCTGTCCATCCGTTTGAGGATGGTACGTGGTGCTAATGAACAGTTTCATCCCCATTTGCTCTTGAAAGTCTCGCCAGAAGTTTGAAGTAAACCGGGTATCTCTATCAGACAGAATGGATACCGGAACCCCGTGGCGTGCCACTATCTCATTAGTATACACTTCTGACATCTTTTCTGACGTATAAGTCTCACGTATCGGAATAAAGTAAGCACTTTTCATCAGTCTATCCACAACTACCCATATGGCATCAAATCCTCGGTTCATCTTCGGTAGTTTGGTCAATAGGTCCATGGTGATATGTTCCCATTTTCAAACTGGAATATCCAGCGGTTGAAGTTTACCGTAGGGTCTTTGGTGTTCCGCCTTGACTTGTAGACATGTCAAGCATTTCTCCACATACTTAACCACATCTCTTTTCATTCCGGGCCACCATTAATTTTGTTTCAAGCCGTTGTACATCTTGGTCGCCCCTGGATGAATGGAATAACGGGTTTTGTGAGCTTCGTCAAGTAGAAGCTTTTTAACTCCACACGAGTTAGGAACCCATGTTCTACCGAATCGGGTTTTCAACCCATTGTTATCATATGTTAACTCTTTCAATTGGCCAACTATTCTTTCTTAATTCCAATTCTCTTCTTTTATTGCTTCAGCTTGTACTTCTCGGATTCGCTCAAGTAAACCCGAGGTTACAATAAGTTGCATCGATCGTACCCGTATTGGAGCATAATCTATCTTCCTGCTCAAAGCATCCGCCACTACGTTGGCTTTCCCGGGATGGTAATGTATCTCGCAGTCATAATCTTTCACTGTTTCCAACCACCGCCTCTGTCTCATATTCAACTCTTTCTGATCAAAGAAGTACTTTAAACTCTTGTGGTCAGTGAATATAGTGCACTTTACTCCGTATAAATAGCGACTCCACATTTTTAGAGCAAATACCACTGCTGCTAGTTCGAGATCGTGCATAGGGTATTTCTTTTCGTGAGTCTTCAACTGCCTTGAAGCATAGGCTATAACCTTGCCTTTTTTGCATTAAAATGCATCCGAGCCCTGAAAGTGACGCATCCGAGTAAACCACCATATCATCAACTCCGTCCGGTAATGTTAACACCGAAGCGTGAGTTAACTTCTCCTTAAGCGTTTGGAACGCTCTCTCCTGTTCAACGCCCCATATAAACTTCTCCTCCTTGCAAGTTAACTTGGTCAATGGCATAACAATCTTGGAGAAATCTTGTATGAATCTCCTATAGTGCAAGCCCTAAGAAGCTTCTGATTTCTGAGGGATTTTTCAAAGGATTCCATCTTGTCACGGCTTCTATTTTCGACGGATCGACCAACACACCGTTGGCACTGATAATGTGCCCGAGGAATTGCACCTCCCGTAACCAAAAAACACATTTTGAAAACTTTGCATATAACTTTTCTCTTTTGAGCGTCTCAAATACTTCGTGTAGATGACGCGCGTGATCGGCTTCACTCTTCGAGTATACTAATGTCACACCCCAACCGATGGCGGAAACATCGGGGCGCGGCACTGAGCGAAACAGATTGTCCAAGAGAATCCATAACAACTATTTGTTATAATATATTTAAGGTTCATGTCGCATACCACAAACATATAAAATAAAAACAGTTATTAAAGACATTGTTCTTAAAGACAAATATCCATTCCGACAACTCAAATTTTATTTAGTTTGTTTCTAGACTCCATCCTAGCTCAATTCCATCAAATAGCAAGCAAACATCCTAGGCATCTGTCACATACGTTAAAATAGAGGTCAATACACATAGTGTAAAGGTGAGCATACAAGTTTGATAGCATATAGTAGCGAAAGCGAGTTTACACATAACCGGCATGTAACATGTTTAATGCGAAGCAAGTAGGTTATCGACAATGAAATATGCACAGACGTGACTGCGAGTTGTAGAGTGCGCAACACATATCACCACTGTGACACGTGAAGAAATACCCTTAGCAACCCCCGTCCACGACAGGTGCTGAGTCCAAACTATAGTACTATCGTTGCTAAGGTGTCAGGCAACAATCACTGTGTAAACATAACATACAAGCATTCATCGAGTAACACGTATCATGCATTAGAGGTTAGCGTGTAAAAGTGTTTACATTGTGTGATCGATGTGATTTAGAATAAGTAACGTATGTAACACCCAAAAGTGCTTAAAGCAAAAAGGGATCGAGTATACTCACAGCGATGGAAGTTAATGGATTGAAGGGAGCGCTAGAGGGATTAGCCTGATCAGTACGATAGCGTAAGCGAAGGGTGGTGTGTAAAACGATGCAAGCGAACCAAGTGACGAGTGGTCATCCGATCGGATGGCAATCCGAACGGATGGCCATTCGGTCGGATTGACACTCATTTGGGATGGATGTGTTTGTGTATGATGGCTTTGAAGTTTTCGTGGTAGCATTTCAAAGTCAGAGAAGTATCTCTACTTTTTCAGGTCGTTCGATCGGATGGCAATCCGATCGGACGGCAATCCGTTCGGGTGACTGGTTCGTTTTGAAATTTGTTACGTTTTGAAAAGTTTTCGGTTTGATCGAGACGGTATGACTACGTGTTAAACAATGGGAAAACCCCATCAGGCCCAGGTCATCCGATCGAACAGGAATCACCCAAATCCGACCAGTTAACTGTTCCTGACGGTTGTTCATATTCAACCCGGAATCGATCGTCTCTTTTGGTAGAAATCAGATCTCAGGCCGACACTTCACTAGGAACGAGTAGAAGGCCTGAATGAGTCCCGATTTTACCGGTTTTGACTGCATTGAGTGTAAAAGAGTTGAAAGAAAGTTGGAAAAGCATCTTTTAATCCTTTAAACTCTGAAAATGTTTGGATCTAGGTTAAAATAGTGTTAAATCATATGGAAATCCTTCAGATCTAAGTTGTTCTTGGTGGAGTGAAGCCAAATCTTGAAGTTCATAAGAACTCCATGATGACATCACCCTAGAACACCTCAAACCCACTGATTTCACGGTTAAAAGTTAAGATTCAAAGGTGGAAATGATGAAGAAGTGCGTGTAGATCATAGAAGTACAAGATTTGAGGTAGAAACTTACAATAATCGCGAGAGATCGAGAGGAAAGTGGGTTGGAGCGTCTGGTCGAACGAGTGGAGCTGTCACATCGACAGGGGTATTTATAGGGTTTCCAAAAGAGGAAAGAGCACACACAGGTGACGGATCGGATGGTCATCCGTTCGGATGACCATTCGATCGAATGGTCATTCGATCGAGTGGCTCCGGCGGGTTGGTTTTCGTGTTTTCATTTCGCGTGTTGAGCGTTGCGATGCGTTTCGAGTAAGCGATGCGATAGTATTACCCATTAGTTACACAAACAACCTAACTACTAAATATCACAAAGTAATTCGTAAATCTCGGGTTTGCAATGAGATTGCATTGCGATAGAATTGCGATTGCGATTAAACACCTCAACATAAACATAACATGCACAAGTAACACATAAGAAGCACACACACGTAAAACAATATCCATAACCAATAATTCGTATTACGATGCGATAGTGATGCGATTAGCGATAAGTCGAGTAGCGATTAACTGCGATAAATTAGCGATTTATTAACATGTTCTCCACATAATACAACTAAAGCGATTCAAATACAAAATTGGTTATAAGTCAAAGTAGTCAAATCAGTAGTTAAGCAGGGAGTGACATATCGTAATTAGCAATCTTTTCTTCCTTTGACTTTTGACTTTGACCTTGACTTTGACTTCAGTAACACGGGGTGTTACAACTAAAATGTCGTCGATAAATACAATTACCGACTTATCCAACATCGGTTTGCAAACCCGGTTAATGAGGTCCATGAAAGCCATGCCTGTACCGTGTACAAAAGGTCGTTTTCGGTACATCCTCTTCTTTGACCCTTAGTTGATGGTATCCCGATCTAAGGTTAATTTTCGAAAACCAACTTGCGCCTTGTAGTTGGTCAAATAAATCCTCAATTCTCGGGAGCGGGTATCGATTCTTCACCGTGAGTTTGTTTAACTCCCGGTAATTGATACACATTCGCATACTCTCGTCCTTCTTCTTCACGAACAATACCGGTGCGCCCCACGGAGACACACTCGACCTTATAAACCCTTTGACGAGCAAATATTGAATCTGAGACATCAACTCTTGTAGCTCTGATGGCGCGAGTCGATACGACGCCTTAGCTATGGGTTTTGCGCCGGGAACCAATTCGATTCTGAATTCTACTTTCCGTTCAGGTGGTATTCCCGATAAATCTTCCGGAAACACATCTTCATAGTCTCGCACCACCGGTACATCTCCAACTTTCGGCGATTCTTTCTCCGGTTCACTTACGTATATCATGAACGCTCTACATCCGCGCTTCATAAGCTTGTGATCTTTTAACATCGAACATATCACGGGATTACCTCCTTTCTTGCCATAGATAGTAACATGCTTTCCGCTCGGATATGTTAGTTTTATCTCCTTACGGAAACACACGACTTCCGCGTGATGTCGGGATAACCAATCCATCCCGACAACCACTTGGAATTCTCCCATCGACATCGGGATTAAGTCTATTGAGTATTCTTCGCCATCAATACTCAATTTGCAGTTTTGACATACTTCGAAAACTATAAAGCTCTTGTTATCTCCTATTTCAACTTCTAAGGGCATAGGTAATTTCGTTAATAGAAATGAAGGATGTCGAATAAATCCATGTGAAATAAAGGATTTATTCGCACCCGTATCAAATAACACACGTGCAGGAATTGAGTTTATTGCGAATATACCTGAGACCACATCGGGTTCTATCTTCTCTTCAGTCGCGGTGAGTTGGAAAGATCTGGCCTTCGCCTTTTGAGTCTCTGTTGGCGATTCTTTGCTATCTTTCTTTCCGACCAAGTCCGGGCACTCGGATTTCTTGTGGCCCGGTTGGTAACACTTGTAGCAAACCAAAATTTTTCTCGGGCATAGTGAAGCCGTATGCCCCATCTTTCCGCATATAGGGCATGGTTTATCCTTGAAGCGACACTCGCCCTTATGCCCTTTCCCACACACTTTACAGCTTGGCGACCCGCCTTTCGCATAAGACTTTCTTGCCGACTCGGTTGTTCTTGCCTTCTTTGTAGGGCTTGGGTTAACATCATGTGCCGCTTCGACCCCAATCTATTTCTTCATGTTATCCCACCAATCCTTGGCTTGACCCTTTAACTGACCCGTACCGTAAGCTACGAAATCGCTTACATCACAGTGGGTCCTTTCGAACACCCCCTCCATGTCACTCAACTATCGTTGACATATTATCGGATCTACTTCCCCGTTGTATATCGGAGGCCTACAAGCCATGAATTTATTGTATGGACAAGCTTTTCGTTCTCCCGTCTTTTCCTTAACTTGGTTGGCATTATCCTCCAACCTTTGGATCCGTTCCACGACCATCGTAAGCACCGTGCTTTGAATCTTGTCTATAAAACCAGATAGACTATTCTCGATTGCCTTTCCTACTTCTTCGGCAATCACTCCTCTCATTTGTTCGGTGACTACCAGCACCGTATCATCATTTCCTCCATCGGCCATTTTGAATCTGAAATGTTTATGCTCATTATTAAACATTTCATTTTATAACATACGCATCATTCATTTTGGTTTAGCCAAGTTCACCACTTGCTTAAACCATTCATGTTTAGTGCACTTTCCGGGTTTGAGTGTGTTAACAAGCTCTTCCCATGCACGTCAACTCGAATTCCTTTTTCTAATAATCTAATAAAATCTACTGAATGACTAATTCTTACCGGATGTTTGATCAAACTTCGAACCGAACACACTTTGTTAACAACCTTGCGCTACGATTACCAACTTGTAAGACCCGTCTCATATAATTTAGATTTTTATATTAAATAACACATTTTAAACAAAATGCATCATTCACTTTTAACTTAGTTATGATAATAAACTTACATGATTATAGTATTCTAGTTAACTTCCCATGCAGTTAAAAGATTCAAAACGATAAGTTAAGTGTTTACAAGATTAACATAGTCTAAAACAAAGTTATATTAACGCGGAAGCTTCAAAAGTGTTGTGTTCGGTTCTTGAAACCTTGCTTGATCGCCATCCGGAGTAACACCAACTTCACCTAAGGTCAAAACCATCCTAAATGTTGGTTTTGACAACATATAAATGACTATAACCTAGTTCTAATATCAAAACAAATGAAAACAAAATAAAATTTTGGAAATAGGTCTCTCGCGCCACGCGACTGACACCCTTTAATCGTTCGCGGGCCGCGAACGGCCCCGCGTGTCGCGCCAGGTTCTGTGCTCCCCGTCGTGTGCCACGGGGGAGTCGATTTTCTAGCAGGTCCACTCCCTGGACCTGCATATTCGCCCAGCTCCAATTTTTCAAAAAATCAAACTTTGAATGGCCATAACTTTTGTTTTACAAGTCCGTTTTCACGATTCTTTTTCCTATGCGTGTGTAATAAAAATACGCATCAATTTATCCTATTTTCCGCATATGAAGCCTGAATTATAAACTAATAGTTTATAAATTCTTGTTTCATTTATTTGACTCATTTGCTTTATACTTTAAAATACATGTAATTCATTCATTTTTACTTCTTAGTGTACATACCCATTTCCCCGGGCTTGTGATGTCACATCCCAACCGATGGCGGAAACATCGGGGCGTGCCACTGAGCGAAACAGATTGTCCAGAAGTTTCCATAACAACTATGATTACCAATTATTTAAAACATCACGTCCCATACCATGACATAAAAAATAACATAATTATTACAGACAAAATCTAGTCAAATTGTTCTGTTCCGACAACTCAGATTTTCAAGTACAGACAATTCGTTTATTTATTTGTTTCTAGGACTCTTTCCTAGCCTCAATTTCATCACACAGGAAAAAGCGTCCTAGCATCTTATGCACCTGCCACATACGTTAAAGTAAAGGTCAATACACATAGTGTAAAGGTGAACATACAAGTTTAATAATAGCGTAATAGAGTTTGAAATCGATTACGCATAACCAGCACGTACACAGTGTGAAATGAGGAACGTTAGTTATCGACATGAACCCATCGATACCAATGACTGCGGGTTGACTACCCAAGGCAGTTCGTAATACACACTCACCACTGTGAGCCATGTAATTAATTGTCCTTAACAACCCCTGAGTGAACAGGTGCTGACAAACTATAGTACTATCGTTGCTAAGGCAGGTAGACAGCATTCCATGTGTAAACATAACAAATAAGCATTCATTTAGTCACGTATAATATGCGGTAACGGTTAGCGTTAAAGTATTGCGGAGTGTGTTCGATGTGATTTAGAATAAGTAACGTATGTAACACCCAAAAGTGCTTAAAGCAAAAAGGGTTCGAGTATACTCACAACGGTGATGGATTGAAGGGAGCGCTTAGAGCGAGATTAGCATGGACAGTACGATAGCACAAATGATAAGCGGCACGTAAAACGATGCAAAGAACCAAGTGTCGAGTAGCGAACCGGTCGGATGGCAATCCGATCGGGTAGCCAGTCGATCGGATGACAATCCGTTCGGATGGTCACCCGATCGGGTGGCCATTCGATTAGATCGTCATCTCATTTGGTGAGGATGTGTTTGTGTATGATGGTTTGACTTTTGAAGTTTTCGTTGTAGCATTTTGAAAACAGAGAAGTATCTCTACCCTTCAGGTCAGTCGATCAGACGTCGATTCGATCGGACGATGACTCGTTCGGTGAGACCTTTCCCAGAGAACAAGTTCACAACAGTCTTATCAACCCATCAGATGGTCTACCGATCGGGTGACAATCCACAAGAACTGGTAGTGCATTGAACATGTTGAAAATTTTTAAGTGTTGAATCAAGATGCAACCCGATCGGATAGCTGGTCGATCGGATGGCAATCCGATCGGACAGCAGTCCGATCGGATGACAACCCGTCCCAATGGTCTGATCGTTTTGTTACTTGATTTGTTTGAAGTGTTGTAGCTTGAACGAGACGTTGTGATAGCTTTTTTGAATAATAGGAACCCCATCTTGCCCAAGTGACCTGACCGAACAGGAATCACCCTAGTTCGATTCAGTGCACGGTTCAAGATGGTTGTTCGTGTTCAAACCCGAAATCAATTATCTCTTGGATAGAGTTTGGATCTAGGACTGATACATCACCGAGAACGAGTAGACGATCAGAACAGTTCCAAATCTATCGGTTTTAAGTGCATTGAGTGTAAAAGAGTTGAAAGAAAGTTAGAAAAACAATCTTTCAATCCCTTTAACCTTGATTATGTTCAGATCTATGAAAGATCTTTGTTGATTCATGTGGAAATCCTTTAGATCTAAGCCGTTCTTGGTGAAATGAAGTCAAAGCATGAAGTTCCTAAGAACACCATGATGACATCATCCTAGAACACTTCAAATCCAGTGATTTCACGGTTAAAAGTGAAGATTGAAAAGATAGAAAGGTGTAGAATCAAGTGTTGATCATAGAAGTACAAATATTAGGTTTAAAACTTACAAGATTTGAGAGAAATCGGGAGAAAGAAGCTTGAGTGCGGCTGGATCGAGTAGGGAGATATCACCACCAAAAATGGTAACAAATGAGGTATTTATAGGTTTTCCCAAAGTGGAAAGGGCTGTCCGATCGGGTGGCAACTCAATCGGATGGCTATCCGATCGGTTGGCCACTCGACCCTAGAGTTTGGCGCGACGAGTTTTGGCGTTTCGGTTCGCATGTTAAGCGTTGCCATGCGATTTGAGTGAGTGATGCGATAGAGTTTCCCCTTAATGTTACTTTTAATCCCAACTACTATATCTAACATGCAATCCTCCTAAATATCTTACGTTCGGCGTTTGCGATTTGATTGCGATTGCGTTTCGATTGATCACCACATCACACATAACATAAATAAACATGCACAAGTAACACATAAGTGGCACACACACATAAAACAATAACCAAAGCGCGTAAATTCGAGTTGCGAATGCGATTCGATAAGCGATAAAACATGCGATAAATAGCGATTAAACCTCGATTATTAATAAGTACTCCACATAATACAGCTAATGCGATAAAATAAATAGATTATCTACAAGTCAAAGAAGTTAGAACAGTCAATCTTGACTTTGACTTTCGAAACACGGGGTATTACAGCCTCCCCTTTTTAAGGGAATTTAGTCCCGAAATTAGGCCGAAGCCGTAGCAAACAACTGCGGGTACTTTGCCTTCATGTCACTTTCGAGTTCCCAAGTGAACTCCGTGCCTCGTTTGCCTTCCCAGCGAACCTTCACAATGGGAATGCGTGAGTGCCTGAGCTGCTTGGTTTGTCGGTCCATGATCTCGATAGGCTTTTCCACGAAGTGTAATGTTTCGTTCACTTGTAAATCCTCTAATGGAACGTGTAAATCATGCTCAACTAGACACTTTTTGAGGTTCGAAACATGGAAAGTTGGGTGAACGTTGGTAAGTTCCTCCGGTAGTTCGAGTGTGTTGGCCACTTTTCCAATCCTTTCCAGAATCTTAAAGGGTCCAGCGTATGATGCAGAGTGTGAATCTTGTGCGTTAATGTGGATATAATATGGGTTTTATTATCTTTTAAGTGATAATGTGCCTTGAATACGTTAACTACGTGTGGTTATGGTTTTACAGGTAAAAAGCGTAATACGGTGAAGTTAGAGAGTTTAGTGATGAAACAAGACAAGTACGATTAATATGTATGAGAGACAACAAGATTACAGTGACCTCTAAGCGTGGCCTACGGATGGAACCGTAGCTTACGGTATAGCGATGTAAATATTTGGTAACAAGGCTTGACTATGTGAACGGCATCTCATGGGTTTTAAATTCCTAAGACTAGGCACATGCAGACTCACGAAACATTGGGGGGATATTATAATATATTATTTAAAAGAAAAACATCATCACATCAACAGGGGAATTCACGTGAGGTTTTAATTGATGTTTTTAGAAATCACATCACATCATATATACACAAAGGGAGATTGGCGGCTGCTTACTGGAGAGGCACAAGCATCGAAAGTCAACAACATCATCCCTCATTCATGATTTTTTTTTAGAGGAAAAAAAGACTTTTTGGGCTTGGTGGGAGACGCACATGTGGGCTGGCTCAAGTTGGGCTTTGAGAGGAGTTGGGCCATATTGACGTAAAGGGGGACGCACAAGCAATTAAGAAGAGTTAACAACACATTCACATGATAGGAGGATCATCATCTTGACGGCAGAAGGGGATCGGCTGAGTTGGAGTGAAGATCATTCAACCGAGATGAGCGGCTAAATCATTCGTGAACACTTCGGGTGAATGATTCTTGTGAGACACTTTTAATTCTAGTTTCTGTTTTGTATTGAGATTTGGATTTGTAGTCGGGTGACAGCCGATTATTTGCGTGATTATATAATTTGTGTGACAGACAAATCCTGAGTGACAGTCAGAGTTATAATTATGTGTTGAATCCAATTATGCTTTTGTTGATTGAATGATTCCTATGTATGCTTGTTTTAATATTTATCTGATCAATTAATATTAAGATTTTGAACTGCATAGGTAATTGATAGATGTGACAGATTTACTATTCAATCAATAGCATCCAATAAAATCAGAAATATGTTATTAGTAATTACAGAATCTGAATCCCGAAGTGATCACCTCTTCTCATCATTGTTTATTACAACTCAATCTTTTTCTCAATTTTATTCGTTAATTTAGATAATTCTTATAATCAATCACACCGATTTTCCAATTCAGTAGTAATTAATTAATACTTTTCATTCGTCACTTTCCACAATCCTCCTCTGGTTCGATATCCGACTTACTCTAGCTACCTAGTTTATTTCGGTTTTTGCATGTCACTAACGACAGACATCAGCGTATCGAGGCGCGAGCTTTCCTTTCTTGCCGAATCGGACCACACCCTTCCAAGGTGAAACCTTTAGGAGTACGTAGTCACCAACGTCAAATTCAAGGGGATTGCGTCGTCTATCGGCGTAACTTTTCCGACGACTCTGAGCTTTCAGCATATTGTCTCGTATTTGGAGGATTTTGTCAGTCGTTTCTTGCAATAGCTCAGGACCGGTTAATTGCGAGTGCCCGATCTCGTGCCATACAATAGGCGATCGACAACTTCTTCCATATAATGCCTAAAATGGTGCCATTTGAATGCTGGAATGGTAACTGTTATTGTACGAGAATTCTACTAAAGGTAAGTATGCGTCCCAATTACCACCGAAATCTATGACACACGAATGGAGCATGTCTTCAAGGGTACGAATCGTTCTCTCAGTCTGACCATCGGTTTGGGGATGGAAAACGGTACTTAGATTAAGCGTAGTACCTAGAGCAGACTGGAACGTTTCCCAAAGACGCGAGGTAAACTGGCCATCGCGGTCAGAGATGATGTCGCGAGGCGTCCCATGTCGACAAATGATCTCATCGGTGTAGATTCGGGCTAATTTCTCAACCTTATAGTCTTCTCGTATCGGTAGGAAGTGAGCGGATTTAGTCAAGCGGTCAACGACACCCCGGATGTTGTCGTGACTTGATGGTGTGCGCGGGAGTTTCATTATGAAGTCCATAGCTATGCTTTCCCACTTCCACATAGGGATTGGGGGTTGCTCAAGCAAGCCAGAGGGTCGTTGATGTTCATCCTTGACTTTGGAGCAAGTCAGGCACTTCGCAACATACAGAGCGATATCCCTCTTCATGCCCATCCACCAGTACTTGTAGCGAAGGTCCTGGTACATCTTATCGGCACCGGGATGAATAGAATATCGGGATTTGTGGGCTTCGTCCATCAAAATCTGTCGTAAATCGGTCCGTTTAGGGATCCAGATTCGGTCCAGATAATGGAATATCCCATTCGACTTATTCACTAGGTGGGCTCCATCGTTGATAATCCTCTCCTTCTTCAAAGCGCATTCGGTAAAACAAGCATGTTGAGCTTCGCGGATAAGGGTTTCGAGATCATATTGGGCTTGAATGTTACGGGCGCTATGCAAATAGCTACGTCTGCTGAGAGCGTCGGCGATGACATTTGCTTTGCCAGCGTGGTAACGAATCTCACAGTCGTAATCCATGAGGAGTTCAACCTATCGGTGTTGGCGCATATTAAGTTCCTTCTGGCTGAGGATGTGTTGTAGGCTCCTATGATCTGTGAAGATCCTACACTTAGTACCATATAGGTAGTGTCGCCAAATCTTCAGCGCAAAAACAACTGTACCTAGCTCGAGATCGTGGGTTGTGTAGTTCTTCTCGTGGATCTTGAGCTGACGAGACGCGTAAGCAATAACCTTGTCTCGTTGCATGAGAACACAACCAAGACCAAGGTTCGAGGCATCACAATAGACTATAAAGTCATCGTTTCCGTCGGGTAGAGTGAGAACGGGAGCATTAAAAAGCTTATGCTTGAGGGTTCGAAAGGCAGTCTCTTGTTCGGTTCCCCAAACAAAAGGCTTGTCCTTGTGCGTGAGACAAGTGAGCGGCACGACGATTTTAAAGAATCCTTCAATAAATCGGCGATAATAGCCCACCAGTCCGAGAAAAGAACGGACTTCAGTCGGGTTCTTAGGTGTAACTCAACTCTTGACAGCTTCGATCTTCGCGGGGTCGACATGAATACCTTGACTATTGACAATGTGACCGAGGAATTGAACCTCCTCCAGCCAGAATTCACACTTGGAGAACTTGGCATAGAGTCGATTCCCTTGGAGTAGCTCGAGAACCAAACGTAGATGTTGCGTGTGTTCGGTTTTCGACTTGGAATAGATCAGGATATCATCTATGAACACGATGATGAAGCAGTCGAGAAAAGGTTTACACACGCGATTCATCAGATCCATGAAAACCACGGGTGCGTTAGTTAGACCAAGAGGCATAACAACAAACTCGTAGTGGCCATATCGAGTGCGAAAAGCGGTTTTGGGTATATCCTCCTCTTGAATGCGTAGTTGGTGGTAGCCTGAACGTAGATCGATCTTGGAAAAGCATGTGGCACCTTGTAGTTGGTCAAACAAATCGTCAATGCGAGGCAGGGGATAGCGATTATTGATCGTTAGCTTATTCAACTCCCTATAATCGATGCACATCCGGAACGACTCATCCTTCTTTTTGATGAAAAGGACTGGTGCACCCCATGGAGAGGTGCTAGGGCGAATGAAGCCTTTGTCAAGCAATTCCTGGAGCTGACTCGACAATTCGCGCATTTCGGACGGTGCGAGTCGATAAGGAGCTCTAGCCACAGGGTTGGCTCCAGGAATGACGTCGATCCGAAAGTCGATATCACGACTCGGAGGCAGTCCGGGGAGATCATCAGGAAAAACGTTTGGAAATTCACGGACAACAGGAACATCTTTCACTCCCTTAACTTCCTTCTTCTCTGCTACTACGATGTGAGCCAAGAAAGCTTGGTATTCCTTGCGGAGATACTTGCTAGCTTGGACACACGACATGAGTTGGAGTTGCTTCGACGCGACTTCACCGTAGAGACACAGTTGATCACCATTAGCAAGCGAGAATCGAATCATCTTATCAAAACAAACAACTTCAACATGGTTTTCTCGAAGTAAGTCCATGCCTACTATGACGTCAAAACTACCGAGCTGCATCAGAATAAGGTCATTTGGGAAGATGTGATTGTTGTGTTCGAGAGTACAATCACGAAGAACGGAATTGACGGCGACGGTTCTTCCGGTGGTAACTTCGACATCGAACGTCGAGGGGAGATGGGCGCGCTTACGATTAAGGAGCTTTTCGAACTCAAATGATACAAAACAGTTATTGGCACCAACATCAAATAAACACGAAGCATAAATACCATTCACAAGGTACGTACCATTGACCACGTTGTTGTCGGCTTGAGCTTGGCGCACATTAATGTTGAAGGTTCGAGCACGAGCGGCTTGTTGCTGTTGTTGCTGAGGCTGTTGCTGGAGCTGCTGTTGTTGTGGCTCTTGTTTCACCACTCGATTCGGGCACATGTTTGCGAAGTGGTTTGTATCACCACAAGTGAAGCAGACTCTAGCATTGATCGCGGGTGCCTGAGCCGCTAGCTGGCCTTGAGGAGCAGGAAGTAGAGCTTGATGAGCAGTAGCTGGAGCTTGTCGAGAGCCTGTACGGCAGTAGGCGGTGAAATGGCCGTACGTATTGCAATGCACACAGAATCTGCAGGAGATTCCCACTGGATGGTGATAGGTGCAAGTTGGGCAGACCGGGTGAGGACCCGTATAAGCACGCTTTGCTGGCGGTGCTTGGGTTACCGGTGCCGCAAGCTGGCGGTGTTGCATTTGTTGTTGTTGAGCTGGAACCGTTTGAAGCGGGGCAGCAGTGGTAACAGCACAGTTCTTGTTGCTGGAGTTGTTGTTGTTCTTCCTCTTGCGCCGTAGAACTTTTGAAGACTGAGGAGTGGTGGCGGTTTCAGCGGCTGTTGCGGTGGTGGCTTGATGCAGATTCTTGGGGGCTTTATCCTAGACACCAGATTTGACTCGCTTATCGTTGATTTCGGCGGCAAGCAGGTAAGTTTCCTCGATTGTTGCTGGCTTCGAGGCTTGCACAAAATCTGCGACACAAACTGTCAGAGCTCGGATATACTTCTTGATCATCATATCAGCAGTCTTCACCTGATCAGGACAAATTATGCTGAGCTGTTTGAAGCGAGCAGTTAAAGCAGCATTGTCACCATCCTTCTGCTTAATATGCCAGAATTCGTCCTCCAACTTTTGGCGCTCGTGGGGTGGGCATAACTCTTCCAACTTGACTTCCTTTAGCTCATCCCACGACAGACCGTAAGCTGCATCATTTCCGCGTTTGTTTCTCTCGGCGGTCCACCAATCTAAAGCGCGGGATTGGAAGCGTTGAGAGTGCGGAGATCATCGGGACATCCACTCTGACGCAGGGTGACCTCGATCGAATCAAACCATTGAAATAAAGCCGTAGGACCATCTTCGCCAGTAAATTCTTTCGGTCCGCAAGCTTTGAACTGCTTGAAACTAAAGACAGCTTTAGGAGTTTCTTTGTGGGTCTCGGTCCTGGATTCTTCAGTAGACTTGCTAGCATTCTCTTGTAGATCACTAATGATCTGCGGAACAACTTTCGCTATTTGCTCAGCGAAGCGTGCAGCAAGTCGTTTATCTCACTGTTCGCGGCGAGAATGTCGGGAGTAACGGGGTCCAGATGACGACATTGTCTGCAGCAGACATCGTCATAGGACTCAGACATAATATAATTGATTCTCACGTCACACGCTTATGATTACTAAAGCTCAGAAACACGATCATATATCACATAAACACGTAGGCACATAAACACAGAATCACATAAACACATAAGCACATAAGCACGTAAGGCACATTGGGCACAATAGAGCACATAGAAGCAGTCAGAATACAGAAACCTATCATTCCAAGTTCGTACGCGATACAGCGAGTAGCATAGCGAGTAGTATAGCATAAGTAGAATTATAGTATGCGGTCATCCCTAAGTAACAGCGATTTGCCAGCGGTGTGTAACGCGTCGTGTGTGTCGAGCGATAAACAATAGTGTGAAATCGAAACCATCAGTACCTCATTATGCTAACAGATAAGCATATAAGTGATATAAACACATAAAATTCACATAAAATTGACAAATATCAGGGTCAGCAGTTGC
The DNA here is from genome assembly GCA_030545235.1 of Helianthus tuberosus. NCBI lineage: Eukaryota > Viridiplantae > Streptophyta > Magnoliopsida > Asterales > Asteraceae > Helianthus > Helianthus tuberosus. The sequence continues at coordinate 40,001,690 of CM060424.1, read as the reverse complement.
GGGTTCAAAATCGAAACACATAAAATTAGCGTTTGCGAGCTTGAAATTGAAAATAGGTTGTCTAAGGCTAAATAGACATCGACTACCCAAGGTGATTCGACTATACGCAAGGGCTTTTGGTACACACTGCGACCTTTAGGACTGTGCTCTTGCCTCGATTCTTGGGCGATTGGCACGCATCCTTCCAGTTATAGTGTGACTTTCAGTCGTTGGTATCCATCGAGCCTTTGGTGAGAGTTTTGTAAAACAAAGATAGAGCGCGAAACAAGTCGTCAAGGTTCGGGTTTCACCCCTAGCTTAATAACCTTGTTCCTGTTTTTAATAAAATGAAGGGGAAATTTGTGTTCAAGAACGGATTTCACTCCTGATTTGACACAAATTCTCCACTTTGTAGATGAAATGCGGGTTGAACAACAATTTAGTCGAGAGTTTACGGTTTTCACACCTAATCTCGACCTAATCAGTTGTTCTTTTTCGAGAATTAGAGTGCAGTGATAGTGTAGCGTAAGCGAGAATAGCGAGGTGTGAGCTCGTGCTAACCCCTACAAGGTATGCACAAGTCGGTCTGTTGGTACTTAGACTATAGACTAGGTCATTCTAAGACATCGGCCCGAACTAGGTCGAGTCTTGCCTAATTCCCTATAGTTATGGCTCTGATACCAATCTGTCACACCCCAACCGATGGCGGAAACATCGGGGCGTGGCACTGAGTGAAACAGATTGTCCAGAAGTTTCCATAACAACTATGATTACCAATTATTTAAAACATCACGTCCCATACCATGACATAAAAAGTAACATAATTATTACAGACAAAATCTAGTCAAATTATTCTGTTCCGACAACTCAGATTTTCAAGTACAGACAATTCGTTTATTTATTTGTTTCTAGGACCCTTTCCTAGCCTCAATTTCACCACACAGCAAAAAGCGTCCTAGCATCTTATGCACCTGCCACATACGTTAAAGTAAAGGTCAATATACATAGTGTAAAGGTGAGCATACAAGTTTAATAATAGCGTAGTAGAGTTCGAAATCAATTACGCATAACCAGCAAGTACCAATGACTGCGAGTTGACTGCCCAAGGCAGTTCGTAATATACACTCACCACTGTGAGCCATGTAATTAATTGTCCTTAACAACCCCTGAGTGAACAGGTGCTGAGTCCAAACTATAGTACTATCGTTGCTAAGGCAGGTAGACAACATTCCATGTGTAAGCATAACAAACAAGCATTCATTTAGTCACGTATAACATGCGGTAACGGTTAGCGTTAAAGTATTGCATAGTGTGTTCGATGTGATTTAGAATAAGTAACGTATGTAACACCCAAAAGTGCGTAAAGCAAAAAGGGTTCGAGTATACTCACAAAGATGATGGATTGAAGGGAGCGCTTAGAGTGAGATTAGCCTGGACAATACGATAGCACAAACGATAAGCGGCGCGTAAAACGATGCAAAGAACCAAGTGTCGAGTAGCGAACCGGTCGGATGGCAATCCGATCGGGTAGCCAGTCGATCGGATGACAATCCGTTCGGATGGTCACCCGATCGGGTGGCCATTCGATTAGATCGTCATCTCGTTTGGTGAGGATGTGTTTGTGTATAATGGTTTGACTTTTGAAGTTTTCATTGTAGCATTTTGAAAACAAAGAAGTATCTCTACCCTTCAGGTCGGTCGATCGGACGTCGGTTCGATCGGACGACGACCCGTTCGGTGAGACCTTTCCAAGAGAACAAGTTCACAGCAGTCTTATCAACCCATCAGATGGTCTACCAATCGGGTGATAATCCGCTAGAACTGGTAGTGCATTGAACATGTTGAAAATTGTTAAGTGTTGAATCAAGATGCAACCCGATCGGATAGCCGGTCGATCGGATGGCAATCCGATCGGACAACAGTCCGATCGGACGACAACCCATCCCAACGGTCTGATTGTTTTGTTACTTGATTTTGTTTGAAGTGTTGTAGCTTGAATGAGACGTTGTGATAGCTTGTTTGAGCAATAGGAACCCCATCTTGGCCCAAATTACCTGACCAAACATGAATCACCCTAGTCCAATTCAGTGCATGGTTCAAGACGGTTGTTCGTGTTCAAACCCGAAATCAATTATCTCTTGGATAGAGTTTGGATCTAGGACTGATACATCACCGAGAACGAGTAGACGATCAGAACCAGTTCCAAATCTATCGGTTTTGAGTGCATTGAGTGTAAAAGAGTTGCAAGAAAGTTAGAAAAACCATCTTTCAATCATTTTAACCTTGATTATGTTCAGATCTATGAAAGATCTTTGTTGATTCATGTGGAAATCCTTTAGATCTAAGTCGTTCTTGGTGAAATGAAGTCAAAACATGAAGTTCCTAAGAACACCATGATGACATCATCCTAGAACACCTCAAATCCTATGATTTCACGGTTAAAAGTGAAGATTGAAAAGATAGAAATGTGTAGAATCAAGTGTTGATCATAGAAGTACAAAGATTAGGTTGAAAACTTACAAGATTTGAGAGAAATCGGGAGAAAGAAGCTTGAGTGCGGCTGGATCGAGTAGAGAGATGTCACCACCAAAAGTGGTAACAAATGAGGTATTTATAGGGTTTCCCAAAGTGGAAAGGGTTGTCCGATCGGGTGGCAACTCGATCGGATGGCTGTCCGATCGGTTGGCCACTCGACCCTAGAGTTTGGCGCGACGAGTTTTGGCGTTTCGGTTCGCGTGTTGAGCGTTACGATGCGATTTGAGTGAGCGATGCGATAGAGTTTCCCCTTAATGTTACTTTTAATCCTAACTACTATATCTAACATGCAATCATCCTAAATATCTTACGTTCGGCGATTGCAATAGTGTTGCGATTGCGTTTCGATTGATCACCACATCACACATAACATAAGTAAACATGCACAAGTAACACAAAAATGGCACATACACATAAAACAATAACCAAAGCGCGTAAATTCGAGTCGCGAATGCGATTCGATAAGCGATAAAACATGCGATAAATAGCAATTAAACCTCTATTATTAATAAGTACTCCACATAATACAACTAATGCGATAAAATAAATAGATTATCTACAAGTCAAATAAGTCAAACAGTCAATCTTGACTTTGACTTTCGAAACACTGGGTGTTACATGTGAACCTCAGCGTATCATTACCATTCCATGGTATTACGCTTTCATAGCTCCTAATTATAGAGTGACGTTCACGCCACTTTAATATTACCAATTTACCCTTGTTTTGACCCGTTTGGTCATCTAACGGGAACCTCCATTTTTATCGTCATACTAACTTATCCTAACAAACATTTTGACCCATTGCTATGTCTAATGAACTTCATCATTTCGACATTATATCAATTTCAATGTTCGACTATTTCAAGTTAACTAACTATATTCAATATACAAACATAATGTAACGGAACCAAGTTATGTACCTTCAGAGCGGTCCTTTCAAACGCGTATCGCCACCGGCTTGTCCGCTTGAAGACCCGGTTTCATTGCCTATAGAGTTCAATCCACAAACCGTTTAGAACTCTTTTTATAGTACATAACGCATAATTTGCCATACTAATCAATTATGCCTTTTTGGTCCGATTTTCAACATTTAGTTTTCTTTTAGGCGTTTTAACAAACACCTTATAGGCATCATTATGTAGAATTCATTATCAAGCTCACGACTAACTAATTAGCCAAATGTAAACAATTTTTTTTGCAAGTTCATTATATCTGGTATGCCTAATAACATCTAGATTCACTTCAAGTGATTCAATAACACTTGTTTTACAATCAGATTCCTAGTGTTCTTGTCATTCCACAAAACCCATTTTACACTTAGATGGGTGACCATGAATTTCACAATGACTAGGGTTTACTCCTAGACATAAATTCATTCCTAATTTCGTTCAAACTTTGATCATGCAAGCTTAGATTTCGATTCCATGTTTTCACCTAGAACTCAAGGTGAAACTAAATAGCAAAATTAGGCATACCTTATGATCCTTTCATGACGGTGATCACTATTCTGAGTTTGGATTTCGATTTGGAGCCGATTTACCCTCTCAATTTGGTGAAAATGCAAGAACTAGGGTTCATGAGGGAGCTTTGGTCGCCCCCTGTGTTTCTTCGACCAGACACACACACCAAGTGTGTGTTTTGATTTATTAATTTTATTTAATAAAAACCATTTTCAATCTTAATACTCTTGGCCCCCCAACTATTCTCAAGTTTTTATTTTAGGGTGTTTTAATTCAAAAATCATATTACTACAAGGCTTGTAACTAACTAGGTTATTTTATTCCTAGTTAGTTTATTTTGTTTATTACCTATTTTAAATTTTTAAATATAAAATTTATGTTTTCGAGGTGTTACACGATCCTTGATCAAAACCCGGTTTTACCGGCAATTTCACCGTCGTGCCTACTGGCGAGTGGGTAACCGGGTTTTTCCCATAATTGGTGGTGGACTCGGGTTACACTCAAAGTACTCCGTTTGATCCAGTGGGTGTCCCGAGAGTGCTCGGGATTGATTCTGTTAGCCGTTAGAAAAAAGATTATTTTTATGCAATGATTGTAAGTATAATTAATTGACAATATCTACATGTAAGGGAGTACACACACTTACCACTTAAAGTTGGCTTTTAAGCCATTTTTATTGTCTAGACCAACAAGGTAAGGTATGTTAGGTAATTCGCATACATATATAAGATGGAAAGTCTTATAAAGGAAAAGTAGTAATTGGAACGTTTCATACTTTCACCCACTCATGCGTCTTGTTACACATTATTTTCGTCATGAGAAAAGTAGTTCTAACATTTCATTCTTTCAACCACCCATGTGCCTCTTGTTACACATTATTTTCGTCATGCATGTGTTTTAACTCTCACGAGTCTCATGAAAACACTGGAATGCATTAAAATGAATGCGTTATGTTAAGCAAAGCGAAAATAGTTGTGAACTAAGTTGTAAATAAGGGTATGAACGAACGGAGCCCTGCTCGTGAGCTGCTCGTAATAGGCTCACTAAACGTCTTAATCAAGTGAAGTTTAAACGAGCTTGAACCATTTGCATTTGATATATTTGGTTTTCTTGTGTTTGATGATGTGAAGTTACTTAGTCGAGTCCAACGGATTATGCATAGTAATATTATGAGCTCAACATCCATGAATTTAGTTTTAAAAAAAAAACTTAGTTTTGGTACCTAAAAAGGGCTTGCCAGCTTGTTGTTCGTTTGCTTTCCATTTCAATGTATCGATTCATATTATCATATAGCTAATGCATATTAAATATTATACAAATAACTAAGTTATGCATGTTAGTTTATATGTAAAGGGAAAAGTTACTATACAAATAAACTTAACGTACTAAACATACGAATTGCATGAAAATGACAAAAGGAGGCGGTGACATTTTTGTAATTATCAGAAACTATCAAAATTACTCTTGTATAGTAATTTTGATATTTTGTAGAGTAATTTTGTAAAATGTTCATGTAGAGTAATTTTGGTCTTGTAGGGTAATTATACACTACCCCCCCCCCCCCCCCCCTAAAAAAACTGTAGAGTAATTTTGATCTTTTGTAGAGTAATTTTGGTCTTGTAGAGTAATTATCAAAATTACACTAACCCCCCCACCCCCAAAAACCTAACCCTCCCCCCCCCCCCCCCCCCCCCCCCCCATAAAAAAACTGTAGAGTAATTATGATATTTTGTAGAATAATTTTAGTCTTGTAGGGTAAGTATCAAAATTAGACTACCCCCACCCCCCAAAAACCTAACCCTCCCACCCAAACTAAAAGCTAACAACTAAACCATAAAGCTAAACCCCATTAACTAAATGCTAACAAAATTACTCTACAAGATCAAAATTACTTTATAGGATCATTTTACAAAATTACTCTACAAAAGATCAAAATTACTCTATAGGATCATTTTACAAAATTACTCTACAAGATCAAAATTACTCTACATGATCATTTGTAGAGTAATTTTGAATTGTATGTTGTTTGATAAACTTGCAGGGTAATTTTGATTCACTTGTAAAAGTAATTTTGATGCAGAGTAATTTTGATACACTTATAGAGTAATTTTGATAATTACCCTACAAGAACAAAATTACTTTACAAGAACATTTTACAGAATTACTCTACAAAAGATAAATTACTTTACAAGAGTAATTTTCATAATTACTCATAATTACAATATACACACACATGCATAAAAATATAACCAAATAAATAACAAACTTGTTGAGCTCATGCTGAACTCTAGTTAAAAAAATATTAACAAGTCGAGCTTGAGTTTAGATATGAAGCTTGACTCGACTCAAATTACAAGTTTATACTCCTACGTGTAAAGTAGCGAGAGAACTTGGACGCACATTTTAAGCAAATTTCAATATTTAAATAATTAAGAAAACAGTAAAACCGAAAACAAAAATATATATAAAATTGAATTTTATTTTTCTGTAACAGACTTAGTTAACATGTATTATTTTCATTTATTGTATTTGAAGAACTCCAAAATGATCAGTTATGCATGAATAGTCAAGTAGCTGAAGAATTTCCTAAGGCTGTAGGGTGTGGGGGTGCCACCCCCGCCACCTCAGCATGTATAGCGCCCATATGTGCTCCATCACCACACCCTCTAAGTGAAGGGGGGGCGCCATCTTCCATTCGCCACCATGGTAGCGCCAAGTTTGAAATGTTCAGGTGGGGCCCACTAGTTTTAGTCCAATCAATTTTTTTTTTAATTTTGTTCAAGTGGGGCTCCATTCACACCTTCCAAATTAAAGAGGGGCTCCATGGCTGACATGGATCCTACAAGGCTTGATAAAGCCTCTATGGGGCTCCAACCACACCCTCCAGCCTAAACGATCATTTATGCAAAACATCCCAATACTTCCCCATTTCCCATGTTGTTTTTACTTCCAAGACTCCATTCCTCTTATTTGATTCATGTGATACTCCATTCCTCCATTCCTCTTATTGGCTCATTATTCACCAACACCAACCAAAACGCTCTCTTCTTCTCTCCCTCATCACCATCCACGGCCTCCACCCTCCATTTTTAAACACACAAGCACTACAATCAAGCATCCATTCATCCATTTTGAGGTGCATTTAGAAGGCTTGGAGCATAACTTGGAACTTGCATCTCAAAATCCAAGAAAACCATCATCTCAAACTCTTGTTTAGCATTGTCTAGCGGTATACTCTAGTTCCTTAACTTTGTTTTGCTTAGAAAGTGTCTAAAAAGTGCAAGTTTGTGTCACTGAGATGTTTTCATACGATTTTCTTAAAACAAGTGTTTACATGGACACCTATACCGTGACGAACTAAGACAATACCGCCCGAACAACATCGTTACTGGTATTAGTTTTTTTCGATCTATGTAAAAACATGTGTCAATTTACCTTTTATAAAAGGTAATTTTTCCGATGCAACGCCCGTCATGTAGTGCCCCATACCGCCGCAATGTATCAATACCCTTCTGGGTATACTACGGCTATATTTTTTGCGTCACCGTAAGGTCTTTTTTTCCGCCGCAACGCGCAGGGACGTCTGCTAGTATATTTGTAAACTTTACTTTTCGAAAATGAAATTTAATATACTAGATTAGCAAGTCTTGTGTTCAAGGTTTTAACATAGTCATTGTTAGTTATAATCATCATCATTTTACAAATGACGTGACAACTTATGTACTTAGTATTTTTCATACAAATATACACACTTTCATACCAAATTTGCCATTTTCAACATGTTGATCTATTTATCATCCTAAGTCATCAATATGGTTATTAATAAGTATATTCATGTTATTTTTAGGTTACAACAAGCATCGAACAAGATTCACCATGCACTTTGTGAAATTAGGGTTTTTAAACATCCTTGAAAACTAACAATTTTACACAGCATACACATATACATATGGCCATATAAACACACACACACATACATATATATATAGAAAAAGTGTATTGTACAAAATGCCATAACGTATGCTACGTACGCGATGTGAAATTGCATGTTATAAAACAGCATGAATGAAATCGCATGTTGGTAATTCTGATGAAATCGCATGTTAAAAAACCAACATGTGAAATTGTTACAAAAAACTAACATGCGATTTCAACGTTAGATGAAGATCTGAGGGCTGAGGTTATCGCGTACGCAATGGGCATAAGCCATTTTGTACGTTAATTGGCCTATATATATATATATATATAGAGAGAGAGAGAATGTACTGTACAATATCCCTTAACGTACGCTACGTACACGATGTGAAATCACATGTTATAAAATAGCATAGATGAAATCGTATGTCATAATTTTGATGAAATCGCATGTTGGTTTTTGTAACAATTTCGCATGTGATAATTTTGATGAAATCGCATGTTGGTTTTTTGTAACAATTTCGCATGTGGTAATTTTGATGAATTCGCTAGTTAAAAAACCAACATGCGAAATTGTTACAAAAAAACCAATATGCGATTTCAATGTGTGATGAAGATCTGACAGCTGAGATGAGCGCGTACATATTGTACGATAAGGGATATTGTACGTTAACCTAACCCTATATATATATATATATATATATATATATACATAGAGAATCCTGTACATTAATCTAGAGAAGCGTATTATAACACTATATATAACACTATATATAACACTATATAACACCATATAAACACCGTATAATACTATGTAACACCATATAACACTATGTAACACTATATAACACTATATAGCAAATATAACATTATATTTTGTCTGATAGCATGTCTATGATATATATATAGTGTTATATATAACACTATATTTTGTCTGATAGCACGTCTATGATAGATATATAGTGTTATATATTGTTATATAGTGTTACATAGTGTTATATGGTGTTACATAGTATTATACGGTGTTTATATGGTGTTATATAGTGTTATAATACACTTCTCACACTTCTGGATTAATGTACAAGATCCCTACCCTATATATATATATATATTCAAGAGCCATCAACCATTCTAAGATTATTCTAGCATGCTTCTCTATTATCTCATCTAACTCATACACATACTTAGGGTACCTAGAGCCATGGGTGTGTGTGAATTGTAAGTTTAAAGTGTGATAAAACCTTAAGTATGTGTATGTGTTAGATAAGATAATAGAGAGCATGCTAGAATGATGTTGGAATGGTTGATTTCTCTTGAATCTTTGTATTTGTATATATATATATATATATATATATATATATGTTTTGTCTTTTTATATACTTTTATTTTACTCCTCAACTTTTAGTATCGACACTCACAACCCTTTAAGTTTTTAAAGACTTTGGAATCGAGTTTTACATGTTTATTTTTATGTACGTGTGGGTATAAATTCAAGCAGATTTATGTTTTGACATAAATATTTCTCGGAAATGAGTCATGTGAAATATAATATCATATTATATTTCACATGACTCATTTCCGAGAAATATTAATATGTTCTTATGCTTATTATCATGTACGTTTTTTGTTGGTCTACGTTTTGATGTAAATTTTATTTTTTCCCGTAAATGAGTCGGGTCAAATATAATAGGTTTTCATACTTATTTTTTATGTACGTTTTCAGTTGTCCACGTTTTGACGTAAATTTTTTTTCGGAACGCCGCGGCAACGCGCGAGAGGCAATTTACTATTATATATATATATAGGTAGAGGATCATGTACATTAATTCAGAAGTGTGAGAAGTGTATTATAACACTATATAACACCATATAAACACCGTATAACACTATGTAACACCGTATAACACCATATAACACTATGTAACACTATATAACACTATATAACAAATATAAAACTATATTTTGTCTGATAGCATGTCTATGATAGATGTATAGTGTTATATATTGTTATATAGTGTTACATAGTGTTATATGGTGTTATACGGTGTTACATAGTGTGGGTGGGAGTTGGCTACAAAGTCTAATTTTCCTACAAAGTGTACAAAGTCATAAAACACCACAATTTTAACCATAAAACACACTCAAACCCCACAAATAATAAAGTGAATATTACTAAAACACCATATTTGTGGGTTTTGTGTTTTGTTTTGGATAATAAGGCTTTCATTTTCGAATGACTAACATTAGTGTGTTTTATGTTGATTATCATGTTGTGTTTTATATTCATAGTTCTATGATGGTGTGTTTGAAGTTTTTATGGACTGTTAGGGTTTGGATATTGTGTTTTAGTGATCATCACTCTGTTATTTGTGGGTTATGAGTGTGTTTTATGGCTGAAATTGTGGTGTTTTATGATTTTGTATCCAAATTTCCTAAAAAGTGTAAAAAGTCATAAAACACAATAATGTCGACCATAAAACACACCAAAAACCCACAAATAATATGATGAAGATTACTAAAACATCATGTATGTGGGTTTTGTGTTGTCTTTTAGATGTTAAGGCTCTGATTATGGAATGACAAATATTACTGTGTTTTATGTTGTTTAGCATTTTGTGTTTTATATTCATAGTTATACGATGGTGCGTTTGAAGTTTTTATGGACTATTAGAGTTTGAATATGGTGTTTTAGTAATATTCATTCTATTATTTGTGAGTTTTAGGTGTGTTTTATGCCTGAAATTATTGTGTTTTATGACTTTTTACCCTTTTTAGGAAACTTGGACTTTCTAGCCGAACCTCACCCTATATACGGTGTTTTTATGGTGTTATATAGTGTTATATATAGTGTTATAATACACTTCTAAATTAATGTACACTATCCCTACCCTATATATATAGGGTGAGGTTCTAGAGTGAACACTAGTGTATTTGTGAACTGAGTGAATAAATCATGACCATTGATTTACATCAACAAATCATAAAATACACTAGTGTATTTTCATCATCAAATCATGACCATTGATTTACACTTACGTATTAATAATCAAGAGCTAAGATTAGTTCACTAGTGTTCATAATCAAGGGGTTGTTCACAAATGAGCCTAACTCTATATATAGACACACATGGCCATATGTATGGGTGTATGTTGTGTAAAATTATTAGTTTTCAAGGATGTTTAAAAACCCTAATTTCACTAAGGGCATGGTGAATCTTGTTCGATGCTTGTTGTAACCTAAAAATTACATGAATATACTTATTAATGGTTATATTGATGCCTTAGGTTGATAAATAGATCAACATGTTGAAAATGACAAATTTGATATGTAAAGTGTGTATCGTTGTATGAAAGATACCAAGTTGTCATGTCATTTGTAAAATGATGATTATAACTAAAATGGACTATTTTAAAACCTTGAACACAAGACTTGGTAATCTGGTATATAAAATGTCCTTTTCGAAAAGTAAAGTTTACAAATATACTAGCAGGTGTTCACGTGCATTGTGGCGGAAAAATTACCTTACAGCGTTGAAAAAAAATATACACATAGTATGCGAAAAAAGGTATTGATACATTGTGGTGGAGTGTGGCACTACATGATGGGCGTTGCAGAGGGAAATTACCTTTTTAATCAAACATATAAATGGTAAATTACCATGTATTTTACATAGATTGAAAAAACGAATACCAATAGCGATGTTGTTCGGGCGGTATTGGTTTAATTCGTCAAGGAACAGGTACGGAACCGACACTTGATATAGCTTACAAGGGTTAGGATATAATAGGAAGTTTATTTGGGTAGGAAGCCTAGAAAGTAATCTTGACAATCCATTTATTTAATCAAGGGTTAAGATTAAATGAGTGAAATTGAAGGAGAAAAAAGAGACGCGTGAGTTTGTCTAGGGGCATTCTAGTCAATCCAAGGCAATAGTTGATCTCTCCTCCAATTCCCCCCCCCCCCCCCCCCCCCAACATTTTTTAAACGTTAATAACTCTTTTTCATACCACATTATATTTTTTTATAAAAATTGCACCAAAAAACGAGCGTTTTTTTATCTTTAAAACGAGTATACTATTGCTATATTTTTGATTTTTTTTTTCGAAAACCCAGTTGCGTAAAACGCAATGGAAAAAACCTAGTTGCGTAAAACGCAATGAAAAAAAAACCCTAAAAAAATGACACTTTTCTAAAACGCAATGCACCAAAAATACAAAGAAATGTCTTATTTGTAAAACGCAATGGCCAGAAAACACAAAAAATGTCTTATTTATAAAACGCAATAGCCTAAAACACAAAAGAAAATGTACTTTCTAAAACGCAATGGACTGAAAACACATAAAAATGTGTTTTACCTAAAACGCAATGCACCAAAAACACAAACAAATGTCTTATTTCTAAAACGCAATGGCCAGAAAACACTTAAAATGTATGTTTTCTAAAACGCAATGGACTGAAAACACATAAAAATGTGTTTTAACTAAACGCAATGCACCAAAAACCCAAAGAAATGTCTTATTTATAAAACGCAATGACAAGAAAACACTTAAAATGTCTCCTTTCTAAAACGCAATGACCTAAAAAAAACAAAAGAAAGTGTTCTCTCTAAAACGCAATAGACTAAAAACACCTAAAAATGTGCTTTACCTAAAACACAATGACTAAAAACACTTCAAAAATGTGTTTTTTTAAAATGCAATGGCCAGAAAACACATAAAAATGTCTTAGTTCTAAAACGCAATGGCCTAAAAACACCAAAGAAAGTGTCCTCTCTAAAATGCATTGTACCAGGACAATAGTTTTGTCTGTGAATTGTCTGAACCAGTAAGTATGAGATAAAAAATTGTCGACCTCAGCCAGGGGCTCTGCCCCTTGGACCCCGCCAGGGGCTGCCACCCTTGGACCCTGCTACCAGGGGCGCTGCCCCCGGACCCCCGCCAAGATCGTAAAACGCAATGACTAAATCAAAAACCCAGATCGTAAAAATGAAATTAAAGAATTTCTTACATGGATCGAAGCCGATTTCTTCAACGATTGAAGAAATTTGAATGATAGAAACACTTATCAGCGATCGAATCGAACGGATCGAGTGATTATCTTCAAAATCACGGGAAAAAATGAGATTTTGTATGAAATTAAACTGGGTTTTCTTCAGAAAAGCTGAAGAACACAATGATCCGGTGTTTGAATCATTGATTGGTGACGAAAATCGCACTATAATGTAGTGATTATTGAGACAATAAGTGAAGAAAAGGTTGAAGATGGTGGGTTTTGAAAATTGTGGGTTTTGAAGTTACTGGGGAGAAGAAGGAAGAAGAAAGGATACGATTGACTAAAATACCCTTTCTCTTTATTTTAAATTTTGCCACATGTCATAATCCTATTGCTTCCTATCTTTCCTAGGCAAAATAAACTTGCTATTTGATCCTCACCCTAGCTTACAATACCAAAAATTACTCTACTGAGAATGCAATTCCGTTTTCAGTGAACTTAATACTAGATGAATGTCGAGTAACCCATAAAAACGAATACCGGTACCGGTTGCGATGTTGTGTGGACGATAGCGTTTCGGTTCATCACCGTAAATAAAAAAATCAATTATGTTTGACCCGTTCGAACAAAACTTTTTTATAGACACGTAGGTAAAAATAAACACGTTGCAGCTGTATATTTGAAATTTTGTTACGCATTATATTATAGTATTAAAATGAAGAGAAAGGTAAATGACGTTAGTTTATAAAAAAAAAACTAAGTCATCAGACAGTTTTGATGGCATGTACGTTGTGATTCGACTACTTGTACATTATCATTCACAAATTGGTTTTGAACAAAGTTTATACCAAGATATAGTTGAAAATAAGCACGTGATAATGACATACTTGACTACTTGAGAGTCTATAAAACATAGTATCTTTAAAGTTATAACAGAAAAAAAAACATATGCTAAAAAACAAATAAAATATATCAAATAATAATAATAATAATAATTTAAATAAAAATATTTTACTAACTACGTTAAGATATGTGACAGGATGCTAGTTTAATGTGATATTGTACATATGAAAACAAACTTATCATAACAGTAACCAACAAACTTTTAAGTATTGATTTTTAACAGGAATTTATTGATTATACAATTTGATCTTTTAATGATTCTAAGTCCACATCTATGTATATTTTATTTTAGCGTTTCAAGTTCATTTGCTCACATGTTTTTACGATACGTGACTGTGGGCATTATTGATTATTTAATTTGAACTTTTAGTAATATTAAATTAAATTCTAAATTCGCATCTATGTTAATATGTCTTTTTACCACTCCAAGTTATTTACTCGCATGTTGTGAGGTACGTTACCGAAGGCATTGGATCGATATAGATTTAGTTCGTTACAGTACCGATACAATATATCCATTCGGTATAGAAATTAACATGTGATTTACATCGGCCATAAACGATCAAAACGAACATTGTACTGACACCGATGTTTGTTCGAACGGCTTCAGATTATCACGATGCAAGTACCAATATTCATTTATCATCGTTGACAGAGTTGCATAAATGAAAAATATTTGAAATCGGAAACCATAAAAATGAATCTGTGTATTGTACCGATGTTGTTCGGTACGGGACAGTAGCGATATAATGTTAGTTTTTGAAAGAGAAAACAATAAAATAAATACCGGTACTGAAACTGTTGTTCGTCTGTTTCAGTTATGTTCACTAGGGTAGCGACACGGTATACGTTATCAAATACGAAACCATAACAATGAATAGATATTGGTACCTATGTTGTTCGGTTTAGTTTGGTACGATATGGTAGCGATATGGTGTCAGGTTACCAAAAGTAAAAACAATAAAAATAGATATCGGTATCGATACAAATGTTGTTCAGTTGGTTTCTGTTCCGTTTGGTATGATTGTAGCACGACATTTTATTCCAATAAAACCTATATTGAAATGTTTAAAAAAACAAAGAACGCAAACGAACCAAACCAATATCAACATCAGTGTTGGTATCTATGTTCGTTTTTATTGTTTTCGATCGATATAAGGTTTTCTGTTTCAATTACAATAGCAAGTCTTGGTACTGTAACAAACCGAACCGAACTGATACTGACCGAATTCCCGCCGCGAAGCGGCAGGGGAATATCACTAGTTATTATGAATATTAAAATAACAATAATAAATTCAACAGATACATTTTACTATGGACAGTTTAATATGCGAAATGATGCTTGTTTGGTAAATGTCTATATGAAAAAAAAATTGAAATTGTATCAAAATCACTTGAAATCACTATTTGAAGGATATCTAGGGGTTTGAATTCAATTATAATTCATACTTTTGTTGATAGAAGAGCATACAAATGAAATCTACATTCCGATTTCCAATTTCCTTCTGATTCCATTCCATTTTATAAAACGAACACTATCTAAAGATTTTACTCGGCTCAAATACTTGGTACCTCGGTTGTAATATCTAGTTGTATGGATTACTTTGTAGCATTATGCCAACTTGAGTATCATATTTTAATGTTTTGGCTTGTTATGTTTCTGTATGATACAAATTCAGCTGGTTGACTTACATATACATCGACTTTGATTGTGTCTATGCAGATTGATTTGTGAGTTTTGATTACTGTTACTTTGTTCTGATACAGATTAAGGGGTCATACGTACATGAATTCTAGATCACCTGAAGTGGTAATGCAAAGGATTATGTTTGTGTAATAGAAGCTAAAATGGCACGGAAACATTTCAGTTTATCAACATTGTTTCTTGTTCTTTTGGCTGTTGGGTCATTTTTTGCAACATACAATTTGTTAACATTGGCAGTTCACTACAAAGTTGTGAATTCTCTAGGGATATCGAATGATCCTATTGTTGAGATGCATGATAATATGAAACGAGCAAGAGGTACCAAGGCATTATTCCATGTTGCACTGACAGCTGTAGATACTCCTTATATCAAATGGCAATGCCGAATCATGTATTATTGGTATAAAAAAACAAAAGATAAGGCAGGATCAGATATGGGAAAGTTCACCAGGATTCTGCATTCAGGCGAACCCGATAATCTGATGGATGAGATTCCAACCTTTGTTGTTGACCCCCTTCCATCTGGTTTGGATCGAGTAAGACCGAATCCTTATTCTTTTTCCATCCATTTATAATAGTTATTTTTGTGTAGGGAAGTTCTTACTAGATGTAGTAAAATGGATGGGTGAGACGGGTAATTTATTGGTAGGGGTTAAAGCAGGTCGAGTTTTCTTGGGTTGATTTTTGTAAGTTTCTATGAACATATGTGTGTGATATATGATTACGTATTTTTATAAGTTTTCGAAGGATAGAATCTTTTATACAAATTTATTTTTTTTATAAAAGATTCTATCCTTTGAGTTACTTTGTCTGTGGAATACGTCCCGTAAAATTGTCTAGAATTATAATTCTTTGCTTTTATGACATGGATTTCATTTGGTATACAGGGGTACATAGTTTTAAACAGACCTTGGGCCTTTGTGCAATGGCTGGAGAGGGCTACTATTGAAGAGGAGTTAGTATTCTTTCGCCAATCACATATTCCTAACTCATATTTTGTTCAACAAAATTTAACGACGATTTTGTTCCTTTGCAGATACATATTGATGGCAGAGCCTGACCACATATTTGTAAATCCACTGCCTAATTTGGCCCGTGGAGAATTTCCTGCTGGATTCCCATTTTCCTACATCGAGCCTGTCGATAACGAAAAAATAATTAGAAAATATTTTCCCAAGGAGAATGGGCCTGTAACCAATGTAGACCCAATTGGTAATTCTCCTGTTATTATAAGAAAGGTACTACCAAAATAATATGTTTTTTTGTTAAATTTAATGTTAAATATTACAGAAGTTATGTTATTTCTATAATACTCTTGGGCAAAAGTTTCAATCTGTTAAATTCCTTTTTAGCTAAATATTTTGATTTTACCCATTTGGCATGTTAGAGATTAAAGATACATATCTTGAATCAACTGCTCATAAGTTGAATTTATACAGGATCTACTTAAAAAAATTGCTCCCACTTGGATGAATGTTTCTTTAAGAATGAAGGATGATCCAGAGACAGATAAAAGTTTTGGATGGGTGCTAGAAATGTGAGTTAAGAGTTCAGACTATCCACTATCACAACCCAACCCAACCCAATCTTTTATTAAAATACAAATTTCTCTCTCTTTCATCTACACAACCCAACTCAATCCAACTTTTCACTCACATTCACAACCCAACCTACACCAATATTTTATTAAATAAATATAATTTATAATTATTCTTTATTACAATATTCTATATTGATAACAACTTAAATAATAGAAAAAGAAAAAAAATACATTATAATATTGAACAACCGTTTGCAATATTTGGTTGTTCCACCGATCCGGTCGAAACATTTAATTAATTTTTCCATTTTTAAATTGCATATGATTTTGTCTTTTTGTAATATGTGGCAACCGTTTGCAACCATAGTGGGTAGACTCATAAACTTCATTTACCCTTTTGCGTATTGTGTACTTAATTAGTATACAGTTTTGATTTTATTTTTGGCGTTTATGTCAGGTATGCATATGCTGTGGCCTCTTCTTTGCATGGTGTACGACACATTCTTCGGAAAGATTTTATGGTCCAGGTATATGCATCTAATATACCTCTACTGATAGTTCTGTATTTATCACGATTCATGAGTCTAACTTAACTATTACGTAGTATTAAAATTAACGTTTAGTACCACAAAAACTTAACTGTTCTCATTTCGCACAAAATGTTCCTCAACCCAGTTTAGTACATTAGGCCTTGGGTATACTTTAACGCTCCTTAATTCATTTTTCCCCATTTCACTATGCCTCACTCCAAGGAAATAGTTTAATCTCGTTAACTTCATCTAACCCTATTTTTTAGTGATTTTTGGTTTAAAAAGAAAAGAATAATTAATTCAATCTCCAAGGAAGTGATGTGCAATGCTGGTTAACATGTCATGTCACCGTTAACACTCCAAATGTTAGGGTACACCCCATGATCTTAGAATCCCTGATTTGTTTAATATACACAAACCTATGAACTTAATGGTAAACGTCAGTTACTAGCACAATCATCACACGTATGCGGGTTAGCTAGGTGATTTTTTGTTGGAAGGCCTTTTTGGATCGGATACCGTCTAAGGAGAATCTCGCCACTAGAGGCGTTTACTTACAAGATAACATGTGCGTCCGTTGTGGCTTACGTGAAGAAACGACTCATCATATTTTGTGGGACTGTTTTGTAGCAAAATCGGTTTGGTGGTCGGTTCTTGTTTGGTTGAAATTACCTTTCCCGTCTTTCGATCCCTCTTTGGAGCAACTTCTGGGCTTGGTGGAAAACAATAACGGATCAGCGGACTGGAAGAAGGCGGTCGGGCGGTGATTATGGTGACTTTTTGGGAGATTTGGAAGGCGAGAAACGATAAGCACTTCAATAATCATAATGTTCACTATAATAGAACGGCGGATATCATCAAAGAAAATTCTTTCTTTTGGATTACGAGTAGGTCGAAATTTTGTAATATCAATTGGGCTAGATGGTTAGACTTTAACATTCGTGACGCTATTTTGTAATCCTTCGAGTTCCAGCTTCTTGCTGGCCCAGTTTCTATATTTTGTTATATAGAAGTTTCGCAGTTAAAAAACAAGTTGATTTTTTGTTGGCATGGATACCCTGTAACATCACTTCATCAAAATCCGATCAGTGGTTTACAAGTGGTAACTACTCTTTAATGACTTTATTATACCAAAGTGGGGTGAGGGACTTTTTCTTACAAAATGAGAAAGTATGTTAGGTTTGGGTATTGGCCATAAAGTTAAATGCGTTCTTAAAACTTTTACTTCAATTTGTCAGCCTCCAATGGACTTGGAAACCGGCAAAAGGTTTATCATTCATTACACCTATGGATGTAACTATGACATGAAGGTAAGTTACTAATACATTTACTTATTAGCGGGTCGATTTGTTTTTTTTTTCCCTCAAGCATGTGGTCTTAGTGTTTTTCATTTGGAATATAGTTTTAAGTTGTTAATTTTCCATAGGGTGAGCCAACTTATGAAAAGATTGCAGAATGGCGGTTTAACAAGAGATTACATCTACGTGGACCTCCGCCAAGAAATCTACCTTTGCCCCCACCAGGGGTTCCCGAAAGTGTGGTAAGGATAGTTTTAGTTTATGTATTAACGGGTGATGGGGCGGGTATTACGTATTCCATACTCCATATTGTTTATTTAAGGTTGTATATTTTATTAACATTGGAAATCCACACGAGAAGATAAAGTAATTCCATATTTTGTTTTAAGATGTCATCTGGCGGACCTAAATTTTTTTTGTTAGGGGTGCGGATGAGGTGTTCAACCATATTTTCAAGGGGTGCGGTCGGGTTTTTTTGCCTAAAATATACACTAATTTTTTTTTCAAGGGGTGCGGCCGCCCACCCTGGCCAAAGGGTAGGTCCGCCGTCATCCGGGCTTTAAACCCTTCCGACCAGTGACCCACCAAAGCAATCGCTTCAATAATCAATGAAAACATGGTTTCTTTACTTTTCTGTGCAGGTGACTCTTGTAAAGATGGTGAATGAAGCTACAGCCAACATTCCAAATTGGGATACCACCGAATAACCAATTGATTTTAGTATACAAAAAAACAAGGGAGGATGAATTAAACGATAAATTCGTGCTTAAAATAGAAGTATCGAAAGTGAACTAAACGCCTTGAATCCGAGGAGCTAACACAAACACAAAATAAGATCATCCTTTTGTTCTCAATGAATGTAATCACATAACTTTTTGGTTGGTGACTTGCTTTTACTATGCTTATTAGAGATATGATATTTGTGTAGATTATCTTTATCTTTCACAGGTTTATAATGACTTTCTTGAAGAATCAATCTGAAAAGTGATTTTAATCTTATCATTTCTCTTTAAGGATCTCTTCACTGTTTTTATTCCAACTCTGATTCCATAGATTTGAAATTTTAAAATTAAATAAAAATATGTGAACCTTAGATGAATACTAGATCTAGTGGTGGAAATAGGATTATTTTCATACGTGCGGCAATTCTTTTAGTGTCGTTTATCTATCCCTAAATATTTGTTTTTCCTGTTTGGGTCGCGTCAGGTCAGTAATAAAAGGATAAAACCACTTTTCAGACAAAAATTTTCAAACCGAAGTGGCAAATTTGAAAGTGTAACCTAACTCATTGTGAAAACCAAAAAAATCAAAACCAAACGATTTTTAAAAACCCATAAACTGAATTTTCTGTTTTTGGTTTGGCTTGACTCTTGAGTCCAAGACCAACCCATGTGCCCCTAACCGGCGAAAGTGTCTCAGTAGAATTGTCTGTCGATGTTTGAAAAGTCTTGCAGGTGGATGGCGGTTAAAAAAGGTTTCACTCTCATTTTTTTTCATTAGAATAGTTTTTTAATTATTAAAATGGATGGGTTAGCGGTTTATAGATTTAGTTAAAATGGCTTATTTCTTTAGTATAAAATGGGCTTATGTTCCATCTACAATAGAGATATTCAACTGCAGTGTGTTCCCAATTCAGGTTTAATTGTTTACTCTAAGGCCACTCGGGGCGCCCCGTTATACCATCACCATCACGAGTTATAGCAAGTGATACACCACCGCCACTTCTTCTCATCACTCGTGGATTTGAGCACGTGTGGCCACCATCACGCGTGATTGTTTGAGGGAAATTGTTGGGTTGTGAGGGAAATTGTTGGGTTGTAACACCCCAAAAACGGGTTTAGTAATCAAGCCACGTTAATAGTGACGACGGGTAAAATACCGTTAGTGGTAAACATTAACCCAGTAAATATTAGGTTTTTAAATAAATAATCCTAATATTAACTAAAAGGTGAATAAAAGCTTTTAAGGAAACAAAATGGATAAAAGGCCCGAGTTAACGGGACCTAAAATAAACTTAGTCATAAATATTCCCGAACCCGCTAAGTTAACTAGAAATGTAAAACCTAGTTAATAAGTGGGAATATTATTGAAAGTAATCTAGGTTGTAACCTAATTAATAACTAACCAAACACGAGGGACCAAAGCCGGGTAACTTGAAAATGAATTATAAACTTAAAAATAAAACACAAACACACACACAAGAGTGTGTGTGCGTGTGTGAGGATCGACCAGGAAGAGCTTTAGGGAGCTCAAACCTTAACTTCAACAAATCCATCAAATTGAAGGTCAAATCTGGCCCAAATCGGATGCATGAACACATATTAATGATCACCAAGTTGTGGGGATCACAAGGTATGTTGAATCTTATGATTTAGTGATACTTTGAAATTATGATGAACAATCATAATCAAAATTCTGGAATGAATGTTGAATCTATGAGCGTTATTGTGATGAAATCCATGTTTAGGAACAACCCTAGTTAATAATTTGATAAACTAGTGTTGAAAAATAGAAATTTGATGATTACCCATATGTGTGCTAAGTGGGTTTTATGACAAGAAGATGAACACTTGAATTAGAGTGTTAAATTGATGAATATTGATGTTATGATACTAGTACTAAGTGTAGTTCATGAACACTAGACATGAAAGTTTGAATTTTGATGTTAATCTTGGTAAAAATAACTAGTTAGGAACTAGTTAGTAAATATGTAGAATTATGCACATTAGGTGTTTGTTAAAATGCCTAAATGAGAACTAAGTGTTGATAATGTGCCTAATTGAGTCTTGTGAACTTGATAGTGCAATCATATGTGTTAATTAATGATTTGACTTTCAAATAGTCAAACCGACCATTAATAAGATCAAATGGTAATTGTGATAGAAAATATGTAAGATGGAATAGTCATAATTAATGATGACTAATATAACCGTCTTACGAATTATGATGATAGTTTGACGCTTGACAAGCTAGGTGGAGGCTTGGAAAGGAAGCGGGTCAAACGAAGCAAGTATGAAGGAAAAGCGTAATTCGGATGCAAGGTAAGTATAGCTTACACTAGTCTTACATTGTGGAATATTTTCTTATCATATAAGTTATGAATGAGATATCTAAACAATTGAAATATGATGTTCCGTCGGGTAGTCGAACGGAACAAGAAAATTCAAAGATGAAAGAAACCATAATAATGGTTAAAAAGAAGTAAATCGATAATTTGGTCATATTATGTCGAAAGCAATAAACAGTTTATAAGTAAAATGACCGTACGATGTTAAACGGAACGAGTCATGTAGATGGGATGATAATAAATATCATCTCGCATAGATAAACGACCATTTCGGCCAAACGGGTCAAAAGGTGTAGACATCACCTTTTGACAATATTGACTAATGATTCTTTTGTCGAGTTATATGCTTATAGGAATAGATATCCAATGGATATTCGTATCGTTCTAAATTAGCGAATATAAAGCAAGGTATTAAACCGGGTTAACAAGTTGACCCTGGGCCAGGTATGTATAATAGATCAACTCCTCATTTAGGATTTGGAGATCGATGAGATTTAGGCAAAGTAAAAAGAAACATTCGGTTACCTTAAAAGGCAAACCGAAGGATTTAAATTATAGACAGAGTGTCTTGAAAATAAGATTCGGTTAAAACGAGATTTTGGGTGTACATGGCTTAAGTAAACCCTTCGTTGTAAAAGAAGGGTTAAAAATGACCAAAACGCCCTTGTAAGCACAATTAAGCAAACAACTCTTAGAAGTTGCTTGAAAATGAGTTTTATAATCAAGTTAATACTTAGAATAAGTCTAATAGCGTAAGATGTAAATCCTTGGTCAAAAGACTCTATATGAGTCTTTGCCGTATATTGATAATGCGAAGGGTAAAACTCGGATTAGATAGATCGTCACATTAAAACCATCACAAATATAGATGTGATGGAAGGTCACTTGATAACTAATGTGGAAATAAAATGCTAGAAAGAAATGGGTGTGAGTTATGCGTAAAAGTTGCTTAAATGACCTTAACGGGTCAAAATAAGTACTTGAGCATAAGCGGGTTTAAAATGCGTAGGAAACCCGTGGTTTGAGCCAAATATGATAGACGATATAGAATTTAGGAGATTCACGAGAATTTGGGACCAAACAAATAAGTTTGTTTGATAAATACATTAATGGGTCCAAATGGGTAAATTCTAGTTTAAGCCGAAAGCTTAAAACTCTATAGATTTGTTATTCCGGAAGTCGGGTTTTAACTCCATATGATGGAGAATTAAATTACAATCATGTAGGAAGAAACGGTAGGTCAAACGGATAAGCGGTTTGAAAGATACGAAAGATTTCGTGTCAAAAACGGCAAAATGGAAGTAGCTGATGCAGAGTCCACCGTAATTTACGGTGATACCGTAAATTACGGTGGGGATTAAAAATGTTACGGTGGTTTGTTTCTGATTTACGGTGGAAGATTAATGTTTCAGGGGATACCGTAAATTACGGTACCCACCGTAATTTACGGTGGGCCCTGATCAAAATTGTATTTTTTTTTATTTATCAAGTTTCGCTTCCCGGACTCGTTTAGCCACATTTTAATCTCCGTATGACTAAAGCATTTCATGTGTATGAAATGTAGGTACATTTTGGATGCCGAAAGACGATCAAGCTCAACGAAGAACCGAACACGATAAATATACACGCTTCCGCACTTTGCCACGTTGTAAATTTTAAACAACGAATTTCGATCACGTTATGTAGAATAAATTATAATTTGTAAAAGTTTTAAGAAACTCGTATTTCCGATGTATATCTAATCATTAATTACATGATTATTTTCCCAAAATATACGTTAAACCTTGATTTATAAGAACGGGTGTTACATGGGTGTGGTGAGTGATGGGCATTTCCACTAAAATCCATCACTACTGATGGAATAAAGCTCAATGACGTGGCGGAACTTGATTGGATGTTGTGAGTGATGAGTGGGTGGTGAGTGATGGGCGCCCCTACCCCCCTAAACACGCTCATTTATTTTTTCAAACAACAACTCTAACTTGCACATACTAAAAATTGTGTAATATCTCCTCTATTTAATCCATTTCTCTAAACCTATCAAGCGATTGGTGGGTAATAATCGAGCTATAAATGTGTTAATCCCATTTAACTAAATTGGTTAAACACGTCAACCCAACACTACTCATCTAATTAAACAAATCAACCGAAGCCGTAGAGATTCTGGACCATAAGAAACTCATTGCTTCAAAAATATTACCCCTGGGCATTAACTGCGCAAAATAGGTCGTAAAGGTGGTGCGTTCTCCAACCAATTGGTTTTAAGAGTAGAGTAGAAAGTTATGTGTATTTGCCGGTAAAAAAAACAATTACAAATTATAGAATTCCGTAGTTAAGTAAGTATACTTGAATAATTGAAAGATGGGTAGCAAAGCAATCATCAGTCCCTAGAAAATACTGATCGGTACAATGCATCAAATATATATGTATAGATTAACTGACAAGTCAAAGCGTGTGAGACAAATCAAGCTGGATCCATGCAGTGGTCAAGCACATGGTGAAGTAGTCGTTCACAGTTCACACCACGCCAAACCGACGGCACCCATCACTGGGCCTTTTGACTTCCTCCACCATCATCTGTTCCAATCATTATGAAATATGTTTGTCAAAATCTAACAGTTTTAGACAAGTTTACCCTTTGTGAATACTCTCAACCATGGTTGCAAAAGTCGCTAGGCGCTTTCTAGTCGGTCGACCGGAGAGTTGAGAGTACTCGGTCTAGGGGGAGAGTACTAGGGGAGTATTCGGACATGTTAAATTATAAAGAAATTATTTTTTGGATATTAAATATATGTCAAATAACATAAATTTACTAATATTTATGTCAAAATATGTGAAAATCAGTGCCGTCTCCAAGAAATCTCGAAAGGTTTTGGGCCTGGAGCCACTAAAAATAAATCGGGCCCATATGATTTAAACACAATAATCATATATAAAAAAACTATAATATGACACTAATTGTTAAAACAATCATCAAAATAAAAGTATTGTACCAAAATGATCTAAATTTACCTACTTAAGCGAATCGTGCGACTCTCCTAACGTTTCTGGAATCAAAGCTTTCGATCAAGTCTTCGTAATCCATAGTCTCACATTATCCAAAATTTTCTAAAACAAAGTGCTGTCTTGGTTTTTTGAAAGTCACCTTTCCAGATTTTTTGGTAAATGCTTATGTTAATGATTTTTTGGTAAAAGATTTTTTTGGTAAAAGCTTATTTTATAATCATTTCGAATCATTAGACACTTTTATTTAATCATAACTATTCCAATCCAATACTAGACTTTTTACTTAATAAATCATGATGGATGTTTTTTTATATACACAAACAGTGAACCGAGCAAATACAACAATACTTATCATAACCTAATATCATATTATCATACTTCAATCAACACTCACATCGTTCAAACAAATCGAGCAAATACAACAATACTTCAACTGAACAGACGTGAAAACTTACTTCAACCGTCGGATTACCACGGCTATCGAAGATCTAACGAGCTTTAACAGCCTTGATCGTCGCCCGACCCGATTTGAATCTTTGAATTCTGATCGCTTTGTGTGTGCGCTGCTGCCTGTTACAATCTGTCGTCGCTTCGTACTGCTATTCTGGATTCCCGCTCATCACGTCAATCACAATTGAAGGGCCGATCGATTATAATAATTAGGTTAAATAAGTTGAGGCCCAATAACATACACATAGTATATGGATATTTTTTAAAAACTCTGGGCCCTCAAGAACTTTGGGTCTGGGTCCATTGCCCTACCTGCCCCTACTTATCACCGGGCCTGGTGAAAATGATATTCATTCTTTAATATGATAGGCATAGAAATAATGTTTTATTATTATTTAAGTCAAACTAGGCCCGAGTTGACATACTAGATCCAATTCTGACCGAGGTTAACCGCGTTTGACCGACTCCGAGTAATTAGGCGGAGTCGAAAAAAGTCGACTCGGCAGCCTACCTTGTAGGGACTACTCGGGGAGTACTCGGCCTTGGAAACCTTGTTTTACAACCATCCAAATAAGTGAATAACCATAGGCTTTGCAAGGGCAAAAATGTAAAATGACATGCGTTATAGTCTGTCGGCAAACGTGGTACAAAAGCTCTGTAGCGTGCAACAAATGTTATCAAGTTGTTTCATGCATTTCGGCAAAGTGAAGCTAGTGGAATTCAGATATTTTTTAGAGTTAATTACTGTTTTCGTCTATTAGTTTAAAAATTGCGATTTCAGTCCCTGTGGTTTCACTTTCGTAACCATTTCAGTCCCTGTACTTATAGAATAAATGGATTGAAATGGTTACGAAAGTGAAACCACATGGACTGAAATGGTTACGAAAGTGAAACCACGGGGACTGAAATAGTAATTTTTAAACTGATGGACTGAAATAGTGATTTTTGACAAACCACAAGGACGAAAACAATAATTAACTCTATTTTTTATTCATAACTTTTATTGTTTACATATTCTTAAGTTATTAGAGTAAACTTAATTTTGTAAATATGTTAAAATAGATTAACTTATATGATAACGTGTTTAGTTTTATGTTGATGTACTGTTACTCTACTAACATCCCATACAAATAACGCTAACAATCAATCATTTAATTATTTAAAATGTAGCTTTTGAAAGTTTTATGGTAGAACTACTATTCGATTTTATTTAAATCGTATAAATAAGTTTTCCTATCCACTTGGCTTTTTGCGAATATACAACATATTAGGGGTGTGTGGTTCGGTTAAATTTTACCCTTAATCATAACCATAAAAGAACTTTGGTTATGGTTAAATTTCGGATAACTAATCAAGCCAAGTTTAAAATAAAATTTGAAGTAAATGAAGACGAAAGTTCGGTTACAACATTGACACATGTAGCATAACCAAACGTATTCTAAATTCTCAGTGTTTATAGTTACAACATTGACGCATACTCTCAATCCGCATATAGTCATATACATATATTCATCTCAACGTAAGCGTGTTATTATTCTTTTTAGTTCGGTTCGGTTCGGTTCGGTTAATGTTCGGTTATCGGACATCTTAACCATAACTCTAACCAATTAATCAGTTAATCAAATAATCTTAACCATAACCGTCGGTATCAATTAATTCAGATCAGTTGTGGTTCTATTCAGTTAATTTTGATTAACGGTTAATGTTTGTTCATCAATAGATGCTATCATGGGCGGAGCTTAGTGTGGGCCAAAGTGCCCCCCCCCCCCCCTATTTTTTCGCTTTGTAATGTAAATTTGACTGAAAAGTCGGAAAATTTCTATGTATAAAGTATGTCTCTCCCTATTTAATAGGTTAAGCTCCATCACTAAGTAGTATCAAGAATCTTAGGGGCTGTTTGGTAGCCTCTAAATGGTCATTAAGAGGCTACCTTTTAATGGAACCATTAAGAATTTTACCAATGAGAAGGTAGAAAAATGTGACATGTGATGATTTATCATTCAGAGGTTACCTCTTAACCATTCAGACTTGAGGTTACCTCTTATTCATTCAGATGTTTTAAACCATTAAGAGGTAGCATCTGAATGGTTATTAAGAGGCTACCAAACAGCCCCTTAGCCAATTTTAGATGTTAAAATGTAGTGGGTAACTGCCACCAACTTCAGACTTTTAAGTTCTTTTAGCCATAAACTTTTGGCATAGGGCACATGAGGATGCAGATAACTTCAGACTTTTATTCTTTACCTCTTAGACTAAGCGGTATGGGGCCGGCTGAGGCCCGGCTTGGCCCGGCGCCGGTCCCCCACACCGCCCCCCACAGGCCCGGCTCGTCCTTTCCGTCACCCAGCAGCCGAACTCGACGGGCTCTTCTCCTCTCTCCTAACACACACACATCTATACATACATACATATATATATATAAAGGGGTTCCTTCCCCACCCCTAGGTCCATCCCCTCCAAGCCGAGCCTACGTGGCGCTGACGTGGCGTCCCATCCCCTTGGGGATGGGGCTCTCCATACCCACTAGTCTTAAGCATATACATTATTAATTTGAATCAAATAACGTGTTTAAGGCATATACATTATTAATTTAAATCTTAAAAATATATGTATATAATGAATTTATATACTATAAATAAGTAATTTTTCTATGTATATAGTATAGTACTATATGCTTTGGGTACTTTTCAAAAAAAAAAAAAAAGTTGAAATTTTAGTTTTAACTTAAATCTTTAAATCTTTTACAATTTTAACTTTACAAAATTGTAACTTTTACTTAAAGTCAAATTTTTTCTTATTTTACAATTTAACTTCACAATTTTTTACATTCAACTTTGTTCTCTTATAGCTTTCATCTTTCGCAATTTTTCATTTTAGGTTTCGTATTAAATTTTGTGAGTTACCACAGAGCAACGTGTGTGTTATTCAACGTTTTTACGTTTCGTTCATAATTTTACGAGTTAACACGGCGTAACGTCCATGTGTAGTTCAAGGTTTTACATCTATTGTTTTTCATTTCATAGGTTTGTCGCAACGCGTGAGTCATTGATCAACTTTGTTATTTTTTTTATATGTTTTGTCTTTCGGTTTTTTGCAATTTTAACCTCACAAACATTTTTACTTTCAACTTTGGTCTCCTATACTTTTCATCCATCCCAAATTTTCGTTTACGTTTCGTACTACATTATGCGAGTTAACATGGCGCAGCATGCGTGTGTGATTCAACCTTTATACGTTTTGTTCATAATTTTGCGAGTTAACACAACGCAACGCCCATGTGTTGTTCAATGTTTTTAGGTCTATTTTTCTCATTTGACAGGTTCATCGCAACACATGGGTCCTAGGTCGACTTAGTTATTTTTTTAAATGTTCTACATTTCTGTTCATCGCTTCGTTTTAACACGCCACAACTTCAGCGTTGATGGTTGCTGACGGTTATGTGGCATTGGTGCTATTTGACATGCTTTTACGCCCCCGCCGCAACGCGCGGGTGCTTAATTCTAGTTAATAATAAAGGTGTAAGTTTCCACATATCATTATGTATATTTGTACATTTTAATATATAAAAATCAAACCATTAAAGTTAAAGAAAATGTTATTTCGTTAAAGTTTATAAAAACATAAATATTCATGTATATTAAAACTTTAATAAATTTAATAAACATATATGAACGAGTTTTCAGCAATCGTTCGTTGCGGCGGGGCCGTCAAACCAAACAAAAAATAGGCGTAAAAGCGTTGAACCAAGCATGCGTTGCGGGGTGTTAACTCCCGAAATTTAGAATGAAACGTAAAATATTATCGTAGAAAAGGAATAAGTAAGTTCGCGCGCTGCGGCGATGATCTAGTATCAAAACAAGTGACGCCAACAAGAAGATACCAAGTATCAAAACGTTAATAAAAAGAGCACAGTAACAGTAAAAGTATATTAAAATAACCAAGTTTTTGTGAAAGCATTTCTAAAGAAACAACTATTAACCATATTTCTTAATTATTATCCTAGAATAAACATATAAATTCTAAATCCGAAGGATTTAGGGTGTTTAAGTAGCATGAGGGATTAATTCTGTCATCGATATAATTTAGATGGTTTATGTTAAAAATTTTAAAAATAAAAAAGAAAATGAAACCTTACAAAAAAAAAAAAAAAAGTTTAGTTACAAAATTATAAGAATGAAACTTTACAAACCAAATTAAAAGTTCAGTGCCAAAATGAAAATAAACAAAAGTATACTATTCCTTAAAATACTTTTTAAATAAGCGTATTATAATATCTATTAAAATTAAAAATAAAAATCGTAAAAGATTTAGAAATAATAAATAAGCGGAAAAACGAATATAGCCCAACCTACCGGCCCGTCCCCAAGGTTCTTCATCCGTGAGGAGAAATATGTTTGCCAATAACACCCGCAGACAAACCCAAACAATACGATGTTTGTGAGTTGGTCATCCTTCGGGGGCCGTATCAACGGACAACGTCCACAAGGATTAGAAATGCTGAGAAAGGATGTTCATAAGTAAGTTTTAAACTAGCAGTAACACCCACGCGTGTTGCGGCGTGGGTACATCATAAACATCGAATCGATTAGTCCAAACGTTATGTGTTAACCATATGAAAATATGCGTTTTGACTCATCCAATTGAACTCAATGTAACCTATATAGGCATTGCGATTGAATCAAAACTTAAAGTAAATCGGGTTTATAACATACAATCATGACGTATTATATGTAGCCCGATTCGTACATAGAAAACGTAACGGGTATAAACTAAAAAAACTGACATGTGTATGTGACCCGGTTCGTACATAGAAAACGTAACGAGTATAAATATAACAACCCTCGAAAACACCCTAATATACCCCGTATACATAACGGAACCCGTATAACATTATTTTTCTTAAAAATCAAATAAAATAATGATTTTATGGTTCTCGCGGGCCGTGACGGACACACCCATGTGTCTCGCTGAGCGCAACGTCCTCAAGTTTGGCGAACACCCCTGGTGCCACGTGTCCCAACGTGTGGCGAGTCTATGTTGCAACTCGGCAACCCTAGCTGTAGCTATGGTGCCTCTCGCGGGGCGCGACTAAAACAAGGAAAAGAGGTCGCGGGGCGCGACAGACCCCGAATTCACCTATAAACACTTTCAATCTCGCTCAATTCTCTTTCTCTCTTTATACATATAGTGCGAAAATACCAGATATAATACCCCTTAAAACACGAAGCTCAGCCCCGTGGTAAGTATTTTAACCCCTATCATTAATTCGTTACCCTACCCAATTGATTTAGGACCCACCAACGCATGTCGAGGCTCTGCCTGACTAAGTTCGTTGGGGTTCTGTCTCATGTTGTATGGCTAATGTGATTTGGGTTATCTTACTAACACGCGTGCATTGTATGTTTTCGATAGAAACTCAACAAAATAATCAAGAAATATTACCAGGAAGCCCGTAGAAATACCTAAGTTTACAATGTGAGTTCATTCTCTTTTTCTCACCGTTTGTGAGCCATTATTTCAAATGTTTTACAAAATCCTAAATTGTTTATCAGTTTTAATTACAGTGATTAAGTCTTTGTATTCTACAATTGTTGTCGGTATTATGGGGTTTGTATACACTACTTGATAACCTTCACAATTGGGCACATGTATCCAATGTGTGATATGACCATAGTCACGGATCCGTCGAGTGCAAGTACTGAACGAGTAATTGGGTAGATATAAACATTGTAATCGCTCTTAATACTGTAAAGGTATATAAGCTTATTTCATTAAACTGGGATGCACTCGCCAGTATTTCATGCTGATAAAATATTTTTAAAACGCGTTTCAGGTAACTTAATGTGAAGCTGTAAGAAGCCAGCTATGGAGGACTGAAGGGTTAAAGAAAGTGGCTATAAAAGTTACCTAAATAAAAGAAGTTTATGTTTTCAATAATTAGGGTTTATCCCTATAAAGATGTTATGAATGAAACATGGGTGTTATCCCATTTATTTATTATAAAAGTTTGATGTTTTGAAACTCTGAAATTTATTTTCTAATTACAATCCTGATGTCTCATTTCCGCTGCCAAATTAATAAACACCGATACCACCAGCTATGCTCGCGGCTCCCGCTCTCGGGGTGGGGTCGGAGGCTGCGAAAATAAAAGAAAAAACTGACACGTGTAATCAAAAGAGATTAATTAGTGCTTTTGAAAAAGAAAAAGAGGAAACCACAGTTTGACTCCACTTGGTTCGAAACAAAATTTCGAAACATCCATAAAATAACCACGAAAGCATATTATATTTGACCTGACTCGTTTCCCAAAAACGTTTACATCGAATCGTAGACTAAGTCTAATTTATACCAAAACGTACATAAAAATATGCACGTAAAAATGTTTTTTTTAAAGAAAACCTATTATATCTGAGCTGACTCGTTTCTGAAAAAAGTTTACGTCAAAACGTAGAGCAAATCAAATTTATATCGACACGTACACAAAAATGATTTTTGTTTTTTAAGTAAAGGAAGTATCGGCTAAACTCGGAACAAATTATTAGTAAAAAACTTAATATGTTAAAAACGTTCGTAAAACAGTGCCAAGTAGCACCAATGCCACATCACAGTCAACGACCACCAACATCAGAAAAAACTAGTAAAAATAAAAAAAATAAAAATAACACCAAACGAAAAAGCAAACGTAAAAATATGTACGCTCGTTGCGGCGTGTTAGTGCGAAGAAATTAGACCGAAATGTATAAATGTAGAAAAAAGTAACTAATTCGATCTACGACCCACACGTTGCTACAAATCGATCAAACGGGGAAAAATTAACGAGTTGCGACGGACCTGTCAAACGGAAAAAATAGACGAAAAAACGTTGAACCCCACACGTACGTTGTGGCGTGTTAACTCGCAAATTTAAAATGAAATGTAAAACGAAAAACTTGCGAAAGATGAAAAGTATGGTGAACAAGAAAATAAAAAAAGTGTTATGATTAAATTGAAAAAATAAAAAACTTCGGGTGAAAAGTAAAAAAAAATCAATGGGGATAAAATACAAAAAGTTGAAAACCATTGGGTTTGAAGTGATGAATCAATTTTTTTAAAACTCCATATGCATGTGTTACAACACTATAAAGCATTACAATGTTAGTAACTTATAGTATGATAATAAGTATATAAAATGTCACACCCCCGAAATATCACACGCGGATTTCATCGCGAGGCGTGTGACGTATCTAGCCACTAATCACATTGAACTAACAGCAAAATAATAAACGCATAATCTTATTTAATATGAAAAGTGCATTTCAAAACGTCTGATTTAAACAAGTATACGTTCAGCGGAAGCAATTGAAATTGTTCTAAGCATTTGATACCAAAGTGTTTATAAAACATAGCATAACATTAAACGTTTCAATAAGCACCACGACCCATGACACCTCTAGCTCCTCAGATTGCAAGCTCCAATCCGTAGGTGTATCTAACGACCTGCAAGCATGCAGAAAAATGTGTCAACATAAAGTTGGCGAGCTCATAGTTTTGTTTTACGTAAATCCAGTTAGTGTTTAGTTTAAAGACATGTTACGAATAATAAACTCGATACCGATTGATTGTTCTGTTTTTGGTGCCCTCATCAATGTCTATCATCATTGATTAAAGTGTTTAAGGTCATTAGTTCACGCCCGGCTCCCAGCACGGTGTGAGGTTTGTCAGGCCTAATAGCGCTATCAACTAATACCCTACCGCCTCCCATGCAAATAGCTCGGTACGTAAGTAGGGACTTTCGTGATAGAGTTAAGTTTATTAACTAACATCGAAATTAAACCAAGACATTTAAAAGTATTCCTCCCAAGGATATTAGTTTGTTTGTCCCCCCCCCCCCCCGGGGACGCATGCTTGTGAGAAAAGTAGTGAACTCACCTTAGTTTGCTCGGTAATGTTAACGTGCTTTACGCTTTAAGTAGTGTTAGGTCCGTTACACACGACCTAATGTACGTTAAATGTAAGTATGTATACAAGTAGAGTTTTGCAATACCCTATGAATCCAAACAACCCGGTATTTAATGTGGTCAAGTTCACAATTTTTCATACAGTAACACATGCATTATATTGTATGTGTATTGCATATATAGTTCAGACAATACATAGTTCGGGACATGCTAATTCAGAATATATTGTTTTCTTTCACCCAAATATCATCAATAATCATTCAGCACTTATCATTACTTTCACTTAAATTCGGACATCACAATATAATCGGACACACTAATATAAATCAAGTCCTCACCTTATTTATCCTATCACATAATCGGACCAATTAAACACCCAAGCCCGTTCGACCCACATCCTTCACTTATAAGTACTGAATATGTTTGGTTGGCAAACTCTGATATATATATCAAATACAGACATACCTTTTGTTTCCAAACCAAATTCGGACATCCCTCTTACCTTATCTACTATGTGTGGACAACTTAAAAGGACTAAACTTGGATTAAATAAGTAACTTCGGACCATGTGGTTAAATTCGGACCATGTTATTCAATAAGTAAATTCGGACCTTGTTATTCAATAAGTCCTGATCACACACAAACATAAAAGTTCGGGCCCTCATATATATCAACAAATACGAACATGGCATGATACACAAATACGGACTCGAAATTACAACTTCGGACTTGGCCCAAAAGTGATAAACTCGGACAACCATGTAGGATAAACTCGGATCTATCATATCACTAACAAACTCGGACATCATCATTATAATCAAATAAGTTCGGACCCTGTATTTTAACAAGTTCGGACAAACATATCATTTTCACAAATCCAGACTTTGTGACTTCACAAAGTTGGATAATTAAAAAACGCACAGTTACACAAATTCATGAAGAAATAGAGCAGTTTTTCTACGTAACCATCAATATTCTATGATCCAAATCCCTACTCACGACAATGTAATCAATCTCATCAGTAGTTTAGCATTCCTAACATGTAAATGGCATCACTAATAATCAAAAAACAGTTCCATATTCATCAAGTATGCTCAATTATACACAATCAATTGTTTGGATTATCTAGGGTTTGTTTAAATTTAAAGAACAAGTTATCAACACATACATAAACACATACCTTAGATGGATTTAGGGTTTTCCCTAGAAAGGTTGAAGAGATCGAGATTGAGGATTGAGAATTGTGTTGCAAAGCCAAAATGGTTAGAGAAATGATTAGAGATGGTAAACTACCGTACCGTGATTTTGAGAGGTTTTAGGGTTAGGAGTAGTTTATTCAAGTTTCAAAATACTCTAAACACCCCCTAACTATACAACTTTCACACAAGGTGTCACGGCCCCCGACCCGGTTTTACCCGGTTCCGAAGCCGCGGGACAGAAACCCGTGGTATTGGTGTTTATTTTGGCAGCGGAAATTTTAATAGGATCTTTTAAACTGAAAATGCCCAATTATTTTATTTCACATTTTGGGACAAACCCCATAATTTACAATAAAGGAATTTCACTGGGAAATTCCCTGTTTACAAAAACATGTTTATTTATTTTACTGAGCCACTTTATCCAAGCTGGGAGTGCTACGCGGCACTTTTCCTGGTTCACAGTAAATCACCTGAAACATGTGTAAAAAGATTTTATCAGCGGGGAAATACTGGCGAGTCACTCAATTGTACAAAAACGACACATTGTTATCATTTACAGCATTAAGAGGTTTCACATTATTAATTAGTTGGTTCAGTTGTCACTCGACCGTATCTATGACCGTGGACATATCACTAAATTAGGCTCGCCCACCTAACGTGATAAATCATTAGTAGTAATGTGCACAAAACCCCCACATACTGCCAGTAATTAAAGATTAGCAAAGACTTAATCACTGCAAAGTATAACTGGAAAACATTTAGGGTTTTACAAAGCAATTTGATAAAATAGAATGACTCACATTGCAAGTTTAGTTGGACAGGGTTTGGCCTACTGATTAAGCTTGATAACCTAGTTAAATAACAATGCACACGAAACTAGGTTAGTAACTTAATACAACATTTACGATAACTCACGAAATCAAAACCCTCACGACGAATGACAAAGTATAGCCCGAATTCAGGCAGCACTTAAACATCCATCTGATCGGTTTCAATCGATCGGACATTGTATCGTAGCAGTGATCGTGTTAATACCCCGTAATCGTAGCAGCGTTTTCCTACTTCGAACGTAACTTTTAAGCAGAAAGAAAGTGATTTTGATGATTTTCGCGAGCACAGACGAATTGCCCATGGACGTCCCATTTATAGCAACATTTTGAGTCTCTCGCGGCCCGCGTAAACCTAAAGAGACTCTTACGCGGCCCGCGAGGGCCACCCTAGCTACGGCTAGGGCTAGCGTGTCACGTGTAGGCTCGCCACGTGGTTGACACGTGGCCCTAATCGTTATCCGGATCATCCACAAGTTGTCGGGCCCCGCGTAAACTTAGCTTAAGTCTTACGCGGCCCGCGAGAGACCAGAAAAATTGAATTTCTTGGTTTTTGATATGGATTAGGGTTTTAGGGGTCCGGGTTTCCACTTACGGAGCATTGTGGGACAATTTTGCATGTCTTTACACAAGGAGCACATAATGACATGTAATTTTACAATTAAAGCATGTAGTTCACGTATTTGACATGCAGCACGAAAGTTTCGTAATAACCATCCGTTTATAATCATTATTCGCGTTAGTCACCAACGTTCGAGAGTTATTATGTGTGTGTTCTTGTAATTCCCCGAATTACCAAAATAGACTCATTCAATTAACCCTAGTTAAATGCAGTGCTATGAATGTACGTCTAAATTAACTGTGATTAGGTTAAAGTAGTAACCTGAAGTTGCGGGTTTTCACATAAA
Source organism: Helianthus tuberosus (assembly GCA_030545235.1). Lineage (NCBI taxonomy): Eukaryota > Viridiplantae > Streptophyta > Magnoliopsida > Asterales > Asteraceae > Helianthus > Helianthus tuberosus. The sequence goes on along the minus strand of CM060424.1, from coordinate 39,965,439 downwards.
ATATCCCTACCCAATAAATAAAAATAACTTGTCATATGGTTGTCTTCTTAAGCAAAACAAATGTATTATAAAATATTGACACATGACTTCAGTTTTGTTTATAAAATACCTTGATTATTGATACATGACTTCTTTTCTTTATACAGATACTAGAGTTTCCTAACTTCTCATGATTTTCGTTAACCAACAATTTAAAATTAATCTATTACCACAATATTATCATTTTCAAAATGTTTTAACAAATATTTATTGATTGTTTAATTTATGTCTAAAAAGATTACTATCTCTGTTTATTGTTCTTCTTGTCAAGCAAAATGCAACACTTCCTTCGTCAACTTAATTTTAAGTATTAAATACTTAGTTTGTCATTACATTAGTTTTGTACTAATTAATTTAATGTAATGCACAATTTTATTTATCATTATTTAATTTATAGAGTTTTTAGCTATATATTTAAAAATTTTCAATTCTGTATTACATTACATTTACATTTACAAACGAATAATAAACAAAAACATTTTTCATAGACGCTTCTTCTTTTCGTAAATAGAATATCGTTTCAATTCTGTATTACATTTACAAACGAATAATAAAAAAAACATTTTTCATAGACGCTTCTTCTTTTTGTACAACAACAACAATAATTTTTATGTATGTTTTTTTTTTTAATTTGTGTATCATATATTTAAAAATATATATTTCTGGCTTCCCGTGATACTAAATTAATTTTATGCTAATCAATAATGATTAAAGAACCCGATAATATAGACCCACCAAGTATTTTAAAAAGATTTATTGGATTCGTGATTTTACCTACTCATTAGTGAGATCACTTTTATTTAAATGTCACATTCTTTTTGTTATCTCCAAAAGTAGAATAATTAGTAAGTATTATAAAATATGTTAAATAATAAAAACAGAATGAGTACACCGACGAAACACATGCAATGTTCATCGTATTTTTAAACCACCATTCGTCTCAAAATATATGTATGACAAAGACTCGTATAATCTATATACAAAGTAAATCAATAGAGGATACATGTTATTTATTGGAGTTATTTATTTTTCTGTTTCTCGGTCTCCCTTTTCTACTTAATTATGAATAATTATTATTTTAATTCAATTAACTTAATTAAAACTTTTAAATACATATTTATTATATTGATATATTATATACCAACTAAAAATATATATATATGTATATATATATATATACATATTGTATCTTATTAGTATAATTACTATATGATCATTATCTAATCTAATAATATGCATAAATAAAGAGATACATGATCATCTAATGTATTAATATTATATTGACGACTCTGTATCAACTGATTACATTATATGTATTCAAGTCGTGTAATACACATGTTTATTTAATTATGCAATGCACAGGTTTTTAAAGATGTATTTTTTTTTTCTTACTTAGTTTATAAAATTATATTTATTCAACTCGTGTAATATACGAGGTTCTAACCTACTGAATTCAAAAAATATTTAGATATCAATTTTCCTAATAAATTTACCAAAGTTTATTGAAATGTACAGTCAGCAATTTTAGAAGTACTATTTGTTTAGGATAAATAACAAAAACGTACAAATTCTTTTAAAGAGTTTGGACAATTTTAATAATTTAATACGGATGTGTAGCCATGTAGTAGGCCACCTCCTATTTGTAACTTTTCTTTCGTGTGAAAATCTCACTTTAACTTAAATTGTATGGATGGTTTGGTGTAGGGGTGTTCACGATTTGAGTCGAACCGAACAAATCTTTGCTCATGTTTGGTTCGTTTACATACCGAACCGAGCAGAGCTGCTTATTTAAAACCGGGCCTTAATTCAAGCGAGCATTGTCCGAGCGAAGTTCAAGCGATTTAGACAACCATATCGCCCGATTTAAATTTGCTAAGAGAGATAGTGACAATATTGGGTCTTAAGTTTTTATGACTTTAATAACAGACAAATTAAATGGTATAATATTTTTCTTATGAATAACAATGTTGTGTCTGACGAGGCGATGATAATATTGCACAAACAATGACGTTGAGAGCAGACGATCGACTTACGGAAACGACATGAAATATTGAGGCGGTGAGCAGATTGTCGTTTATCGGTTTAGGGTTTAACTTTTAGATTTGATATTCATTTTTTTATTGGTGTGATTGGGCTAGTCAATATAAATATAGTTGTAAATTTATATATAGTGGACCAAAATCTAATACAGTTGTATATATAAAACTATAAATTTAATTTATATTTAAGTATATATGTATGTGTGTGTACGTATCGATGTGTGTCTATATATGTATAACTTATATTTGTCTATGTATGTGTATATACATGTATGCGTATGTGTGCGCGTGTGTATATATATATATTCTAATTAAAAATAATAATTCGAGCCGAATCGAGCCGAACGGACCTTTGCTCTGCTTGGCTTGTTTACAAACCGAACCGAGCAGAGCGGCTCATTTGCAACCGAGCGTCAAATCGAACGAACACTTTTCAAGCAATTTCCGAACGAGCGACGAGCGGTTTGAACTGCTCTAGTTTGGCAGCAAGAGTACATTGTGGTTTTTTCTTAGTAATTTTTAAGAAACCACATTAACTTTTTTTTTTTAAGTAACGTATTTGGTTCTTTTTAAATTGCAGTTAAACAATCTGTTAACTAGAACCATTTTATCCTTATTATTAAAAGGGTGGGGATCAAATAGTAAGTTTATTTTGGCTAGAAAGGATAGAAAGCAATAGGATTATGACATGTCGCAAAATTTAAAATAAAGAGAAAGGGTATTGTAGTCAATCCTATCCTTTCTTCTTCCTTCTTCTCCCCAGTAACTTCAAAACCCACCATTTTCAAAACCCACCATTTTTAACCTTTTCTTCACTTACTATCTCAATAATCACTACATTATAGTGCAATTTTCGTCATCAATCAATGATTCAAACACCCGATCAACGTGTTCTTCTGCTTTTTTTTTTTTTTGAAGAAAACCCAGATTAATTTCATTTAAAATCTCGTTTTTTCCTGTGATTTTGAAGATAATCAATCGATCTGTTCGATTCGATCGCTGATAAGTGTTTCTATCATTCAAATTTCGTCAATCGTTGAAGAAATCGGCTTCGATCCATGTAAGAAATTCTTTAATTTCATTTTTACGATCTGGGTTTTTGAATTAGTCATTGCGTTTTATGATCTTGGTGGGGGTCCGGGGCCAACGCCTCTAGTAGCAGGGTCCAAGGGGCGGCAGCCCCTGGCGGGGTCCAAGGGACAGAGCCTCTGGCTGGGGTCGAATTGCATTCCTCTGGAAAACTGCATTCGTAAACAGTTTTATGCCATTGCGTTTTAGAACTGCATTCCTGGTTCAAACAATTCACAGACAAAACTATTGTCCTGGTTCAATGCGTTTTAGAGAGAACACTTTCTTTGGTGTTTTTAGGCCATTGCGTTTTAGAACTAAGACATTTTTATGTGTTTTCTGGCCATTGCGTTTTAGAAAAACACATTTTTGAAGTGTTTTTAGTCATTGCGTTTTAGAAAAAACACATTTTTGAAGTGTTTTTAGTCATTGTGTTTTAGGTAAAACACATATTTAGGTGTTTTCAGTTCATTGCGTTTTAGAGAGAACACTTTCTTTTGTTTTTAGGCCATTGCGTTTTAGAAATGAGACATTTTTAAGTGTTTTCTGGCCATTGCGTTTTATAAATAGACATTTCTTTGTGTTTTTGGTGCATTGCGTTTTAGGTAAAACACTTTTTATGTGTTTTCAGTCCATTGCGTTTTAGAAAACAGACATTTTAATTGTTTTCTGGCCATTGCGTTTTAGGAATAAGACATTTGTTTGTGTTTTTTGTGCATTGCGTTTTAGGTAAAACACATTTTTATGTGTTTTCAGTCCATTGCGTTTTAGAAATAAGACATTTCTTTGTGTTTTCTGGCCATTGCGTTTTACAAATAAGACATTTCTTTGTGTTTTTGGTGCATTTTGTTTTAGAAAAATGTCATTTTTAGGTTTTTTTTTTCCATTGTGTTTTACGCAACTCGGTTTTCAATTTTTTTTTTTTTGAAAATATAGCAATAGTATACTCGTTTTAAAGATAAAAAACGCTCGTTTTTTTGGTGCAATTTTTATAAAAAGATTATGTCATATGAAAGAGTTATTAACGTTTAAAAAATGGGGGGGGGGGGGGGAGGGGAATTGGAGGAGAGAGAAACTATTGCATTGGATTGACTAGAATGTCACTAGACAAACCCACGCGCCTCTTTTTTTTTTCCTTCAATTTCACTCATTTAATCTTAGCCCTTGATTAAATAAATGGATGGTCAAGATTACTTCCTAGGCTTCCTACCCAAATAAACTTGCTATTATATCCTAACCCATTATTAAAAATGGTAAATTACTTTTTGAGTCTCTGTGTTTTATGGGTTTTAACTAGTTGAGTACAAAAGCAAAAAGTTTAACGACCTGAGTCCCCATAAACATTTTCTTTAACCATTTGAGTCCAAATTTCTAACCAAGTTAGAATTTTGTTGTTAAGTTTTATTAAATGACCAAATTACCCCTATAATTAAAAAATAAAAAACTAATTTATTTAGATTTCTCTCTCTCTTATACATCTCTCTCCTTGTCTCTATCTCTCTCAAACCATCATATCTGCGTCAATGGCCATAATATTGCACATCAGAACATAAACGATACGATTACAGATCGCCATACTTAACTAACGAAACCTAATTTCGGCACAAATATCTTATCTAGAACGAATCATTCATTCATTCTAACCTGCCACAATAAAATTACAGCAACACCCATCACCACCACTGTACCACCATCACACATAAATATCTCTTTTAATAGCTGCAATTGCATAAATTTATCAATTGCAAAACAGGGTGTCGAATTGTTGACGATTAATTAACCATGTGAAATGTTTCACAGTAACTGCTAGCATAGATTCACGAGAACAAAAATATATACAAAAAATGAAAAGAAATTTCAAATAATTTACCAGCAGAGATAATAGACAAGAGAAGTAGGAGAAATTTGTGAGAGCAAAACCGATGTCAGAAGCCGGAATCTGTCCTCTGCTATGGTGCGAGTATCGGTTAGGGTTTCGTAGAGGAATCGAAAGGGAGTCTGTGGCACCCGAGGAAAATCCACATTCATCCTGATCTAACACCTTGCCGTTTTTGGGTTACTTATCAAATTTCGGGACAAAATTTCTTTCAAGTTGGGGATGATGTGACAACTCGGTTTTCCAAGGTTCTTTCATGAGCATCGTTGAACGTCGTTTTCCTACTTGTTCATTATACGCTGTAACTAGGCATTTTTTTATACAAATGAAATTAAAGTGTTATTATATCTTGGTTGGTTTCATCTTAGTTAATCGCATAAGCTTTCGAGTCGCACAACACTTATTGAACTACACATCTTTTCCTAATCATCAAGCCCAACTGGGCCGGCCTGGTCATGTCATGGCAAACACAAAGAAATATAATCCCAAACCCTTATAGCCCAATAAAACCAAATGGATTAAAAAGGCCCAAACCGCCACCTTGGCCCATTGCGATGGCAGCGTTGGCAGCCCACTTGTATGGGCTTAAGCCCAGTTCGGTTAAGGTAGAAACCGCCCCAAAAATACTTATTTATTTAGAGCATGATTATGTTATTTACTTGGAGCATGATTATGTTATTTACTTAACAAATACTCAAAACAAAAACCCTACTATTCCTTTGGATCGACAACAACCCCCCTTTCTTGAAGTCCTTTTCTCTCGTGATAATGATCCAGCCATCATCCTATATCTGGTTAGTTCCTTAACATACATTTATGTTGTGTTCCTCGTTGGATTAATGGCATACGTGTAATTATGTGATTGTGATCATGGATGTTATTGGTAATCGGTATGTATGTGCATTAGTTTTTGATTGTATTTAATTATGTGTTCACATGTTAGGTTGCATGAATATGAGTAATCTGTAGGTTGTCTGTTCGATGTATAATGGAGGTGTACAAAGTCAACATAAAACAAAGAAATACTATGGTGCTAATTGATGAGCTGTATGTTAAATCCATGATCACGATGTACATAGGGATTCGGATTATATGATTTTGTGGAATGCTTTTGACATGTATGATTTAAATATGATTTAGGGTTTAGTCTCTAGATTGGTCGATGTGGATTGAACGAAGGAATGTTGTTAATTAGTTAACAAGGTATGATAATAAGGAAGTTATAACTAATCGGCTAGTGTAACTAATCGTCTAGGATGCTAACCGCGAAACCAGAAACTTGTTTATGTTAGGAATGGTGAGCATGATGAAACAATAAGTGCCAAAGTTGACGTTGTGACTTAATATTAATGTTGATAATATAGGATTATTCATACATATAATATTGGTAATTATCATGAGTAGAACATATGATTATAACTGCTAGGTTGATGCCATTTGAATGTATGAAATATGAGCCGATTTGCTAAGGTTTGATGCTAGACGTAACAAATAAGCATGAGGTTGTGAATTAGTAAGGAAAGTGCACTGGCATGATTGAATATTTAATTGATTTGTGATAATGTTGCTGCAATGATCAATGGTAGTCAAAATCCATATAATTTAGGGATATTGTAAGTACTTGATTGTGTAAATGGGGAGGGGAGTAACTGCTGGAAGGGAAAACTGATGGGTTGACTTGTCAACCGCACGTCCGAACCGCACACTTGGTGTGGGCCGTTCCCTGACGGGCTGCACATATTACGGATGGGCTCATAAGCCCTTACACCTAAGACCAGAGCCGCACACTTGTAATTGGATCGCACACTCTTGAGTGAGCCATTAACTCGAATGAATCGCACACTTTGTAAATGACGAATGAACAGTTAAAGTGTTACGTGGAATATGAATTGGTGATGTGAACTTGTGTATAACTTGGATACCTGCTATATGATGACAATGAACTGTTATGTACACGAGTAATTGTTACACGTTATGTGTATTTTGGGTACGCTGCAGGCTTGATGGTGTATTTATTTCTTATACGCTATGTGTGTAATATGTGTGAAAAATACGTGATTAATGTGCATACGAAACTGACTATCTTTGGTAACCACGGTAGGGTTTAGTTGACCAACTTGGAACGGGTAACATAACATACCGAGCAATCTAAGGTAAGTTCATTTCTCTTGAGCGTGCGTGTAACAACCGTCTAATTTCAATTCGACTTTAATAAAAATATACATGATTTTATATAAAAAGTACTTTACTTCAACACAAGTACAAAATCAAAGTTTTTAAAGTGATCACATACTAGTTAACTACTAACTAGTTTGAAACATTCAAAACATGATTAGTAAATCGTTTACATCATAAACATTGTCTAAACAAAGTTAATTTACGCGGAAGCTTCAAAAGTTGTGTTCGGTTCTTCAAAAACTTGCTTGACCGCCATCCGTATTCTTGCAATACATAGAAACTGAAATGTTTACATAAAAACTAGTATTAGAGTTCCTAGAAATATTACATAATCGAAACTACGATCAAAACGGATTCGATTAGCTATAATATGCAAAAAATTACAAAAATTTCCGGACTCTACCGTAACTTACTGTATCTACCGTAAGTTACAGTAGTCACTTGATGATTCTGGTCTACCGTAAATCAGTAGTGATCCACCGTAAGGCTTTTGATCTCTACCGTAACTTACGGTGGATACCGTAACTTACGGTAGTCACTGCAAGTTTATGTTTTGACTGATTTGATTATAAAGCCCAAACCAAACTCTCGGATTTCTCATTCTTACAAACCAACATGTTAAATTCTCGTATTCTAATATGTCGTTTATCAACAATAACAATTTACTATATCACGAAGCATTCGCTACGCATTAACCGATTATTCGACCCATTTGGCTCATCTACGGAATCCTCCATTATGATGACTACCAACAAGTTGTAACCAATCCTGGTCTTATTAATCAATATAGCGAACATTATCGCTTTAAATTAAGATAACCTTTATTCCACAATTCAATATACTTATGTAATTATCAAAGTTTACCCAATGTAACGAATCAAGTTACATACCTTTAGTGCACGCCCTTCAAACGCAAGTCGCCACCGGCTTGTCCGCTTGGAGCTCCGGTATCCTTTCCTATAGAGTTCAACCAAGACATGTTTAGAACTCTTTTCAATTCATAGTTCGCATATTTTGCCGAAACATCACAATCATGCGGTTTAACTCAAATTTCAGATTTAAGCCTTCTTTGAGGCATTTATGCGAACACTTTAAGGGCAGAAATTTACACTATATATTATCAAGTTCATAACTTGTCATATAGCCCTAAATTTTCATCAATCAACTACCTTACATGAACTTTAACCTCTAAAATTCTGAAATCACTTCACATATGTCAAATACTACTAGAACAACCACTATAATCCTAGTGTTTATCATTTTCTCACAAAACCCATGAATCACCTTCAATGTGTTTATGAAATTTTCAGAATTTAGGCATGATTTCACATATTGTTGTCTAGGTTTTACTCGTAGACACTATATCATTCCTATTTTACCCAAATAACAAACATGCATCATCAAATTTCTGATTTCCCAAATTCATGAGAATTTCAAGTAGAGAATTCTCATCAAATTTTACATACCTTATGATCTCCTTGCAATGGGGATCACTAATCCATGCTCTAATTTCGATTTGGGACAGATCTTGACCTTCAATTTGTGAGATTTAAGAGAGTCTAGGGTTTGAAGGGGAGCTTGGGTTCGCCCCTGTCTCCTGGTCGATCTCAGCAACACAAAACAATTGTGTTGTGAGTTTAATTTTCTTGTTTTATTATTATTAGTTTACATTTAAACACCTTTGGTCCCTCAACTTTAGTTTTTATTCTGTTTTAGCTCTCTAATTACTCATAAGTCATCATCTAACTAGGTTAATATCCTTCCTAGTTAGTTTATGTTTCTTATTTATTCACTACATAATTGTATTATAATAATTTGTGTTTTCGGGATGTTACAAGTCCACCCCCCTTAAAAGGGTTTCGTCCCCGAAACCAGAGTACGTACTGAATAGTGTAGGGTAGAGACAACGCATCTCTTCTTCGGACTCCCATGTAGTGTCCGAACCTTTCCTATGCTCCCACTTGATCTTGAATTGATCGATTTGTTTATTTCGCAAGTGCTTCACCTTTCGATCTAAAATTTCTATGGGCCTTACAATATAATTCAAGCGATCATCCACCTCGATATCGTCGTAATGGATGTAAGCTGTTTCCTCCTCTAGACATTTTCGTAGCTGTGATACATGAAACGTGCCATGTATTCCACTCAACTCTTCCGGTAGCTCGAGGTGATAGGCTACCTTACCAACTAGTTCATGATTTTAAATGGCCCGATAAACCTCGGGCTTAGTTTCCCTCTTTTTCTGAATCTGATAACGCCCTTCCATGGAGAAACCTTTAACATAACCATGTCGCCTATCTGAAATTCAATTGGTCTTCGTCTTTTATCGGCGTAAGACTTTTGCCTATCTTGGGCTGCTTTCAAATGGGCTCGCACCACTTCAATTTTCTCATTAGTGGCCTGAACTATATCTTTATGTGCCAATTCACGCAGACCCACTTCACCCCAACACACTGGGGTTCTGCATTTTCTACCATATAGCATCTCGTAAGGTGCCATGCCGATACTAGAATGATAACTATTGTTATACGAAAATTCGGCCAAAGGTAGATAAACATCCCAACTTGCACCGAAGTCGATGATACATGCCCGTAACATATCCTCTAGCATCTGTATTGTTCTTTCACTCTGTCCATCCATCTGAGGATGGTAGGCGGTGCTAATGAAGAGTTTTGTTCCCATTTGTTCTTGGAAATCTCGCCAAAAATTTGAAGTAAATCGGGTATCTCTATCCGACACGATGGATACTGGTACTCCGTGACGTGCCACTATTTCATTTATATATACCTCGGACATCTTTTTCGAAGTATATGTTTCGCGTATAGGAATAAAATGTGCACTTTTTGTCAATCTATCCACAATCACCCATATAGCGTCAAATTCCCGAATCGTTTTAGGTAGTTTGGTCAATAGGTCCATAGTTATATGTTCCCATTTCCAAACCGGGATCTCCAGGGGTTGCAGTTTCCCATAAGGTTTCTGGTGTTCCACCTTGACTTGTAAGCAAGTCAAGCACTTCTCCACATATTTCACCACATCCCTCTTCATTCCGGGCCACCAATAGTTTTGTTTCAGATCATTGTACATCTTGGTCGCACCCGGATGAATAGAATATCGGGATTTATGAGCTTCATCAAGTAGAAGCATTTTCACCCCACAAGTATTTGGAACCCATATTCTTCCGGATCGAGTCTTCAGCCCGTTCTTTCCATCCGACAAATCTTTTAACTGGCCGATTATTCTTTCCTTCTTCCAGTTCTCCTCTTTCACTGCTTCTACTTGCGCTTCTCGGATACGTTCAAGTATACCCGAGGTCACCACGAGCTGCATCGATCTTACTCGTATTGGGACATAGTCCACTTTTCTGCTCAGTGCATCCGCCACCACATTTGCTTTTCCAGGATGGTAGTGTATTTCACAGTCAAAATCCTTCACCGTTTCTAACCATCGCCTCTGTCGCATGTTTAACACCTTCTGATCGAAGAAGTATTTTAGGCTCTTGTGATCGGTGAATATGGTGCACTTTACCCCATACAAATAGTGCCTCCATATTTTTAACGCAAACACCACCGCAGCTAATTCGAGATCATGCGTTGGATATTTCTTTTCATGTATTTTCAATTTCCTCGAGGCATAAGCTATGACTTTGCCCCGTTGCATCAAAACACATCCAAGCCCCAAAAGTGAGGCGTCTGAATAAACTACCAAGTCCTCGACTCCGTCCGGCAACGTTAATACCGGAGCTTGAGTTAATTTCTCTTTTAGCGTTTGAAACGCCCTTTCTTGTTCAACACCCCAAATGAACTTTTCCTCCTTCCGGGTTAACTTTGTTAGTGGCGACGCAATCTTGGAGAAATCTTGAATGAATTTCCTATAGTATCCCGCAAGCCCTAAGAAGCTTCTAATTTCCGAAGGGTTCTTCGGGGGATTCCATTTCGACACTGCCTCGATCTTTGACGGATCTACCAACACTCCATTGGCACTTATGATGTGGCCGAGAAATTGCACCTCTCGTAACCAAAAGGCGCACTTAGAAAATTTTGCATACAACCTTTCTCGTCTAAGTGTCTCTAACACCTCTTGTAAGTGATGTGCATGCTCAGCTTCACTTTTCGAATACACCAAAATATCATCGATGAACACGATGACCGATTTATCTAGCATTGGCTTGCAAACCCGGTTCATGAGGTCCATGAAAGCCGCGGGTACATTTATCAGTCCAAATGACATCATGAGGAACTCGTAATGTCCGTATCGCATGCGGAAAGCCGTCTTCGGCACATCTTCCTCTTTGACCTTTAGTTGGTGATACCCCGATCTAAGGTCAATTTTTGAAAACCAATTCGCACCTTGTAATTGGTCGAATAGATCATCTATCCTCGGAAGCGGGTATCGATTCTTTACCTTGAGTTTGTTTAACTCCCGGTAATCGATACACATGCGCATGCTTCCATCTTTCTTTTTCACGAACAGTACCGGTGCGCCCCAAGGAGACACACTCGGCCTTATGAATCCTTTGTCAAGCAGGTCTTGAATCTAGGACATTAACTCTTGTAATTCCGATGGCGTGATTCGGTACGGTGCTCTAGCTACGGGTTTTGCACCCGGAATCAATTCGATTCCGAACTCTACTTCCCGTTCTGGCGGTATCCCCGGTAAATCTTCCGGAAACACATCTTCGTAGTCCCGTACTACCGGTACATTTTCAATCTTCAGTGATTCTTTCTCGGGCTCATTTGCGTATATCATAAATGCCTTGCATCCTTACTTCATAAGCTTGTGAGCTTTCATCATCGAGCATATTATGGGGTTACCTCCTTTTTCGCCATAGATAGTGACGTGTTTTCCGCTCGGAGATGTTAGCTTTATCTCCTTACGAAAACACACGACCTTTGCGTGGTGCTGAGATAGCCAATCCATTCCAACGACTACTTGAAATACTCCCATTGACATCGGGATTAGGTCTATCAAGTATTCTTCATCATCGATGCTTAATTTGCAGCCTCGACAAATATCACAAACTATAAAACTCTTGTTGTCCCCTATTTCAACTTCTAAGGGCACAACTAATTTCTTCAATACAAATGAAGGATGTCGAATAAATCCATGTGAAATAAAGGATTTATTCGCACCCGTATCAAATAATACACGTGCGGGAATCGAGTTTATTGCGAATATACCTGAGACCACATCGGGTTCTGTCTTTGCTACGGCCGCGATAAGTTGGAAGGACCTAGCCTTCGCCTTAGGGGCTTCTGCTGGAGATTCTTTATTGTCTCTCCTTCCAACTAACTCTGGGAATTTGGACTTTTTGTGGCCGGGCTGATAACATTTGTAGCAAACCGAGATTTTACCCGGGCATAGAGACGCCGTGTGCCCCGTTTTACTACATATGGGGCACGGTTTGTCTTTGAACCGACACTCTCCCTTGTGCCCTTTTCCACACACCTTACAACTTGGCGACCCGCCTTTAGCATCAACCTTCTTTCCCGATTCCCCAGTTCGAGCTTTCTTTGTAGGGCTTGGATTCACATCCAGTGCCCTTCGCTCACTCCTTTCAACTTGCTTCTTCAACTCGATTTCACGTTCTCGAGCAATATTTATAATCTCGGTAAGGGTCTCGTATTTGAAGGAGTCATAAACTCCCTATACTCGGCGCTCAACATGTTATAGTAGTAGTATATCTTCTGTTCTTCGTTCGTCACCAATTCACTACAAAACTTCATCTTATCCATAAACGTCGCCGTAATCTTGTCTATGGTCTCGCCCTTGTGCCTAAGTTGCATGAACTCTTCCTTGATTCTATTAATGACCGCCTTGGGACTGTGATGTTTAAGAGACAGCGTCTTAAACTCCTCCCATGTCATGGCCCTCACCGCTTCGGCCCCTATTTCATTCTTTTTATTGTCCCACCAATCTTTGGCTTGACCTCTCAACTGACCCGTTCCGTAAGCAACAAAGTCACTTTCATCACAATGGGTCCTTTCAAATACTCCTTCAACGTCGCTCAACCATCTTTGGCATATTATCTGGTCAACCTCCCCGTTGTAGATTGGCGGTTTACACGCCATAAACTCCTTGTACGAGCATCCCTTACGTTCTCCCGATTTATCTTTTATAAGTTTGACACTATCTTCCAACCTTTTGACTCGTTCTTTGACAAGCGACAACACCGTTTTTTGAATTTTGTCTATAAACCCGGATAGACTACCTTCAATTGCCTTTCCCACTTCTTTGGCAATTATCTCTTTCATTTGTTCGGTGCTTGTCGGCACCGTATCATTATCGTTTCCTTTCGGCATCTTGAAACTGAAATGTTTACATTAAACGTTAAACATTTCATTTATAAGATTATTTCATTTGTTTCGATTTAGCCAAGTTCCCAACTTGCTTTAACCGTTCACATTTGGTGCACTTTCCGGGTTTGAGTGAATTAACACACTCTTCCCATGCACATCAACTCACTTCTCAATTTACTTCTCATTTCTTACATAAGATATAATCTATTAAAATAATAAATTAATTCTTACCGGACGATCAATCAAGCTTGAACCGAACACTTTGTTGACAACCTTAAGCTCTGATTACCAACTTGTAACAACCGTCTAATTTCTATTCAACTTTAATAAAAATATACATGATTTTATATAAAAAGTACTTTACTTCAACATAAGTACAAAATCAAAGTTTTTAAAGTGACCACATACTAGTTAACAACTAACTAGTTTGAAACATTCAAAATATGATTAGTAAATCGTTTACATCATAAACATTGTCTAAACAAAGTTAATTTACGCGGAAGCTTCAAAAGTTGTGTTCGGTTCTTCAAAAACTTGCTTGACCGCCATCCATATTCTTGCAATACCTAGAAACTGAAATGTTTACATAAAAACTAGTATTAGAGTTCTTAGAAATATTACATAATCGAAACTACAATCAAAACGAATTCGATTAGCTATAATATGCAAAAATTTACAAAAATTTCCGGACTCTACCGTAACTTACTGTATCTACCGTAAGTTACGGTAGTCACTTGATGATTCTGGTCTACCGTAAATCAGTAGTGATCCACCGTAAGGCTTTTGATCTCTACCGTAACTTACGGTGGATACCGTAACTTACGGTAGTCACTGCAAGTTTATGTTTTGACTGATTTGATTATAAAGCCCAAACCAAACTCTCGGATTTCTCATTCTTACAAACCAACATGTTAAATTCTCGTATTCTAATATGTCGTTTATCAACAATAACAATTTACTATATCACGAAGCGTTCGCCACACATTAATCGATTATTCGACCCGTTTGGCTCATCTACGGAATCCTCCATTATGACGACTACCAACAAGTTGTAACCAATCCTGGTCTTATTAATCAATATAGCGAACATTATCGCTTTGAATTAAGACAACCTTTATTCCACAATTCACTATACTTATGTAATTATCAAAGTTTACCCAATGTAACGAAGCAAGTTACATACCTTTAGTGCACGCCCTTCAAACGCAAGTCGCCACAGGCTTGTCCACTTGGAGCTCCGGTATCCTTCCTTATAGAGTTCAACCAAGACATGTTTAGAACTCTTTTCAATTCATAGTTCACATATTTTTTCGAAACATCACAATCATGCGGTTTAACTCAAATTTCAGATTTAAGCCTTCTTTGAGGCATTTATGCGAACACTTTAAGGGCATAAATTTACACTATATATTATCAAGTTCATAACTTGTCATATAGCCCTAAATTTTCATCAATCAACTACCTTACATGAACTTTAACCTCTAAAATTCTGAAATCACTTCACATATGTCAAATACTACTAGAACAACCACTATAATCCTAGTGTTTATCATTTTCTCACAAAACCCATGAATCACCTTCAATGTGTTAATGAAATTTTCAGAATTTAGGCATGATTTCACATATTGTTGTCTAGGTTTTACTCCTAGACACTATATCATTCCTATTCTACCCAAATAACAAACATGCATCATCAAATTTCAGATTTCCCAAATTCATGAGAATTTCAATTAGAGAATTCTCATCAAATTTTACATACCTTATGATTTCCTTGCAATGGGGATCACTAATCCATGCTCTAATTTTGATTTGGGGACAGATCTTGACCTTCAATTTGTGAGATTTAAGAGAGTCTAGGGTTTGAAGGGGAGCTTGGGTTCGCCCCTGTCACCTGGTCGATCTCAGCAACACAAAACAATTGTGTTGTGAGTTTAATTTTCTTGTTTTATTATTATTAGTTTACATTTAAACACCTTTGGTCCCTCAACTTTAGTTTTTATTCTGTTTTAGCTCTCTAATTACTCATCAGTCATCAGCTAACTAGGTTAATATCCTTCCTAGTTAGTTTATGTTTCTTATTTATTCACTACATAATTGTATTATAATAATTTGTGTTTTCGGGATGTTACAGTGCGTCCCGGTGGTTGGGACAGTCATTGGGTATCCCTGAGTGGGATGGGTTTGGGTAAATCAATTGGGTATTCCTGAGAGGAATACGTCTTGTGGTAAATCTGGAATGTTGGATAATATACTCGTCCTATCACCTTTAAAGTCCCTCCTTGTTGTTTGGTTACCTGAGAGGTAACAAGGTATTAGTTAGTAGCGCTACTTAGGTTTGGCACCCTCACCCCGTACCTGAGAGGACGGGTTTGAACTAATGACCTAGTCATGACCAATGCTTTGATAGGAGCATTGGAGAAAGGGCAATGTAAATCAGGAGCCGTCTTGTATCCGAGGTATTATCAACATTGTAATCAATGAACGGAACTAAACGCTTGGTAACTAACATTTTCGTAAAACTATGAACTCACCAGCGTTGTCTGATACACTTGTTGCATGCTCGCAGGTCGTTAGATGTCTTGGATTGGAACTTGCTGTCTGGAATAGCTGGAGTGGTCATGGGTCGACTGGAGGGATCCATGTGTTTAAACTATTGATACTATACATTGGTTTGGAACAGTTTAACTTTGGTTTACTATTTGCTTCCGCTGAACATGTGGTTTTCATTTAAACTCGTTAATGGTATTTTTCATTAATAATTGAGGATTTTATTTTGAAACTTGTGTGGGTTCAAGGTAATTAGTGGCTCGTTGTTGGTACGTCACACGCCTAACAGGGACAATCCCTAGGTGGTATTTTGGGAGTGTGACAATTTGGTATCAGAGCCACTGGTTATAGTGAACTTGGTTTTAAAACGTTTTTGTAAAACCAGACTATAACCGAACAAGTTCTGAATACGACCATGACACTCAGCTCCAGACTGCAAGGTTCGTCTCTCGTATACTCATTGTGTTGCTTAACTAGTGAACACTTACATATGATATTGCATGTGATGGCACGTTTAGCACAACAGTATGAATTCATGTATTACTTGCATGTGTTATGTGACTGATAGGGTGGTATTTCCCTAAACATTCATGACTTACATTTCATGATGCTCTTTGTTTGCTACTCGAGTTTGAGGGACCATTTGACATGAGTTAGGAGGAGCTGAGATGAACATGCAAATCACAATATTATTATGGGTGCACACATAATAATAACGTGGGATGCATGCGAGTCCTAGTGATGCTTAACAAGTGAAAAAGGGGTTCCGTTCTGTTATTTGATCGATGTGAAACACAACAGTCTATAGGGGTCATAGCAGTGATTGTCTCCTACTCGAACGTGATCTTTTCACTCCTATCTGAATCCTTACGAATCTCGATGCTATCGAGTATTACCTGAACACACATCTGAATGCTTAGCGAACTGTGTAGAATGTTAGGTGCTTGTACGAACGTCCCTGAGATGGATGTTGCAACATCAATGATTGGTCTATACCTCTCACACTCCTCTTTGTTTGCTAGAACCCAATGTACTAACGACTTAGACCCTGAAGTGCGATCACTTCCGCAATACTCTGGAAACATATCGTGTAGTACTCAGTCAACTTGCAAGGACGATGGACAAGGGGGTAAACGTAGTACTCTACCGACCTCAGTATTTGGACGACCCTGATTACCGGCAACGAACACCAGCGAATTGACTTCAATCGAATCCTTAACCCCAGCCAGCGACTCATGGGAGTCAACTCTTACGAATCAATCGGGACATAAGCAATGACAATCGACTACGGTGTGGAACGCGTAGCTGCCAGCACAATGAGTAGCATCTTAGTTCGTGGCATGGAACGGGAAAAGATGGACCATGTCGGTGAAAGATAGTAGGGCTCCATTACGAGTAGTGACATTAAGGGCAACAGTCACGGCGACATTAAGATACTTGTATGGGATGGCCGTTGTTAAAACGAGATACAACAACCGAGGGAACGAAGGCAGGACTGGAAATTCTCGTAACGAAAACAACAACACTGGAAATGATGTTTGTGGAAGGGCATTTAGGATTGGTGTAAGCGACGCCAGACAAAATAGCAACATGGTAGCTTGTAAGGGAAACTAATCGCTTCGTCTCTCTTCTATTTAACCCTGATACTTCTTGAAACCAAACCTGTTGTGGATCCAACTGTTGGCAAGTCAAAGGAAACCTCTTATGTTCGTTGGGATGCAAACTCGACCTTGTGGGACAAGTGTTCGACATCGACCTTTCTTCTGTTATTCTTGATAAATGTACCCTGTGAGGAGAAAATTTTACGTATCCCTCTCCTTAGTGGAGGATTGTTATCTGTTCTAACGCGTCAGAGTGGCGCAACGGTTAGCGTCATTTCAGCAATGAAAGCCAGGAGTGTCTACAGAGGGATTACCCCGCTATGTTAGCAACTGTTATTGACATTAAGGTTAGGAAGAAGAGGATCCAGGATCCACCAGTTGTTCGTGATTACCCTCAATGTGCTACACGAGGAACTTCCAGGATTATCTCCACAACTGCTAGGTAGGATCTCAGTTTGACCTCACGCCAGAGGCAGTTCTAGCTACTCGTACTCCTTACCGTCTTGCACCAGGAGGGTTGCAGGAGCTGTTTACTCAACTACAGGAACTGTCAGACATGAGTTTTCACTTTAAGGAGCCCCGTTATACCCATGAAGAGAAGCCTTTTCGTATGTGTACTGAATATCAGGAACTCAGCAAGGTGACAGTTGAGAACCGTTTACCTCGACCTTGCATTGATAACCCGTTGACCAGTTGTGAGGGTCAAGTCAAGCCCCCCCATTCGAGGATTGTTTAACGAATAAGCTATTATCAGATGGAAGTCCAAGGGGAGAATGTTCCTGGAACGCCATATCGAACGCAACGCGGCCAGTGCGACTTTGAGTTAATCAACAAACCAGCAGCTTTATGGACCACATGAATCGACCGTGTTTACCGATGACGTTTTGGATCCTTTACAGGAGAAAGAAACATCATGGGCGGCATTTGTATCTTATTTTAGAGCTCCTGAGGGAGGAGCCACTCCGGTCGAAGTCTCGTTAAGTGTAACTTCTGGATTCGAGAGGTACATATTTTTCTTGGTCACGTAGCCAACGAAGTGGGAATACACGTGGATCTCGCTAATATCCATTCTGCTAGAAACTGATTGACACCAAAGATCCCTTTGGGGATACGGCAAATCCTTGGTTTCGCAAGATACTATCGCAGATTCATCACGGGATTTTCAAAGATTACGCAGCTCTAACCTCTTTAACACAGTAGTGAGCTGTCTATCCGTGGGAGACAGAACAGGAGAACGTCTCTTAAACTTTTGAAACTCAACTCTACAATGTGCTGAGTATTGTCTTTACCCGAGGGTACGGGTGAACTGGTGGTATACCATGGTGGTCCGAATCAGAGTCTCAGTTACACACCGATGCAACACGAGAGGGTGATGACTCACGTGGTGGATTAACAGGAAGAATTGCACGACTCACAACCCGGGATGGAAGCCACTATATCGGATTTGAGCTGGAGGCATTACTTGGACGGTACCAAATGCACTATCTAGACCGATCATAAGGGCCTCCCGTGTACCCTTGATTGGAGGAGCTAAACACGTAATAGCGCAGGAAGAACTTTTGAATGATCACGACTGTGAAACCTGAACATGCACGAGCTCTGCAGCTCACCATCAACTTAAACCTACCTGATTAGATTCGTTCTGCTCAGACTGAAGAACCGAAGGAAGAGAATTCCCAAGTTAAATCCATGCGGGGCATGTAGGAGCAACTTTTGGTAAGTCGAACGATATTCGCTACTTCATGGAACTGATGTGGGTCTCGTTATACGGCAACCGTAGGGGAACTCATGTTGAACAAAGCACACCGGTCTCAATATTCTACTCGTCTGGGTTATGATGAGAGATATTAGGATCCATGAATCTTACACTTGCACTGGTGATCAGGCATGAAGGCCCACCTAGCTATGTATGCAAATGATGATTGACTTGTGGGAAAGTCAAGGTGAAGTATCAGCAACTAGAAACACCTATATGGAAATGAGAACAGACTAACATGGATCCTGTCACTAGTTTACTTACAACTCGAAACGGAAACAATATCACCTAGGTGATCGTTGACTGTCTCACGTTACCAACACACTTTCTTGCAAACAAGGAACTGACGAGTCTTCACAACTTGTGAATGTTCCTCTGAGGGAGACGGCTTTTAGGCATGAGGTTCCAAATCCTAATACCTCCGATTTTGAGCTATACCTGATTTATGGCAGGCGATACACAACTCCCTTGGCTCACGTCTAGACATGAGCATTACTTATCATCATAGGACGAATGGTTTGAGTAAACGAAACCCCATGACACTCGAAGACATGCGGCGAGCATGTGTGGGATTAACTTAGTGTAAATTGGAAGGACGTATACTTTTGGCTGAATTCTACTGTAGCTGTTACCTTTCTAGTATTCAGACAACTCTGTGTAGGGCATCGCATGGATGATAATGCCAACCTTTTCGTGGATTGAGGTGGATGACCACCTAGGCACGGGTCCAGGACTTGTACTCGAAACTCTTGGGAAGATTGCTTGGATCGGAAACTGTTTGGCGGCATCGAGTGACTGTCAGGAAAGATGATAAGCTTAGCAAACACTGGGAGTCCGTTGTAGATGGTCGTATCATGTTAAAAATCTCACCCTGGGAGGGTGTGGTACGCTTGGGAAGCGTGGCAAGCTTAATTTACGTTACGGTGAGTTATTCGGAATTTTGGAAAGAATTGGTCACGTCGCCTACAAACTCGAGTTACCCGACGAGTTGAATAACGTGTGTGATGTCATTTATGTCTCGAATCAAAGGCATTGTTTGTCCGATGAAACGCTTGTGATATTCTTATTAGAGTCTGAGATTAATGACAGGTTGCAGTTGTTGAGGGATCTACTGAAATCTTGGACTAGGATGTCAAGATCCGTTAACATAGTCGAATTCCAATCGTGAGAGTTCGTTTGAACTCAAGACGTGAACCGGAGTTCACGTGGGGACGCGAGGATCAGTTGAAGCTCAAGCATCCTCAACTGTTCAAAACTACTTAAATAAATTCTGATGTAACTGGTGAATTTCGGGACGAAATTCCCTTTCAAGTTGGGGATGATGTGGCACCCGAGGAAAATCCACATTCATCCTGATCTAACACCTTGCCATTTTTGGGTTACTTATCAAATTTCGGGACGAAATTTCTTTCAAGTTGGGGATGATGTGACAACTCGGTTTTCCAAGGTTCTTTCATGAGCATCGTTGAGCGTCGTTTTCCTATTTGTTCATTATACGCTATAACTAGGCATTTTTTTATACAAATGAAATTGAAGTGTTATTATATCTTGGTTGGTTTCATGTTAGTTAATCGCATAAGCTTTCGAGTCACACAACACTTATTGAACCGCACATCTTTTCCTAATCATCAAGCCCAACTGGGCCGGCTTGGTCATGTCATCGCAAATACAAAGAAATATAATCCCAAACCCTTATAGCCCAATAAAACCAAATGGATTAAAAAGGCCCAAAACCGCCACCTTGGCCCATTGCGATGGCAGCATTGGCAGCCCACTTGTATGGGCTTAAGCCCAATTCGGTTAAGGTAGAAACCGCCCCAAAAATACTTATTTATTTAGAGCATGATTATGTTATTTACTTGGAGCATGATTATGTTATTTACTTAACAAATACTCAAAACAAAAACCCTACTATTCCTTTGGATCGACAACAGCCCCCCTTTCTTGAAGTCCTTTTCTCTCGTGATAATGATCCAGCCATCATCCTATATCTGGTTAGTTCCTTAACATACGTTTTTGTTGTGTTCCTTGTTGGATTAATGGCATACGTGTAATTATGTGATTGTGATCATGGATGTTATTAGTAATCGGTATGTATGTGCATTAGTTTTTTATTGTATTTAATTATGTGTTCACATGTTAGGTTGCATGAATATGAGTAATCTGTAGGTTGTCTGTTCGATGTATAATGGAGGTGTACAAAGTCAACATAAAACAAAGAAATACTATGGTGCTAATTGATGAGCTGTATGTTAAATCCATGATCACGATGTACATAGGGATTCGGATTATATGATTTTGTGGAATGCTTTTGACATGTATGATTTAAATATGATTTAGGGTTTAGTCTCTAGATTGGTCGATGTGGGTTGAACGAAGGAATGTTGTTAATTAGTTAACAAGGTATGATAATAAGGAAGTTATAACTAATCGGCTAGTGTAACTAATCGTCTAGGATGCTAACCGCGAAACCAGAAACTTGTTTATGTTAGGAATGGTGAGCATGATGAAACAATAAGTGCTAAAGTTGACGTTGTGACTTAATCTTAATGTTGATAATATAGGATTATTCATACATATAATATTGGTAATTATCATGAGTAGAACATATGATTATAACTGCTAGGTTGATGCCATTTGAATGTATGAAATATGAGCCGATTTGCTAGGGTTTGATGCTAGACGTAACAAATAAGCATGAGGTTGTGAATTAGCAAGGAAAGTGCACTGGCATGATTGAATATTTAATTGATTTGTGATAATGTTGCTGCAATGATCAATGGTAGTCAAAATCCATATAATTTAGGGATATTGTAAGTACTTGATTGTGTAAATGGGGAGGGGAGTAACTGCTGGAAGGGAAAACTGAAGGGTTGACTTGTCAACCGCACATCCGAACCGCACACTTGGTGTGGGCTGTTCCCTGACGGGCTGCACATATTTCGGATGGGCTTATAAGCCCTTACACCTAAGACCAGAGCCGCACACTTGTAATTGGATCGCACACTATTGAGTGAGCCATTAACTCGAATGAATCGCACACTTTGTAAATGACGAATGAACAGTTAAAGTGTTACGTGGAATATGAATTGGTGATGTGAACTTGTGTATAACTTGGATACCTGCTATATGATGACAATGAACTGTTATGTACACGAGTAATTGTTACACGTTATGTGTATTTCTTGTATGCTGCAGGCTTGATGGTGTATTTATTTCCTATACGCTATGTGTGTAATATGTGTGAAAAATACGTGATTAATGTGCATACGAAACTGACTATCTTTGGTAACCACGGTAGGGTTTGGTTGACCAACTTGGAACGGGTAACATAACATACCGAGCAATCTAAGGTGAGTTCATTTCTCTTGAGCGTGCGTCCCGGTGGTTGGGACAGTCATTGGGCATCCTTGAGAGGGATGGGTTTGGGTAAATCAATTGGGTATTCCTGAGAAGAATACTTCTTGTGGTAAATCTGGAATGTTGGATAATATACTTGTCCTATCACCTTTAAAGTCCCTCCTTGTTGTTTGGTTACCTGAGAGGTAACAAGGTATTAGTTAGTAGCGCTACTTAGGTTTGGCACCCTCACCCCGTACCTGAGAGGACGAGTGTGAACTAATGACCTAGTCATGACCAATGCTTTGATAGGAGCATTGGAGAAAGGGCAATGTAAATCAGGAGCCGTCTTGTATCCGAGGTATTATCAACATTGTAATCAATGAACGGAACTAAACACTTGGTAACTAACGTTTTTGTAAAACTATGAACCCACCAGCGTTGTCTGATACACTTGTTGCATGCTCGCAGGTCGTTAGATGTCTTGGATTGGAACTTGCTGTCTGGAATAGCTGGAGTGGTCATGGGTCGACTGAAGGGATCCATGTGTTTAAACTATTGATACTATACATTGGTTTAGAACAGTTTAACTTTGGTTTACTATTTGCTTCCGCTGAACATGTGGTTTTCATTTAAACTCATTAATGGTATTTTTCATTTCTAATTGAGGATTTTATTTTGAAACTTGTATGGGTTCAAGGTAATTAGTGGCTCGTTGTTGGTACGTCACACGCCTAACAGGGACATTCCCTAGGTGGTATTTTGGGGGTGTGACTGTTTGGTATCAGCGCCACTGGTTATAGTGAACTTGGTTTTAAAACGTTTTTGTAAAACCAAACTATAACCGAACAAGTTCTGAATACGACCATGACACTCAGCTCCAGACTGCAAGGTTCGTCTCTCGTATACTCATTGTGCTGCTTAACTAGTGAACACTTACATATGATATTGCATGTGATGGCACGTTTAGCACAACAGTATGAATTCATGTATTACTTGCATGTGTTATGTGACTGATAGGGTGGTATTTCCCTAAACATTCATGACTTACATTTCGTGAAGCTCTTTGTTTGCTACTCGAGTTTGAGGCACCATTTGACATGAGTTAGGAGGAGCTGAGATGAACATGCAAATCACAATATTATTATGGGTGCACACATAATAATAACGTGGGATGCATGCGAGTTCTAGTGATGCTTAACAAGTGAAAAAGGGGTTCCGTTCTGTTATTTGATCGATGTGAAACACAACAGTCTATAGGGGTCATAGCAGTGATTGTCTCCTACTCGAACGTGATCTTTTCACTCCTATCTGAATCCTTACGAATCTCGATGCTATCGAGTATTACCTGAACACACATCTGAATGCTTAGCGAACTGTGTAGAATGTTAGGTGCTTGTACGAACGTCCCTGAGATGGATGTTGCAACACCAATGATTGGTCTATACCTCTCACACTCCTCTTTGTTTGCTGGAACCCAATGTACTAACGACTTAGACCCCGAAGTGCGATCACTTCTGCAATACTTTGGAAACATATCATGTAGTACTCAGTCAACTTGCAAGGACGATGGACAAGGGGGTAAACGTAGTACTCTACCGACCTCAGTATTTGGACGACCCTGATTACCGGCAACGAACACCAGCGAATTGACTTCAATCGAATCCTTAACCCCAGCCAGTGACTCATGGGAGTCAACTCTTACGAATCAATCGGGACATAAGCAATGACAATCAACTACGGTGTGGAACGCGTAGCTGCCAGCACAATGAGTAGCATCTTAGTACGTGGCACGGAACGGGAAAAGATGGACCGTGTCGGTGAAACATAGTAGGGCTCCATTACGAGCAATGACATTAAGGGAAACAGTCACGGTGACATTAAGATACTTGTATGGGATGGTCGTTGTTAAAACGAGACGACAACAACCAAGGGAACGACGGCAGAACTGGAAATTCTCGTAACGAAAACAACAACACTGGAAATGATGTTTGTGGAAGGGCATTTAGGATTGGTGTAAGCGACGCCAGACAAAATAGCAACATGGTAGCTTGTAAGGGAAACTAATCGCTTCGTCTCTGTTCTGTTTAACCCTGATGCTTCTTGAAACCAAACCTGTTGTGGATCCAACTATTGGCAAGTCAAAGGAAACCTCTTATGTTCGTTGGGATGAGAACTCGACCTTGTGGGACAAGTGTTCGACATCGACCTTTCTTCTGTTATTCTTGATAAATGTACCCTGTGAGGAGAAAATTTTACGTATCCCTCTCCTTAGTGGAGGATTGTTATCTGTTCTAACGCGTCAAAGTGGCGCAACGGTTAGCGTCATTTCAGCAATGAAAGCCAGGAGTGTCTACGGAGGGATTACCCCGCTATGTTAGCAACTGTTATTGACATTAAGGATAGGAAGAAGAGGATCGAGGATCCATCAGTTTTTCGTGATTACCCTCAATGTGCTACCCGAGGAACTTCCAGGATTATCTCCACAACTGCTAGGTAGGATCTCAGTTTGACCTCACGCCAGAGGCAGTTCTAGCTACTCGTACTCCTTACCGTCTTGCACCAGGAGGGTTACATGAGCTGTTTACTCAACTACAGGAACTGTCAGACATGAGTTTTCGCTTTAAGGAGCCCCGTTATACCCATGAAGAGAAGCCTTTTCGTATGTGTACTGAATATCGGGAACTCAGCAAGGTGATAGTTGAGAACCGTTTACCTC
Organism: Helianthus tuberosus; assembly: GCA_030545235.1. Classification (NCBI taxonomy): domain Eukaryota; kingdom Viridiplantae; phylum Streptophyta; class Magnoliopsida; order Asterales; family Asteraceae; genus Helianthus; species Helianthus tuberosus. Next base: position 39,939,978 of record CM060424.1, on the reverse strand, counting down.
GACCTTGCATTGATAACCCGTTGACCAGTTGTGAGGGTCAAGTCAAGCCCCCCCATTCGAGGATTGTTTAACGAACAAGCTATTATCAGATGGAAGTCCAAGGGGAGAATGTTCCTGGAACGCCATATCGAACGCAATGCGGCCAGCGCGACTTTGAGTTAATCAACAAACCAGCTGCTTTATGGACCACATGAATCGACCGTGTTAACCGATGACGTTTTGGATCATTTACAGGAGAAAGAAACATCATGGGCGGCATTTGTATCTTATTTTAGAGCTCCTGAGGGAGGAGCCACTCCGCGCGAAGTCTCGTTGATGTGTGCAAAATGCAACATATAAATTACATCAATTGTGGCATAAAACTAACCCTTTTTTAGTACAAATGTTGGAAAAAGTGTGCTTTTGTCTTCCTTTTGTATTTTCAGGATTAAATGAGCTCAAATTAACAAAAGAAGCAAAAAGACATCAAAATCTAACATAAATACAAGAAAAGGAACAAGACGTGACATGCCCGACCCCACGACAGCATCTTCCCAAGCGAAACAAGATAACAGAAGACTGAACACGTCCCATGCTCAGCCAGCACGGGGGCGTGCCCAAGCGTCAGCAGAAAAGACAAAGTGGTAGAAGCTTCTATTGCCCACCACGGGGCCGTGGTCAACTATAAGATTCGCACAATCTAAGCAAATATTCATAGTACAAAGATTCTTCTGCACACGAGGTCGTGCTCAGCGAACACGGGGGCGTGGTCAACTAATAAGACAAGCTGCATTAAATGAAGAAAGAGAAGGATGTGGACACGGGGCCGTGCCCGAGCTTCTGTTCAGCCTATAAATAGGAGTGCTTGGCTCAAGCTCAAACCATCCCTTGGCACACCACCTCTCTCACACTTCACCCACCACCCAACACCACCATAACACCATCATCCACCACCATCATCCATTGTCCATCATAGAGTGTGTGGGTCGTCTCGGGATCCAAGATTGATCGTAAGAGTTCTTGAGAATCAAGGCCATGTTTGCCTAAGTCTCTTACATCACTTGGTGAAGACAAGTGTCTAGTGTAATACTTTTTATTTCTAATCTTTTCGTACTTTTTACTTGGTTTTGTATTAATAACTTTAATAACTAGTTTCTTATGTTGAAGGTGATTCTTCCTTATCGTTTGTCCGTGGTGTCTTGACATTATTTTACTATCTATATAAAATAAAAGATTTTCACCATTCATATCTCCACGGTCTATATGGAGGTATGTTGGCTACCTGGTCGGGGGTTAAGGGAACGGTTTGGTAAGAGTCTTGCCATTGTTCAGCGTTTAGAGGTCCTGCAATGGACCTGGGTCAAATTTAGTAGGACCTCCTTCAATGCTTAACGGTATTGGATGGCGGGGGTCCAAAGTCTTTGATCCCCTCATAAGTTAACTACTATTAATACTATAACCCGGCTATTTAGGACTGTATCCCTGCTGACTCAGACTACTTAGTCGAGGGTAACGTCACCTCCAAAAGAGGGGCCTACCATAATTTGCATTAATTACTTAATTAATTATCTTTCAATAATCCAACCCTTTAGGATTGTTTCCTTGCTGACTCAAACTACTGGGTTGAGGGTAACGTCACCTTCAAAAGAGGGGCCTACTACAATAACTAAGATAATCTCTTAAATAAGTGCAAAAGTGCGGAAATAATCAAAGGTTACACTATACACGCGTCGGAACCAAGTGATTCATCTTGTCTATCTGTTTTTATTTTTATTTTTACTTTTCAGCATTTTAGTTAGTTTTTATTTTTCTTAGCTTAAAACATTTTTCTAAACTTTTTGATTTGATTAGACGTTGAGGATAAACCGGTACTAAAAGCTCTTGTGTCCTTGGACGACCTCGGTATCTTACCAACACTATACTACGCTCACGATGGGTGCACTTGCCCATATGTGTGTCTAGTGTTAGTAAATATCGTGTTTTATAAATTTAAAACTTGACTAAAAAAGTGTTAAAGGGGCTTAAAATATACACCTAATATATATAACACTTCACACGCATAAAGTTTTTGGCGCCGTTGCCGGGGACACAAGGATTTTAAGAAAGTTAGGAATCAACGGCCTAATCGTTTTTTCTTATTTTTCATTTTTTTTAGGATTTTTCTTAATTTTTTCAGCTTCTGCAGAACTCAGCACGGGCCGTGCCCGCTGAACACGCCCCGTGCCCAATCATTGGAACTGGCAATCCTGTTTTAAGTCAGACAGTAAGCTGAACACGGGGCCGTGCCCACTCAACACGCCCCTGTGCCCAAGTTTCAGTTGCTGAAATCAGAACCGTGAGATCCCGACGGTTGGTAATTTCTGACACAAACATGAGTGATACTGATACTTTTTACTTTCGACACTCTTATGGTACTATGTGGTGTCAATTATGTGGTGGTAACCATAAAGAATTAGAATGTTATTTTCTAAATTATAAGCCCCACTATATAGACCCATCATTTCCGAGTATCCTTAAGAGGGGCGAAAGTAAAAATAATCCCTATCTCTCCCTCGAATGCTCCCAACCGGATTTTTTAGGAGAAATGCTTCTCGATGAATTATTTCAACTAGAAGATCTAATTATTGATTGGTTAAAAGAACTTAGGAAAGATTTCAATGATCTTTTCCAAAACAATAGCCAAGAAGAAAGGTTGGAACCGCATTCAAACAACTTCGTTGTTTCCGACGATACTCCTAACTCTAGTGAGGACTTGAGTGATAGTTGTCCCTGTGTCGATTGTGCCGTGAAGGACTCCCCATCGACTTCGTTTGATGCATACATAGACCTGAGCGATTCGACATACACCTTCTTTAACGAGAGCCTGGAAAAGGGTTGGACTTGTCCACCTACATATAGCATAGGAATCACCCTCACCGACAACCTCTTGCGTTCTCATCTCAATCTAGAACAATTAAGGTATCTTAGGCACTTTGGGGTTGTTCCATCCAGTAAGGAACCACCCGATCCGGAAAAGTTCCTTAAAAATAGACGCACTTCATAAAACAGCCTTCCGACACGGGGCCGTGCCCAGGTCAACACGCCCCCGTGTCCACCGAAAGATTCCCTTCTGACTTTTGTCAGAATACGGACAAAACGTGTCAGGATCTTGCCTGCACACGGGGCCGTGTCCATCCGACACGGGGCCGTGTCCAGCATGCTGTCGTTTTCTATAAATGCAGCCAAGAATCCTGCACATTTGGACCATCCAGGGACAGAGATTTGAAAGGATTTTCTAACATTCCATCCTAGGTATGTTCTAAAAGAAGGTTCTAACAAACATCTTGTCCTTTCCTCTTTTATCCATTACCTTCTTCTTCATCTTTCTTGCACCAACAACTCCATTAAAGCTTGATTTCAAGCTTTATGGTGATGTTTATTGAATTTTTGTTCAAGGAATCTTGTTAAAAATAAGTTACACAACATTGTTTTAAGTTATTCCTGCTTAAAAAAGCTTCATAAGTTAAGAAAATAATTTAAAACCCCAAGATTCCTTGTTCTAAAAATCTGCAGAAAGTTGAACACGGGGCCGTGCCCATTGAGCACGGGGCCGTGTCCGTTGTACTGTTTCATTGAACCAAACTATTTTTGGTTTGTTTTCGTAGAATGTCTAGCCAAAACAGTGGAACCTCTTCTGCGCACTCAAGGAACAGTCGAAGGGAAAGGAGGCCATCGATTGAAGCAACTCTCGTAAGATACGTAATGGCGCTACGTGAAGCCCTAGATGAGATGACTTCGGTGGAGGAGGTCCTCATAGACCGTATAAACTATCTCTCGGTGGTGTTGTAAAACAGTTTTCAAGAAATAAACCTCTTGCACCAGAGGTTAAACATTCTTGTAACACCTCCCATGGAACCAATCCTCCCTCAAGAGGATTCGAACCTCGCACTTGGAATCCAAAATCCTACCGGTTGGGACGATATTCCGGCGGAACCTCCTCTTGAAGAACTCCAAGAAATCCCGGTGGAAGTTGCACCTCCTCAAACCAATGCTCATGAGCCCGCTTTTCTTCTCCCTAGGGAGATCGAAGAGTGGCTCGCCAACGTGTGAGGAACCCATACCCGGAGAAAGAAGTTTGTCAAGCCACTTTTAACCGAGAGATCTATCTTTTCGGAAGTTTTGCTAGTAGAATAAATAGTAGGCTAGAACTTCTTGGATTAAGATTTCTTGTGTTCCTTTGACCTAACTATCTAATATCTTAATTTTAGGACTATTATGTAATTCTCTAATGATTCAATGAATGATGGCTTTAGTTAATTTGGTGTTTTGATGGTGTTGAAATGAATAAAACACACTTGAGATGACAAAGGATACAAGGGAAGCTTGAACCAGCACCCCATGCAGGAAAACAGGACCGTCCGACAAAATTCTTCGATTACAGTAAGTTCGGCACGGGCCGTGTCCGCCCAACACGGCCCCGTGCTGCACAGTCTGCAGAAAAGACCCAGTTCAGGTAACTGGACACGGGCCGTGTTCACCCAACACGCCCCCGTGTCCAGGCTTCTGTTTTTCTTGATTTAATTTTGTTACTGGCACTTGAACACGGGGCCGTGCCCGGACAACACGGGGCCGTGTTCAGCGCCCAGTAACACAAAAGTTTTGCTTTTTCACACCTTTTTACACATTCAATCAACCTAAAAACTTATTTTTGGGACACATTGAGGACAATGTGTAATTTAAGTGTGGGGGGGATGCTAAAACCTTGAATCTTGCAAGTCCTAAATACAAGCCTTACACAAAACTCTATTGGAACCGCTAATCACCCCAATTTTTTTTCAATTTTTTTTTTTTAATTGTCTAGGTTTAACTCGGGAAATTCAAGTTCTCAAAAAGGTTATATTTTTACAAATTTACAACTGATAGCGTCGTGATAAAAAGAACCAACATAAGAAAATTATGAAAAGGCATGACAAGCTTAGTTAAAATTCAATTATATATACTTGATCACTTAAAAACCCATTCCCACAAAAGTGAGTTTTGAGCCTTTATTGAGCATACAATTACATATCATTAGACTAAATGCTCATTTTTCGTTTCTTGTGTGAATAGCCGCTTGGTTCTTACGACTCTAGAACTTGCCACGACGATACATTCCCGGTCCTTATCAACTTAAACCCGAGTAAGTAAATGATGGAGGCATTAGGACTAACCCCTTTTTATTTCTACACCATTATTTTTCTTTTTTTTACCACCTACCCAAAATCCCCCTAGTTAGCCCCTTTGAGCCTAAACCTTTTCATTTCATAACCCAAACCAAACACCCTTTTACCCACCAAAACCTTTTTCATTTTTAACCCTTTGTTTTAGTAACAAGTTCGGTTTTTTCGTATGACTTTTCAAAATATATATATATATATATGTGTGTGTGTGTGTGTGTTGATGAAGCAAAAGAAAATAAACAAACAAGTTCATCAAAAATAACTTTGTTTGAATAATAGCTTCATCAAAATAAAAGTTACAAAAATAAAAAGTCTTACGAAAATCGACGCTTGTTACGCTTTTCGCCCTTTTTCTACTAACCACTAACCAAACCACCTACCTTTAACCCAAGCCTAACCCTTCACCCACAAAGTCCTCTTGATATTTACAAAGGTATATAAGTTAAAAAGGAGGAGGATTGATTGCTTGGCAAGCCTATGGTAGAAGTAAGTTCCATGCCGCTCTCGAGTGATCCACAAAAATACATCTTCGGCCGAGTGTTGAGTGATCCCCGTGAGGTATGTGAACTTGTATATAAATAAGATTTTAAAGAGGCATGTTATGCCCTACTAAGTAATTTATCTTATGAAAAATTTTAAATAAATCATGACGAATAGGATTGTAAATAAATAAAAATAAAACTAAATAACGAATCTTGGAAATCCCGACACTCTATGACAAGCCCAAAAAACCTTCTTCTCTACCCATTCCATTTGGGAGTGTAATAGCCACATATTAAAGAGTTTTGCTTGAGGATAAGCAAAGATTCAAGTGTGGGGGTATTTGATGTGTGCAAAATGCAACATATAAATTACATCAATTGTGGCATAAAACTAACCCTTTTTTAGTACTAATGATGGAAAAAGTGTGCTTTTGTCTTCCTTTTGTATTTTCAGGATTAAATGAGCTCAAATTAACAAAAGAAGCAAAAAGACATCAAAATCTAACATAAATACAAGAAAAGGAACAAGACGTGACATGCCCGAACCCACGACAGCATCTTCCCAAGCGAAACAAGATAACAAAAGACTGAACACGCCCCGTGCTCAGCCAGCACGGGGGCGTGCCCAAGCGTCAGCAGAAAAGACAAAGTGGTAGAAGCTTCTATTGCCCACCACGGGGCCGTACTCAGCGGACACGGGGCCGTGGTCAACTATAAGATTCGCACAATCTAAGCAAATCTTCATAGTAAAAAGATTCTTCTGCACACGAGGTCGTGCTCAGCGGACATGGGGGCGTGGTCAACTAATAAGACAAGCTGCATTAAATGAAGAAAGAGAAGGATGTGGACACGGGGCCGTACCCACTGGACACGGGGCCGTGCCCGAGCTTCTGTTCAGCCTATAAATAGGAGTGCTTGGCTCAAGCTCAAACCATCCCTTGGCACACCACCTCTCTCACAGTTCACCCACCACCCACCACCACCATAACACCATCATCCATTGTCCATCATAGAGTGTGTGAGTCGTCTCGGGATCCAAGATTGATCGTAAGAGTTCTTGACAATCAAGGCCATGTTTGCCTAAGTCTCTTACATCACTTGGTGAAGACAAGTGTCTAGTGTAATACTTTTTATTTCGAATCTTTTCGCACTTTTTACTTGGTTTTATATTAATGACTTTAATAACTAGTTTCTTATGTTGAAGGTGATTCTTCCTTATCATTTGTCCGTGGTGTCTTGACATTATTTTACTGTCTATATAAAATAAAAGATTTTCACCATTCATATCTCCACGGTCTATATGGAGGTATGTTGGCTACCTGGTCGGGGGTAAGGGAACGGTTTGGAAAGAGTCTTGCCATTGTTCAGCGTTTAGAGGTCCTGCAATGGACCTGGGTCAAATTTAGTAGGACCTCCTTTAATGCTTAACGTTATTGGATGGCGGGGGTCCAAACTCTTTGATCCCCTCATAAGTTAACTACTATTAATACTATAACCCGACTATTTAGGACTGTATCCCTGCTGACTCAGACTACTTAGTCGAGGGTAACGTCACCTCCAAAAGAGGGGCCTACCATAATTTGCATTAATAACTTTATTAATTATCTTTCAATAATCCGACCCTTTAGGATTGTATCCTTGCTGACTCAAACTACTGGGTTGAGGGTAACGTCACCTTCAAAAGAGGGGCCTACTACAATAACTAAGATAATCTCTTAAATAAGTGAAAAAGTGCGGAAATAATCAAAGGTTACACTATACACGCGTCGGAACCAAGTGATTCATCTTGTCTATCTGTTTTTATTTTTATTTTTACTTTTCAGCATTTTAGTTAGTTTTTATTTTTCTTAGATTAAAACATTTTTCTAAACTTTTTGATTTGATTAGAAGTTGAGGATAAACCGGTACTAAAAGCTATTGTGTCCTTGGACGACCTCGGTATCTTACCAACACTATACTACGCTCACGATGGGTGCACTTGCCCATATGTGTGTCTAGTGTTAGTAAATATCGTGTTTTATAAATTTAAAACTTGACTAAAAAAGTGTTAAAGGGGCTTAAAATATACACCTAATATATATAACACTTCACACGCATCACTCGTTAAGTGTAACTTCTGGATTCGAGAGGTACATATTTTTCTTGGTCATGTAGCCAACGAAGTGGGAATACACATGGATCGCGCTAATATCCATTCTGCTAGAAACTGATCGACACCAAAGATCCCTTTGGGGAAACGACAAATCCTTGGTTTCGCAAGATACTATCGTAGATTCATCACGGGATTTTCAAAGATTACGCAGCTCTAACCTCTTTAACACAGCAGTGAGCTGTCTATCCGTGGGAGACAGAACAGGAGAACGTCTCTTAAACTTTTGAAACTCAACTCTACAATGTGCTGAGTATTGTCTTTACTCGAGGGTACGGGTGAACTGGTGGTATACCATGGTGGTCCGAATCAGAGTCTCAGTTACACACCGATGCAACACGAGAGGGTGATGACTCACGTGGTGGATTAACAGGAAGAATTGCATGACTCACAACCCGGGATGGAAGCCACGATCTCGGATTTGAGCTGGAGGCATTACTTGGATGGTACCAAATGCACTATCTAGACCGATCATAAGGGCCTCCCGTGTACCCTTGATCGGAGGAGCTAAACACGTAATAGCGCAGGAAGAACTTTTGAATGATCATGACTGTGAAACCGAACGTGCACGAGCTCTGCATCTCACCATCAACTTAAACCTACCTGTTTAGATTCGTTCTGCTCAGACTGAAGAACCGAAGGAAGAGAATTCCCAAGTTAAATCCATGCGGGGCATGTAGGAGCAACTTTTGGTAAGTCGAACGATATTCGCTACTTCATGGAACTGATGTGGGTCTCGTTATACGGCAACCGTAGGGGAACTCGTGTTGAACAATGCACACCGGTCTCAATATTCTACTCGCCTGGGTTATGATGAGAGATATTAGGATCCATGAATCTTGCACTTGCATTGGTGATCGGGCATGAAGGCCCACCTAGCTATGTATGCGAATGATGATTGACTTATGGGAAAGTCAAGGTGAAGTATCAACAACTAGAAACACCTATATGGAAATGAGAACAAACTGACATGGATCCTGTCACTAGTTTACTTACAACTCGAAACAGAAACAATATCACCTAGGTGATCGTTGACTCTCTCACATTACCAACACACTTTCTTGCAAACAAGGAACTGACGAGTCTTCATAACTTGTGAATGTTCCTCTGAGGGAGACGGCTTTTAGGCATGAGGTGCCAAATCCTAATACCTTCGATTTTGAGCTATACCTGATTTATGGCAGGCGATACACAACACCCTTGGCACACGTCTAGACATGAGCATTACTTATCATCATAGGATGAATGGTTTGAGTAAACGAACCCCCTTAAACTCGAAGACATGCTGCGAGCATTTGTGGGATTAACTTAGTGTAAATTGGAAGGACGTATACTTTTGGCTGAATTCTACCGTAGCTGTTACCTTTCTTGTATTCAGACAGCTCTGTGTGGGGCATCGCATGGATGATAATGCCAACCTCTTCGTGGATTGAGGTGGATGACCACCTAGGCACGGGTCCAGGACTTGTACTCGAAACTCTTGGGAAGATTGCTTGGATCGGAAATTGTTTGGCGGCATCGAGTGACCGTCAGGAAAGATGATAAGCTTAGCAAAAACTGGGAGTCCGTTGTAGATGGTCGTATCATGTTAAAAATCTCACCCTGGGAGGGTGTGGTACGCTTGGGAAGCGTGGCAAGCTTAATTTACGTTACGGTGAGTTATTCGGAATTCTGGAAAGAATTGGTCACGCCGCCTACAAACTCGAGTTACCCGACGAATTGAATAACGTGTATGATGTCATTTATGTCTCGAATCGAAGGCAGTGTTTGTCCGATGAAACGCTTGTGATACTCTTATTAGAGTATGAGATTAGTGACAGGTTGCAGTTGTTGAGGGATCTACTGAAATCATGGACTAGGATGTCAAGATCCGTTAACATAGTCGAATTCCAATCGTGAGAGTTCGTTTGAACTCAAGACGTGAACCGGAGTTCACGTGGGGATGTGAGGATCAGTTGAAGCTCAAGCATCCCCAACTGTTCAAAACTACTTAAACAAATTCTGATGTAACTGGTGAATTTCGGGACGAAATTCACTTTCAAGTTGGGGATGATGTGGCACCCGAGGAAAATCCACATTCATCCTGATCTAACACCTTGCCGTTTTTGGGTTACTTATCAAATTTCGGGACTAAATTTCTTTCAAGTTGGGGATGATGTGACAACTCGGTTTTCCAAGGTTCTTTCATGAGCATCGTTGAGCGTCGTTTTCCTACTTGTTCATTATACGTTGTAACTAGGCATTTTTTTATACAAATGAAATTGAAGTGTTATTATATCTTGGTTGGTTTCATGTTAGTTAATCGCATAAGCTTTCGAGTCACACACCACTTATTGAACCGCACATCTTTTCCTAATCATCAAGCCCAACTGGGCCGGCCTGGTCGTGTCATGGCAAACACAAAGAAATATAATCCCAAACCCTTATAGCCCAATAAAACCAAATGGATTAAAAAGACCCAAACCGCCACCTTGGCCCATTGCGATGGCAGCGTTGGCAGCCCACTTGTATGGGCTTAAGCCCAATTCGGTTAAGGTAGAAACCGCCCTAAACATACTTATTTATTTAGAGCATGATTATGTTATTTACTTGGAGCATGATTATGTTATTTACTTAACAAATACTCAAAACAAAAACCCTACTATTCCTTTGGATCGACAACAGCCCCCCTTTCTTGAAGTCCTTTTCTCTATTGATAATGATCCAGCCATCATCCTATATCTGGTTAGTTCCTTAACATACGTTTATGTTGTGTTCCTTGTTGGATTAATGGCATACGTGTAATTATGTGATTGTGATCATGGATGTTATTGGTAATCGGTATGTATGTGCATTAGTTTTTGATTGTATTTAATTATGTGTTCACATGTTAGGTTGCATGAATATGAGTAATCTGTAGGTTGTCTGTTCGATGTATAATGGAGGTGTACAAAGTCAACATAAAACAAAGAAATACTATGGTGCTAATTGATGAGTTGTATGTTAAATCCATGATCACGATGTACATAGGGATTCGGATTATATGATTTTGTGGAATGCTTTTGACATGTATGATTTAAATATGATTTAGGGTTTAGTCTCTAGATTGGTCGATGTGGGTTGAACGAAGGAATGTTGTTAATTAGTTAACAAGGTATGATAATAAGGAAGTTATAACTAATCGGCTAGTGTAACTAATCGTCTAGGATGCTAACCGCGAAACCAGAAACTTGTTTATGTTAGGAATGGTGAGCATGATGAAACAATAAGTGCTAAAGTTAACGTTGTGACTTAATCTTAATGTTGATAATATAGGATTATTCATACATATAATATTGGTAATTATCATGAGTTGAACATATGATTATAACGGCTAGGTTGATGCCATTTGAATGTATGAAATATGAGCCGATTTGCTAGGGTTTGATGCTAGACGTAACAAATAAGCATGAGGTTGTGAATTAGTAAGGAAAGTGCACTGGCATGATTGAATATTTAATTGATTTGTGATAATGTTGCTGCAATGATCAATGGTAGTCAAAATCCATATAATTTAGGGATATTGTAAGTACTTGATTGTGTAAATGGGGAGGGGAGTAACTGCTGGAAGGGAAAACTGAAGGGTTAACTTGTCAACCGCACGTCCGAACCGCACACTTGGTGTGGGCCGTTCCCTGACGGGCTGCACATATTACGGATGGGCTAATAAGCCCTTACACCTAAGACCAGAGCCGCACACTTGTAATTGGATCGCACACTATTGAGTGAGCCATTAACTCGAATGAATCACACACTTTGTAAATGACGAATGAACAGTTAAAGTGTTACGTGGAATATGAATTGGTGATGTAAACTTGTGTATAACTTGGATACCTGCTATATGATGACAATGAACTGTTATGTACACGAGTAATTGTTACACGTTATGTGTATTTCGGGTACGCTGCAAGCTTGATGGTGTATTTATTTCTTATACGCTATGTGTGTAATATGTGTGAAAAATACGTGATTAATGTGCATACGAAACTGACTATCTTTGGTAACCACGGTAGGGTTTGGTTGACCAACTTGGAATGGGTAACATAACATACCGAGCAATCTAAGGTGAGTTCATTTCTCTTGAGCGTGCGTCCCGGTGGTTGGGACAGTCATTGGGCATCCTTGAGAGGGATGGGTTTGGGTAAATCAATTGGGTATTCCTGAGAGGAATACGTCTTGTGGTAAATCTGGAATGTTGGATAATATACTTGTCCTATCACCTTTAAAGTCCCTCCTTGTTGTTTGGTTACCTGAGAGGTAACAAGGTATTAGTTAGTAGCGCTACTTAGGTTTGGCACCCTCACCCCGTACCTGAGAGGACGGGTGTGAACTAATGACCTAGTCATGACCAATGCTTTGATAGGAGCATTGGAGAAAGGGCATTGTAAATCAGGAGCCGTCTTGTATCCGAGGTATTATCAACATTGTAATCAATGAACGGAACTAAACACTTGGTAACTAACGTTTTCGTAAAACTATGAACTCACCAGCGTTGTCTGATACACTTGTTGCATGCTCGCAGGTCGTTAGATGTCTTGGATTGGAACTTGCTGTCTGGAATAGCTGGAGTGGTCATGGGTCGACTGGAGGGATCCATGTGTTTAAACTATTGATACTATACATTGGTTTGGAACAGTTTAACTTTGGTTTACTATTTGCTTCCGCTGAACATGTGGTTTTCAATTAAACTCTTTAATGGTATTTTTCATTAATAATTGAGGATTTTATTTTGAAACTTGTATGGGTTCAAGGTAATTAGTGGCTCGTTGTTGGTACGTCACACGCCTAACAGGGACTGATGTGTTCAAAATGTAACATATAAATTTCATCAATTGAGGCATGAAACTAACCCTTTTTTAGTACTAATGTTGGAAAAAGTGTGCTTTTGTCTTCCTTTTGTATTTTCAGGATTAAATGAACTCAAATTAACAAAAGAAGCAAAAAGACATCAAAATCTAACATAAATACAAGAAAAGGAACAAGACGTGACATGCCCGACCCCACAACAGCATCTTCCCAAGCAAAACAAGAGATCAGAGGCCTGAACACGCCCCGTGCTCAGCCAGCACGGGGGCGTGCCCAAGTGTCAGCAGAAAAGACAAAGTTGTAGAAGCTTCTATTGCCCACCACGGGGCCGTACTCACCGGACACGGGGCCGTGGTCAACTATAAGATTCGCACAATCCAGGCAAATCTTCATAGTACAAAGATTCTTCTGCACACGGGGTCGTGCTCAGCGGACACGGGGGCGTGGTCAACTAATAAGACAAAGCTGCAATTAATGAAGAAAGAGAGGATGTGGACACGGGGCCGTGCCCACAGGACACGGGGCCGTGCCCGAGCTTCTGTTCAGCCTATAAATAGAAGTGCTTGGCTCAAGCTCAAACCATCCCTTGGCACACCACCTCTCTCACACTTCACCCGCCACCCACCACCACCATAACACCATCATCCACCACCATCATCCATTGTCCATCGTAGAGTGTGTGAGTCGTCTCGGGATCCAAGATTGATCGTAAGAGTTCTTGACAATCAAGGCCATGTTTGCCTAAGTCTCTTACATCACTTGGTGAAGACAAAGTGTCTAGTGTAATACTTTTTATTTCTAATCTTTTGCACTTTTTATTTGGTTTTGTATTAATGACTTTAATAACTAGTTGCTTATGTTGAAGGTGATCTTTCCTTATCGTTTGTCCGTGGTGTCTTGAAATTATTTTACTGTCTATATAAAATAAAAGATTTTCACCATTCATATCTCCACGGTCTATATGGAGGTATGCTGGCTACCTGGTCGGGGGTTAAGGGAACGGTTTGGTAAAGGTCTTGCCATTGTTCAGCGTTTAGAGGTCCTGCAATGGACCTGGGTCAAATTTAGTAGGACCTCCTTCAATACTTAACGGTATTGGATGGCGGGGGTCCAAACTCTTTGATCCCCTCATAAGTTAACTACTATTAATACTATAACCCGGCTATTTAGGACTGTATCCCTGCTGACTCAGACTACTTAGTCGAGGGTAACGTCACCTCCAAAAGAGGGGCCTACCATAATATTGCATTAATAACTTAATTAATTATCTTCCAATAATCCACCCTTTTAGGATTGTATCCTTGCTGACTCAACCTACTGGGGTGAGGGTAACGTCACCTTCAAAAGAGGGGCCTACTACAATAACTAAGATAATCTCTTAATTATGTGCAAAAGTGCGGAAATAATCAAAGGTTACACTAGATACGAGTCGGAACCAAGTGATTCATCTTGTTTATCTGTTTTTCTTTTTATTTTTATTTTCAGCGTCTTAGTTAGTTTTTATTTTTCTTAGTTAAAACATTTTTCTAATTTTTATTTTGATTAGACGTTGAGGATAAACCGGTACTAAAAGCTCTTGTGTCCTTGGACGACCTCGGTATCTTACCAACGCTATACTACGCTCACGATGGGTGCACTTGCCCATATGTGTGTTTAGTGTTAGTAAAATATCGTGTTTTATAAATTTAAAACTTGGCTAAAAATAAGTGTTAAAGGGGCTTAAAATATACACCTAATATATATAACACTTCACACGCATCAGGGACATTCCCTAGGTGGTATTTTGGGGGTGTGACAGAGTCGGAAGCCGGAATCTGTCCTCTGCTATTGCTTTTAATAAACTGATCTCAGAAGCTGGAATCTCTCCACTGCCGTCGAAACCCTAACCCCACACACCACCGTCCGATTCACACCCTAACCAACCAGATCCATCCGACAAGCAATCTCGTGGCTACGATAATCTCGATCATGGATTTGGGTTTCTTGGTCTTTCGTTGGTCTTCGTTGATCAATCCGACAACAACTGACGGTGACTGGTGGCGTTGATCGATCTTTCATTACTCGGATTCCAGTTCCCTAACCCACAACTGACGGTTGATGGTGGCTGATGGCGGAGGTGATGGTGGTTGATGGTGGGGAAGGCAGTGATAATAGTGGACGTACGGTTTGCAGGCGGTGACTGGTGGTTGATGGTCAACGAAAGGTGGTGACAGTGGTGGAGGTGCGATGGGGATGGTGGTGGTGCAGTGGTGGTGCGGTGGTGTTAATGGTGGTGGTAGGGGTAGAGAGAAAGAGAGGAGGGATGGAGTGTGAAATGTCTCTGTGCTGATGTGCGTGAGTGTTATTAGTTTTTAATGTATATGTTAAGCCCTTTTTAACACTTTTTAGCCAAGTTTTAAATTTATAAAACACAATATTTTACTAACACCAAACACACATATGGGCAAGTACACCCATCGTGAGCGTGGTATAGTGTTGGCAAGATACCGAGGTCGTCCAAGGACACAAGAGCTTTTAGTACCGGTTTATCCTCAATGTCTAATCAAATCAAAAGTTAGAAAAAAAGGTTTTAAACTAGAAAAATACAAACTAACTAAAATGCGGAAAAATAAAATAAAAATAAAAACAGATAGACAAGATGAATCACTTGGCTCCAACTCGTGTTTAGTGTAACCTTTGATTATTTCCGTACTTTTGCACTTTTTAAGAGATTATCTTAGTTATTGTAGTAGGCCCCTCTTTTGAAGGTGACGTTACCCTCAACCCAGTAGTTTGAGTCAGCAAGGATACAATCCTAAATGGTCGGATTATTGAAAGATAATTAATTAAGTTATTAATGCATATTATGGTAGGCCCCTCTTTTGGAGGTGACGTTACCGTCGGCTAAGTAGTCTGAGTCAGCAGGGATACAATCCTAAGTAGCCGGATTAAAGTATTAATAGTAGCTTACATATGAGGGGATCAAAGAGTTTGGACCCCCGCCATCCAATACCGGTGGGTATTAAAGGAGGTCCTACTAAATTTGACCCAGATCCTTGCAGGATCTTTACACTGAACAAGGCAAGACTCTTACCAAACCGTTCCCTTAACCCCCGACCAGGTAGCCAACATATCTCCATATAGACCGTGGAGATATGAATTGTGAAAATCTTTTATTTTATATAGACAGTAAAATAATGCCAAGACACCACGGACAAACGATAAGGAAGAATCACCTTCAACATAAACTAGTTATTAAAGTCATTAATACATAACCAAGTAAAACGTGCGAAAAGATTAAAAATAAAAAGTATTACACTAGACACTTGTCTTCACCAAGTGATGTAAGAGACTTAGGCAAACATGGCCTTTGATTGTCAAGAACTCTTACGATCAATCTTGGATCCTGAGACGACTCACACACTCTACGATGGACAATGGATGATGGTGGTGGATGATGGTGTTGTAATGGTGGTGGGTGAAGTGTGAGAGCGGTGGTGTGCCAAGGGATGGTTTGCAAATGAGCCAAGCATCCCTATTTATACCCTGAACAGCAGCCCGGGCACGGCCCCGTGTCCATTGGGCACGGCCTCGTGTCCACCTTCTTCTCTGTCTTCATTAATTGCAGTTTGTCTGCATTAGTTGACCACGCCCCCGTGTCCGCTGGGCACGACCCCGTGTGCAGAAGCGTATCTGTACTATCAAGCTTTGCCTGGATTCTGCGAATCTTATAGTTGACCACGGCGCCGTGTCCGCTGAGCACGGCCCCCGTGGTGGGCAATAGAAGCTTCTACAGCTTTGTCTTTTCTGCGGACCCTTGGGCACGCCCCCGTGCTCATTGAGCACGGGGCGTGTTCAGCCTTCTGTTCTCTTGTTTTGCTTGGGATGATGTTGTCGGGGAGGTCGGGCATGCCACGTTTGTTCCTTTTCTTGTATTTATGTTAGATTTAGCTGACTTTTTGCTTCTTTTGTTCATTTGAGCTCATTTAATCCTGAAAATACAAAAGGAAGACAAAAACACACCTTTTCCAACATTAGTACTAAAAAGGGTTAGTTTTATGCCACAATTGATGTAATTTATATGTTGCATTTTTTGCACATAAAATACCCCCACACTTGAATCTTTGCTTGTCCTCAAGCAAAACTCTTTATAATGTGGCTTTACACTCCCAAATGGAATGGGTAGAAGAGAAGGTTTTTGGGCTTGTCGTAGAGTGTTGGGATTTCCAAGATTCTTTATTAAGTTTTATTTTTTATTTATTTACAATCCTATTCGTCATAATTTATTTAAAACATTTCATAAAATAAATTACTTATTAGGGCATAACATGCCTTTTTTTTAAATTCCATTTATATACAAGTTCGCATACCTCACGGGGGGAATCACTCAACACTCAGCCGAAGATGTATTTTAGTGAATCACTCGAGAGCGGCATGGAACTTACTCCTACTATAAGCTTGCCAAGCAATCAATCCTCCTCCTTTTTAACTATACACATTTGTAAATATCAAGAGGACTTTTGGGGTGAAGGGTTAGGCTTGGGTTAAAGGTAGGTGGTTGGGTTAGTGGTTAGTAAAATGGCGAAAAGCGTAAAAAGCGTGGGTTTTCGTAAGACTTTTTATTTTTGAAATTTTTATTTTGATGAAGCCATTATTCAAACAAAGTTATTTTTGATAAACTTGTTTGTTTATTTTTCTTTTGCTTCATCATCAATTTTTTTTTTTTTGAAAGTCATAAGAAAAACCGAGCTTGTTACTAAAACAAAGGGTTTAAAAATAAAAAAAAGGTTTTGGTGGGTAAAAGGGTTTTCGTTTTGGGTTAAGAAATGAAAATGTTTAGGCTCAAAGGGGTTAACTAGGGGGATTTTGGGTAGGTGGTAAAAAAAAAAAGAAAAATAATGGTGTAGAAATAAAAAGGGTTAGTCCTAATGCCTCCGTTATTTACTTACTCGGGTTTAAGTTGGTAAGGACCGGGAATGTATCGTCGTGGCAAGTTCTAGAGTCGTAAGAACCAAGCGGCTATTCACACAAGAAACGAAAAATGAGCATTTAGTTTAAAGATATATATTTGTATGCTCAATAAAGACTCAAAACTCACTTTTTGTGGGAATGGGTTTTTATGTGATCAAGTATATATAATAAAATTTTAATTAAGCTTGTCATGTCGTTTCATAATTTTCTTATGTTGGTTCTTTTTATCACGACGCTATCGGTTGTAAATTTGTAAAAATATAACTTTTTTTAGAACTTGAAATTCCTAAGTTAAACCTAGACAAGTAAAAAAAATGAAAAATTTTGAAAAAAATTTGGGGTGATTAGCGGTTCCAATAGAGTTTTGTGTAAGGCTTGTATTTAGGACTTGCAAGATTCAAAGTTTTAACATCCCCCCACACTTAAATTACACATTGTCCTCAATGTGTCCCAAAAATAAGTTTTTAGGTTGATTGAATGTGTAAAAAGGTGTGAAAAAGCAAAAAATTAATGTTACTGGGCGTCTGGACACGGCCCCGTGGTGTCCGGGCACGGCCCCGTGTTCAGATCGCCAGTAACAGAAATTGTTAGAAAGAAACAGAAGCCTGGGCACGGGGGCGTGTTCAGTGAGCACGCCCCGTGTCCAGTTACCTGAACTGGGCATTTCCTGCAGATTGTGCAGCACGGGGTCATGTTGGGCGGGCACGGCCCGTACTGAACTTGCTGTAATGAAGAAAAATTTGTCGGGTGGCCCTGTTTTCGTGCATGGGGTGCTGGTTCAAGTTTCACTTGTTATCCTTCACCATCCCGAGTGTGTTTTATCCATTACAACATCATCCAAACACCAAATTAGCTCAAACCATCATTCATTAAAACATAGAGAGAATTACATAATAATCCTAAAAGTTAAAATTCTAGATAAATAGGTCAAAGAAACACAAGAAATCTAAACCAAGAAGTTCTAGCCTAATACTTATTCTATTAGCAAAATTTCCGAAAAGATAATTCCCTCGGTTGGATGCGGCTTGAAAAACTTCTTTCTCCGGGCATGGGTCCCTCATACGTCGGCGAGCCACTCCTCTATCTCCCTAGGGAGAAGGAAGGCGGGCTCATTGGCGTTGGTTTGAGGAGGTGCAACCTCCACCGGGACTTCTTGTAGATCTTCAAGAGGAGGTTCCGCTGGAATGTCGTCCCATCCGGTCGGGTCGTTGATTCCAAGTGCTAAGTTCCAATCCTCTTGAGGGAGGATTGGTTCCATGGGAGGTGTCACAAGAATGTTCAACCTCTGGTGCAAGAGGTTGATTTCTTGAAAACTGTTTTCCAACCCCACCGTAAGATAATTTATACGGTCTATTAAGACCTCCTCAACAGATGTCATCTCATCAAGAGCCTCACGTAATGCCATTACGTAGCGTACGAGAGTTGCTTTAATTGATGACCTTCTTTCCCTTCGACTGTTTCTGGAGTGCGCAGAAGAGGTTCCGCTGTTTTGACTAGACATTCTACGAAAACACACCAAAAGTAGTTCATTTTAATGGAACAATATTTCCGGACACGGCCCCGTGCTCAATGAGCACGGCCCCGTGTTCACCTTTCTGCATATTTTTGGAACAAGGAATCTTGGAGTTTCAAATTATTTTTCCAACTTATGAAGCATTTTTGAGCAAAAATAACTTAAAACAATGTTGTATAACTTATTTTTAACAAGATTCCTTGGACAAAAATCTAACAACCATCACAATAAAGCTTGGAATCATGGTGATCTCAAGCTTCAATGGAGGTGTTAAGGCAAGAAAGATGAAGAAGAAGGCAATGGATAAAAGAGGAAAGGACAAGATGGTTGTTAGAACCTTCTTTTAGAAAATACCTAGGATGGTAGGTGAGAAGATCCTCTCAAATCTCTGTCCCTGGATGGTCCAAATGTGCAGGATTCTTGGCTGCATTTATAGAAAACGACAGTACACTGCACACGGCCCCGTGTCGGTTGGACACGGCCCCGTGTGCAGGCAAGATCCTAACACACTTTGTCCGTATTCAGACAAAAAGTCAGAAAGGAATCTTTTGGTGGACACGGGGGCGTGTTGACCTGGGCACGGCCCCGTGTCGAAAGGCTGATTATGAAGTTTGTCTATTTTTAAGGAACTTATCCGGATCGGGCGGTTCCTTACTGGATGGAACAACCCCAAAGTGCCTAAGATACCTTAATTGCTCTAGATTAAGACGATAACGCAAGAGGTTGTCGGTGAGGGTGATTCCTATGCTAAATGTAGGTGGACAAGTCCAACCCTTTCCCTGGCTCTCGTTAAAGAAGGTGTATGCCGAATCGCTCAGGTCTATGTATGCACCGAACGAAGTCGATGGGGAGTCCTTCACGGCACAATCGGCACAGGGACGACTATCGCTCAAGTCCTCGCTAGAGTTAGAGGTAACATCGGGAACAACGAAGTTGTTTTTATTTGAATGCGATCCCAACAATTCTTCTTGGTTATCGTCTTGAGATAAATTTTTGAAATCTATCCTAAGTTCTTTTAACCAATTAAGAATTAGATCTTCCATTTGAAATAGTTCATCAAGAAGCATTTCTCCTAGAAGATCCGGTTGAGAGCATTCGAGGGAGAGATAGGGATTATTTTTACTTTCGCCCCTCTTAAGGCTACAGGAAAACAATGGGTCTATATAGTGGGGCTTATAATTTAGAAAATAACATTCTAATTCTTTATGAGGGCCACCACATATTTGACACCACGTACCATAAGAGTGCCGAAAGTAAAAAATATCAGTATCTCTCATGTTTGTGTCAGAAATTACCAACCGTCGGGATCTTACGGTTCTGTTTTCAGTAACTGAATCTTGGGCACGGGGCGTGTTGAGTGGGCACGGCCCCGTGTTCAGCTTACTGTCTGACTTAAAACAGGATAGCCAGTTCCAATGATTGGGCACGGGGCGTGTTCAGCGGGCACGACCCGTGCTGAGTTCTGCAGAAGCTGAAAAACTAAGAAAATCCTAAAAAAAAAAAAACAGAAAAATTAGAAAAAACGATTAGGCCGTTGATTCCTAACTTTCTTAAAATCCTTGTGTCCCCGGCAATGGCGCCAAAAACTTGATTTGCGTGAGTGTTATTAGTTTTTAATGTATATGTTAAGCCCTTTTTAACACTTTTTAGCCAAGTTTTAAATTTATAAAACACGATATTTTACTAACACCAAACACACATATGGGAAACTGCACCCATCGTGAGCGTAGTATAGTGTTGGCAAGATACCGAGGTCATCCAAGGACACAAGAGCTTTTAGTACCGGTTTATCCTCAACGTCTAATCAAATCAAAAGTTAGAAAAAAAAAGGTTTTAAACTAGAAAAATAAAAACTAACTAAAATGCTGAAAAATAAAATAAAAATAAAAACAGATAGACAAGATGAATCACTTGGCTCCAACTCGTGTTTAGTGTAACCTTTGATTATTTCCGCACTTTTTAAGAGATTATCTTAGTTATTGTAGTAGGCCCCTCTTTTGAAGGTGACGTTACCCTCAACCCAGTAGTTTGAGTCAGCAAGGATACAATTCTAAAGGGTCGGATTATTGAAAGATAATTAATTGAGTTATTAATGCATATTATGGTAGGCCCTTCTTTTGGAGGTGACGTTACCCTCGACTAAGTAGTCTGAGTCTGCAGGGATACAGTCCTAAGTAGCCGGATTAAAGTATTAATAGTAGCTTACATATGAGGGGATCAAAGAGTTTGGACCCCCGCCATCCAATACCGGTGGGTATTGAAGGAGGTCCTACTAAATTTGACCCAGGTCCTTGCAGGATCTATACACTGAACAAGGCAAGACTCTTACCAAACCGTTCCCTTAACCCCCCGACCAGGTAGCCAACATATCTCCATATAGACCGTGGAGATATGAATGGTTAAAATCTTTTATTTTATATAGACAGTAAAATAATGCCAAGACACCACGGACAAACGATAAGGAAGAATCACCTTCAACATAAGAAACTAGTTATTAAAGTCATTAATACATAACCAAGTAAAAAGTGAGAAAAGATTAAAAATAAAAAGTATTACACTAGACACTTGTCTTCACCAAGTGATGTAAGAGACTTAGGAAAACATGGGCTTTGATTGTCAAGAACTCTTACGATCAATCTTGGATCCCGAGACGACTCACACACTCTACGATGGACAATGGATGATGGTGGTGGATGATGGTGTTGTAATGGTGGATGGTGGTGGGTGAAGTGTGAGAGAGGTGGTGTGCCAAGGGATGGTTTGCAAATGAGCCAAGCACCCCTATTTATAGCCTGAACAGCAGCCTGGGCACGGCCCCGTGTCCACCTTCTTCTCTGTCTTCATTAATTGTAGTTTGTCTGCATTAGTTGACCACGCCCCCATGTCCGCTGGGCATGACCCCGTGTCCGCTGGGCACGACCCCGTGTGCAGAAGCGTATCTGTGCTATTAAGATTTGCCTGGATTCTGCGAATCTTATAGTTGACCACGGCCCCGTGTCCGCTGAGCACGGCCCCGTGGTGGGCAATAGAAGCTTCTACAACTTTGTCTTTTCTGCGGACTCTTGGGCACGCCCCCGTGCTCATTGAGCACGGGGCGTGTTCAGCCTTCTGTTATCTTGTTTTGCTTGGGAAGATGCTGTCGGGGAGGTCGGGCATCCCACGTTTGTTCCTTTTCTTGTATTCATGTTAGATTTAGCTGGCTTTTTGCTTCTTTTGTTCATTTGAGCTCATTTAATCCTGAAAATACAAAAGGAAGACAAAAACGCACTTTTTCCAACATTAGTACTAAAAAAGGGTTAGTTTAATGCCACAATTGATGTGATTTATATGTTGCATTTTGTGCACATCAGTGTAGGTGTGTGTATCACAATATATATATAATTTATTTTATATATAATATTAAAATATTTATGCATCAAAGACTTGTTCCAGATACTCTTGTGCATACAAGACTTGTACTTTGTGTGTAAATGACCAAATTACCCTTGTAGTTAACAAACTTGGTGGATAGAGTTAGAAATTTGGACTCAAATGGTTAAAAAAATGCTTACGGGGACTCAGTGTAACACCCCGTGTTTTGAAAGTCAAAGTCAAGATTGAAGTCAAAGGGAGACAAGATTGCTAATTGCGATCTGTCACTCCTTGCTCAATTCCTGTTTTGACTTATTTGACTTGTAGATAGTCTTTTTATGCTTTTACGTTAGTTGTGTTATGTGGAATATTTGTTAATAACCGAGGTTTAATCGCTATTTATCGCATGTGTTATCGCTTTATCGCTTATCGCAATCGCACTCGCAACTCGAATTACACGTCTGGTTACGGTTCTTATGTGTGTGTGCCCTTTATGTGTTACTTGTGCATGTTATTTATGTTTTATGATGTGGTGATTAATCGAAACGCAATCGAAACTCAATCGCAATCAAATCGCAAACGCTAAACGAACGTTAAATTAGGATGATTGTATGTTGATATAGTAGTTGGGATTAAAAGTAATTTGAATAGGAAACTCTATCGCATCGTAACGCTCAAACAATCGAATCGAAACTGCAAAACTCCTCGTGCCGAGCACTCGAATCGAGTGGCCAGCCGACCGAGATGCCACCCGATCGGGCTGCCACCCGATCGAGCTGCCACCCGATCAACCTGCCACTCGATCAACCTGCCACTTACTCCCCTTTCCTTTTATGGAAACCCTATAAATACCTTCATATGTCAACATCACTTGATGTTGACAGCTCTCTCCCTCTCCACTCGCTCCAGCCGCTATTTCTTCAGATTTCTCGCGATTTTTGTAAGTTTTCCACCTAAACCTTGTACTTTCTTAATCTACACGCACTCCTACACCTTTCACTCTTTTGAATCTTAACTTTTAACAGTGAAATCACTAGATTTGAGGTGTTCTAGGATGATGTCATCATGGTGTTCTTATGAACTTCGTGTTTTGGCTTCAATCCACCAAGAACAACTTAGATCTGAACGATTTCCACACAAACAAGCAAAGATCTTTCATAGATCTGAACATATTCATGATGAAAAGGATTGAAAGATGGTTTTCCAACCTTCTTTAAACTCTTTTACACTCAATGCACTCAAAACCGATGGAATCTGAGCTTGTTCTAATCTTCTACTCTTTCTTGTGGATGTGTTGGTTCAAGATCTGGATTCTATCCACGAGGTTACTGATTTCGGGTTAAACATGAAACACCGTCTCGAACAGTTAACTGGTCGGACTAGGGTGGTTCCTGTTCGATCGGGTCACTTAGTCTTGACAAGGTTTCTGTTGTTTAGCACGTTATCAAACAGTCTCGAGGAAACTTCAAACTGTCAAAACAACCAAGGAAGAAGACGATCAGGTCAACTGGGATGGATTGTCGTCTGATCGGATTGTCGTCCGATCGGATTGCCGTCCGATCGGATTGCCACCCGACCGGACTGCCACCCGATTGGATTGCACCTTGGGTCCCACACTTAACTTTTATTTCAACATTTAAATTTTTGAACATTGAACGGATTGTCGTCCGATCGGATATCCACCCGATCGGATTACCACCCGACAATGTGATGTTTGACTTCAAACACTTAAACAATTTTTCAACATGTTCAATCCAAACGGATTGCCACCCGATCGGATAGCCATCCGATCGAGTGACCATCCTGCGGTGAACTTGTTCTCAACCTGAGAAGCCTCGCACATCAGATTGCTGTCCGATCGAACAGCCGTTCGATCGACTGACCCGAAAGGTAGAGATACTTCTCTGTTTTCAAAATGCTACAACGAAAACTTCAAAAGACAAGCCATGATACACAAACACATCCATCCCAAACGAGATGACAATCCAATCGAGTGGCCACCTGATCGGGCGACCACCCGAACGGATTGTCATCCGATCGACCAGGTCACCCGATCGGATCGCCACCCGATCGGATTGCCGTCCGATCCACTGGCACTTTCCTTCATTTTACGCGCCGCTTATCGTTTATGCTATCGTTCTGATCAGGCTAATCTTGCTCTCTAGCGCTCCCTTCAATCCATCATCGCTATGAGTATACTCGAACCCTTTTTGCTTTACGCACTTTTGGGTGTTACATACGTTACATATTCTAAATCACATCGAACACACTACGCAATACTTTAACGCTAACTGTTACCGCATGTTATACGTGACTTATTGAATGCTTGTTTTTTATGTTTACACATGGAATGCTGTCTACCTGCCTTAGCAACGATAGTACTATAGTTTAGACTCAGCACCTGTTCACTCAGGGGTTGTTAAGGACAATTTGGTACATGGCTCACAGTGGTGAGTATGTATTACGAACTGCCTTGGGCAATCAACCCGCAGTCATTGGTATCGATAGGTTCATGTCGATAACTAACGTGCTTCATTTCACACTGTGTACGTGCTGGTTATGCGTAACGATTTCGAACTCTATTATATCTATTAAACTTGTATGCTCACCTTTACATTATGTGTATTGACTTTTACTTTAACATATGTGGGTGGTGCTTAAGATGTTTATATGCTTGGTAATTATAGTTGTTATGGAAACTTCTGGACAATCTGTTTTGCTCAGTGCCACGCCCCGATGTTTCCGCCATCGGTTGGGGTGTGACAGATTGGTATCAGAGCCATAACTATAGGGAATTAGGCAAGACTCGACCTATTCCGGGTCGATGTCTTAGAAACGACCTAGTCTATAGTTAGGTACCAACAGACCAACTTGTGCACCACCTGTAGAGGTTATGCACGAGCTTACTTGCTATTTCTCACTATTCTCGCCTACGCTACACCATCACTGCACTCTAGTTTTCAAAAATGAACGAGAAATTAGGTCGAGATTAGGTGTGAAAACCGCAAACTCTCGACTAAATTGCTTGTTCGACTCGCATTTTATCTACAAACAGGAGAATTTGCGCCGAATCAGGAGTGAAATCCATACTTTGACGCATAATTTCTCCTTTATTTTATCAAAAACAGGAACGAAGTCGTAAAGTCAGGGGTGAAACCCGAACCTCGACGACTTGTTCCGATCTCTATTTTGTTTTACAAAACTCTCACCAAAGCCTCGACGGACTCCAACGACTTGAAGTCATGCTGAAACTGGAAGGATGCGTGCCATTCACCCAGATTCGAGGCGAGAGCACAGTCCCGAAGGCTAAAGTGTGTACCAAAAGTCCTTGTGAATAGTCGAAGCACTTTGGTTAGTCGACGTCTAAATAGCCGCAGACAATCTATTCTCGATTTTTATGTGATTCGATTCTGAGCTCGCTACTGCCGACTCTGATATTTGTCGCTTTTATGTGCTTTATGTGATTTTATCTGTTTATGTGTTACGATTTTTTGGTGATTTATTCGCTTTTCGCATTTCGCTTTTATCGACACACACTACTCACACTGCACATTTACCACAAAATGCTGACAAATCGCTACTACATGAGGAACGACTTTACACCATGTTGCTTGCTATATTATTCGCTTATGATATACTACTCGCTATGCTATTCGCGATTGCTATTATCGAATGCTCGCGGACTTTGAATGATAGGTTTCTGTATTCTGACTGCCTCTTGTGATTATGTGCTTCTGTGCTTTTGTGTTTCTGTGCCTTACGTGCTTATGTGCTTCTGTGCTTATGTGGATCTGTGGTTATGTGCCTACGTGTTTACATGATCGTATTCCTGAGCTTTAGTAGTATTAGACATGTGAGGTGAGATTCGATTATATTGTGTCTGAGTCCCATGACGATGTCTGTTGCAGACAATGTCATCATCTGGACCCCGTCACCCACGAGTTACTCGTCAAGAACAGAGAGACAAACGCCTTGCTGCTCTCGTCGCTAAGTGATGCGTATTCTAGTGTTATATATATTAGGTGTATATTTTAAGCCCCTTTAACACTTTTTAGTCAAGTTTTAAATTTATAAAACACGATATTTACTAACACTAGACACACATATGGGTAAGTGCACCCATCGTGAGCGTAGTATAGTGTTGGTAAGATACCGAGGTCGTCCAAGGACACAAGAGCTTTTAGTTCCGGTTTATCCTCAACGTCTAATCAAATCAAAAAGTTTAGAAAAAATGTTTTAAACTAAGAAAAATAAAAACTAACTAAAATGCTGAAAAATAAAAATAAAAAGAAAAACAGATAGACAAGATGAATCACTTGGTTCCGACTCGTATCTAGTGTAACCTTTGATTATTTCCGCACTTTTGCACTATTTTAAGAGATTATCTTAGTTATTGTAGTAGGCCCCTCTTTTGAAGGTGACGTTACCATCACCCCAGTAGTTTGAGTCAGCAAGGATACAATCCTAAAAGGGTGGATTATTGGAAGATAATTAATTAAGTTATTAATGCAAATTATGGTAGGCCCCTCTTTTGGAGGCGACGTTACCCTCGACTAAGTAGTCTGAGTCAGCAGGGATACAGTCCTAAATAGCCGGGTTATAGTATTAATAGTAGTTAACTTATGAGGGGGTCAAAGAGTTTGGACCCCCGCCATCCAATACCGTTAAGTATTGAAGGAGGTCCTACTAAATTTGACCCAGGTCCATTGCAGGACCTCTAAACGCTGAACAACGGCAAGACCTTTACCAAACCGTTCCCTTAACCCCCGACCAGGTAGCCAACATACCTCCATATAGACCGTGGAGATATGAATGGTGAAAATCTTTTATTTTATATAGACAGTAAAATAATGCCAAGACACCACGGACAAACGATAAGGAAAGATCACCTTCAACATAAGCAACTAGTTATTAAAGTCATTAATACGAAACCAAATAAAAAGTGCGAAAAGATTAGAAATAAAAAGTATTACACTAGACACTTTGTCTTCACCAAGTGATGTAAGAGACTTAGGCAAACATGGCCTTGATTGTCAAGAACTCTTACGATCAATCTTGGATCCCGAGACGACTCACACACTCTACGATGGACGATGGACGATGGACAATGGATGATGGTGGTGGATGATGGTGTTATGGTGGTGATGGGTGGTGGGTGAAGTGTGAGAGAGGTAGTGTGCCAAGGGATGGTTTGAGCTTGAGCCAAGCACTTCTATTTATAGGCTGAACAGAAGCTCGGGCACGACCCCGTGTCCACATCCTTCTCTTTCTTCATTTAATGCAGTTTTGTCTTTTTAGTTGACCACGCCCCCGTGTCCGCTGAGCACGACCCCGTGGTGCAGAAGAATCTTTGTACTATGCAAATATGCTGGATTGTGCGAATCTTATAGTTGACCATGGTCCCGTGTCCGCTAAGCACGGCCCCGTGGTGGGCAACAGAAGCTTCTACCACTTTGTCTTTTCTGCTGACACTTGGGCACGCCCCCGTGCTGGCTGAGCACGGGGCGTGTTCAGTCTTCTGTTGTCTTGTTTTGCTTGGGAAGATGTTGTCGTGGGGTCGGGCATGTCACGTCTTGTTCCTTTTCTTGTATTTATGTTAGACTTTGATGTCTTTTTGCTTCTTTTGTTAATTTGAGCTCATTTAATCCTGAAAATACAAAAGGAAGACAAAAGCACTCTTTTTCCAACATTAGTACTAAAAAGGGTTAGTTTTATGCCACAATTGATGAAATTTATATGTTGCATTTTTAACACATCAAATACCCCCACACTTGAATCTTTGTTTGTCCTCAAGCAAAACTCTTTAATAAGTGGCTATTACACTCCCAAATGGAATGGGTAGAGAAGAAGGTTTTTGGGCTTGTCGTAGAGTGTCGGGATTTCCAAGATTCTTTATTTAAATTTATTTTTATTTATTTACAATCCTATTCGTCATGATTTATTTAAAACTTTTCATAAGATAAATTACTTATTAGGGCATAACATGCCTCTATAAAATTCTATTTATATACAATTTCACATACCTCACGGGGATCACTCAACACTCGGCCGAAAATGTATTTTTGTGGATCACTCGAGAGCGGCATGGAACTTACTCCTACCATAGGCTTGCCAAACAATCAATCCTCCTCCTTTTTAACTTATATACCTTTGTAAATATCAAGAGGACCTTGTGGGTGAAGGGTTAGGCTTGGGTTAAAGGTAGGTGGTTGGGTTAGTGGTTAGTAGAAAAAGGGCAAAAAGCGTAACAAGCGTCGGTTTTCGTAAGACTTTTTATTTTTGTAACTTTTATTTCGATGAAGCTATTATTCAAACAAAGTTATTTTTGATGAACTTGTTTGTTTATTTTCTTTTGCTTCATCATCAATAATTTTTTTTTTTTAAAGTCATACGAAAAATCGAACTTGTTACTAAAATAAAAGGGTAAAAATGAAAAAGGTTTTGGTGGGTAAAAGGGTGTTTGGTTGGGTTATGAAATGAAAAGGTTTAGGCTCAAAGGGGTTAACTAGGGGGATTTTGGGTAGGTGGTAAAAAAAAGAAAAATAATGGTGTAGAAATAAAAAAGGGTTAGTCCTAATGCCTCCATCATTTACTTACTCAGGTTTAAGTTGATAAGGACCGGGAATGTATCGTCATGGCAGGTTCTAGAGTCGTAAGAACCAAGCGGCTATTCACACAAGAAACGAAAAATGAGCATTTAGTCTAATGATATGTAATTGTATGCTCAATAAAGGCTCAAAACTCACTTTTTGTGGGAATGGGTTTATAATGTGATCAAGTATATATAATCAAATTTTAATTAAACTTGTCATGCCTTTTCATAATTTTCTTATGTTGGTTCTTTTTATCACGACGCTATCGGTTGTAAATTCGTAAAAATATAACCTTTTTAGAACTTGAAATTCCCGAGTTAAACCTAGACAAGTAAAAAAAATTGAAATTTTTTGAAAAAATTTGGGGTGATTAGCGATTCCAATAGAGTTTTGTGTAAGGCTTGTATTTAGGACTTACAAGATTCAAGGTTTTAGCATCCTCCCCACACTTAAATTACACATTGTCCTCAATGTGCCCCAAAAATAAGTTTTTAGGTTGATTGAATGTGTAAAAGGTGTGCAAAAGCAAAAATTTTGTGTTCCTGGTTACCTGGGCACGACCCCGTGTTGAGTGGACACGACCCCGTGCTCAGGTGCCAGTAACGAAAACTTACAGAAGGTGAACACGGGGGCGTGTTGGTTGAACACGACCCCGTGTCTGTCAAGGTCTGCAGAATAAATACAAACAGCAGGTTCAGGGGTGTTGGGCACGGGGGCGTGTCGGCTGGACACGACCCCGTGTGGACAGTCTGCAAAGTTGAAAAACAGGTTTCTTTCTTCGGTTTTCCTGTCCCGGCTTTAATAGTACTAATGCTTAGTACTTTAAGCCTCGTTTGTACCTGTTTAATCAATAAACACTCCACCAAAACATAGCAAACATCCTACTTTTACCAAATTCAACATCCATGTCAAAGTTAAAAGAAAAATAAGTGCAGAAAATAAAAGAAGTTAAGGAAAGTAAATTGTTCAACACTTGGCACGCAGGCCATCAATTGTTCAAGATTAAAAGGGGTTAACCTGGGAAGTCATCAACCAACCGCTTCCTCCTCCGTTCCTTCCGCCTACTCCATGTCCTCGTCATCATCATCAGCATCCCCTCCATGGCCTGCAATGTGGTCCCGGATATATCCAATATCATCTTGGATATCGGATATGTTTCTCTCGATAGCTCCCACCCGGTGGTACGTGTTGCTTGCCATATTGTAGGTGTTCCTGGTGCACATAAGGTTTTCCTGTAACAAATCATGCAAACTTTGAAAGTTAGGAAAACCGCCTCCCGAGGAGGATGATTGGCCCGGATCACCATGGGGTTGGTATTGGTACTGATGATGTTGCGGAGCATGGAGGACAAGTGCTTCTTGCGGGTTCCATGCATGGCCTTGCATCCTTTGAAAGCTCACCGTCCCGTCTTCCGCCTCATAAATTAGGTTCATTGAGCGGCATATGTGTATATCCACCATACCCGACCATGGGCTCCTCTCAAATGACCTAGGTATGTGGGCGAAGTGCCTGAAGAGACGGTACACCCATCCCCCAAAGAAGATAGGGGTTGGTGCACTTGCAAGGCGGTTATGATGCATGTTTCAGAGCATGAGGAACGGAACATCAAGCGGTATGCGGGTGTGGATACAGTGGAGGACAACAAGATCTCTTAACCCAACGACGCCACAACTATCATGCCTTTGGCTAAGAGAGTAGCCGAGGAGCCTATGAATGTATCTGTAGAGCGGATCCCTCAGCTTCGTACTCTTAGTGCTGCTCGGATTGTAGTACCCTTCACCAATCTGAGCCCAAATGGCTTGGCGTTCGTTCTCACCTATCTCTCGCATTCCCCCAGTATTTTCCTCGTTTCCCGCATCCTCTTCCGCATACAACCCGACAATCGATCCAAACTGAGCCATAGAGATCGAATACCTCGTTCCGCCACATCGAAATGCCACCCCATCATTGTCGAATGGGTCGCACCTCGAGTTGAATGTGAAGGTGCTATAGAATTCCAAAGTACATTCGTGGACGGAACGGAGCCGAGTTGTTAAAGCTACTCTGAGTGGTCCCGTGACAATGTTGTTGAAACGGTCGATTTGATTCACCACAGTTAACAGTTTCGTGCATGCTTGCCTCGGGTATTCCTCCGGCTTTGTTTGAAGTATCTCATATCGAGCCCTTGCATCGAGCTCAATGGCGTTAAATCTTGTGAACTTCCTAGCCATCTGAAAGAATACATCAAAAGTTAGCACGAAACAGAAGTATTTTCGGACAAAACTGCAAACAGTGAGCTGGACACGACCCCGTGTTCAGCGGACACGACCCCGTGTCCAGGCGTCTGTTACTCAAAAATTTCATTTTTCGTCCCGGTTTCGAAAACTTGAAAATTTTTGGTCCAATAGGTGCGGTTTCCCCCGAAAATGAAACCCTAAGTGCCGTTTTTCCCAAAATATCCCGTTTACCCCTTCAATTTTATCTTTTTCAGGTCAAGAACAAGGGTTTGGGGTTTTTGTGCGAAATCGGACGAATCTATGAACAATACAAGTGTATTTACTTCCCAAAACACTAATCTAACTAAATGTAAACAGATCTAAACAAAAATTTGAGGTTCGATCCGGATGAACTTCAAGAACCCTAGATTTTTCCCCAAATTTTTGGAGTTTTAACTACATGCAAGTAACTAATCTAACTACTAGAAGTGATAGAATCATACCTTGATGTTGTTAGAGCGATAGGAGACGTCGAAATTTTGTGAAAAATCGCCTGGAACCAGAGCGTTTTCGGGGAAACGGGGCGTGTGGAATGAAGTAACTGTTTTGAAAAAGGGGATTTATCCCGACTGCAGCGCGGACACGGCCCCGTGTCCAGCGGACACGGCCTCGTGCCGAGCAAAGTTTTAAATTTTTTTTTCAGTGCTCGTGTGAGTGCCCTTGTTTCCCAAAAACTTAGGTTTGAAAACTTACCGCTTAAGATGTCGTCTCAATTGTTCGTAACTTACCAGGTATGATGTTTTATTCTTCCACCGTTTGAAGCGAGATCTCTTCTTCTTCATCCTCAATGAATCCTTGATAGAGTTTCAGCCGTTGGCCATCGACTTTAAATGGAGGCCCATTTCGAGATTTAATTTCTACTGCACCGTGTGGGAAAATATGGGTGATGGAAAAAGGTCCTGACCACCTAGACTTTAATTTACCAAGAAATAATCGAAGTCGTGAATTAAACAAAAGAACTAGATCTCCTACCCGAAATTCATTAGGTTTAATGTGTTTGTCATGCAAATTTTTCATTCTTTCCTTATAAATTTCAGAGTTTGAGTATGCATAATTCCTAAGCTCGTCTAATTCATTTAATTGACAAAAACGATTTTTACCAGCAAATTCTAAATCTAAGTTTACATTTTTAATTGCCCAATAGGCTTTGTGTGCAATTTCTACTGGCAAGTGATAACTTTTTCCATAGACTACCTTATATGGGGTTGTACCTATTGTTGTTTTATAAGCAGTTCGAAAAGCCCATAAAGCATCATCTAATTTATCTGCCCATTCCTTCTTATTTAACCCTACGGTTTTTTCGAGTATTCATTTTAAACCTCTATTAGTCACTTCGGCTTGTCCGTTTGTTTGAGGGTGATATGCTGTTGAGACCCGGTGATAGACCCCATATCTTGTTAAAAAAATTTCAAGTTGATGGTTGCAAAAATGGGTACCTCTATCACTTATTAAGGCTTTAGGTGTGCCAAAACGAGAGAATAATTTTTTCAGAAATCTTACCACAACTCTTCCATCATTTGTTGGAAGTGCCTCGGCCTCGGCCCATTTAGACAAGTAGTCTACCGCCACAAGTATATATTTGTTTCCATTCGATGGTGGGAAAGGTCCCATAAAGTCGAGTCCCCACACATCAAAAATTTCACAAACAAGAATGCCATTTTGTGGCATCTCGTTTTTGGAAGGAATATTACCTATTCTTTGGCAAGCATCACATGTCTTGACAAGACTTTGGGCGTCTTTGTAAATGGTTGGCCAATAAAATCCTGAATCAAATACCTTTCATGCGGTACTAGCGGCACCATGATGCCCTCCGTATGGACCTTCATGACAATGGCGGAGAATTCTTCGTGCTTCGTTATCATGAACGCATCGTCGGACGAGTTGGTCGGCACACATTTTGAAAAGATATGGATCTTCCCAAAAATAGTGTTTCACATTGGCAAAGAATTTTTTTCTTTGATGATGTGGCCACCCTTTTGCGACTATACCGCTAGCTAGGTAGTTAGCATAGTCGGCGTACCATGGTTCCTCCTTATATTCCACCATTTCCAGGGACTCAGTTGGAAATTTTTCGTTGATTTGCTCGTCCCTGGTTGCCTCCAAAGCTGGGTCTTCTAAGCGTGAAAGATGATCTGCTGCGGTATTTTCTGCTCCTCCTTTGTCCCTGATTTCAATGTCAAATTCTTGGAGGAGTAGAATCCACCGGATCAAACGTGGTTTTTCGTCCTGCTTCTTGAAGAGATATCGAATGGCTGCATGATCTGTATAGACTATAGTTTTAGAAAGAACAAGATAAGAACGAAATTTATCAAAAGCAAATACCACAGCTAGTAATTCTTTTTCAGTTGTTGTGTAATTTTCTTGTGCATCATTTAGTGTTTTACTAGCATAATAAATTGGGTGGAAATGCTTATCTTTTCTTTGTCCCAAGACAGCTCCAACTGCAAAGTCACTAGCATCACACATGATTTCGAAAGGAAATTTCCAATCAGGTGCTATCATGATAGGTGCATTGACTAACATTTCTTTTAAGGTTAGAAATGCTTGATTGCAATCCTTGTCAAAGATGAAAGGAGCATCTTTTTCAAGTAATTTCGTTAGAGGCCTAGAGATTTTTGAAAAGTCTTTGATAAACCGCCTATAAAATCCGGCATGCCCTAGGAAACTTCTGATAGCTCTTACGGAGGATGGAGGTGGTAATCTAGAAATGGTATCTATTTTGGCTCGATCCACCTCCATTCCTTCGCTTGAGATCTTGTGACCGAGTACTATTCCCTCCGTTACCATGAAATGGCATTTTTCCCAATTAAGGGCGAGGTTAGTTCCCTCACATCGGGATAGCATTCGTTCAAGGTTATCGAGGCATTGGTCGCATGAATCCCCAAAGATAGAAAAGTCGTCCATGAAGACTTCCATTGTCTTTTCTATCATGTCATGGAAGATGGCTACCATGCAACGTTGGAATGTTGCGGGGGCATTACATAGACCAAACGGCATGCGTCGATAAGCAAAAGTTCCATAGGGACATGTGAAAGTTGTCTTTTCTTGGTCTTCGGGTGCTATCGGGATTTGAAAGTAACCTGAAAAACCATCCAAGAAACAATAAAATTTATGACCGGATAATCTTTCTAACATCTGATCAATGAAGGGTAAAGGAAAGTGATCTTTTCTTGTTGCTTCATTTAATCGTCTATAATCTATACATACTCTCCATCCTGTGACGGTTCTTGTTGGTATTAATTCATTCTTTTCATTAGTTATTACCGTCATACCTCCTTTCTTTGGAACTACTTGGACGGGACTCACCCAAGGACTATCGGAGATAGGATAGATAAGTCCGGCGTCAAGTAATTTGATGACTTCATTTTTAACCACTTCTTGAACATTAGGATTCACTCGACGTTGTGGTTGTATGACCGATTTATAGTCATCATTCATCAAAATTTTGTGTGTGCACATGGAAGGACTAATTCCTTTTATGTCTACAAGTTTCCAAGCTATTGCGTTTTTATGTTTTTTTCAAAAGACTAATTAATTTTTCTTTTTCTAAGCTATCTAATTTAGATGAAATAATTACAGGTAAATTACCCTTTTTGTCTAGAAAAGCATATTCCAAACCTTTTGGAAGTTCTTTGAGCTCAAGTGGTGGGTCTTTAGGAGACTCCTTATTTGGTTGCTCATTTCGATCAAGAACTTTAAAAGTTTGTTCTATGGTGACCTCTTCTTCAACAAAGTGGTCAATCTCTTCACTTGTATCGGGTGGTTCATCTTCATCTTCAATTAGGGGGTCATTATTGCCGAATGGATATTTCATTGATCGCTCAAGATCGACACTTCTTTTAAATGCCCCTAATTGAAGAGGTAGATTGTTGAACTTCCGGTTTTTCAAAGCTTCGTGAGTTTTTACAAATGGTCGTCCCAACATTAGAGGAGCGTCATCAAGGATAACGAAGTCGGTCGGGATTACCCTTTGATTTGTTTGAACCAACACATCCTCAACTACACCGATTGATTTTATTACTTTCCGATTGGATAGAAAAATGGGTATTTGAAGTGGAGAAAAATCACTAATACTTAATTTTTCGAAAATGTAGTTAGGCATTATGTTAACACAAAGATCTTTATCGATTGTGACATTACTAATAAACGAATTTTGAAAGAAACATGGAACCGGTGTAATGTTAATTTCAAATGGGTCTTCTTTTATTAGCGAAGTTTGATCATTAGTTAACTTAACACTTACCGTTTCGTCAATTTTAGTGTTAGTGTTTAACTCTTTTAAAAACTTAGCATGAGTGGGTACTAAACAATGATTTTCAAAAGAAGGTGACAAGAGATTAATTTCTTTAAAATTAGACTCTTCTTGAATTTTTACGTTGTCTGACTCACCTTTTTCGTTGTTTAACTCATGTGTCGGTTTTTCACTTACTTGTTCTTCCATTTTAACACTTTTAGTTATCTCTTCCTTTTTTAATTCTTCTCTTGCGCGGGACTCCTCTTCCCTTGCGCGAGATTCTTTTATATAGCGATCGATAACTCTAATGTGTTCTAATATCCTATCAGTCACTTCGGTTATAGAAAAAGAATCGGGATTTTCTAAGCTTGAGTCCGGTTGTTCGACCCTTTGTTCCTCATAATACCCATATGAAGTAGATGGTTCACACCATTGTTCTTCATTGTAAGCATATGATGGATAAGGTTCGTAATTTTGTTCTTCATAATACTCATATGAGGTGGGTTGTTCACGCCATGGTTCCTCATAATAAGCATACGAAGGTGGTGGCTCATATCTTGGTTCATCGAAGTATGAGTATGAAGGCTCATACCTTGGTTCATCAAAATATGAGTATGAGGGAGGAGGTTCATACCTTTGGTCTTCATAGGATGTGTATGAAGTTGATGGCTCGTACCTGGGCTCCTCATAGTAGGTGTATGAATTGGATGGTTGATATGAGTGACTATTTTGAACCGAGTGTGTGTTACGACAATTAATGCAATAGTTACCCCTATTATCATCCTCCTCATAGGTGTAGTTGTAACCTCCAGAGTATTGATCCATAAGAATCACTCAGCAGACCACAACCAAGTCTCGAGATCAGAAAACAAAAATAAAAACAGAAACAGAGGCTGGACACGGCCCCGTGTTCAGTGGACACGACCCCGTGTTCAGGGTCTCTATCTGGGCGTTTTAATTAAATTTACTGATTTCGTTGAGCATGGGGCGTGTTCAGTGAGCACGGCCCGTGTTCAAGCTTCTGTTACTGGGTGTTTTTTGAAAAATCTGCAGCACGGCCCCGTGTTCAGCGAACACACAGGTTACTGTAAATGCAAAACTAAACTAAAATGCAGAAAAAGTGCGCGTGTTTTAAAAAGGTTTTAAAAACTGATTAGGCCGTCGATTTTAAGCTTTCTTAAAATCCTTGTGTCCCCGGCAACGGCGCCAAAAACTTGATGCGTATTCTAGTGTTATATATTAGGTGTATATTTTAAGCCCCTTTAACACTTTTTAGTCAAGTTTTAAATTTATAAAACACGATATTTACTAACACTAGACACACATTTGGGCAAGTGCACCCATCGTGAGCGTAGTATAGTGTTGGTAAGATACCGAGGTCGTCCAAGGACACAAGAGCTTTTAGTACCGGTTTATCCTCATCGTCTAATCAAATCAAAAAGTTTAGAAAAAATGTTTTAAACTAAGAAAAATAAAAACTAACTAAAATGCTGAAAAATAAAAATAAAAAGAAAAACAGATAGACAAGATGAATCACTTGGTTCCGACTCGTATCTAGTGTAACCTTTGATTATTTCCGCACTTTTGCACTATTTTAGGAGATTATCTTAGTTATTGTAGTAGGCCCTCTTTTGAAGGTGGCATTACCCTCACCCCAGTAGTTTGAGTCAGCAAGGATACAATCCTAAAAGGGTGGATTATTGGAAGATAATTAATTAAGTTATTAATGCAAATTATGGTAGGCCCCTCTTTTGGAGGTGACGTTACCCTCGACTAAGTAGTCTGAGTCAGCAGGGATACAGTCCTAAATAGCCGGGTTATAGTATTAATAGTAGTTAACTTATGAGGGGGTCAAAGAGTTTGGACCCCCGCCATCCAATACCGTTAAGTATTGAAGGAGGTCCTACTAAATTTGACCCAGGTCCATTGCAGGACCTTTAAACGCTGAACAATGGCAAGACCTTTACCAAACCGTTTCCTTAACCCCCGACCAGGTAGCCAACATACCTCCATATAGACCGTGGAGATATGAATGGTGAAAATCTTTTATTTTATATAGACAGTAAAATAATGCCAAGACACCACGGACAAACGATAAGGAAAGATCACCTTCAACATAAGCAACTAGTTATTAAAGTCATTAATACGAAACCAAATAAAAAGTGCAAAGATTAGAAATAAAAAGTATTACACTAGACACTTTGTCTTCACCAAGTGATGTAAGAGACTTAGGCAAACATGGCCTTGATTGTCAAGAACTCTTATGATCAATCTTGGATCCCGAGACGACTCACACACTCTACGATGGACAATGGATGATGGTGTTATGGTGGTGATGGGTGGTGGGTGAAGTGTGAGAGAGGTGGTGAACCAAGGGATGGTTTAAGCTTGAGCCAAGCACTTCTATTTATAGGCTGAACAGAAGCTCGGGCACGGCCCCGTGTCTAGTGGGCACGGCCCCGTGTCCACATCCTTCTCTTTCTTCATTTAATGTTGTTTTGTCTTTTTAGTTGACCACGCCCCCGTGTCCGCTGAGCACGACCCCGTGGTGCAGAAGAATCTTTGTACTATGCAGATTTGCTGGATTGTCCGAATCTTATAGTTAACCACGGCCCCGTGTCCGCTGAGCACGGCCCCGTGGTGGGCAATAGAAGCTTCTACCACTTTGTATTTTCTGCTGACACTTGGGCACGCCCCCGTGCTGGCTGAGCACGGGGCGTGTTCAGTCTTCTGTTGTCTTGTTTTGCTTGGGAAGATGCTGTCGTGGGGTCGGGCATGTCACGTCTTGTTCCTTTTCTTGTATTTATGTTAGACTTTGATGTCTTTTTGCTTCTTTTGTTAATTTGAGCTCATTTAATCCTGAAAATACAAAAGGAAGACAAAAGCACTCTTTTTCCAACATTAGTACTAAAAAAGGGTTAGTTTTATGCCACAATTGATGAAATTTATATGTTGCATTTTTAACACATCACTAAGCAAGTAGCAAAGGTGGTTCCTCAGATCGTGAGTGAACTATACAAGAATGTGAACAAATCGTCTGAAGAGTCCATGACCGAAGCTCCTAAAGCTACTCCCAAAACTGCTTTTAGCTTCAAACAGTTCAAAGCTTGCGGACCGAAAGAGTTCACTGGCGAAGATGGCCCTACGGCTTTGTTTCAATGGTTCGACTCAAACGAAGTCACCCTGCGTCAGAGTGGATGTCCTAACAATCTCTGCACTCTGAATGCTACCGGCGTCTTCCAGTCTCGCGCCTTAGACTGGTGGACGGCTGAGAGTAACAAACGCGGAAACGACACAACTTATGGTCTGTTGTGGGATGAGTTGAAGAACGTTATGCTAGAAGAGTTCTGCCCTCCCCATGAGCGCCAAAAATTGGAGGACGAATTCTGGCATCTGAAGCAGAAGGATGGTGACAACGCTGCTTTAACTGCACGCTTCAAGTAGCTCAGTATTATATGTCCTGATCAAGTGAATACTGCTAACATGACAATCAAGAAGTACATCCGCGCTCTGCCGGATTGTGTTGCAGATTTTGTGCATGCTTCAAAGCCAGCAACAATCGAGGAGACTTACCTACTTGCTGCTGAGATCAACGACAAGCGAGTCAAAGCTGGCTACTGGGACAAAGCCCCCAAGAACCTGCACCAAGCTACCGCCGCACCAACCGCTGAACCCGCCGCCGCTCCTCAATCATCGAAGTCTTCTCGTCGCAAGAGGAAGAACAAAAACAACAACTCCAGCAACAAGAACTGTGCTGTCACTACTACTGCTGTCCCACTGCAAGCCATACCGGCTCAGCAGCAACCTCAGCACTGATCAGCTCTAGCACCAATTACCTATACACCGCCTGCAAAGCGTGCATACACTGGTCCTCACCCTGCTTGCCCAACATGTACTTATCATCATCCAGTGGGTATTGGGTGCAGATTTTGTGTACATTGCAACATGTACGACCACTTTATCATCAACTGCCGTACCGGTCCCCGACAAGCACCAGCCCAAGCTACTGCTCATCAAGCTCTACTTCCAGCTCCTCAAGGCCAACAAGCGGCTCAGGCACCCGCGATCAACGCCAGAGTCTGCTTCGCGTGTGGTGATCCCAACCACTTCGCGAACATGTGCCCGAATAGGGTTGGGAAACAAGAGCCCCAGTAGCAGCAGCCTCAGCAACAGCAGCAGCAACAACCTCAACAACAACAGCAACAAGCCACCCGCGCCCCGAACTTTCAACATCAATGCGCGCCAAGCCCAGGCTGACAACAATGTGGTTAATTGTACATTTCTCGTGAATGGTATTTATGCTTCGTGTGTATTTGATACTGGAGCCGATAACTGTTTTCTGTCGTTTGAATTCGAGAAGCTCCTTAATCGTAAGCGCTCCCATCCCCCCTCGACGTTCGCTGTCGAAGTTGCCACCGGAAGAACCGTCGCCGTCAATTCTGTTCTTCGTGATTGTACTCTAGAGCTCAACAATCACATCTTTCCGATCGACCTTATTCCGATGTAACTCGGAAGTTTTGACATCATAGTAGGCATGGACTTTCTTCATGAAAACCATGCTGAAGTTGTGTGCTTTGATAAGATGATTCAATTCTCGCTCGCGAATGGTGATGTATTATGTGTTTATGGTGAAACTCCCTCGAAGGGTCTTAAATTCATGTCATGTGTCCAAGCTAGCAAGTTTCCCCGCAAGGAATATAGAGCTTTATTGGCTAATATTATAGTAGCGGAGGAGGTAAAGAAAGGAAAGACAGGAGTGAAAGACGTTCTTGTGGTTCGTGAATTTCTTAATGTGTTTCCTGATGATCTTCCCGGTCTACCGCCAAGTCGTGATATCCACTTTCGTATTGACCTCATTCCTGGAGCAAACCCTATTGCTAGAGCTCCTTATCGACTCGCTCCGTCCGAAATGCATGAACTCTCGAGTCAGCTCCAGGAATTGCTTGATAAAGGCTTCATTCGCCCGAGCACCTCTCCATGGGGCGCACCAGTCCTTTTCGTCAAAAAAAAGGATGGGTCGTTCAGGATGTGCATCGCTATCCCCTGCCTCGCATCGATGATTTGTTTGACCAGCTACAAGGTGCTACGTGTTTCTCGAAGATTGATCTACGCTCAGGCTATCACCAACTACGCATCCAAGAGGAGGATATACCCAAAACCGCCTTTCGCACTCGATACGGCCATTATGAGTTCGTTGTTATGCCTTTTGGTCTAACCAACGCACCCGCGGTTTTCATGGATCTAATGAATCGGGTGTGTAAACCATTTCTTGACCGCTTCGTCATCGTGTTCATCGATGATATCCTGATCTATTCGAAATTGAAAGCCGAACACGCGCAACATCTACGTTTGGTTCTCGAGCTACTCCAAGGGAATCGACTCTATGCCAAGTTCTCCAAGTGCAAATTTTGGCTGGAGGAGGTTCAATTCCTCGGTCACATTGTTAATAGTTATGGTATTCACGTCGATCTCGCGAAAATTGAAGCAGTTCTTTTCTCGGACTAGCGGGCTATTATCGTCGATTTATCGAAGGGTTCTCTAAAATTGCTGTGTCGCTTACCGCTCTCACGCATAAAGACAAACCTTTTGTTTGGGGAACTGAACAAGAGTACGCTTTCCAAACCCTCAAGCACATGCTTTACAATGCTCCCATCCTCACTTTACCCGACAGAAACGACGACTTTATTGTCTATTGCGATGCCTCAAACCTTGGTCTTGGTTATGTTCTCATGCAACGAGATAGAGTTATCGCTTACGCATCTCGTCAGCTCAAGATCCACGAGAAGAACTATACAACCCACGACCTCGAGATAGGCGCAGTTATTTTTGCGTTAAAGATTTGGCGACACTACCTGTATGGTACCAAGTATACGATCTTCACCGATCATAGGAGCCTACAACACATCTTTGACCAGAAGGAACTTAATATGCATCAACGCCGATGGGTAGAACTTCTCAACGATTACGACTATGAGATTCGTTATCATCCAGGCAAGGCAAATGTCGTTGCCGACGCTCTAAGCCGACGAAGCTATCTGCATAGCGCTCGTAATGTTATAACCCAACATCATCTCGAAACCCTTATTCGTGAAGCCCAACATGCTTGTTTTACCGAACGTACTTTGAAGAAGGAAAGGATCTATCACGATGGAGCCCAGCTTGTGAATAAGTCGAATGGGATATTCCACTATCTGGACCGAATTTGGATCCCAAAGCGGACCGATTTACGACAGATTTTGATGGACGAAGCCCACAAGTCTCGATATTCCATTCATCCTGGTGCCGATAAAATGTACCAGGACGTTCGCTACAAGTACTGGTGGCCGGGTATGAAGAGAGATATCGCCCTCTATGTTGGGAAGTGCCTAAGTTGCTCGAAAGTCAAGGCTGAACACCAAAGACCCTCTGGCTTACTCGAACAACCCCCGATCCCTATGTGGAAGTGGGAGAGTATAGCTATGGACTTCATAACGAAACTTCCGCG
Source organism: Helianthus tuberosus (assembly GCA_030545235.1). Taxonomy (NCBI): domain Eukaryota; kingdom Viridiplantae; phylum Streptophyta; class Magnoliopsida; order Asterales; family Asteraceae; genus Helianthus; species Helianthus tuberosus. The sequence goes on along the minus strand of CM060424.1, from coordinate 39,897,966 downwards.
TATGCCATCAAGTCACGACAGCATCTGGGTTGTTGTTGACCGTTTGACCAAATCTGCTCATTTTCTGCCGATACGAGAAGACTACAAGGTAGAAAGATTAGCCCGAATCTACACCGATGAGATCATCTGTCGACATGGGACTCATCGCGACATCATTTCTGACCGTGATGCTCGGTTTACCTCGTGTCTATGGGAAATGTTTCAAACGGCTCTCGGTACTACGCTTAATCTAACTACCACATTCCACCCTCAAACCAACGGTCAGACTGAAAGAACAATTCGTACCCTTGAAGACATGCTCCGTTCGAGTGTCATAGATTTCGGTGGTAATTGGGATGCTTACCTGCCGTTAGTCGAATTCTCGTATAATAACAGTTATCATTCCAGCATTCAAATGGCACCGTTTGAGGCTTTATACGGAAGAAAATGTCGATCGCCAATTGTATGGCACGAGATCGGGCACTCGCAATTAACCGGTCCTGAGCTATTGCAAGAAACGACTGACGAAGTCCTCTAAATTCGAGACAATCTGCTGAAAGCTCAGAGTCGTCAGAAAAGTTACGCCGATAGACGACGCAAGCCCCTTGAATTTGACGTTGGCGACTACGTACTCCTAAAGGTATCACCTTGGAAGGGAGATTCGGCAAGAAAGGGAAACTAGCGCCTCGATATGTTGGACCTTTTAAGATTCTGGAAAGGATTGGAAAAGTCGCCTACAGACTCGAACTACCGGAGGAACTTAGCAACGTCCACCCGATTTCCATGTGTCGAACCTCAGAAAGTGCCTAGCTGAGCATGATTTAATTGTACCTCTAGAAGATCTTCAAGTAAACGAAACACTACACTTCGTGGAGAAGCCTGTCGAGATCATGGACCGCCAAACCAAGCAGCTCAGACGTTCGCGCATTCCCATTGTGAAGGTTCGATGGGAATGCAAACGAGGCGCAGAGTTCATGATATACGTTAAATTATACATGTTTTTATACCCCAAAACACTTCCGTTTTAAGCATTTTTTACCGAAAACACGACGGTTAGGTACCAAAATCGGTACTTTTATATTTTCAGGTCTTAAACAAAGAACAAAAGAAAATTCTGATGAAAACGGACAAATTCTGATGAAAAGGGCAAAATTATAATGACTGCCAGGTGTGGCACGGCCGTGCCATCCATCGGCACTACCGTGCCGATCGTTCGATCTCGGAAGCACTACCAGTGCGGCTGCCAGTGCCAACATCTTCTCGGGCCGCACGGTAGTGCGACCCACCGCATGACCGTGCCAGTGCCAAATCAAGCTTTCTGATCCTATTTCTGATGACAACGCACTACCGTACCACCAACGGCATGACCGTGCCGATCTGATGACTCAGGCAACTTGTCCACTAGTCCACTTGGCTGACTCGGGATCGCTGAAATTGACGTCACCCGACAACACCTGACCGCACGACCGTGCCAAATCCGCACGGCCGTGCCAAACTGAAAATTGCCTATAAATAGCAGCATTCGCTACTGATCAAAAGGTTGGGTTTTTCTCCATGTTTCTGGGCGATTTCTGGGTTACGAAGCAGTCCTGATCAGACCACTTTGAAGCTTAAAGACCGAGTGGAAGCATAACCGATCCAACCCATCAATTCCTTGCTTGTTTATGGTCCGATTCCTTGTTCTTGAACATGTATTCTAATCATTTTGCAAGTTATGAGCTGATGTTAATTTATGTTTAATGTAGTTTATGTAATAGTAGTAATGAACTTGTTTCTTGAATAATCTTTATGTTGTAATCTTATTTGTATGAAACTTAGTACTTTTTCATGTTGAATCTTCATGATTATATAACGAATGTTTCATTGATGTTGAGTTCCTGATTATGTTTGATTGTCTTGGATAATGAATCGGTGGTTAGTGGGATGGTAACTATTTCTTGATTAATCACTTATTTGTAGACTTTGTTTACACCATGAAACCAGACCAGGGTATTGGTTTTATACAAGATATATCTCATTTTGATTAGGAATACTTTCTTGCACGTAAGGGTTCTAACGAATTATATGGTGTTGATTGCATGTTCTTAGATGCGATTTATGATCCTTGTTTAGTAGTTTTGGTCTGAAATTGCTGACATGGTAGATTTGTGTTTAAGACTTGTAAAGGTGAAATTGTTTGTTATATGATCTACATAATTGCTTATCCTCGTGGCTGTATTGTGACCATTGGTATTGCTTTCTTTGATAAGTGAGGTTAGGAATCCAGACCCGGTAAATAACCTATCTTTAAAGGTTCATATGAATAAATATCAATAGCTCACTAATGAATGATTTTAGGTGGTTAATGTGTGACCATCGCGTTAACTTTCTGAAGAATCATAATGCTAGAAATCCAGACCCGGTAACTAGCTATCTCGAAATTGGAAAATTGATTAAGTGCTTTTGTGACATATATGATAGATAACATGTTTAGGTTGTTTGTGAAACAAGATAATAGTATATTTACGTTTTAGTTGTAATTTAGATAATTTAGTTAAACAACCATTCACCTTTCCTTATATCTGGTAATCTAATGACAAAGATTTAGTACATTATAATGCCCGTGTTCCATGGATCGATATCTGGCTCTTACCAATACTTTGCTGCATATATGACGGGATACACTTGTCCTTTGTTGTGTGTGTTTTAATGTTAAGGTATAAAACATTTTTATAAATATAAAACGCACTTCGTTACATGTGAAGATACTGTAAATAATATGTATGTAAACATGTACGTCGTTGTAGTATAGTGGTAAGTTTTTGGCGCCGTTGCCGGGGACCCGGCGAAATTAATGGAACAATCCGAGTCAATATCTTACCAGTGTACAAACTGTTAATAACTGTTAATATTTGTACACTTTTGTATCTATTTATTTTCTTATTTACTAACTTGTGAATACCTAGCCTGGCACGCCCACTAGGACTAACTTTTGACTAACTTTTCTTTTTCTGTTTTACTAACTAGTGAATACCTAGCTTGGTACGCCCACTAGGACTCACTTTTTACTAACATACTAACTTTTTATTTATTGTTCGACTAACATTTTTTTTTCATTTATTTATTTATTTAATTCAGTTGTGTGTTCGGAATCGAACCATTTTCTTTTATTCTTTCATTTCAGTTATTTTAATTCAGTCATTTCATTTCTGTACATCATTCATTTATTTATTTATTTCATTCCAGTACAGTTATTTCAGTATTTTATTTATTTCAATTCAGTTATTTCATTCCTGTATATATTTATATTTATGCTCGTGTTCGGAATCGAACAGCTTATTTATTTATTTATTTCATTCATTTATTTCATTTATATTCATTTATTTCAGTTACATTTATTCATTTATTCATTCTTGTTCGTTTTTTTTATTTAGTTAACTGCGTTTTCATTCATTTATTTGTACTCAATTGTTTATTTATTTACTCCACGGAAATAAAACTTTCTGATAAAATCATCTGATTTTCTGGTAAATTCTGATTAATTTATCAAATTTTCTGATGGATTCTGATAAACCCATTTGATTTTCTGAGACAAAAATTTTCACTTCTAATGAAATTACCAGATTTTCTGGTAAATTCAGATGGATTTATCAAAAGACAACTTGTGTTGAACTTCTACCAAGGACTCAACTACGACTCACAAGAACGCATAGACGTATATGCAGGAGGCGATCTTGGAACAAAAACACCAACAGAAGCCTATGCAATTATAGAAAAAGCTACCCTCAAGTCGAGTTGTCGTCATAGTGGAGTACGAAGTAAAGCTTTATCAATTCCTGGAGTTCATCAAGTGGATACATATACGGCTCTTGCAGCGCAGATTGGAGCTTTGGCAACAAGGTTTGATCACTCTCAGAACATTTCGCAGGTACAATCATCATGTGAGCAGTGTGGAGTTTCGCACGAGCCAGGTACTTGTGAGCAGGGTGTTATGTTTACTGGCCATGAAGAAGTGGACTATCTGGGCAACCAAATCAGGCCCCAAAATAACCCCTACAACAACACGTATAATCCGGGATGGAAGAATCATCCAAACTTTGGGTGGAAATCTAATTCTGGGAAGCAAAACCCACTCGGATACGCTCAGCGTGCTCCCGCGCCACAGCAGCCCCAGGGACAGCCTTACCAATCTCACGGTCAGTCCTTCCAGCCACATTACCATCATCAAGGCTCCGGGAACAGTTCCCAGCCTCACGCCTCTCAGAGTAACTCTAAGCTAGAGGAGATGATGACACAGCTGTTAGGAAACTTCAATTGTGCTAATCAGATAGCTGAGAACCGCTACCAACAACACGAGGAACGCTTCATGGCCCAAGAAGGGGAGATGCGGAGTCAGAAAGCTTCTATACAGACCATTGAGAATCAAGTGGGACAGTTGGCTAAAATGTTGTCTGAGAGACCCCCGGGTGGTCTTCCAGGAAACACAGAGCCGAATCCAAAAGGGCGTGTCAATGCCCCACACGTTTAACAAGTGTGGGAGAAGGAGTCTAGCTATCGACTCGCTGACAGATTTAGCGGGCGTGTTTTCACACGCTAAGGGTATTTTTGTAAATATTTAATTTATCGCATTTATTTCCTTGTTCGTTAACTTATTCTGTTTTTAGTAGGTTTGAACAAGATTGATTCATGTCTTAGGAAGTTTTGAAGATAGTTTAAAATTCAAACATGTAACAACCTTGCAAAAATGGTGAAATCTATTGAGAAAAAGGAGTTGAAGAGCATTCTGTTACTTCTGTCTGCGGAGTGTATAGATTAATCACGGTCGTGCACCTGATCCGCACGACCGTATACTTCATAATCACATCTGACCAAGAACAACGTGCATAAGGTGGTCGTCGGACACGCAATACCGTGTGGGCCGAGTGCACTACCGTGCACAGCGGCACAACGTTGCGAACCACAGTGAACAGGTTGATGCGCACTACCGTGCACGACTTTTTAGCAACAGTAATTTTTCAGGGTATAAAAACTACTTTTCAAAAAAAAATTAAAAAAAAAAAACAATAATAATAATAATAAAATAAAACCTTTCAAAATTACTAACACTGGCCGCACACCCGTTCTTGGCTCTCCCACTCCTAAAAACAACCAATTTTTGCAAGGATTTAACTCAAATCTTCAATCAAGGTATGATTCCTTACTTGTTTTTAGTGTGTGTTTATTTTTGTTTAATAATGGATTTGGTTTTACTCATCTAACGATTTGATCAATAATAGTGTTTGCTGTTTTAGTAGTGACGTACTTGGCAGGTTTGTAAGAAATGCACACAGAGTTGAGAAGACTTCAATTCACCAGGTCTATTCATACAAATCTACCTCAACTCTGAGGGAGTACCTCTATCCTTTTTCACATTATTAGTTTAGCTCTTCATAATCGCATAACTAATACGTGTTTCACATTGGGGACAATGTGAAGTTCAAGTGTGGGGAGGGGTTAAGGTTAACTTTGTTTGTCCTTGAGTGTCCTCGTTTTTGTATAAAAAATAATAAAAAAAAACTTTAAAAAGATACAAAAACGGTCAGTTGTGTTCTTTAGAAAGCATCATATTTGATCAAAACCGACAAGCCAATTTGATTTTTGAAAAAGATAACTAAAAGCGTGAAGAAACAAAAGAAAGACTAGCATGTTTACCTTTATGTTTATACCCATTCCTTCCGTTTACGTGAGCATATTTTTGAGCCTTTACTGCTTTCTTCAATGCTTCTTTGTTTTTGCGGAAAATGAGTGAGCCGGATGTTTCATGTAATTTAGAACTTGTCATTTGTATACTTTTTAAGATCATGAATATGTGAAATTGCATGAAAATGATGGAGGCACTTAGGATACCCTTTTGTGTTAGCCTTTTTCTTTGTTTATATCCCGCACCCAACATTATCCATTAGTTCGCCATGTTGAGCCTATTTTCCGTGTTTTTCAAATTTTACCCAACTAATTAGCCTACTTAACCAAATTTAGCCTTTTTATTTTTAAACCTTTGTGTTAAAACTCGGTCAAAGTTATTTTCCAACTAGCTTGTTTGTAATTATTTCCTTGATGTTAAAAAAAAATAGCGATCGAAAAACAGATCAAAAGACGATCAAATTAGAGCAATTTTGAGCGCTAAATAGTATAAGATATGTTGTATAGCTCGAAAAGGGTAAAATCGTCTTTAAGCGTTATTTGTGTATAGTTGTTGATTCATTTACGCTAGTTAGAAATAACCGCCGAGTTTTAACCATTTAGCCACTTTCAAATATCCATTCCATACCCTTAACCTTAGCCTAACGTTACAACCCATCAAAGTCCTCTTGATTTATGTTTTTCACATATTAATCGATGGAGATTAGATCTTTTGACAAGCTTATGATATTGCATGCTTCATTGACTAGGCATCGAGTGTTTAACATACACATTATATGTATGATTCAGAAATTTAACCGAGTGTGTGTGAACATTGTGAGAAATGTAAAGATTTACATGCTAAGTCAATCGAAAGTAGAATCATTGCTTTATAATTATCCTTTCAAGCATTCAACAAAGCTTGTTTGTTTTAAAATCTTTGATGGTGACTTTTTGAATACCGATTTGACCACCAAACAAATTAAGTAACTTTGTAAATATTCAGATTTGTTTCCGTGTTTTATTTTAAGTTTGCTTGAGGACAAGCAAAGTTCAAGTGTGGGGATGTTTGATATACGTTAAATTATACATGTTTTTATACCCCAAAACACTTTTGTTTTAAGCGTTTTTGACCGAAACCGCGACGTTTAGGTACCAGAATCGGTACTTTTATATTTTCAGGTCTTAAACGAAGAACAAAAGAAAATTCTGATGAAAACGGACAAATTCTGATGCATTTCTGATGAAAAGGGCAAAAATCTGATGACTGCCAGGTGTGGCACGGCCGTGCCATCCATCGGCACTACCGTGCCGATCGTTCGATCTCGGAAGCACTACCAGTGCGACTGCCAGTGCCAACATCTTCTCGGGCCGCACGGTAGTGCGACCCGCCGCATGACCGTGCCAGTGCCAAATCAAGCTTTCTGATCCTATTTCTGATGACATCGCACTACCGTGCCACCAACGGCATGACCGTGCCCATCTGATGACTCAGGCAACTTGTCCACTAGTCCACTTGGCTGACCCGGGATCGCTGAAACTGACGTCACCCGACAAGACCTGACTGCACGGCCGTGCCAAGCTGAAAATTGCCTATAAATAGCAGCATTCGCTACTGATCAAAATGTTGGGTTTTTCTCCCTGTTTCTGGGCGATTTCTGGGTTACGAAGCAGTCCTGATCAGACCCATTTGAAGCTTAAAGATCGAGTGGAAGCATAACCGATCCAACCCATCAATTCCTTGCTTGTTTATGGTTCGATTCCTTGTTCTTGAACATGTATTCTAATCATTTTGCAAGTTATGAGCTGATGTTAATTTATGTTTAATGTAGTTTATGTAATAGTAGTAATGAACTTGATTCTTGAATAATCTGTATGTTTTAATCTTATTTGTATGAACTTAGTACTTTTTCATGTTGAATCTTCATGATTATATAACGAATGTTTCATTGATGTTGAGTTCCTGATTATGTTTGATTGTCTTGGATAATGAATCTATGGTTAGTGGGATGGTAACTATTTCTTGATTAATCACTTATTTGTAGACTTTGTTTACACCATGAAACCAGACCAGGGTATTGGTTTTATACAAGATATATCTCATTTTGATTAGGAATACTTTCTTGCACGTAAGGGTTCTAACGAATTATATGGTGTTGATTGCATGTTCTTAGATGCGATTTATGATCCTTGTTTAGTAGTTTTGGTCTGAAATTGCTGACATGGTAGATTTGTGTTTAAGACTTGTAAAGGTGAAATTGTTTGTTATATGATCTACATAATTGCTTATCCTCGTGGCTGTATTGTGACCATCGGTATTGCTTTCTTTGATAAGTGAGGTTAGGAATCCAGACCCGGTAAATAACCTATCTTTAAAGGTTCGCATGAATAAATATCAATAGCTCGCTAATGAATGATTTTAGGTGGTTAACGTGTGACCATCGCGTTAACTTTCTGAAGATTCATAATGCTAGAAATCCAGACCCGGTAACTAGCTGTCTCGAAATTGGAAAATTGATTAAGTGGTTTTGTGACATATCTGATAGATAACATGTTTAGGTTGTTTGTGAAACAAGATAATAGCATGTTTACGTTTTAGTTGTAATTTAGATAATTTAGTTAAACAACCATTCACCTTTCCTTATATCTGGTAATCTAATGACAAAGATTTTGTACATTATAACGCCCGTGTTCCATGGATCGATATCTGGCTCTTACCAATACTTTGCTGCATATATGACGGGATACACTTGTCCTTTGTTGTGTGTGTTTTAATGTTAAGGTATAAACCATTTTTATAAATATAAAACACACTTCGTTACATGTGAAGATACTGTAAATAATATGTATGTAAATAATAGTGGAGTACGTAAATAATAGTGGATACCTTGAGTGGGTTGGATACACTTGTCCTTTGTAAATAATATTATTTACGTAAATATAAAACTTTCTGATAAAATCATCAGATTTTCTGGTAACTTCTGATGAATTTATCAGATTTTCTGATGGATTCTGATAAACCGATCAGATTTTCTGGTAAATTCTAATGGATTTATCAGAAATTCTGATGGAAAGAAAATTTTCATCAGATTTTATCAGATTTTCTAATAAAAAAAAACAATTTTCGGATGTAAATAAGTAAGTAAATATTATATAGTTATGTATAATAAATTGTAAATAATTGTATATTATATATTATAATAGTATTATTTTTTATATTTATATTACTTATATTATTATTATTATGTTATTTTTCCGTATAATGCATTCCTTATTACTTACAGGTTAATGTCCACAACCCATGTACCCGCTATTGCTGAGCTAGCCAACAAACCAGAAAATAACCTAAGAAGAAGCAGGCGGCTTCGCGAAAGATCACTTGTCGTGGCACAAAGGATTGCGGCCGCAATCGACGAACCAGTGATACTTTCTGACAGCGAGAGTTCAGAGGACAACACAGGAAGCATTATGGCGGAGGACGACCAACCTTTGAATGAGACCGGCCGTCCAGGAGGAGAGGGCTTGCTACCGAGCATCGCCCGACCTACGATAGCAGCGCCGAGCTTTAAAATTAAATCTAGTATAATTAACATGTTACAAAACTCTGTGCAGTTTGATGGGAAGGATCACGAAGATCCAGGTCGGCACATCGCTTCATTTCTCGAAGTGTCCTCGACTTTCAAAATTCGAGACGTTTCTGAAGACGCAATCCGTTTGCGGCTATTTCCATTTTCTTTGCGAGATAAAGCCCGATCTTGGCCTTTGTCACTTCCAGCAGGGTCCATCACGCCTTGGAACGAGATGCAAGATCTTTTTATGCAAAAATACTTCCCTCCGGAAAAGACAGCTAACCTAAAGAACCGTATCATGACATTCAAACAGGACGAAATCTCTACACGCAGCTTGGGAGAGGTTCAAAGATCTTCTGATCGATGTCCCACATCATGGGTTGTCCAAAAGACAACTCGTGTTGAACTTCTACCAAGGACTCAACTACGACTCACAAGAACGCATAGACGTATATGCAGGAGGCGATCTTGGAACTAAAACACCAACGGAAGCCTACGCAATTATAGAGAAAGCTACCTTGAAGTCGAGTTCGCGTCACAGTGGAGTGCGAAATAAAGCATCATCAATTCCTGGAGTTCATCAGGTGGATACGTATACGGCTCTTGCAGCGCAGATCGGAGCTTTGGCAGCAAGGTTTGATCAAGCTCAGAACGTTTCGAAGGTACAATCATCGTGTGAGCAGTGTGGAGTGTCACACGAGCCAGGTACTTGTGAGCAGAGTGTTATGTTTACTGGCCACGAAGAAGTGGACTATCTGGGCAATCAAATAAGGCCCCAAAATAACCCCTACAGCAACACGTACAATCCGGGGTGGAAGAATCATCCAAACTTTGGGTGGAAATCCGGTTCTGGAAACCAAAACCCACTCGGATACGCTCAGCGTGCTCCCGCGCCACAGCAGCCCCAGGCACAGCCTTACCAATCTCAAGGTCAATCCTTCCAGCCACATTACCATCATCAAGGCTCCGGGAGCAGTTCCCAGCCTCAAGCCTCTCAGAGTAACTCTAAGCTAGAGGAGATGATGACACAGCTGTTAGGAAACTTCAATTGTGCTAATCAAATAGCTGAGAACCGCTACCAACAACACGAGGAACGCTTCATGGCCCAAGAAGGGGAGATGCGGAGTCAGAAAGCTTCTATACAGACCATTGGGAATCAGGTGGGACAGTTGGCTAAAATGTTGTCTGAGAGACCCCAGGGTGGTCTTCCAGGAAACACGGAGCCAAATCCGAAAGGGCGTGTCAATTCCCCGCAGGTTTAACAAGTGTGGGAAAGAGAAGGAGTCTAGCTATCGACTCGCTGACAAATTTAGCGAGCGTGTTTTCACACGCTAAGGGTATTTTCTGTAAATATTTAATTTCTCGCATTTATTTCCTTGTTCGTTAACTTTTTCTGTTTCTAGTAGGTTTAAACAAGATTGATTCATGCCGTAGGAAGTTTTGAAGTTAGTTTAAAGTTAAAACATGTAAAACCTTGCAAAGATGGTGAAATCTATTGAGAAAAAGGAGTTGAAGAGCATTCTGTTACTTCTGTCTGCAGAATGTACAGATGAATCATGGTCGTGCACCTGATCCACACGACCATACACTTCATAATCACATCTGACCAAGAACAACGTGCATAAGGTGGTCATCGGACACGCAATACCGTGTGAACCGATTGCACTACCGTGCACAGCGGCAACGTTGTGAACCACTGTACACAGGTTGATGCGCACGTCCGTGTACGACTTTTTAGAAACAGTAATTTTTCAGGGTATAAAAACGACTTTAAAAAAAAAAAAAAAACCTTCAAAATTACTAACACTGGCCGCACACCCGTTCTTGGCTCTCCCACTCCTAAAACCAACCAATTTTTGCAAGGATTTAACTCAAATCTTCAATCAAGGTATGATTCCTTACTTGTTTTTAGTGTGTGTTTATTTTTGTTTAATAATGGATTTGGTTTTACTCATCTAACGGTTTGATCAATAGTAGTGTTTGCTGTTTTAGTAGTGACGTACTTGGCAGGTTTCAAAAGAATGCACACAGAGTTGAGAAGACTTATATTCAAAGTCTATTCATACAAGTCTACTTCAACTCTGAGGGAGTACCACTATCCTTTTTCATATTATTAGTTTAGCTCTTCATAATCGCTTAACTAATACGTGTTTCACATTGGGGACAATGTGAAGTTCAAGTGTGGGGAGGGGTTAAGGTTAACTTTGTTTGTCCTTGAGTGTCCTCGTTTTTGTATATTGTAAAAAAAAAAAAAAACCTTTAAAATAAAAAAACGGTCAGTTGTGTTCTTTAGAAAGCATCAGATTTGATCAAAACCGACAAGCCAAATTGATTTTTGAAAAAGATAACTAAAAGCGTGATGAAACAAAAGAAAGACTAGCATGTTTACCTTTATATTTATACCCATTCCTTCCGTTTACGTGAGCATATTTTTTAGCCTTTACTGCTTTCTTCAATGCTTCTTTGTTTTTTTGCGGAAAATGAGTGAACCGGATGTTTCATGTAATTTAGAACTTGTCATTTGTATACTTTTCAAGATCACGAATATGTGAAATTGCATGAAAATGACGGAGGCACTTAGGATACCCTTTTGTGTTAGCCTTTTTCTTTGTTTACATCCCGCACCCAACATTATCCATTAGTTCACCATGTTGAGCTTATTTTCCGTGTTTTTCCAATTTTACCCAACTACTTAGCCTACTTAACCAAATTTAGCCTTTTTATTTTTAAACCTTTGTGTTAAAACTCGGCCAAAGTTATTATCCAACTAGCTTGTTTGTAATTATTTCCTTGTAAAAAAAACAGAAAATAGTGATCGAAAAACAGATCAAAAGATGATCAAATTAGAGCAATTTTAAGCAATGAATAGTACAAATATGTTGTATAGCTCGAAAAGTGTAAAATCGTCTTTAAGCGTTATTTATGTATAGTTGTTGATTCATTTACGCTAGTTACAAATAACCGCTGAGTTTTAACCATTTGGCCACTTTCAAATATCCATTCCATACCCTAAACCTTAGCCTATCATTACAACCCATCAAAGACCTCTTGATTTATGTTTTTCACATGTTAATTGGTGGAGATTAGATCTTTTGACAAGCTTATAATATTGCATGATTCATTGACTAGGCATCGAGTGTTTAACATACACATTATAGGTATGATTCAGAAATTTAACTGAGTATGTGTGAACATTGTGAGAAATATAGAGATTTGCATGCTAAGTCAATTGAACGTTGAATCATTGCTTTATAATTATTCTTTCATACATCTAACAAAGCTTGTTTGTTTTAAATCTTTGATGATGCCTTTTGGAAAACCAATTCGACCACCAAACAAATTAAGTAACTTTGTAAATAATTAGATTTGATTCCGTATTTTATTTTAAGTTTGCTTGAGGACAAGCAAAGTTCAAGTGTGGGGATGTTTGATATACGTTAAATTATACATGTTTTTATACCCCAAAACACTTCCGTTTTAAGCATTTTTGACCGAAAACACGACGGTTAGGTACCAAAATCGGTACTTTTATATTTTCAGGTCTTAAACGAAGAACAAAAGAAAATTCTGATGAAAACGGACAAATTCTGATGCAATTCTGATGAAAGGGGCAAAATTCTGTTGACTGCCAGGTGTGGCACGGCCGTGCCATCCATCGGCACTACCGTGCCGATCGTTCGATCTCGGAAGCACTACCAGTGCGGCTGCCAGTGCCACCATCTTCTCGGGCCGCACGGTAGTGCGACCCGCCGCATGACCGTGCCAGTGCCAAATCAAGCTTTCTGATCCTATTTCTGATGACATCGCACTACCGTGCCACCAACGGCATGACCGTGCCGATCTGATGACTCAGGCAACTTGTCCACTAGTCCACTTGGCTGACTCGGGATCGCTGAAATTGACGTCACCCGACAACACCTGACCGCACGACCGTGCCAAATCCGCACGGCCTTGCTAAACTGAAAATTGCCTATAAATAGCACCATTCGCTACTGATCAAAATGTTGGGTTTTTCTCCCTGTTTCTGGGTGATTTCTGGGTTACGAAGCAGTCCTGATCAGACCCATTTGAAGCTTAAAGATCGAGTGGAAGCATAACCGATCCAACCCATCAATTCCTTGCTTGTTTATGGTTCGATTCCTTGTTCTTGAACATGTATTCTAATCATTTTGCAAGTTATGAGCTGATGTTAATTTACGTTTAATGTAGTTTATGTAATAATAGTAATGAACTTGTTTCTTGAATAATCTTTATGTTGTAATCTTATTTGTATGAAACTTAGTACTTTTTCATGTTGAATCTTCATGATTATATAACGAATGTTTCATTGATGTTGAGTTCCTGATTATGTTTGATTGTCTTGGATAATGAATCTGTGGTTAGTGGGATGGTAACTATTTCTTGATTAATCACTTATTTGTAGACTTTGTTTACACCATGAAACCAGACCAGGGTATTGGTTTTATACAAGATATATCTCATTTTGATTAGGAATACTTTCTTGCACGTAAGGGTTCTAACGAATTATATGGTGTTGATTGCATGTTCTTAGATGCGATTTATGATCCTTGTTTAGTAGTTTTGGTCTGAAATTGCTGACATGGTAGATTTGTGTTTAAGACTTGTAAAGGTGAAATTGTTTGTTATATGATCTACATAATTGCTTATCCTCGTGGCTGTATTGTGACCATCGGTATTGCTTTCTTTGATAAGTGAGGTTAGGAATCCAGACCAGGTAAATAACCTATCTTTAAAGGTTCGCATGAATAAATATCAATAGCTCGCTAATGAATGATTTTAGGTGGTTAACGTGTGACCATCGCGTTAACTTTCCGAAGAATCATAATGCTAGAAATCCAGACCCGGTAACTAGCTGTCTCGAAATTGGAAAATTGATTAAGTGCTTTTGTGACATATCTGATAGATAACATGTTTAGGTTGTTTGTGAAACAAGATAATAGTATATTTACGTTTTAGTTGTAATTTAGATAATTTAGTTAAATAACCATTCACCTTTCCTTATATCTGGTAATCTAATGACAAAGATTTAGTACATTATAACGCCCGTGTTCCATGGATCGATATCTGGCTCTTACCAATACTTTGCTGCATATATGACGGGATACACTTGTCCTTTGTTGTGTGCGTTTTAATGTTACGGTATAAACCATTTTTACAAATATTAAAACCCACGTGCGTGCAAAGTTCACTGTAAATAAATGTGTAAAATATGTGCGCTTCGGACGTCACTAGTTCACTTGGGAACTCGAAAGCGACATGAAGGCGAAGTACCCGCAGTTGTTTGTTACGGCTTCGGCCTAATTTCGGGACGAAATTCCCTCAACAAGGGGAGGCTGTAACACCCCGTGTTTCGAAAGTCAAAGTCAAAGTCAAGATTGAAGTCAAAGGGAGACAAGATTGCTAATTGCGATCTGTCACTCCTTGCTCAATTCCTGTTTTGACTTCTTTGACTTGTAGACAGTCTTTTTATGCTTTTACGTTAGTTGTGTTATGTGGAGTATTTGTTAATAACCGAGGTTTAATCGCTATTTGTTGATATTTATCGCATGTCTTATCGCTTTATCGCTTATCGCAATCGCACTCGCAACTCGAATTACGCGTCTGGTTATGGTTCTTATGTGTGTGTGCCCTTTATGTGTTAATTGTGCATGTTATTTATGTTTTATGATGTGGTGATTAATCGAAACTCAATCACAATCGAATCGTAAACGCTAAACGAACGTTAAATTAGGATGATTATATGTTGATATAGTAGTTGGGATTAAAAGTAATTTGAATAGGAAACTCTATCGCATCGCAACGCTCAAACACTCGAATCGAAACATCAAAACTCCTCTCGCCGAGCACTCGAATCGAGTGGCCAGCCGACCGAGATGCCACGCGATCGGGCTGCCACCCGATCGGGCTGCCACCCGATCGGGCTGCCACTTACTCCCCTTTCCTTTTATGGAAACCCTATAAATACCTTCATATGTCAACATCACTTGATGTTGACCGCTCTCTCCCTCTCCACTCGCTCCAGCCACTATTTCTTCAGATTAAGTTTTCCACCTAAACCTTGTACTTTCTTAATCTACACGCACTCCTACACCTTTCTATCTTTTGAATCTTAACTTTTAACAGTGAAATCACTAGATTTGAGGTGTTCTAGGATGATGTCATCATGATGTTCTTATGAACTTCGTGTTTTGGCTTCAATCCACCAAGAACAACTTATATCTGAACGATTTCTACACAAATAAGCAAAGATCTTTCATAGATCTGAACATATTCATGATGAAAAGGATTGAAAGATGGTTTTCCAACCTTCTTTCAACTCTTTTACACTCAATGCACTCAAATCCGATGGAATCTGAGCTTGTTCTAATCTTCTACTCTTTCTTGTGGATGTGTTGGTTCAAGATCTAGATTCTATCCACGAGGTTACTGATTTCAGGTTAAACATGAAACACCGTCTCGAACAGTTAACTGGTCGGACTAGGGTGGTTCATGTCCGATCGGGTCACTAAGTCTTGACGAGGTTTCTGTTGTTTAGCACATTATCAAACAGTCTCGAGAAAACTTCAAACTGTCAAAACAACCAAGGAAGAAGACGATCAGGTCAACTTGGACGG
This sequence comes from Helianthus tuberosus, assembly GCA_030545235.1. Classification (NCBI taxonomy): domain Eukaryota; kingdom Viridiplantae; phylum Streptophyta; class Magnoliopsida; order Asterales; family Asteraceae; genus Helianthus; species Helianthus tuberosus. Next base: position 39,882,146 of record CM060424.1, on the reverse strand, counting down.
ATTGACGTCCGATCGGATTGCCACCCGACCGGACTGCCACCCGATTGGATTGCACCTTGGGTCCCACACTTAACTTTTATTTCAACATTTAAATTTTTGAACATTGAACGGATTGTCGTCCGATCGGATATCCACCCGATCGGATTACCACCCGACAATGTGATGTTTGACTTCAAACACTTAAACAATTTTTCAACATGTTCAATCCAAACGGATTGCCACCCGATCGGATAGCCATCCGATCGAGTGACCATCCTGCGGTGAACTTGTTCTCAACCTGAGAAGCCTCGCACATCAGATTGCTGTCCGATCGAACAGCCGTTCGATCGACTGACCCGAAAGGTAGAGATACTTCTCTGTTTTCAAAATGCTACAACGAAAACTTCAAAAGACAAGCCATGATACACAAACACATCCATCCCAAACGAGATGACAATCCAATCGAGTGGCCACCTGATCGGGCGACCACCCGAACGGATTGTCATCCGATCGACCAGGTCACCCGATCGGATCGCCACCCGATCGGATTGCCGTCCGATCCACTGGCACTTTCCTTCATTTTACGCGCCGCTTATCGTTTATGCTATCGTTCTGATCAGGCTAATCTTGCTCTCTAGCGCTCCCTTCAATCCATCATCGCTATGAGTATACTCGAACCCTTTTTGCTTTACGCACTTTTGGGTGTTACATACGTTACATATTCTAAATCACATCGAACACACTACGCAATACTTTAACGCTAACTGTTACCGCATGTTATACGTGACTTATTGAATGCTTGTTTTTTATGTTTACACATGGAATGCTGTCTACCTGCCTTAGCAACGATAGTACTATAGTTTAGACTCAGCACCTGTTCACTCAGGGGTTGTTAAGGACAATTTGGTACATGGCTCACAGTGGTGAGTATGTATTACGAACTGCCTTGGGCAGTCAACCCGCAGTCATTGGTATCGATAGGTTCATGTCGATAACTAACGTGCTTCATTTCACACTGTGTACGTGCTGGTTATGCGTAACGATTTCGAACTCTATTATATCTATTAAACTTGTATGCTCACCTTTACATTATGCGTATTGACTTTTACTTTAACATATGTGGCAGGTGCTTAAGACGTTTATATGATTGGCTTGCTGTGAAATCGAGACTAGGAAAGGTCTAGAAACAAATAAATGAATCGTCTGTATTTGAAATCTGAGTTGTCGGAACAGAACAATTTGACTAGATTTTGTCTGTAATAATTAAATTACTTTTATGTAATGGTATGGGACGTGATGCTTAAATAATTGGTAATTATAGTTGTTATGGAAACTTCTGGACAATCTGTTTCGCTCAGTGCCACGCCCCGATGTTTCCGCCATCGGTTGGGGTGTGACACTCAGGTCGTTAAACATTTTGCTTTTGGACTCAACTAGTTAAAACTCATAAAACACAGGAATTCAAAAAGTAGTTTACCCTATTAAAAGATAATAAATTAAGAGGTTAAATAAAACCTACAAATCCCTCTTGGTTGTCCCTGACTCACTTCTTTCTTAGAATTACCGACATCTGACAACACAAAAGTGCCTCTTCTCTACCTCATATTTTGCAAGTCCAGCTAGAGTGATGGATTGTGACGAAATGGTGCAATGACAAATATGACATTGAGAGAAATGGAGGAAGGGGGCATTGATTTTGAATCACTTGTTTGTAATGATCTTCAATTACTTTCATTTTATGTTGGTATGTTGGATTTCGAGGAATTCGTCTCACTCAAACGATCAAGTAGATCTAAAGAATTTGGACTCAAAACTTTCAAGGATGAGCAATTGATGAGAGATGTGATCGAGGCAATGAACAACCAAAATGTCTACAATTGTAACATCACCATTGACACCATATGTAGATCTCATATTAGTAGCAAATATGAGAGATGTGTCTAGCCTTAATATATATCATCAACTAGTTTTGGACAAATTGGTTGTGGGTTAAAGGATTAGGCCACCGTCAAGTGTGATAAAAAGTTTCCACTCAAGAAAACAAATACAAAGTTGCAGGCTCACGATGAGCAAGATAGATAATATGGTTAGTATGAGGGGTGTTGAATGTTACGAATAGTATCAATCACTCGAGTGTTGTTTAGGATGATGAGCAGACCTCATTGAGGATGAGTCTCTAAAAGGGTAGTTACCACACTAAAAGCAAATAACGTGTTAACCATTAATAGAGAGATGTTGGTGTATAAGAAATGTTTAATCTTGAATATCTTCAATGTGTTGTTGACGCTTTAGAGATGAATGAGAGGGGAAGTTGACACTTAAGTGTATTTGAGTAAGATAAATTTCAGCATGAACGATCTTCTTAAAAGTCTCCACTCAAATTGTTTAACAAAAGCGTGAACTTTTAATAGACAAGGCAAATAATATTGCTCAACGTAAAGATCGAATATTACACAAACAACTATATCATTTGCTTTTAAGATATTTTTCCTTACACATGAATTGAAGTGTTGAAAAAGAAAAGAAGGAAAGATTTAATAAATATTCAATAAGTATAATTCTTCTAGAGCGTTAATTTAAAGGTTTTGTATATTTTGTTTTTCGTATGGTTTTGGGTATAGTATCATGTTGAAAATAATGAGTTTGGGTAGATATATATGTGTGATTGGATTATCTGAGTAGAGGTTATTATTCTATAATATACTAGAAGAGCAATGGCCTTTAAAAAGAAAAGAAATAAGCATATAAATGAAAAAAAATTCTTAATACGGTTGGGTCGGTATATTTGCATGACGGATTATCTTAAGGAGGGGTAGCGTACTCTTATTTGTATGAAACAAATAATTAGAGAAAGAACTAAATAAAAAGCTTATAGTCATCATTCCGAACACCAAGACAAATTACATAAAAATAGCAGGTAGACGAGCAACAAACTGCGCCACCATCCATGATAAATAAAGTATTTTTAAAAATGTTGGACCGTGTTTCGACCCTAAACAGTCAGTTGAGAACATTCATCTTCATGTACGAAGGCGGAATCAACGTAAATGAAGTTACAACAGCTATTCCTTTCAATTTTCTCTCTATTAAAGCTTTCTGATTACAATTTGACAGAGTTTCAACCCCAAAAGCTCTCAACAGGTTCGCTCCAACGTACATGAATAATCATATCAGGTTCGCTCCAATGACCTATATATAGTGTGATCAGGTTCGCTTATATGGACTGCCATATGAGCGGACCTACCTATATGACAAATAAGCGGACCACATGATACCCTATGAACGGACCTATCTGACACATAAGCGAACCTATGACAACACATGTTCACAACAGCGAACCTATCAACATAATACATGATTTTGATTTTCAAGACCCTATGTTGACCTATCTTGACCTAAGACTTAACGTAGACGTAGTCAACAGACATTCTGTGCACCAACAAAAAACAATGTACAAAGTTTGTGGCACATGCATGATTTTATTGGGTGGGTTAGTGTTGATAACTTCTAAATTGTTGTACATATAATTTGCATGATTATGTATGTGCATATGGTTATTAGTCAATCTTTGACCATATATCTATAATCTATAATATCTATAATACTATATAAAGCATCTCCCATGTACATAAAGGTAATTTCCATCCTATTTTTTAAGATGGCATACCAAAAGCCAAAACAAATTCCTATATTTTCACACTTTTCTTCCTTTTCTACCCTTTTAGAAAACAGGAACTAATGCGAATTGGATTGTCAAAACTGGGAACTAAATCAGCCCCTTCCTTTCCTGTCCCTCATCCCTGAGTTGAAATTAGGTTATTCACTTTGCATTCTCAAAACCGTCCACTCTTAATTGATCAGTAAAAATGTAAGAAGAGTCCATTCACTTCCCCTCACCGCCCTCATCAATTGGCTTGCGTATTTATGCAGAGGACACCTTGATTATTCTTCAATTGTTTTCTTCGAGGTTGAAATATAACCAGAGTTGAGAACAACAGACTGATACCCCATGACCAAATATCCACCTTCACACATTTTTGTATGGTTTTTCAACAGAATCTCTGGTGAGCTTTTATTCATATTGTGTTGTTTTCTATTCAATGTTTTTCAATTTGAGCCCCAATTATGCTAAACTGTGGCTTAGGGTTTATGAATATGTGCTTAAATGGAAGTAATTTGTTGATGTCTTCTGATTCAAATGTAGATAAGCTACATAAAAAACAAGATTTACCTTTGAGTCTGCCAAAATTGAGAATGTGGGTTTCTTCAAATATTGACGTTTTGTTTTCTTTAATCTTTACTTGATGAGATCAGTGTATTGTGTCTATATAGATTGTAGCTTAGCTGGGTGTTTACTGTTTAGTGGGTGGCCTTTATTGAAATTTAAAATCCTGTTGTCTTTAAAGTAATTGGATATAATGTGAGTCATTGTATTACAACATTTCCTAACCTCATTTGGTATCAATAGGTGGATTTTGTATTAGTTAGAAACTGCAAAAAGATAGGTAGATAGTTTATTTTAAGTTGTGTCCGTTTAGCTTATTTGATTGTTTCTTTTTTTGATTGGTTATTAAAAACATTGGTGATATGTAAGAAATTTTTTATTGAGATCTGAATTTTGAAATATGTTTAGGCTTATTCTTATTTATTTTGTTGCAATTAGAGGTTCTAGAGAAGGCGAAGACGTCGAATGATGTACTGAAGGATCTTTTTCAGTCAACTCGGGGAATATTATTGGTAAATTTGTTATTGAGATCTGAATTTTGAAATATGTTAAGTCTTATTCTTATTTTTTGTTGCAATTAGAGGGTTCTAGAGAAGGCGAAGACGTAGATTGATGTACTGAAGGAGCTTTTTCAGTTAACTCGGAGAATATTACAGCCTGCAGGTAACTGAAACAGTTTCGAGATGTATTTCACTTATTAGTTTGTATTGGTTATACGCCCCCCTTTAACCAATCCTTCATCGATCCACTCAAAAGTTGCTCGTTACTGTGCTGGTGAGAGACCCATGGCACCCCCCCCCCCTTTAATTTGGTCGGTATGGGTGGTGGCACCCCGGGGGCGCTATCGGTGGTAAGGTGGCGGGGTGGCGCCCTCTCATACCCAGTGGCCTAACGTTAGTTAGAAATTAAGATCCTTTCTTATCACATGAAATAAGGTTGTAATATTTTGACATGACATTATTCTAATTCTCAGTTAAATCCTTGAACACTTTAAGCTAAAAAGGTTGTGTTACTTGTTTAATTCATTTATTTATTTTTTTAAAATTATGTGTATGTAATAACTTCACTAGATTAGATGAGTATTTTTTATGTCAAAACTGAAAAGTTTAAAATATAGTGACATAGTTTAAAAAAGTCACATACTTAAAATTTAAATTAATTATCATGTTCATGCTCCATACAGTTTTTCAAATTTTGGGTTTAATTTTAAGGTAAATCCTGAAAATGTCCCTTTTAGACCTACGTTTCAAGAGAATGTCCCTTTGCCTTTCCTATCACAAGCTCTACTTCCAGCTCCTCAAGGCCAACAAGCGGCTCAGGCACCCGCGATCAACGCCAGAGTCTGCTTCGCGTGTGGTGATCCCAACCACTTCGCGAACATGTGCCCGAATAGGGTTGGGAAACAAGAGCCCCAGCAACAGCAGCCTCAGCAACAGCAGCAACAACAACCTCAACAGCAACAGCAACAAGCCGCCCGTGCCCGAACTTTCAACATCAATGCGCGCCAAGCCCAGGCTGACAACAATGTGGTTAATTGTACATTTCTCGTGAATGGTATTTATGCTTTGTGTTTATTTGATACTGGATCCGATAACTGTTTTCTGTCGTTTGAATTCGAGAAGCTCCTTAATCGTAAGCGCTCCCATCCCCCCTCGACGTTCGCTGTCGAAGTTGCCACCGGAAGAACCGTCGCCGTCAATTCTGTTCTTCGTGATAGTACTCTTGAGCTCAACAATCACATCTTTCCGATCGACCTTATTCCGATGCAACTCGGAAGTTTTGACATCATAGTAGGCATGGGCTTTCTTCGTGAAAACCATGCTGAAGTTGTGTGCTTTGATAAGATGATTCAATTCTCGCTCGCGAATGGTGATGTATTATGTGTTTATGGTGAAACTCCCTCGAAGGGTCTTAAATTCATGTCATGTGTCCAAGCTAGCAAGTTTCTCCGCAAGGAATACAGAGCTTTCTTGGCTAATATTGTAGTAGCGAAGGAGGTAAAGAAAGGAAAGACAGGAGTGAAAGACGTTCTTGTGGTTCGTGAATTTCCTAATGTGTTTCCTTATGATCTTGCCGGTCTACCGCCAAGTCGTGATATCCACTTTCGTATTGACCTCATTCCTGGAGCAAACCCTATTGCTAGAGCTCCTTATCGACTCGCTCCGTCCGAAATGCGTGAACTCTCGAGTCAGCTCCAGGAATTGCTTGATAAAGGCTTCATTCGCCCGAGCACCTCTCCATGGGGTGCACCAGTCCTTTTCGTCAAAAAGAAGGATGGGTCGTTCAGGATGTGCATCGACTATCGGGAATTGAATAAGTTGACAATCAAGAATCGCTATCCCCTGCCTCGCATCAATGATTTGTTTGACCAGCTACAAGGTGCTACGTGTTTCTCGAAGATTGATCTACGCTCAGGCTATCACCAACTATGCATCCAAGAGGAGGATATACCCAAAACCGCCTTTCGCACTCGATACGGCCATTATGAGTTCGTTGTTATGCCTTTTGGTCTAACCAACGCACCCGCGGTTTTCATGGATCTGATGAATCGGGTGTGTAAACCATTTCTTGACCGCTTCGTCATCATGTTCATCGATGATATCCTGATCTATTTGAAATTGAAAGCCAAACACGCGCAACATCTACGTTTGGTTCTCGAGCTACTCAAAGGGAATCGACTCTATGCCAAGTTCTCCAAGTGCAAATTTTGGCTGGAGGAGGTTCAATTCCTCGGTCACATTGTTAATAGTCAAGGTATTCACATCGATCCCGCGAAGATTAAAGCAGTTAAGAGTTGGCTTACGCCGAAGAACCCGTCTGAAGTCCGTTCTTTTCTCGGACTAGCGGGCTATTATCGTCGATTTATCGAAGGGTTCTCTAAAATCCCTGTGTCTCTTACCGCTCCCACGCATAAAGACAAACCTTTTGTTTGGGGAACTGAACAAGAGTATGCTTTCCAAACCCTCAAGAACATGCTTTACAATGCTCCCATCCTCACTTTACCCGACAGAAACGACGACTTTATTGTCTATTGCGATGCCTCAAACCTTGGTCTTGGTTATGTTCTCATGCAACGAGATAGGGTTATCGCTTACGCATCTCGTCAGCTCAAGATCCACGAGAAGAACTATACAACCCACGACCTCGAGCTAGGCGCAGTTGTTTTTGCATTAAATATTTGGCGACACTACCTGTATGGTACCAAGTGTACGATCTTCACCGATCATAGGAGCCTACAACACATCTTTGACCAGAAGGAACTTAATATGCGTCAACGCCGATGGGTAGAACTTCTCAACGATTACGACTATGAGATTCGTTATCATCCAGGCAAGGCAAATGTCGTTGCCGACGCTCTAAGCCGACGAAGCTATCTGCATAGCGCTCGTAATGTTATTCGCGAAGCCCAACATGCTTGTTTTACCGAACGCACTTTGAAGAAGGAAAGGATCTATCATGATGGAGCCCAGCTTGTGAATAAGTCGAATGGGATATTCCACCATCTGGACCGAATTTGGATCCCAAAGCGGACCGATTTACGACAGATTTTGATGGACGAAGCCCACAAGTCTCGATATTCCATTCATCCCGGTGCCGATAAAATGTACCAGGACGTTCGCTACAAGTACTGGTGGCCGGGCATGAAGAGAGATATCGCCCTCTATGTTGGGAAGTGCCTAAGTTGCTCGAAAGTCAAGGCTGAACACCAAAGACCCTCTGGCTTACTCGAACAACCCCCGATCCCTATGTGGAAGTAGGAGAGTATAGCTATGGACTTCATAACGAAACTTCCGCGTATGCCATCAGGTTACGACAGCATCTGGGTTGTCGTTGACCAAATCTGCTCATTTTCTGCCGATACGAGAAGACTAGAAGGTAGAAAGATTAGCCCGAATCTACACCGATGAGATCATCTGTCGACATGGGACTCCTCGCGACATCATTTCTGACCGTGATGCTCGGTTTACCTCGTGTCTATGGGAAACATTTCAAACGGCTCTCGGTACTACGCTTAATCTAACTACCGCATTCCACCCTCAAACCAACGGTCAGACTGAAAGAACAATTCGTACCCTTGAAGACATGCTCCGTTCGTGTGTCATAGATTTCGGTGGTAATTGGGACGCTTACCTGTCGTTAGTCGAATTCTCGTATAATAACAGTTATCATTCCAGCATTCAAATGGCACCGTTTGAGGCTTTATACGGAAGAAAATGTCGATCGCCAATTGTATGGCACGAGATCGGGCACTCGCAATTAACCGGTCCTGAGCTATTGCAAGAAACGACAGACAAAGTCCTCTAAATTCGAGACAATCTGCTGAAGGCTCAGAGTCGTCAGAAAAGTTACGCCGATAGACGACGCAAGCCCCTTGAATTTGACGTTGGCGACTACGTACTCCTAAAGGTATCACCTTGGAAGGGTGTGGTCAGATTCGGCAAGAAAGGGAAACTAGCGCCTCGATATGTTGGACCTTTTAAGATTCTGGAAAGGATTGGAAAAGTCGCCTACAGACTCGAACTACCGGAGGAACTTAGCAACGTCCACCCGACTTTCCATGTGTCGAACCTCAGAAAGTGCCTAGCTGAGCATGATTTAATTGTACCTCTAGAAGATCTTCAAGTAAACGAAACACTACACTTCGTGGAGAAGCCTGTCGAGATCATGGACCGCCAAACCAAGCAGCTCAGACGTTCGCGCATTCCCATTGTGAAGGTTCGATAGGAATGCAAACGAGGCGCAGAGTTCACTTGGGAACTCGAAAGCGTCCGGAAGGCGAAGTACCCGCAGTTGTTTGTTACGGCTTTGGCCTAATTTCGGGACGAAATTCCCTCAACTAGGGGAGGCTATAACACCCCGTGTTTCGAAAGTCAAAGTCAAAGTCAAGATTGAAGTCAAAGGGAGACAAGATTGCTAATTGCGATCTGTCACTCCATGCTCAATTCCTGTTTTGACTTCTTTGACTTGTAGATAGTCTTTTTATGCTTTTACGTTAGTTGTGTTATGTGGAGTATTTGTTAATAACCGAGGTTTAATCGCTATTTGTTGATATTTATCGCATGTCTTATCGCTTTATCGCTTATCGCAATCGCACTCGCAACTCGAATTACGTGTCTGGTTATGGTTCTTATGTGTGTGTGCCCTTTATGTGTTAATTGTGCATGTTATTTATGTCTTATGATGTGGTGATTTATCGAAACGCAATCGAAACTCAATCACAATCGAATCACAAACGCTAAACGAACGTTAAATTAGGATGATTGTATGTTGATATAGTAGTTGGGATTAAAAGTAATTTGAATAAGAAACTCTATCGCATCACAACGCTCAAACACTCGAATCGAAACTGCAAAACTCCTCTCGCCGAGCACTCGAATCGAGTGGCCAGCCGACCGAGCTGCCACCCGATCGGGCTGCCACTTACTCCCCTTTCCTTTTATGGAAACCCTATAAATACCTTCATATGTCAACATCACTTGATGTTGAACGCTCTCTCCCTCTCCACTCGCTCCAGCCGCTATTTCTTCAGATTAAGTTTTCCACCTAAACCTTGTACTTTCTTAATCTACACGCACTCCTACACCTTTCTATCTTTTGAATCTTAACTTTTAACAGTGAAATCACTAGATTTGAGGTGTTCTAGGATGATGTCTTCATGATGTTCTTATGAACTTCGTTTTTTGGCTTCAATCCACCAAGAACAACTTATATCTGAACGATTCCCACATAAATAAGCAAAGATCTTTCATAGATCTGAACATATTCATGATGAAAAGGATTGAAAGATGGTTTTCCAACCTTCTTTCAACTCTTTTACACTCAATGCACTCAAAACCGATGGAATCTGAGCTGGTTCTAATCTTCTACTCTTTCTTGCGGATGTGTTGGTTCAAGATCTAGATTCTATCCACGAGGTTACTGATTTCGGGTTAAACATGAAACACCGTCTCGAACAGTTAACTGGTCAGACTAGGGTGGTTCCTGTCCGATCGGGTCACTAAGTCTTGACGAGGTTTCTGTTGTTTAGCACATTATCAAACAGTCTCGAGAAAACTTCAAACTGTCAAAACAACCAATGAAGAAGACGATCAGGTCAACTAGGATGGATTGTCGTCCGATCGGATTGCCGTCCGATCGGATTGCCACCCGACCAGTCTGCCACCCGATTGGATTGCACCTTGGGTCCCACGCTTAACTTTTATTTCAAAATTTAAGGTTTTGAACATTGAACGGATTGTCGTCCGATCGGATTGCCACCCGATCGGATTACCACCCGACCATGTGATGTTTGACTTCAAACACTTAAACAATTTTTCAACATGTTCAATCCGAACGGATTGCCACCCAATCGGATAGCCATTCGATCGAGTGACCATCCTGCGGTGAACTTGTACTCAACCTGAGAAGCCTCGCCCATCAGATTGCTGTCTGATCGAACAGCCGTTCGATCGACCGACCCGAAAGGTAGAGATACTTCTCTGTTTTCAAAATGCTACAACGAAAACTTCAAAAGACAAGCCATCATACACAAACACATCCATCCCAAACGAGATGACAATCCAATCGAGTGGCCACCCGATCGGGCGACCACCCGAACGGATTGTCATCCGATCGACCAGGTCACCCGATCGGATCACCACCCGATCGGATTGCCATCCGATCCACAGACACTTTCCTTCATTTTACGCGCCGCTTATCGTTTATGCTATCGTTCTGATCAGGCTAATCTTGCTCTCTAGCGCTCCCTTCAATCCATCATCGCTGTGAGTATACTCGAACCCTTTTTGCTTTACGCACTTTTGGGTGTTACATACGTTACATATTCTAAATCACATCGAACACACTACGCAATACTTTAACGCTAACCATTACCGCATGTTATACGTGACTTAATGAATGCTTGTTTTTTATGTTTACACATGGAATGCTGTCTACCTGCCTTAGCAACGATAGTACTATAGTTTAGACTCAGCACCTGTTCACTCAGGGGTTGTTAAGGACAATTTGTTACATGGCTCACAGTGGTGAGTATGTATTACGAACTGCCTTGGGCAGTCAACCCGCAGTCATTAGTATCGATAGGTTCATGTCGATAACTAATGTGCTTCATTTCACACTGTGTACGTGCTGGTTATGCGTAACGATTTCGAACTCTATTATATCTATTAAACTTGTATGCTCACTTTTACATTATGTGTATTGACTTTTACTTTAACATATGTGGCAGGTGCTTAAGATGTTTATATGCTTGGCTTGCTGTGAAATCGAGGCTAGGAAAGGTCTAGAAACAAATAAATGAATCGTCTGTATTTGAAATCTGAGTTGTCGGAACAAAACAATTTGACTAGATTTTGTCTGTAATAATTAAATTACTTTTATGTAATGGTATGGGACGTGATGCTTAAATAATTGGTAATTATAGTTGTTATGGAAACTTCTGGACAATCTGTTTCGCTCAGTGCCACGCCCCGATGTTTCCGCCATCGGTTGGGGTGTGACACTCAGGTCGTTAAACATTTTGCTTTTGGACTCAACTAGTTAAAACTCATATAACACAGGAATTCAAAAGGTAATTTACCCTACTAAAAGATAATAAATTGAGAGGTTAAATAAAACCTACAAATCCCTCTTGGTTGTCCCTGACTCACTTCTTTCTTAAAATTACCGACATCTGACAACACAAAAGTGCCTCTCCTCTACCTCATATTTTGCAAGTCCAGCTAGAGTGATGGATTGTGACGAAATGGTGCAATGACAAATATGACATTGAGAGAAATGGAGGAAGGGGGCATTGATTTTGAATCACTTGTTTGTAATGATCTTCAATTACTTTCATTTTATGTTGGTATGTTGGATTTCGAGGAATTCGTCTCACTCAAACGATCAAGTAGATCTAAAGAATTTGGACTCAAAACTTTCAAGGATGAGCAATTGATGAGAGATGTGATCGAGGCAATGAACAACCAAAATGTCTACAATTGTAACATCACCATTGACACCATATGTAGATCTCATATTAGTAGCAAATATGAGAGATGTGTCTAGCCTTAATATATATCATCAACTAGTTTTGGACAAATTGGTTGTGGGTTAAAGGATTAGGCCACCGTCAAGTGTGATATAAAGTTTCCACTCAAGAAAACAAATACAAAGTTGCAGGCTCACGATGAGCAAGATAGATAATATGGTTAGTATGAGGGGTGTTGAATGTTACGAATAGTATCAATCACTCGAGTGTTGTTTAGGATGATGGGCAGACCTCATTGAGGATGAGTCTCTAAAAGGGTAGTTACCACACTAAAAGCAAATAACGTGTCAACCATTAATAGAGAGATGTTGGTGTATAAGAAATGTTTAATCTTGAATATCTTCAATGTGTTGTTGACGCTTTAGAGATGAATGAGAGGGGAAGTTGACACTTAAGTGTATTTGAGTAGGATAAATTTCAGCATGAACGATCTTCTTAAAAGTCTCCACTCAAATTGTTTAACAAAAGCGTGAACTTTTGATAGACAAAGAAAATAATATTGCTCAACTTAAAGATCGAATATTACACAAACAACTATATCATTTGTGTTTAAGATATTTTTCCATACACATGAATTGAAGTGTTGAAAAAGAAAAGAAGGAAAGATTTAATAAATATTCAATAAGTATAATTCTTCTAGAGCGTTAATTTAAAGGTTTTGTATATTTTGTTTTTCGTATGGTTTTGGGTATAGTATCATGTTGAAAATAATGAGTTTGGGTAGATATATATGTGTGATTGGATTATCTGAGTAGAGGTTATTATTCTATAATATACTAGAAGAGCAATGGCCTTTAAAAAGAAAAGAAATAAGCATATAAATGAAAAAAAAAATTCTTAATACGGTTAGGTCGGTATATTTGCATGACGGATTATCTTAAGGAGGGGTAGCGTACTCTTATTTGTATGAAACAAATAATTAGAGAAAGAACTAAATAAAAAGCTTATAGTTATCATTCCAAACACCAAGACAAATTACATAAAAATAACAGGTAGACGAGCAACAAACTGCGCCACCATCCATGATAAATAAAGTATTTTTAAAAACAATGTACAAAGTTTGTGGCACATGCATGATTTTATTGGGTGGGTTAGTGTTGATAACTTCTAAATTGTTGTACATATAATTTGCATGATTATGTATGTGCATATGGTTTATTAGTCAATCTTTGACCATATATCTATAATCTATAATATCTATAATACTATATAAAGCATCTCCCATGTACATAAAGGTAATTTCCATCCTATTTTTTAAGATGGCATACCAAAAGCCAAAACAAATTCCTATATTTTCACACTTTTCTTCCTTTTCTACCCTTTTAGAAAACAGGAACTAATGCGAATTGGATTGTCGAAACTGGGAACTAAATCAGCCCCTTCCTTTCCTGTCCCTCATCCCTGAGTTGAAATTAGGTTATTCACTTTGCATTCTCAAAACCGTCCACTCTCAATTGATCAGTCAAAATTTAAGAAGAGTCCATTCACTTCCCCTCACCGCCCTCATCAATTGGCTTGCGTATTTATGCAGAGGACACCTTGATTATTCTTCAATTGTTTTCTTCGAGGTTGAAATATAACCAGAGTTGAGAACAACAGACTGATACCCCATGACCAAATATCCACCTTCACACATTTTTGTATGGTTTTTCAACAGAATCTCTGGTGAGCTTTTATTCATATTGTGTTGTTTTCTATTCAATGTTTTTCAATTTGAGCCCCAATTATGCTAAACTGTGGCTTAGGGTTTATGAATATGTGCTTAAATGGAAGTAATTTGTTGATGTCTTCTGATTCAAATGTAGATAAGCTACATAAAAAACAAGATTTACCTTTGAGTCTGCCAAAATTGAGAATGTGGGTTTCTTCAAATATTGACGTTTTGTTTTCTTTAATCTTTACTTGATGAGATCAGTGTGTTGTGTCTATATAGATTGTAGCTTAGCTGGGTGTTTACTGTTTAGTGGGTGGCCTTTATTGAAATTTAAAATCCTGTTGTCTTTAAAGTAATTGGATATAATGTGAGTCATTGTATTACAACATTTCCTAACCTCATTTGGTATCAATAGGTGGATTTTGTATTAGTTAGAAACTGCAAAAAGATAGGTAGATAGTTTATTTTAAGTTGTGTCCTTTTAGCTTATTTGATTGGTTCTTTTTTTGATTGGTTATTAAGAACATTGGTGATATGTAAGAATTGTTATTGAGATCTGAATTTTGAAATATGTTTAGGCTTATTCTTATTTATTTTGTTGCAATTAGAGGTTCTAGAGAAGGCGAAGACGTCGAATGATGTACTGAAGGAGCTTTTTCAGTCAACTCGGGGAATATTATTGGTAAATTTGTTATTGAGATCTGAGTTTTGAAATATGTTAAGTCTTATTCTTATTTTTTGTTGCAATTAGAGGGTTCTAGAGAAGGCGAAGACGTAGATTGATGTACTGAAGGAGCTTTTTCAGTTAACTCGGAGAATATTACAGCCTACAGGTAACTAAAACAGTTTCGAGATGTATTTCACTTATTAGTTTGTATTGGTTATACGCCCCCCCCCCCCCCTTTAACCAATCCTTCATCGATCCACTCAAAAGTTGCTCGTTACTGTGTTGGTGAGAGACCCATGGCAACCCCCCCCCCCCCCCCCCTTAATTTGGTCGGTATGGGTGGTGGCGCCCCGGGGGCGCTATCGGTGGTGAGGTGGCGGGGTGGCGCCCTCTCATACCCAGTGGCCTAACGTTAGTTAGAAATTAAGATCCTTTCTTATCACATGAAATAAGGTTGTAATATTTTGACATGACATTATTCTAATTCTCAGTTGAATCCTTGAACACTTTAAGCTAAAAAGGTTGTGTTACTTGTTTAATTCATTTATTTATTTTTTTAAAATTATGTGTATGTAATAACTTCACTAGATTAGATGAGTATTTTTTATGTCAAAACAGAAAAGTTTAAAATAAAGTGACATAGTTTAAAAAAGTCACATACTTAAAATTTAAATTAATTATCATGTTCATGCTCCATACAGTTTTTCAAATTTTGGGTTTAATTTTAAGGTAAATCCTGAAAATGTCCCTTTTAGACCTACATTTCAAGAGAATGTCCCTTTGCCTTTCCTATCACAAGTGGAAGACGAACAGTTAAAAAAACAAAATAAAGAAACAGTCTGCGACTAACTACAAAAAGGCGGCAACAGACAGTGAAACGCAGTCATCCCACAGCAAAATGCTATTAAAGAAAGCTTGATGGAAAGGCAAACAGACATTCTCTTGAAACGCAGGTCTAAAAGGGACAATTTCGGAATTTTTCTTTTTAACTTTATTGTGATGTTTATTAGGTATTAACCACTTCAATCTTCAACTAAAATAAACAATTACACGTGTATGTTAGTTAGAAAAACATTTATAATCCTATCGAGTCAACTGTTACTTTTAAATAAGACATCTTTCCTTTACTCCAATAGACTCCAAAGATGACTGAAAAAAATGAACCTAAATTGGTGACACTTTTATGCAATTAAACCTTTATGCAGGCTTGAAATCATAAACAAACTTGTGGTTAGAATGTAAGCCACAATTTGTGTTTTATTTATTATTATCATGCATCCCCTACATCTTGCTATATATGTAAGTGTTATATTGGCTAAACATGCTATCAAATAATATTGTTATATACTAAAATAGAAGTTTCATGCTGCAGTGTTGGGGCTTTGTTATATGTTATATGGTTCACGTTTCATCCCATTGCAAATCATTCACATGGCCCTCTACACAGCTAGGAAACTAATAAAAAAACAATAGCCTAAATGTAATACAGTTTTATATATGACTGTTTAATGAATGTCGATTTAGATTGCGAATCCGCAGTCGGCTGCAAACGTGGTTCAAGCCGGCACAAAGGAACTAACAACAAATGGTTTTTTTTTTTTTTACTTTGCATCCCTGCCCTTACATATTTTTTTGAAAAAAAAAAGTGGTAGACCATTGATATCTCCTCATAAACAGGTGAGAGATGGGGATTACAACGTCAATGAAACGGTCAATGTTGTTACCGTAAAAACCACTGAAATCAGACACAGGACATAGGGAATGGTGAGAGGCGTAATGGTGTTAGCTACACAAAAGGTAGAAGAATACGTCAAAGAAGCCGGTACCCCTCGTAAAACTAATGACTGGCCAAGAAACAAAAACCAAGGTGACTGGTTTGGTCAAGAATTAAAATCTTGGAATTCGAATGGTGGGAATGGTGGTGTCTCGGTCAACAGCTCATCGGGTAGGAACGTTGGTTCCACTGCTTGGGACGATTGGGATAATGACGGGTACAGAAAGCATGCATCTGATAACGGAGATAGCTGGGCAGGTTGGGATGACGATAAAGATGATGATGATGATAGTTTTGGCCAAGCACCGTCTAACGGTAAAACAGCTGCTACTCAAAGTGGGAAGTCAGATGGAAACTGGTCTGGTGCAGGCTTTCATTAAGAAATTTTTCTTTTAAATTAACTTGTTGAGTAAGGGTTCTGTGTTGAAAGAAGTTCAAGTTTATACTATACATGTACAATTGTGAACAAAGGGTTGGTAAGTTGTCCAACTAAAAGATAAGTAATGCTTATTATATCTTTTGATCATTTGTTTTATGATTCTGGTTATAATGTATATTGGTATAAACATTATCCTCATAGTTGTTCACTGTTGAAACTTTTTGGACATTTTTTTTAATAAGATGGGTGCAAAGATTAAACGAAAAGGGAAGGGGAGAGATTGAAACGGCTAGGGGTGTTAGTTGTGAGACGGTTTTGGCTTAGTAGGTTGAATTGATAAACCCACAGATGGTTTTATATGAGTTAGTATCAAAGACATCAATCCTAACCCGACACATTTAAAAACGTGTAACCTGGACATGCCCCGTGTAACCCATTACCCATTATTAAAACAATTCAAACAGGTTGACGGTCGTAAATGAGTTGTAATATATTTGGATATGCTAAGTATGAAATGTGGTGGTTAAGTTATCACATGTGTTTGACAGCTTTTAGTTCCACAAGTAAAGTTGGCCACAATTAAGGTCAATGAACCTCACATTTTAATGTTTGAATTATGTTCTCACTCCGTATTGGTGAATCCGCAGCAACGCGCGGGTTTCCCACTAGTATATATATATATATATATATATATATATAATGTAAGTATTGGAAGAAAACCCTTTTAATTGAGAAAACCTAAAAAACTCTAACCTCCTTACATTTTTTTTGAAAAAATAATTACACAAGTAATATACATGTTTTTAAGGGTTTTGAGCAAAAAAATCAAAAAAGCGCCGACCAGATTTTTTTTTAAAAATAAACAAGTTTTTATGTAACATATGTTACATTTATGTGTAACATATATATATATATATATAAGATTAGGTTCAAGAGTGAACACCAGTGTAGCTTGCGAACTGAGTGAACTAATCCTGGCCATACACGTGTGTAGATCAATGGCCAGGATTTGATGTTGAAATACACTAGTGTATTTTACGATTTGATGATGAGATCCTAGCCATACACGTGTGTAGATCAATGGCCATGATTTGTTCACTCAGTTCCCAAATACACTAGTGTTCACTCTAGAACCCCACCCTGTATATATATATATATATATATGGGAAGGATATATAGAAAACTTATTTGTGGTAAGAAAACCTAGTAAACTACATAAGGACCATTGATCAACAAGATCTAATGGTTGATATTATTAGATGAGATTTCAATTTAAATTTAATAGGTTGTTGTTGTTGATAAGTAGGTTGAGGTTTTAGTCAATAAACATTACAAGCAAGTACATGATATATAATAAAAAAATGGTGCATATCCCTATACAATCTACATATACAATATCCACCACTAAAAATCACCAACCTCTCTCTATCAACATCAAACCTCTCTCTCTATTAACATCAAACCTCCCCCATCTCTCTCACTTTCATTTCAAAATTTGAAGCACACTGATCTTCCACATTTGAAGCATTGATCGAAGGATGATTATAATTGTTTCGCTGATTCGTCAGAGGCATCTAAGAAAGACAAATAAGATAGGGTGTCCAGCACTTCTCTTACCATTTTAGAGAGAGAAACAACAATCTTCATCGTGTTCATCTTGAACACCAAGAACACACGCACTAGTGTGTGAGAGAGAAGCAGATTTGAACCTAATTTACCACGATTTTAGAAAGAGACAACAATCTTCGTTGTCTTCATTGGGCGGTTCTAGATCCGGTAAGTGTTTTAGAGAGAGAAAGTTGCAATCTCCTGAATGTTTTATGTTGAAAAATCATTTCACACTTGATTTTTTTTTTGTTAAAATAGTTGTTAATATGTTTTTGTGTGCTCAAAGTGTTCTAATAATGGATAAATGTTTATGCAATTTGCAGGTTTTTGTTTTTGTGTTAAAATCATTTTTAGTTTTTTTATATTCTTAGTTGTTGTTGATAACAAATCTATGTCTTTTTAAATGTTGAAATGTTGCTTTAGATGGGTTGTGTCACGGCCCCCGGCCCGGTGTTACCCGGCCCAGAAGTCGCGGGATAGAAACCCGTGGTATTTATTTAATATGGCAGCGGAATTATTAACATGATCTTTTAAACTGAAAATGCCCAATTATTTTATTTCACAATTTGGGAATAACACCCATAATTTACAATAAAGGTGATTTCACTGGGAAATCCCTGTTTTTACAAAAAAAAATGTTTCTTTATTTTTATTGAGCCACCTCTTCAAGCTTGTAATGCTACATAGCACTTTTCCTTTATTCACAGTAGGTCACTTGAAACATGTTTAAAAAGGTTTTATCAGCGGGGAAATACTGGCAAGTCATTCAATTTGCACAAAAGACACATTGTTATCAATTTACAGCATTAAGGGTTTTTATATTTGCCCCTATCATATAATTATCTGGATCAGCTGTCACTCGACCGAATCTATGACTGTGGACATATCACTAATTAGGCTCGTCCACCTAAAGTGATAAATCGTTAGTAGTAATGTGCACAAAACCCCCACACACTGCCAGTAATTAAAGATTAGTAAAGACTTAATCACTGCAAAGTATAACTGGAAAACATTTAGGGTTTTGTAAAGCAATTTGATAAAAAGAGAATGACTCACATTGCAAGTTTAGTTGGATAGAACCTTGCCTACTGATTTAGCCTTGTAACCTAGTTAAATAACAATGCACACGAAACTAGGTCAGTAACTTAATACAACATTTACGATAAACTCACGAGATCAAAACCCTCACAACGAATGACAAAGTATAGCCCAAATACGGGCAGCACTTAAACATCCATCAGATCAGTTTCAATCGATCGGACATTGTATCGTAGAAGTGATCGAGTTAATACCCTGTACTCGTAGTAGCGTTTTTATCTAAATTTTCGAACACAGATTTAAGTCTCAGGGCCAGGCAATTTATAGCAACTTTTCAAGTTTTACGCGGCCCGCGTAAACCTTAATAAGGTCTTACGCGGCCCGCGAGGGCCCCCTAGTCTACGTGTAGGGCTAGCGTGTCGCAGGTAGGTCCGCCACGTGTGCGACACGTGGCTTGAACGCTTATCCGGAGGATTTTTAAGTTGTCGCGGCCCGCGTAGCCTTTCCTTATGGCTTACGCGGCCCGCATGGAAACCAAATTTCTTAAATTCTTGATTTTTCATGAACATTAGGGTTTCTGGGGTCCGGGTTTTCACGTACGGGTCGTTTTTGGACATTTTTACAGGTCCTTACATCCTCCCCACCTTATTTAAAATCTCGTCCTAGAGATTTACTGAAATAAGTGAGGATACTTTCGCTTCATTTCTGATTCTAGCTCCCAGGTGTACTCAGGTCCTCTTTTTGAATCCCACTTGACCTTGACCAGTACTAGTCTTTTATGCTTGAGAAATGTGACCTTTCTGTCTTCAATTTGGAGTGGTTTTTCAACAAATTTTAGTTTTTCATTTACCTCTATCTCTTGAAGAGGTACTACCAGTGATTCATCAGATAGACATTTCTTGAGGTTAGATACATGAAATACGTCATGTATTCCGGCTAGTTCTTCTGGTAGTTGTAAGCGATAGGCAACTGGTCCTATGCGTTGGATTACCGGGAACGGTCCTATGTACCTTGGACTTAGCTTTCCTTTCTTACCAAATCGGACTACTCCTTTCCAAGGAGAGACTTTCAAGAGTACCTTGTCTCTGACTTGAAATTCTAACGGCCTGCGTCGATTGTCGGTATAACTCTTCTGGCGGTTTCGGGCCGTTTTCAGTCTTTCCTTGATTTGAGTGATCTTGTCGGTGGCTTCTTGCACAATCTTGGGACCTGATAATTGACTTTCTCCTATTTCTGCCCAACAAACTGGAGTTCTGCACTTTCGTCCATACAGTGCTTCGAATGGGGCAGCTTCAATGCTTGCATGATAACTATTATTATAGGAGAATTCGATTAAGGGTAGGTGGTCATCCCAGTTTCCACCAAAATCTATTACACATGCCCTAAGCATGACTTCCAGGGTTTGGATTGTCTTTTCACTTTGTCCATCTGTTTGGGGATGGTAAGCTGTACTTAAATTTAATCGCGTTCCCATGGCTTCTTGGAAACTTGTCCAGAAATGTGAAGTGAAGCGACTATCCCTATCGGATACAATGGAGAGGGGAACTCCATGCAAAGACACCACCTCGTCCACGTATAACTTTGCCAACCTTTCCATACTAAAGGTTTCTTTCATTGGCAGAAAGTGAGCTGATTTGGTTAATCGATCTACAATTACCAAAATTGCGTTGCTACCTTTCCTAGTTTTAGGCAACTTAGTAACAAAATCCATTGTTATTAGTTCCCCTTTCCATACAAGCATTTCTAGTTGTTGGAGTAATCCTGAAGGTTTCTGGTGTTCTGCCTTAACTTGCTAACAAGTTAGACACTTAGAAACATATCTAGCTATATCTTTTTTCATCCCTATCCACCAGAAGTTATTCCTTAAGTCTTGGTACATCTTATTATTTCCAGGATGCATGGTATACCTAGACTTATGGGCTTCTTCCAAAATCCCAAATTATTTTCTTGTGGAATCTCCAAATTCCATCAACTCCTTGCTCTAGTTCTTTTATTCTTCCTTTCATTCCTTCAGCATCATCCTTAATTGCTGTTTCTTGAACGTTCTTCAATTGTTCCATTAAATCTACTTATAAACTTAATCTAAGAGCACGAGTTCGTCTTTGTCTCTCATGATACTTACGACTTAGGGCATCTGCAACTACATTTTCCTTTCCTTCGTGATATTGAATATCACAATTGTAGTCACTTAGAATTTCCATCCATCTTCTTTGTCTCATGTTTAATTCTTTTTGCCCAAATATGTACCTTAAACTCTTGTGATCCGTATAAACTGTAAACTTACTTCCATACAGATAGTGCCTCCAAATCTTAAGGGCAAAAATTATTGCTCCTAATTCTAAATCATGAGTTGTATAATTTTCTTCATGCTTCTTTAATTGTCTTGAGGCATACGCAATTACCTTTTTGCGTTGCATCAACACACATCCCAATCCTAGCTTAGAAGCACCACAATAAACTTCAAAATCTTCTGTCCCTTCTGGTAAGGCTAAAATAGGTGTATTTGTTAATCTTTGCTTTAAAATCTTAAAAGCCTCTTCTTGCCTGGGTCCCCATTCAAACTTAACTGTTTTACAGGTTAGCTTAGTTAATGGCACAACTATCTTAGAGAAATCCTTAATGAAGCGCCTATAGTACCCAGCTAATCCTAGAAAATTTCTAACTTCCGTAGCCGATTGCGGGACCTTCCATTTGGTGATCGCTTCTATCTTGGAGGGATCTACGTGAATACCTTCATGATTCACCATATGTCCTAAAAATTGCACCTCCTGTAGTCAAAATTCACACTTCGAGAATTTGGCATAAAGTTTTTCCTTTCTTAACAAAGTTAAGAGTGCTCGTAAATGTTCACAATGCTCGTCCTGACTTTTGGAATAAATAAGTATATCGTCGATGAAGACAATTACAAATTTATCCAAGTACGGTTTACAGATTCTATTCATCATGTCCATAAATGCTGCAGGAGCATTTGTTAATCCAAATGGCATGACTGTAAACTCGTAGTGACCATACCTAGTTCTGAAATCGGTTTTAGGTATGTCTTCCTCATGTACCTTCAACTGATGGTATCCGGGTCGCAAGTCTATCTTAGAAAAATATCTAGCTCCCTGAAGTTGATCAAAAAGATCATCAATCTTAGGTAATGGGTATCGATTCTTAATTGTAACCTTATTCAATTCCCTGTAATCGATACACATTCGCATCGAACCATCTTTCTTTTTCACAAACAACACTGGTGCTCCCCACGGGGATGAACTAGGTTGTATAAATCCTTTTCTTAGCAATTCATCTAATTGCTTTTTCAATTCTAGAATTTCGGTGGGTGCTAACCGATAAGGTGCCTTAGCTATCGGTGTAGTTCCAGGAATTAGATGAATTCTAAATTCTACTTCCCTATCTGGTGGTAATTCTGGTAGTTCTTCTGGGTATTCTGCAACTACAGGAATTTTCTTAAGTTCTTTATTTTTGGTATTAAGAACTACCTAAACCATATACACTATTCCTTGTTTTCTTGAATAACTGGCCACTTTCATTACTGAAATGAATTTCATTGGCTTTCGTGGCTTATCTCCTGAAATCACCACTATTTCTCCTGTGGGTGTATGAATTTCTATATAATTCTTATCACAGAGGATTCGAGCATGGTTGGCTACCAACCAATCCATTCCTAATACAACATCGAATCCAGCTAAATTCATAGGTAACAGGTTTGCAGAAAATTTATGACCTGAAAGTTCTATATTTTCTTTTTTCAAAACCGTATCTATGTTAACAGAGTTCCCGTCTGCCGTTTCTACTGTATAAATCTGCCTAAGTTTGGTTAAGGGTAGCTTAAGAACTTGGCAGAAAGAAGTATTTATAAAACTTTAGTTTGCACCAGAGTCGAATAATACTTTCGCATAAACGTTGTGTACCAGAAACGTACCAGCTATTACGTCGGGAATCAGTTCGGCTTCCTGTGTGGTCAATTGGAAGGCTCTTGCGTTCTTCTTATTAGTTCCTTCAGCAGGTTTGGCCTTGTTATCCGCTGGTTTGACCAATTTAGGGCATTCTGGTCTGAAATGCCCAGCTTCTCCACAGTTGTAGCAGATCTTTAGTTTCTTTTTGCATTCCTCCTCCCGATGGCCCGGAATTTTGCAGAAATTAAAATTTTCTATACATTTTCCAAAATGTTTCTTTTTGCAATTCCCGCAAAATGGCGGGGTGGAAGAGGACCCAGTTCCCTTCCTCTTGAAGTTAGTATTATTACCCACACGAAATCCTTGGGTGATCTTTTGGGTTAATTCCTTTTTCCTGTTTTCTTCCCGGGTACGCACCAGCCCGTCGGTCAAAGTATTGGCTAACTCCACTGCATCGTCAATTGTGCGGGGTCTCGCAGCCTTGACGATGTCACGAATCTCGCTAATTAAACCCCAGATATAGCGAGAAATAAGTACCGGTTCTGGTGAAGCCAGAGTTGGTACAATTCTGGCATATTCGAAGAATTTCGAAGTATACCCTCGACAATCAACATCCACCATTCGATGGCTCAGGAACTTATTTGCCATTTGTTCCTTTTCATATTCGGGGCGGAATTTCCTTTCCACTAGACGCTTAAATTCTTCCCAACTCATGGCATAAGCCATGTCACTTCCCTTGGCTTGTAGTACCGTGTTCCACCATTCTAATGCCTCTTCCTTAAAAAGGTGAGAAGCATACATGACCTTATCCTCCTCGGCACATTTACTTATTTTAATCACTGCCTCGGTTTTCTCCAACCAACGCAGTGCAGCAGTTGCCCCTTCATTGCCTACAAATTCAACAGGTTTACAGACAAGAAATTCTTTATAAGTGCAACCAGGTGTTGCAACTTTCATTTTCTTAAGTATGGGGGCTTGAATCACGTTGTCATTATTGCCGCCTCCATTAACACTATTACTGAAATTATCGTCGCGTGTGTGTTTACTGGGGTTAGCTTGTGAAGGCTCAGCAAAACTTTTAACAGCAGCGACGATTGCTGGGATAGCATTTGCTATTCCCAGGGCAACGATATTCTCTATATCTTGCCTATTAAGAAAGTGATCTTCATTGTTTTGTTCGGATTGGTTAACTTCGTTAACTGGTTCATTACCAGCGTGTTCCATCTGATAATTAACAATATATATAAGTAATTGGCACAAAATAAATAACAACCAAACGCAATAAAGCAACCACACACAATCATGTCAACACGTATAGCCAAAATTGTCGGTTTTGCGACATTGATATTTTTATATATTAGTAGGCATCCGTACACACCAGTTTTATTACAAAATTTTTATTTTAAGTTATTTTACATGAGTATATTTTTATTATTTATTATTATTTTATTATTATTAAACACACAACCACAGTTAACTGGCATTTCAGAAACGACGCTCCCTCTCGTCGTATTTCCATGAGATCTGTTCCCCCACTTCTCGGATTCGATTCCCTGTGTTCACCAGTTCCTCGCCATAGTGGCGGAGTTCAGCCAAGTTTTCTGTGCTCATAGGTGGGTTTGGTGCAGGCTCAGGGTCAAACTGGGGGAAATAGGTGTTAGGGTTATTCAAGAGGTTCTGAAATTGCCAGTCAGTTGTCCACCATTCTTCCAGCTCTCCTTGTAGGGGTTAACAATGGGATCTGGGATAGTAGGTTCCAAATTTACTGGGAGTTGGGATTCAGCAGGGTAATTGAAGAGGTTTTCATCGGCAGGTCCGATGAGGTCGCTGTTGGCCAGTTTGCGATCCAGCTCCTCCCATGGTGGCATTTCCTGAGCTTGCCCTGAACTTTCCCTGATCTCCTTTCCTTTCCCTTTATCCTTTGGATCCTCAGTCTTTTTAACCTTCTGTGCAGCTGGTTTCTTCCTACGCCCACGTTTCCAGTCCAAGATTCTCCTTCTCTTTTTCGACTTTGGTTTCTCCTGCGGTTGGACCTGGAATACTATTGGTTCCTCAGTATCAGCCTGGTAGCCAATGAAGGTGCCGGTGGTATCCATATCAGTGCTATGGATGGAAATGTTTCGGAGTGCCTCCGACAGTTCATTCATGCTGTTAGCGCACATGAAGACACACACACAAATTTAAGTTAAAGTTTTATTTATTGTAAATTAGGTTTCCACAAAATCACAAAATGGCAATCAGAAAAATTAAGTATTTCTAAATACTTAATTGGCTTAAATCAGTGGCTCTGATACCACCTTTTTCTGTCACGGCCCCCGGCCCTGTGTTACCCGGCCCAGAAGTCGCGGGACAGAAACCCGTGGTATTTATTTAATATGGCAGCGGAATTATTAACATGATCTTTTAAACTGAAAATGCCCAATTATTTTATTTCACAGTTTGGGAATAACACCCATAATTTACAATAAAGGTGATTTCACTAGGAAATCCCTGTTTTTACAAAAACATGTTTCTTTATTTTTATTGAGCCACCTCTTCAAGCTTGTAATGCTACATAACACTTTTCCTTTATTCACAGTAGGTCACCTGAAACATGTTTAAAAAGGTTTTATCAGCGGGGAAATACTGGCGAGTCATTTAATTTGCACAAAAGACACATTGTTATCAATTTACAGCATTAAGGGTTTTTATATTTGCCCCTATCATATAATTATCTGGTTCAGCTGTCACTCGACCAAATCTATGACTGTGGACATATCACTAATTAGGCTCACCCACCTAAAGTGATAAATCGTTAGTAGTAATGTGCACAAAACCCCCACATACTGCCAGTAATTAAAGATTAGCAAAGACTTAATCACTGCAAAGTATAACTGGAAAACATTAGGGTTTTGTAAAGCAATTTGATAAAAAGATAATGACTCACATTGCAAGTTTAGTTGGACAGAACCTTGCCTACTGATTTAGCCTTGTAACCTAGTTAAATAACAATGCACACGAAACTAGGTCAGTAACTTAATACAACATTTATGATAAACTCACGAGATCAAAAGCCTCACGACGAATGACAAAGTATAGCCCAAATATGGGCAGCACTTAAACATCCATCGGATCGGTTTCAATCGATCGGACATTGTATCGTAGCAGTGATCGAGTTAATAACCTGTACTCGTAGCAGCGTTTCCCTACGTAAAACTTCGAATTTGAGCAGTAAGAAACGTTTTTGATCTCATTTTCGAACACAGATTCAAGTCCCAGGGCCAGGCAATTTATAGCAACTTTTCAAGTTTTACGCGGCCCAGTGTAGGGCTAGCGTGTCACAGGTAGGTCCGCCACGTGTGCGACACGTGGCTTGAACGCTTATCCGGAGGATTTTTAAGTTGTCGCGGCCCGCGTAGCCTTTCCTTATGGCTTACGCGGCCCACGTGGAAACCAAATTTCTTAAATTCTTGATTTTTCATGAGCATTAGGGTTTCAGGGGTCCGGGTTTTCACTTACAGGTCGTTTTTGGACATTTTTACGGGTCCTTACAGGTTGTTCGTTGTCTTGTATAAACTTACCTTAGATATCACATTTTCATTACCATGACTTAATAGTTGATGATCTTGTTTATTTTACAAATAAAAGTTGTCTTTTTTAAGATTTTTTGTTGGCATAATTAGCAGGTACATGTGTTGTAACAATGTTACACATGTTACTTATAGTTACACCAGCCCTTTTTTGGACATAAAGAGGGGTTGCACATGTGTAACACATGTTTGTAACTTGTGTTACACTGGAGGTTGTGCTAACATTATGTAACATGACGTGTATATTTTGTCCCTTTAATTTGTTACACTAGTCTCATATGCTACAAGTTACAATTGTTGTGGGGAGCACAACTGTCTAGTTTAGAAAACAAAAAAAAAAGCTATAGATGTAAAAAAAAAATGTGATACGACGACAAACAAATACGAAATGTTGTGCTAACATATGTTACATGTTTTTTAGTGCTTACAGCGAGGGAGTTAGTTCCACAGGATAGTAGTTGTTTGAAGTGTAGGAAAAATAAATGTATTTATGGTAACTGTTTACATATGTAACATTTTTTGGGTGGTTTTATTCAGTTTTTTCTATGTGCGAAATGATGCAAATAAAAAGTCAAAATATGGGGAGCCTTCAAGTTCAGGGCATAATTGGGTGGAAGGTAACTTGTGTTAGTTATGTTACTACTATTTTTTTTAATTAGTAGATTAAAAATACTGGACTATAACTTGTGTTATTACAACTTGACCATAGCAGTTGCAGCCAAACGAGAAGGAATCTTGGCAGGAAGAAAGAGAACCACAATATCGGATACGGAAAAAGGTGGAGAAACCGATGAAGAATGAGAGCAAAAAGTCGATGAAGGGCATGTGGTGGGTACCTTTGACGTTGTAGAGGAGTTACCCTCTAGTGTAACACATGTTACAAACATGTGTTACATATGTTCAACCCCTTTGTTACCAAAAATGGGCCTTTGTAAATATAAGTAACACGTGCAACGTTGATACTACATTTTGTGTGTAGAAACATGTGTAATGTTGCATGTATACCGTTGTTTACATATTAAGATTAAAACACATTATATGGTGTGTAACATGTATAGACACTGAATTAAAAGGTAACATGTGTAACCTGGCTATACAAGTGTTATCCACTTTGGAGTAACACATGCAAAAAATGGAAATTGATAAAAAGATAGTATCCAATCAAAACCTTCATGAACATATGAGCCCATACGTGACAATGTATACACAGTAAAAAAAAAATTGGAGCATAAAGGAACCCTTGTAGTATACAAAAAATATACTAGTTAAAAATCATGAAATATGATGTGACATATGTTAAACCAATATACAATTACATATGTTGCGGTTTTGATATGTTTAAACCTTTTGTAAGATGAAGGTGGAACAAAGATCCCAATATATAACCATGTAACCATGTAGCAGATGTTCCAACAGATGTAACAGATGTTCTACTTTGGAGTAACACATGCAAAACATGGAAATTGATAAAAAGATAGTATCCAATCAAAACCTTCATGAACATATGAGCCCATACGTGACAACGTATACACAGTAAAAAAATTGGAGCATAAGGGAACCAACAAATATACTAGTTAAAAATCGTGAAATATGACGTGACATATGTTAAACCAATATATGGTTACATATGTCACGGTTTTGATATGTTTAAACCTTTTGTACGATGAGGGTGGAACAAAGATCCCAATATATAATCATGTAACAGATGTTCCAAGCAGTGTTGCATGTATTAGGAGTATAAAGTGGCGTACAATCCAACAATATTACATCATTTATGGAGTAAAACTACATGAAGGTGTAAGAAGATCTTGATATGTAATTTGTGCCAGAATCCCATCATTTAAAAAATTAGCATGTGTTACGAGTGTCAAATGTAACTTGTGTTACGTTTAACTTTCTAATATAACACATAAACAGATGGAAAAATAAAATGTATAAGAGTACAAACACTTCAAATGTAACTTATGTTACGTGTAGATTCCTGATATAACAAAATGAAAAAAAAATAGTAAAACTGATGCTTTCTAATATAACACATAAACAGATGGAAAATGGTAATTTTTAAGGGTGCAAACACTTCAAAATAATTGATTCTATTACATAGTCCAGACATGTAAAAGACCACACTTTTGTTTTGCGCCTTTTTAACTGAAAAACATTCTTGATCACCGAAAGTTTTATACATGGCAAGAAGAGGATATAACAGCTTGTCAACATTAAGGGTGTAACATGTATACGTGTCAACAATAAAACCGAAAGTTTTATCTGTAGAAAAGTAGACGTTTTAGAGGTTAAAAAACACATTAACACGTGTATACTCAGGACGTTGGCCAGAGTCTCTAACATAAGGGTGTAACGTGTATATCATGAATATAAATATGTTATGACTTATGTAAGACATGTAACACTATATATGTAAACGTATGTTACATGAGTTACACATACATGTAACATATGTAACCTGGATTTACATGTGTTATCCTCTAGTATAGAATATGCAACGACTCTATGTAACATGTGTAACCTAGATATACATATGCTATCATCTGGTATGAATATGAAACGACTCTATGTAACATGTGTAACCTGGATATACAGTAATTATAAAGCAGATTAACACAAAATGTTGGTCGCATCATTCCTTTTGTCTAGGTGTGTAACATCGAAAAACAAAGTTGACACCTAGCTGGTCATTACATATTTAACAATGGGTTGGCAGAAAATGTAACATATGTAACAAAATAAAGGGAAAAATAGATTGTATATATTATAAAAAAAAACATTACAATCAAACTTAAACTTAACATAAGTGTTTTATATGAACTTAAATATATAAAAATATTCAAAAACTATCATAAGTTAACAAAAATCTAATTATGCTTCGCTTCTTGATAACCATCTTCATCTTGAGCACAAAACATCCATTCACCTATGAACAAAACAAGTACATCACTATTAATCTCCTGTAGTTAAACTTAGTAATCTGTTATGTAACATGTGTACATGTGTAAAGTTTTGCTATAACACATATAACAACTATACGTAAGATGTGTAACGTGTCTATACATGTGTTACCTATCTAGTGTAACACACGTTACAAACATGTGTTACATATGTGCAACCCCCTTTGTGTCCAAAAAAGGGGGTTGGGGTAATTATAAGTAACATGTGTAACGTTGTTACTACATATAAGTAACTTTTTTTATTTGTATAATAAACGAGATATTCCAAATAAATTATGAAGTTTCTAAAGGTAATGAAAATATGTTATCCAAGTGAAGTCCATCAACATTTTTGCATGTAAAATCACTATTACGTTAAGTATATATGTGTAACACCCTGTAACAACATATATTACCTCGAAGTGTAAAACATGTTACAAGATATAGGACAAACAGTTTAAAATGCAACTAGCAGAAATATAACATAACATACGTAGCTAGTTATGCCAGCAAAAAACATGGCTTTTTATTTGTAAAACAAACGAGATCATAAAAAGTATATCCCCTCCCCCCCCCCCCTCCAAATAATTCAACTAAAAACAATCATCAACTCCAAATCGATGAACAAACAGTTTAAAAATTCAACATTAATCTTCGTAAAAGAAATATCAATATACTTTGAAGAGAGAAATTAGGCACACACAAATTTCTTCCTGGTCTTGATTTTAAAAAATTGAAATAAACAAACTAAGCTTTGATTTTAAATCTATCAAACATTATAAAAAGTATAAATCTAAACAAAATATATAAATAACAAAAGAAAGATATTTAAACTTGTTTCTCTCACACATACTTGTGCGTGTGTTGGTGTCAAGTTGAACAAGATGAAGATTGTAGTTTCTCTCCAAAAAAATTAGCTTTCTCTCTCTAAAAACAGAAACAAAGATGTGATGAGAGCAACACCTTACTACTTTTCTTTGAGAGCTTCGATGGTGGCTTTGATTTTCAGATCTGGTGGCTTCAAAAGAAAGGGATGAGTACATGAACACATGGTGGCTTCGATCTTCAGATCTGGTGGCTTCGATCTTCAGATCTTGTGGATTCGATGGTGGGTTTGATGAAAGGGTGATGTTTGTCACTCTAAAACATCAGTTCTCTCTCTAATATCTAATGATATATTTTGAAAATGGTTGGATGAAAAGAGATATATGAGAGAGAGAGATGTGACATAAAGAAAATGATGGGAGGGGGAAGGGTGAGGTGATGGGTTGAACAAAATGACCAAAATGCCCTTTATACATGTGTTTTTAATAGATGATGTGGATGAATCATGTCCACACAATCCAGGTTTTCCAAGTTTTCTTAATTGTAGAGGTTTTCCCTAGATACTTATTATATATATATATATATATATATATATATATATGTTAAATTAGTTATATGTAATTTGATCACGTGGCATGTTGATTTGAATGAATAAGTATATGTTGGCTCTAAGTTGGTTTTTGAATGTGTTATGATTGACTATGTTTGGTGTATGTTTTTTTTAATCTCTTTAAACACTTGCAATTGGGACTTGAGCTTGATGTATTTGGGACTTCAACTTGGGGGTAAATTTGAGACATGTATGAATGTAATCTACTTGATTATGTACGTGATGGTTACTATTAAGTATTCTCCTAATCTTTAACCTAATATATTGATGGGTTGGTTAATTTTACGTATTGAATGTGGTCAATTTCACGATTTTGGTTATTGTTTCACATGGAATATTGTTACTTTTAAGGGTTTTATTGATTCTCATGTTAATGGTGAAACGGTAGTAAAATACAGAATCAAAATCAGAGTAACGACCTAGCGGGAAGTCGAATATCATTGTGGTGATATGGTGTTAAGCATATGTTACACCCCGTCGGATTCAAATTCGCGAATTACCCAAATTTTACCTGGTATTTAAGCCATATGTTTAGGGTTTTTCAATTACACTTCCCTGGAGGCTAAGGCACAATTAAGGATGAGATTTTCATCATTTAGGGCTTCAATCCATCATTCCATCCCAAAACCAAACCTTGATTGACCCAATTGAGGAATTCAACATGCATATGAGCGACTAATCCAATTTTGATCAATCTGCGTGTAGGGTTTACACTTGTAGACATTGTTTGACTTGGTTAGTATTTGTTTGGACTTGAATTACCTTTTGATTATTGTCTTCTACAGTCAATTTGATTCTTGTAATGCTTCTATGATTGAAGAACGGATTTGACTTAACTTACAGGCAATTTTCAAATTTTGATTATTAACAACCAGTTGCCAATAATTGTTTTAAGAGTCTCGTGTTGTTTGAATTGATTTTCACTAAGACGATATCCTAGCGCGTGTTCCTATTTGGTTACAGGTTGTTAGGTCAACATGGTCGAATTCCTTTGGCTTGTGTTTGTTTATCAAATTGTGTCTATATGATTACCAATTGGCATCTCAAACTGGGCCATTTGCATCTTGTATAACTTATGAAGATGGTAATCTTGAATTAAAAAGATATATATCAAGACGGGTTATAGATAATTATTGTGAATTACTTATTGAGTCTTTTATATTTAAATTAGAGATAATTTATGGTTTTATTAGATAGGTTAATCAAGTTAATATTTTATTATTTTAAATAGCGTTTGAGTCGGATTAGGACTAGAATGAGTTGTATTGGTGTGCTTTTATTGATAAATAATAAAAAGAGTTGAACAGTTCGTTCAATCATGTTTGCATGTCGTTCAAAGGGCTGATTTCCAACAATTGGCGATGTTGGTGGTTTTGAGAGTCGCTTTCCGAGAAGGGGGAGTAGCCCTTCGCGGGGCTGCAACGGCTGTGTGTACAAGTGGCATTGGTTAGGCATACACGCGGTACCGTTCGTATCTGTTCGTACAGGGCAAGACTGAATCGGTTCTGCGAAAAAAAACCTAACTGCAATGTGGATTCAATTCTTGTGCTGCGAAAAAAAACCTAACTGCAATGTGGATTCAATTCGTATCTGTTCGTAGGTTTGTTTCGTGGTTTGTTGTCTGATCAAAAGAAAGAAAAGAAGTCAAAAGGGTGATTTGATTTGGTCAACTTGGTTGACTCATGCAATTTATCATGAATTGTGCTTAGGGTGAATAACGTGGAGTTCACATGGTTAATTTTGGTGGTTATTTCTTTTAGAATAGAAACAAAACAAAGATGTTGTTTTAACCAAAGACTTTTGGTATGATTGTTTATTGATCAAAGGTCGGTTAAGATTGACAGTACTGGTACGTCAGAGCGACAGCGGGCAGCGAGTAGGTTGTTTGTTTGGAAGCAATCATAAAGCTTAACCAGACAGGTTTTGCTCGGATTGAGTAGTGTTTGGTTGTTACCAGGTTTCAAGTTGAAAATTGTTCGAGAACTGGAAAATTGTAAGGACCCCCTTGTTCGTTTCTTAACAGGTTTGAACAACCTTTTTTAGAGATTGAACGAGGAGGTTTGATCATTACCAGAGATTGATTGAACAAGTTGGGTTCAATTTTTGGTGTTGTTGATTTGAACGAGTAAGGTTCAAAGTATTTGGGTTAAACAAGTTCGTTTAGTCAATCAATATTGTTCAGGCCAGCGGGTGTCACGAGGAGCACTGTTGGGAAGGCGGTGGTGACCGGTGATTAGTTCAGTTCGGTTTTTGTGATGAACTTCATTGCATTAGTAACTTTTAATCCCAGTAAGATCAAGACCCAGTTCTTCCCGCCAAGGATAAGACCGAGTAACCATTGTAGGTTGTTATTTTTGGCAGAAGTATCTGATCGGAATTTGTGAGTAGACGGACAGAAGAAGATTCGTCAAAGCGGGAAGCTTTGAATTTTGTCTCGTCTAGCAAATGGAAGAAAAAACGATAGAAATGGGGAGCTTGTTTTTTTTCTTTGATTGGTGGTCAAGAACGGGGTTTTCTGGTGACCCGAGAAGAGGGATGTCAAACTTAGTTAAAGGATTGGAGTTTTCGATAAAGATGCGGATGTGAAGAACCATGTCCAAATCAAGATTAAGGGGGAGAATGAAGATGACAATCTTGAATAGAAAAGATATATATCAAGACGGGTTATAGATAAGTATGTAAATTACTTATTGAGTCTTTCTATATTTAAATAGTGGGAAAGCCCGCGTGTTGCGGCGGGTATCACGACTGATCTCATATTCATTTATAATATGTATTATAAATGTTGACTTTTAAGCATAAAGTTTGTTAGTTACAAAATCAAACATGTCACTCTCATCTTACAAAATGAAACATGTGAATTATGATAAATTAACCTGAAATGCGTGGCGATGGTTGGATGAAAGACAAAAAATAGCATATCATCTAGGACTGAATAAAATTAACTGGTGAAGAAACACCAAACTAATCTGGTGATTAGTTTGTGGTTTGTGCCTTGACGAATAAGGTTAATCTTCTTTATCTCATCCAAGCTGCAATGGTGATGACCCTGCAAAACACTAAACACACCGTTAAGCTCATTATGAGGAGGGGAATAGGGGGTTCTCCTCGTAACCACCCTACGGCGTGAGAATAAGTATATGTTTTGAGGATAAAGTGTGTGATTAAGAGTGAGAGAGCCAGAAAACCATCCTTAAACCTGGAGGTGAAGCTCACTATTTATAACCAGAGTGGTTTGGGAAGGGGATGGGCTGATGAGCCTTGGGCTTGTAGTCGACAACAAGGAATATCCGCTATATCCCCTTTACCACGACCATTGGTGCTTCTAGGCAAGAAGGTAGTTGGCGCACGCTGGATGGATCTACGTGTCCTGACCGTTGTCCTTGTTGTCTAGTCTGTCATCTGCGGCTAAGTGGAGATCGTGGAGCAGTGGTTGGTGCACGCTAATCGGTGCCATGTATGCGTCCTTGTGTACCTTTTGTCTCCTGTACGATTGTTAATCGTGCAGTATGACCGGATACAGCCTGTTTGGACGCTCATTGGTCCACTGCTCTGCCACTTGTACCTTTGGTACTTGTCCTAGGTTTACCTGCGCTTCCTTCCTTCACGCGGCCATCGAGGATATCCAGTGTAGCCGACGCAAGGTCCAGGAAGTAAGGGTTTTCATCCAAGGAGCTAAGTGTCGAATTTGGTCCTGTGTTGACCCTGACCTCGCGCACGACCTAGATTGCACCCGATTATCCGGTGCGAGGTTGGGAAAGTTACCAAATTAGTCAAATAAGAGTATAGTCCCACGCGCGACCTAATTGGTCGGCGTAGGGTTTGGGACCATACCCCTTCAACTGGAAATCAATATCATAAATGAAACCTAAAGTTAAGGTGTAATCGTTGTTGGCCTGCAGTTTGCGTGGTTTTTTTCACCTGGTTTATCTTTTAAAATATTGTGGTAGTGTGATTAATATATCAATTCATGAATTGCATAATTTACATAAAAACCAATAATACAATAGCTGGTAAACGAGATAATGGAAATGGAAATCATTACCAAATTGGATCTCATGTTTCTTTTTTCATTTAGTTATTTGTTTATTTTTTACTACTTTAGTAGTAGGCTTGTTTATTTATTTAATTTTTTAATATGGACTTCCTAGTTTGTTTGTATAAAAAGGTGATCATTTGATTTCTGGCCAAATGGTGTCGAAGCTAAGCATACATATACTAATAAATAGTTTTGCATTTGTAAACATATGTACCTGAAATGTGGTTAAAGAAATAGGATGTCAGAATAAGTTATTTATGGCCTAGTAAAATTACGCCTGAGTCGTCAAACAGTTTATGCGTACATCTATAGGTGCTGATGTTTCATCCGTGGGCCCGATAAAATAAACGCTTCTAGGTTAGATATGCATTTCTATGCTATGAAAGATAGAAAAGGTTGTGTAAATACACTACAGACAAAAGACAACTCTTAATGTAATATCCAAACATACAATTTACGTAATAATGTTAAAATTATTGCTTTATAAAGAGAACAGAACCACATAGACCAAAAATATACTTAAAAAGAGGAACATAATCATAAAATTAAAGGGCAATGGCGGCTATAGTAGTTGCGAAAAACATGTAGTAGACATGGGCAGGAAACGACGTCATATAGATGGTGACACAACGGTCTCAAGGAACACTACGCCTACATGATTGCGAAACCAAGTGACACTGTGGAAACATTCAAGGCGCTCCATTGGTGTACTGATTTCGTAAAGCTTCCCTAAGTTAGTCATCACAAACCATTTTCCGTTGGTCATGTAGTGCGTAATGCAGCACCATAAAGAGAGCGGTGTAGGAGGATGCGTGAATACATTGATCCAGTTTTTTCCTCTTAGGAGCCACAAATTGAGTGTCATATCATGCAAGCCTGTTGTAACAATCATGTAAAGCTCGTCTCGAATAGCCACCAAGTGGGACATGGAAATGGCTGCCGTTTGCACTGATGGGAAGCGTAGCTCTGTTACTTGTTCCGAACCAATATCAAATGTAATGACCACATGTTTTCCTGAGGTCCAGGACTCACACACTGTAAAGTATACACTTGTTCCACATTGAGTTCCACACGACTAAAAGAAACTACGTTGTGCATACTCCACATTTGTCTGAAATGGTATTCTTCGCCACGATGCTAATTTTCGGGAGTAGATGTGTACTTCTAGGGCGTTTGTGTTTCGTGTGACGTGCACGATCCTATACTAATGCAATGTGTCCTTGTACAGACCAAGTGTGTCCGTAGATTCTATATACAAGCCCAGGCCATTTGATGTTGACAAATTTTTGTACGCCGTAGTGGTTGGGTTCCATAAGAACAAATGATGTGTATCTTGTGCCCAAGTACATAACAACTCATCCAAGTGTGAAAGAATGGAGATGTATGTAATATCCTGGTGGAATGGGCATGCAATGTGTGTCTCTGGGCCATATTCATCAGTCTGAAAGTTGATTGGATGAACACCACAGGTGAGGTTGCTAATCATGAGTGTTTTCTGGTTAGCCGCTACCAATGATCGAGAGGAGTGTCCCCTTTCAAAGTATTGTGTGGACAACAAAGCACACCATTCCTTACATATACTCTTATTTCGGCCCATGTCCTTTGCAGGGACCCTTATTAGTATCTCAAAGACGATTACTTCAGCACGTAGGTCGGTCATGGAGGAGGGGGTGGTTGCGCAGTGGTGTGGCGTCATACCTAACAAGAAAAATAAAAGAATTTCGTATTAAGTTTAAGTAGGAAATGGGCATTCTAAAAAAACTGTAAACGAAAATATGGAAACGAGTCAGTCTGAAGTAAATGGCATACACTATGACCGAAAATGATGCCAACACAAGTTCGGTTCATTTCGACCAAAATAATTAAAAACAGTTGTTTGAGATCGACTCTAAGACTAAAACTGAACTGCCTCCGCTATCATTACTATTATTTATTTAAACATAAGCATGCAATATTTATTTAAACATACAAAAAGCTAACTGTTGGCTCAACCCTGGCCATTATGAACTTCAGAAAAATTCGTTTTTTTTTTAAATCAATTTTTTTTGTGGGAAAGGCTGCAAGTTGAAACATAT
Source organism: Helianthus tuberosus (assembly GCA_030545235.1). NCBI lineage: Eukaryota > Viridiplantae > Streptophyta > Magnoliopsida > Asterales > Asteraceae > Helianthus > Helianthus tuberosus. The sequence goes on along the minus strand of CM060424.1, from coordinate 39,844,834 downwards.
CAACAAATTAAATACAAGAAAGAACAATATAAATTATTTTTATATAAAATAAACTAAAACATCATTTATACATTACAAGTATATTAAGAAGATCAATATATTAACAAGTTCTAGAACAACAACTAAACAAGAATAAGAACTGAAACAAGATTGGGAACAATAATAGGAACAAACCTTCAAATCGGTTCGAGTTTATCCAAAATCGGTGTTCACCTTCGATTTGTTCTTCATCTCCGGTTCTTCGTTGTCCGATTGGAGAGCTATGGAGGAAGCTAGGGTTCTAGATGGAGAGAGAAAAATGACAGAGTTCGAAGTTGTTATTGGATTTGTGTGGTCCTAGAGGGGCGAGGGGAAAGGAAGGAAACAGTGGGGTAGGGGAAGATGAAGCAAGTATGCTTTAAGGCCGTCAATGTGCAGTGGTTGCCCTATTTCAATTGATGATGTTGATTATGCCAAGGGTTTGTTCTGTTGTGTGAGAAGATAATTTGTGAAATTGGTGTTGTAATGGGATTTGAATTATTAATTACATGGGATGCCAAATTGTCACAACCCCCGACCCCTTACTCCGAAGGGCGGGCGGCCGCGAGATGCACAGAGCTGGTGGTATCGGTGTTTATTAATTTGACAGCGGAAATTAAACATCAGGACCGTAGTTAGCAAATAGTTTATCAGAGTTAAAACACCATACTTTTATAAATAATAAATACATGGGAAAAACCCAAGTTTCCATTATAATATGTTTATAGGGATAAACCCAAATTTATTGAAATAAAACATCATTCTCATTTAGGTAACTTTTATAGCCACTTTTCCAAGCCTTCAGTGCTCTCTAGCTGGCTTCTATTAACTTCACATTAAGTTACCTGAAACGCGTTTTAAAAATATTTTATCAGCAAGAAATACTGGCGAGTGCATCCCAATTTAATCAAAACAAACTTTTATCATTTTACAGTATAGAGGGCGATTAAAATGTTTATATCTAAGCAATTACCACCCATGGTACTATCAAACCTGACTTGTGGTCATGCTACTATTCACAGTATAGTAACAAGTAATGTATACAAAACCCCAACATACCGACAGTAATTGTAGAATACATAGACTCAATCACTGTTATCATAATTTAAAACAATTGAGGTTTTGGTAAAACAGCTTGGTAGAAAAAGAGAATGACTCACAAAAAGAGTTTACAAAAAGAGAATGTACTCACTTTGCTAACTTAGAAAATATTACTGCTTCCTGGTGATTTCCTAGTTATAATCTATTAAAATTAAACAATGCACATGTTTTACTAAGATAACCCAATTTACATTAGCCATACCCCCGAGACAGAACTCCAACGAACTGAGTCAGGCAGAGCCTTGACATGCGTTACGGAGCCCTAGATCAATCAGGTAGAGTAACTAATACGTAACCAGGGGTTATAATACTTACAACGAGGCAGAGCTTCTCTTTTTAGGGGTATAATACCCGAGTATTATTACACTATTACTTAGAGAGAAGAAAAGAATTTTAAACGATTTTTAACTGAGGCCGAGACCTCAATTTATAGGTCTGATCAGGGGCGGCTCGCGCCCCGCGACTCCCTGTGGTTAGCCCTTCACGGCCCGCGAGGCCACTAGGGTAGGCCCTAGCTTAGATGAATCAACGGTGTAGATCTTACACACAAGGGACACGTGGCGCAACCTGGTGCCGCCTGGTGCCACCTTGTCGTGGCCCGCGACTACTTCCCTTTAGTGGGTCGTGCCCTGCGAGAATCATATATTTTTTTCTTTTTATTTGATTTTTAATAATATAAAGGTATTTTAAGCTTGTTTTTCGTATACGGGGTATATTTTAAGACGTATAGGGCATGTTAAGGGTTTTAGGAGGGCTGTTATATCCTCCCCACCTTGTTTTAGATCTCGTCCTCGAGGTCTACTGGAACAGGTGTGGATATTCCCTTCGCATCTCTGATTCGAGCTCCCAAGTGTACTCTGGTCCTCTCTTGGAATCCCATTTTACTTTGACCAGAACTAGTCTCTTGTGTTTGAGATTCTTGATCTTACTATCTTCAATCTATAGTGGTTTATCTACAAACTTAACTTTCTCATTTACCTCTATGTCCTTAAGAGATATTACTAATGATTCGTCTGCTAAGCACTTCTTGAGATTACATACATGAAATACATCATGTATTCCTGCCATTTCCTCTAGCAGTTGTAGTTGGTAACCTACTGGTCCTATTCTTCTAATAATCTCAAAAGGTCCAACATACCTAGGGCTTAGCTTTCCCCCTTTTAACGAATCTGACCACTTTTCCATGGAGAAACTTTTTATAATATCTTATCTCCTACTTGAAATTCCAATGGTTTTCGTGTGTTATCAGCATAACTCTTTTGACGACCGCGTGCTGTTTTTAGTCTTTTCTTGACTTGAATAATCTTGTCCGTTGTTTCTTGTACTATCTCTGGTCCAGATAGTTGCTTTTCTTCAATTTCTGCCCAACAGACGGGAGTGCTTCAAATGGTGCAGCATTAATACTGGTATGATAGCTGTTATTGTAGGAAAATTCTATTAATGGTAAATGATCGTCCCAATTTCCTCCGAAATCAATTACACAAGCTCTAAGTATATCCTCCATTGTCTAAATTGTTCTTTCGCTTTGTCCGTTCGTTTGAGGATGATAGGTTGTGCTTAGTTTTAACTTGGTTGCCATTGCTTTCTGGAAACTAGTCCAAAAATGAGAAGTAAAACGGCTATCTCTATCTGAAATAATAGACAAAGGAATTCCATGTAATGAAACTATTTCATTTACATATAACTTGGCTAATCGTTCCATACTGAAAGTTTCCTTCATAGGTAAGAAATGAGCAGATTTGGTTAATTTGTCTACAATCACCCAGATTGCATCATTACCTTTTCATGTTTTGGGTAACTTAGTAACAAAGTCCATTGTTATCAATTCTCATTTCCATATAGGCATTTCTAGTTGCTGCAATAAACCTGAGGATTTCTGATGTTAAGCTTTAACCTGTGAACAGGTTAGACACTTAGAAACATAGGTTGCTATATCCTTTTTCATTCCTACCCACCAGAAATTCTTTCTTAAGTCTTGATACATTTTATCATTACCAGGATGTATCGTATACTTAGACTTATGGGCGTCTTCTAAAATTCGGTGGCGTAGGTTTCCTTGTTTGGGTATCCGGATTCTTTTCTTATGGAATCTCCAAATTCCATCTGTTCCTTGTTCTAATTCCTTAATCATTCCTTTTAATTTTTCAGTATTGTCCTTGATTACTGTTTCCTGTATCTCTCTAATTTGCTAATTTAAATCTATCTACACATTTAACTTGAGAGAACGTACTCGTCTTGGTTTTTCATGATACTCGACTTAAAGCATCAACTACTACATTAGTCTTTCCTGCATGATATTAGATATCACAATCATAATCACTAAGAATCTCCATCCAGCGTCTCTGTCTCATATTTAATTCCTTTTGCCCAAAAACATATCTTAGACTCTTATGATCGGTGAAAACAATAAACGTTCTACCATAAAGATAGTGTCTCCAAATCTTAAGGGCAAAAATTATGGCTCCTAACTCTAGATCATGGGTTGTATAATTCTCTTCATGATTTTTAAGTTGTCTAGAGGCATATTGATGTGTTAAAAATGCAACATATAAATTTCATCAATTGAGGCATAAAAGTAACCCTTTTTTAGTACTAATGTTGGAAAAAGTGTGTTTTTGTCTTCCTTTTGTATTTTCAGGATTAAATGAGCTCAAATTAACAAAAGAAGCAAAAAGACATCAAAATCTAACATAAATACAAGAAAAGGAACAAGACGTGACATGCCCGACCCCACGACAGCATCTTCCCAAGCAAAACTAGACAACAGAAGACTGAACACGCCCCGTGCTCAGCCAGCACGGGGGCGTGCCCAAGTGTCAGCAGAAAAGACAAAGTGGTAGAAGCTTCTATTGCCCACCACGGGGCCGTGCTCAGCGGACACGGGGCCGTAGTCAACTATAAGATTCGCACAATCCAGCAAATCTGCATAGTACAAAGATTCTTCTGCACCACGGGGTCGTGCTCAGCGGACACGGGGGCGTGGTCAACTAAAAAGACAAAACTGCATTAAATGAAGAAAGAGAAGGATGTGGACACGGGGCCGTGCCCGAGCTTCTGTTCAGCCTATAAATAGAAGTGCTTGGCTCAAGCTCAAACCATCCCTTGGCACACCACCTCTCTCACACTTCACCCACCACCCACCACCACCATAACACCATCATCCATTGTCCATCATAGAGTGTGTGAGTCGTCTCGGGATCCAAGATTGATCGTAAGAGTTCTTGACAATCAAGGCCATGTTTGCCTAAGTCTCTTACATCACTTGGTGAAGACAAAGTGTCTAGTGTAATACTTTTTATTTTTAATCTTTTCGCACTTTTTACTTGGTTTTGTATTAATGACTTTAATAACTAGTTGCTTATGTTGAAGGTGATCTTTCCTTATCGTTTGTCCGTGGTGTCTTGGCATTATTTTACTGTCTATATAAAATAAAAGATTTTCACCATTCATATCTCCACGGTCTATATGGAGGTATGTTGGCTACCTGGTCGGGGGTTAAGGGAACAGTTTGGTAAAGGTCTTGCCATTGTTCAGCGTTTAGAGGTCCTGCAATGGACCTGGGTCAAATTTAGTAGGACCTCCTTCAATACTTAACGGTATTGGATGGCGGGGGTCCAAACTATTTGATCCCCTCATAAGTTAACTACTATTAATACTATAACCCGGCTATTTAGGACTGTATCCCTGCTGACTCAGACTACTTAGTCGAGGGTAACGTCACCTCCAAATGAGGGGCCTACCATAATTTGCATTAATAACTTAATTAATTATCTTCCAATAATCCACCCTTTTAGGATTGTATCCTTGCTGACTCAAACTACTGGGGTGAGGGTAACGTCACCTTCAAAAGAGGGGCCTACTACAATAACTAATATAATCTCTTAAAATAGTGCAAAAGTGCGGAAATAATCAAAGGTTACACTAGATACGAGTCGGAACCAAGTGATTCATCTTGTCTATTTGTTTTTCTTTTTATTTTAGTTTCAGCATTTTTAGTTAGTTTTTATTTTTCTTATTTTAAAACATTTTTCTAAACTTTTTGATTTGATTAGACGTTGAGGATAAACCGGTACTAAAAGCTCTTGTGTCCTTGGACGACCTCGGTATCTTACCAACACTATACTACGCTCACGATGGGTGCACTTGCCCATATGTGTGTCTAGTGTTAGTAAATATCGTGTTTTATAAATTTAAAACTTGACTAAAAAGTGTTAAAGGGGCTTAAAATATACACCTAATATATATAACACTCGACTACGCATCACATATGCTATAACCTTTTCACGTTGCATCAACCAACATCCATAACCTAACTTAGAAGCATCACAATAGACTATCAAGTCTTCAGTTCCTTCTGGTAACGCTAGTATAGGTGTGTTGTAACGCCCTAAATCGTTTTAATCAAATTTAACGCAGCGGAAAACACATACTAAAAATTTCTTTATAAGTTATTCTTTCTTTCACTTAAATACATTAATCCCTTTTCATAATTTAATTAAAAACTAACATACGTATATCGAATTAAGAGACCACATACACACCCACGTACAATCCATGTCTTGACTCGATCTTCAACCACGTACACAGCTTGAGCAAGCATTCATAAACCTGTACAACCTGCAGTCACCATAACCAATTACTTCATTAGCAACCGGTGACATAATATATATATATACTTTAAAAACGTGCATAATCAAGCGTCAACGTCTCTTATTCCCGTTCATATAAGTCCATTCGTCCATCCATTCGGACACTCTCGTCTGACTTCTATACTTAACCTTCATTCTCCATTATTAGTATACCTGCATTTCCATTTCATTCTTAACAGAAAACAATTAGCATCATTATACTTTCTTATCCACTTTCGACTCCTTTTTCCGTAAACTTACCTATTTACTTCCATTGTTTAATACTTTCTCACATGTATAACAATAATCATCATACTACAATATATTTTACATCTAAAGTGTAAGTCCGGGATTTACTTACCTTGTGCGTCCGTAATTGCGTTCGCTTACTTGAGTCTCCTTAGCCCGTTAGCCTTCCACGTTCTCAACCATCTTGACATGATTCCTATACATTCATGTCATCACATTCACATTCTTATTAGCATATATGCTTATACATATGAACAACCATATCAAATTCACATCTCATATATGACCTTCGTTAATCCATTCAAACAAGCATAAAGCATACTCAACATCATCCCTATATAATCTTCACATGAACTATATATGTTTACCCATTACTAGCATACAATTTCACTTATTATTGTCTTTTAGACATTTCATCAAACACGTGGTGTGCGTACTACTTCCTAGGCACCATGTACAACTAGTTTATGCATAATCTTCCAAGTTCACTCATATTTCATCAAATCTTCTTACTAATCAACAAGTATCATTTAACACCTAAACATCAAACATATCAACACCAAATTTCTTTCAATTCATCTAACAATAGTTCATCCTAACACAACATAATTCATGAATATTGGACATGTTGAACACTCATGTCATCTTAATCACCCAACTAGTGGGTTTACATCCTTAAACATCAAATTAGTCAAAATTATGCATAACACATGTTCCCTATGATGATGTTAACACATATTCATACTTAATTTCATACAATTTCGTGGATTAATCATAACCCACTTCATACAAGATCATCAAATCTAAGTTTTAAGACATACCTTATGATCCCCTTGCTTGGGTGATCATTAATTCACGTTCGGTTGTGAATTTAGACTTCATTTACCCCTTCAATTTGAAGGTTCTTCAAGAACTAGGGTTTGAACCCTTGTTCTTTCTCCTGGACATCGATCCAGAACACACACACGTGTGTGTGTTTGTGTGTGTGTGTTTTCTTTTAATTAAACATCTTTCAAGTTGTCCCACTTTGGTCCCTCATGTTTCGTTTTAAATAAATAAGGCTACTACCCTTCGTTTAATACCAACGACATTAATAATCAACTAGGTTAATTATTCCTAGTTAGCATTCATTCACGGGTTCACTTTTATCCCCTAACGGCATTTTACCCGTTCCTTTATATTAACTGGGTTTAAATTACCAAACCCATTTTTGGGGTGTTACATGTGTTGGTTAAATTTTGCTTTAGAATCCTAAAAGCTTCCTCCTGTTTTGGTCCCCATTCAAACTTAATTGATTTGCAGGTCAATTTCGTTAAGGGAATGGCTATTCTAGAAAAATCTTGAATAAAACGTCTATTATAACCTGCTAGTCCAAGAAAACTTCTCAGCTTCGTCGGTGATTCAGGGACTTTTTACTTAGTAATCGTCTCGTTTTTGTGGGACCTACATGAATTCCTTCATGATTAACCAGGTGTCCAAGGAATTGCACTTCCTTTAACCAAAATTCGCATTTTGAAAATTTAGCGTAAAGCTTTTCTTTTCTCAGCAAATTCAGAAGTATAAACAATGCTCTGCATGATCCTCTTTACTCTTAGAGTAAATAAGAATATCATCTATAAAGACAATTATAAATTTATCTAGATATGGTTTACATATTCTGTTCATCATGTCCATAAATGCGGTTGGGGCATTGGTTAAACCAAATGGCATGACTGTAAATTCATAATGATCGTACCTTGTTCTGAAAGCAGTTTTAGGAATGTCCTTTTCCTGTACTTTCAGTTGATGATATCCTGAGCGTAAATCGATCTTAGAAAAGAATCGAGCTCCTTGAAGTTGATCGAACAGATCATCGATTCTCGGTAGTGGGTACTGATTTTTAATCGTAACCTTGTTCAATTCTCGGTAATCAATGCACATACGCATTGATCCATCCTTCTTCTTAACAAACAAGAATGGTGATCCCCATGGTGATGAACTAGGCTGTATGAAACCTTTCTCCAGAAGTTCGACCAACTGTTTTTTCAGTTCTTGCATCTCCGCTTGTGCTAAACGATAAGGTGACTTGGCAATCGGTGCTGTCCCTGGTATTAGGTGAATTCTGAATTCAACCTCTCTATCTGGCGGTAATTCAGGTAACTCTTCTAAAAAAACATCTGAGAATTTAGATACTACGGGAATATCTTTCAATTATTTTCCTTTAGTGTTAATGATTATGGAAATCATATACACTAGTGATCCTTTCCGTGCATAGCTTGCTGTTTTCATCACAAAGATGAATTTTGTGGACCTAGTTGGCTTATCTCCTTTAATTGTGATCTTTTTACTCTTTGGTGAACTTACTTGTACTGATTGTTGATCACATAGAATACTGGCGTGATTGGCTACCAACCAATCCATTCCTAATTCGATATCAAATCCAGCCAGATTCATTGGGTAAAGGTTAGCAATAAAATTATGGTTTAAAATCTCTATTCTTGCTCCCTGCAAGATTTCAGTAATCTTAATGGATTCTCCATTTGCCGTCTCTACTAGACAATCTTATTGAAGTTTAGTTAATGGTTGATTGAGAAGTTTGCAGAATGAAGTAATAATAAAACTTTGGTTTGCACCAGAGTCAAATAATACTTTAACAAAAATATCATTAACTAAAAATGTACCGGCAATCACATCCGGAATCATCTTGGCTTCTTCAGCTGTCAGAACAAATGCTCTGGCATTCTTAGTAGTTTTGCTGTTTGTTGCTAGAGCTAGTTTCGGACAGTTCGGTTTGATATGTCCAGTTTCTCCACAATTGAAGCATAGCTTATTGCTGGGTTTCTTCCCGCAGTCTTCTTTCTTATGTCCAGACATTTTGCAGAAGTTGCAGTATATTGAACATATTCCTGAGTGCTTCTTTTTGCAGTACTTACAGTATGGTGCAGAAGTAGAACCTGTACTTTTCCCACGGTAGGTATTTCTATAACGAAATTCCTGGGTAAGTCTTTGGGCTAGGTTCTTTCTCTGATTTTCTTCTTGCGTGCGTACCAATTCATCAGTCAAGGTATTGGCTAGTTCTACTGCTTCTTCTATGGTTTGTGGTCAAGTTGCCTTGACTACATGTCTGATTTCACCGATTAATCCCCAGATGTAACGGGAGATTAATACTGGTTCTGGTGAGGCTAGGGTAGGCACTATTCTAGCATATTCGAAGAATATGGTTGTGTAACCCTTGCAGTCTATTACAGTCATTTTAAGATTTAAGAAGTTATTAGCGATTTGTTCTTTTTCATGAGGAGGACAAAATTTCCTTTCGACTATATCCTTAAAGTCAGTCCATTCCATATTATAAATTTTGTCATTTACTCTAGACTGGAGAATAGTATTCCACCATTCTAAGGCTGCATTCTTAAAAAGATTAGAAGCAAACATAATCTTATCTTCATCTGCACATTTGCTTATTTTTAAGACTGCTTCTGTCTTTTCTATCCAACGTAAAGATACAATTGGCTCCTTCATAGCCAGAGAATTTTATTGGTTTGAAATACCAGAATTCTTTGTAAGAACAACTATATGACATGGTTCTTCTTCTTTTTGGAATAGGTAATTGGAGTAGCGGTACATTATTCACGTTGTGACTGGTTCAGTAGGTTGTCGTTTACTTCCACTTATAGTTTTATTATTTTCTGCTTCTTTAACAGTCTTGATAATATATGGTATAACGTCTATAATTACTTGGGCTACTATATGTTGGATGGCACTGTTATCTACTTGGTTTCCATTATTATCATTATTCTGGTTTTCCTGAGTTATTTCGTTGTCCATCTGGATTATAAACATTTATTAGTTATTAATATCACATAATAAGATTTAATGCAAACAATCATGCAAACAAATTGATAAAAAAAAACGTCGAACATTGCGACTTTTACTCTTTTCATACATATATCTATTACAACCTACAACTGAAATTTAAACATGCTAATAGTTATGCATCGATAGATATTAGGTTATCTATTTTAATTGATTTTTTTTCACTACACACCTTTATATATATATATATATATAATTAGGTGTCGTTTATCTAAACTGCATTTCTCGCTCGTCATACTTCCACACGAGTTTTTCTCCTATCTGTCATATCCTCTCTCCTTCTTCCACTAATTCCTCACCATATGTGCGGAGTTCCTGCACATTCTCTTCACTCATGGGTGGTCGTGGTTCGGGTACTGGGTCAGGGTATGGAGGTATCGGTTCTCCATATGGGTACGGGTTGCTTAACACACTCTGAATATACCGGTCGTCATTCCAAAATGGATCTAATGGATTAAGGTCGGTATACTGTGCTATGGGATTTGGTATCGGTTCTTCCTGAGGATGGAGTTCCTGATAATCCCTATGGTCATCTTCCCATGGATCATACACTAGAGGATTAGGTGCTGGGATTCTAGGTATCTTGTTAGGGTCAAATACTGGTATGGGAAGTTTCCTTGGTTAAGTTCTATCTCCATTGGTTGGGTTGAAAATAATGGCAATGGTTGTGGTTCAGCTATCTGATCAAGGTTTGGATCTGCTGCAGTGGTGGCTAGAATATAAAAGTCTGCCAACTGTCTATTAACTGCTTCCTGAGTTTGGGCATTCATTTCCCTATTGGCTTTTGCTAACGCTCTATGTTGTTGTAACATTTTCTTCCTCTTTCTCCTCTCATGTGCTCCCCTACTAAACCATCCTCTCTTTTTCGGAGGGAGCGGTTCCTCGGATTGCGCCTTAAAGATGAAAATTCCTTCCTCAGTATCAGCAGAATACCCCGAAGGAGTAGGATGTGATGACGTTCCTTCACTCTTTGGGGAACTAGCTAGGTGACGGTAAGCGTCAGATGTGCCTTGCTTACTCTTTCTGTAAACTAACAGATTGCCAAATAACACAAAACAATAATATACATATTTACACATAATCACATAGATTATTTCCTAACATAACTGATAAAAATCTTGGTGTCAGCAGAACACTTATGTGGCTTAAACCGTGGCTGTGGCTCTGATACCATCTCCTGTCGCAACCCCCGAACCCTTGCCCCGAGGGGCGGGCGGCCGCGAGATGCACAGAGCCGGTGGTATCGGTGTTTATTAATTTGGCAGCGGAAATTAAACATCAGGACCGTAGTTAGGAAATAGTTTATCAGAGTTAAAACACCACACTTTTATAAATAATAAATACATGGGAAAAACCCAAGTTTCCATTATAATATGTTTATAGTGATAAACCCTAATTTACTGAAATAAAACTTCATTCTTATTTAGGTAACTTCTATAGCCACTTTTCCAAGCCTTCAGTGCTCTCTAGCTGGCTTCTATTAGCTTCACATTAAGTTACCTGAAACGCGTTTTAAAAATATTTTATCAGCAAGAAATACTGGCGAGTGCATCCCAATTTAATCAAAACAAGCTTTTATCGTTTTACAATATTGAGAGCAATTACAATGTTTATATCTACCCAATTACCACCCACGGTACTGTCAATCCTAACTTGTGGTCATGCTACTATTCACAGTATAGTAATAGGTAATGTATACAAAACCCCAACATACCGACAGTAATTGTAGAATACATAGACTCAATCACTGTTATCATAATTTAAAACAATTGAGATTTTGGTAAAACAGTTTGGTAGAAAAAGAGAATGACTCACAAAAAGAGTTTACAAAAATAGAATGTACTCACAAAAAGAGTTTACAAAAAGAGAATGTACTCACTTTGCTAACTTAGAAAATATTACTGTTTTCTGGTGATTTCCTGGTTATAATCTATTAAAATTAAACAATGCACATTTTTTAGTAAGATAACCCAATTTACATTAGCCATAACCCCGAGACAGAACTCCAACGAACTGAGTCAGGCAGAGCCTTGACATGCGTTACGAAGCCCTAGATCAATCGGGTAGAGTAACTAATACGTAACCAGGGGTTATAATACTTACAACAAGGCAGAGTTTTGCCTTTTAGGGGTATAATACCCGAGTATTATTACACTATTACTTAGAGAGAAGAAAAGAATTTGAACGATTTTCAATTGAGGCCGAGACCTCAATTTATAGGTCTGATCAGGGGCGGCTTGTGCCTCGCGACTCCCTGTGGTTAGCTCTTCGCGGCCCGCGAGGCCACTAGGGTAGGCACTAGCTTAGATGAATCAACGGTGTAGATCTTACACGCAAGGGACACGTGGTGCAACCTGGTGCCGCCTGGTGCCACCTTGTCGCGGCCCGCCACTACTTCCCTTAAGTGGGTCGCGCCCCGCGAGAATCATATATTTTTTGTTTTTATTTGATTTTTAATAATATAAAGGTATTTTAAGCTTGTTTTTCGTATACGGGGTATATTTTAAGATGAGTAGGGCATGTTAAGGGTTTTAGGAGGGCTGTTATACAAATGGTTGTCGAATTTATGCATAAAATTTTGTTTTTTATATGTTTTTTTTTTGCACATCACTTTGAGGAAGTGTATAAGCTTAAATCCAGCATCTCCAACATCTTGAGTTCACCAAGCTCTTTAGGAAAAATGGTTATGAGAGAGAAGAAGAACACTGATAATTGATAGATCGCAAACATATAAAATTTGATTAAAAAAAACCTCACCTCAACATTCGTTCTAGTTTGTGGAAATTACAATAAATTTAATCAATTAAGTTAGACTCTTCACATGTCACCTTAACATTATAGGTTACAAAGGTGCCAAAATCCCTTAAATACCCCTAAAGTATCTTAAATTTTTGGACAATTGGCAAGTTTACCCCCTCTAAAATAGTTTGGCTCTTTTGTATATGTTGCTTGAAGATGTGTACACAATGTGAAATTACCAAAAAGGTAGAAATTCTAGTTCTCTTAATAAGGTGGTATAGATTAGAGATAATTGTTGGTTTTATTAGATAGGTTCATCTAGTTAATATATTATTATTTAAAATAGTGTTTGAGTCGAGTTAGGACTAGAATGAGTTTTAGTATAAATAGATGGTTAGGGTTACTGTATTGATGTGATTTTATTGATAAATAATAAAAGGAGTCAAACAGTTCGTTCAAATCGTGTTTGCGTTTTCGTTCAAAGACCTGATTTCCAACAACTTAAACCCAAAGTGATCCCTTTTCCAACCATTGTTTACAAAACTTGATTTTAATCTCGTTTTTTAGTTACTGATTTTCCATAGTCAAAGTTGACTCATGTTTAATTCACAAAAATCAAAAGCTTAAAAATTTAGCACTAGCGTAATTAAATAATCAATTGAGCTTAACATTGATCACAAACTCTTCATGGTTTGACACATTACTTGCCCTAACTAGTTAAGGTAAATATGTTACATTTTTCTTTATCTTTTACCGTTCCTTCAACACCGATTAAGTATATATCTAATTTGATTGTGTGGCATTTTGGTTTGAATAAATTAGTATTTGTTTGTTATAATTTGATTTTTGAATGTGTTGTGATTGAACATGTTTCACTTATACTTGCCTTTTAAATCTTTTAGAGACTTGTATTTAAGCCTTGAAATTGTTGTAAGCGATTAATTATATCAAAATAAAATATTGATCATAACAAAAACAAATCAATAAAGAAGATAATTGATTTGTTTAATATGCAATAAAAATATAAATAGAAAAATAAATAAAATATTGTTCATTAGGATCACACTAAGTTACTTTTTTCATTAGACTAGGATTGCATTTGCTAACAAATTTGAAAGTTAGAAGCGTTGTTGATCACATTTTCATTCAGTATTGATTATTATTGACCAATAGATCAGAGTTTGATTAATAATTAATAAAATCCATCTTATTCTAAAATCTAAGATAAGTATATATAACAAAGGTAATTAAAAGAATAAAAGAAAAGAAGAAACTTAAAGTAAAGTAAGAAAAAGAAAAAAAAACAACCGGTAAAAACTACATATTTTGCCGTTTAACACTATGAGTGAAATTGTTAATTTTCAGAAAATTAACTGAAATTTAAGCGTCAGTTTGCTTGCTGAGATGACGGAATCTCTGACAAACCTAAACTTTAAAGTTGTGTGTGTATATAGTTAGAGGAGCCAATGACGGCCAGCCCAGCTGGTCTGAGGTGTGAGGGTTTACCCACAGGTCACGGGTTCGATCCCGGGTCAGTGGGGTTCCCGCACGGGGGCTGGAGAACTCGACCGTACGGAAGGCGCTTAACTGCGGGCCGTGCGAGATTCGAACCCAGGAGGCTGGCAACTCGCCAGCCGTAAGACCACTGGTCGATACCAACTGGTCTGCAGCCGTTCAAAAAAAAAAATATAGTTAGAGGACGAAACATGTAATTTTACATGATATGTGAGTGTGATGTTGTTTTAAAAAGTTTTATCTTCTGATTTTAAATCATTATTATTGCATGATTCAAATAAAATGCGTTGGAACCAGCACACATTTTAGATGCATGATTGAAAAAACTAAACAAAACTACCATTATTTATCTATTTCAACTGTTTGATTGTATAGAAACACTTCACATGTAAACCCAAACCAATCCTTTCTTGCACAATAGTAAACACATTTGTACACCACTATATGTATGCGACAATACCACATGCCATATTATTAGGTGGATCTCTTCGCATCACTATATATTACATACACCATGGTAAATGGAGAACACTTGAGGTGCATTTAGCTAGGAGAGATAGAGGAGATGAGGTGAATGAGAGATAGAGGAGGGTGTATATTTTTCTATGATTACGTCGGATTAAACAAAAACAAAGTTTGACAGAGTTATACGTTTGTTTTATGATCCGTCACCCGTTATCACCACTAGCCGCACAAAAAAAAAGATATACAAGAGGAATCTGTACTGACCTAACATGTTTTGACCTGAATTTATTTGCCATCTTTATGTTTTAACCCGAACTTAATCTAACCTAAACTCGTTTAACTAGTTACACAATCTGACCCTGTGTCACATTTTTTTTTTTTTTGAACGGCCATCTAAATCAACGGATAAGTATCCTGGGATGCCCTCAATCGAGAAATGCATCCCCTCTCCATAACGGTCAGAGTTGGATGCATACCTGAGCCACCAGTTCCGGGGAAAACCTGCCTGCCCGAAGGCCCACTGCAGTAAAAACCAGTTTGGACCGATTTCAAACTGGCAACCTCCAAATATGCCTAATTCTAAACTTCATTGCCACCATTCATGTCCTTCAAAGTGATACTGGTAAGAGTTGAACTTGAGACCTCAAAAAAAGAAACCATATAAATAATCACTATACCAACTTGAAAGAACAACTTTCTGTCACTCTTACCACTCACAACTAAAAAAAAGATAAGTGGTCAATTTTTTAGTGTACGTCACTTTTCAACATTTTGAATTAAACCAACAAACATAAAAATATCAATGAGAAGCAAGAGGACAAATGAAATTATTGAAAATAATTGGTAACATCACAGCAATCTTCTAAAAGTTTGATAAAAACAGTGTAATTCTTTTTTCTAAGATTAAATATATTATTGTAGTATTTAATCTTATAGTCATTATAATCATTTATATTATATAGATCAAAATATATTAATAACATATTAATAATTAGTTGGTAATTGTTGATGGACCATATTACACTTATTAACTAATTAGGTTTCCTCTTGGGTGTATATATAAGGAGATTATTAGAGAGATACAGGGTTACACAATTACACTAACCTAATAACCATAACATCATTATCGGCTCTCTCTCCCTAAACCGAAACCTCCCTTGTTTCGGTTCATCACCATCATAATCTTACACCCTAAGGAGGAACCAGATCATCCTGACAAGAATGTCGAACTCAATGGCTGCATCTCTGACTGGATTCTCTGCTGACCTGTCTGTTGTAACAGGTATGTTATACATGTTTTCCATTATGTTTAAACAGAACTGATCAACATGTGGTATCAGAGCATTTGTTGATTAATCAGTTCTGTTTTCATATCCATTATTCTAGGATTGAAATCTGGAAAACAGAGTTTTGAAAACTTAATAATATTTAACAGCCTGTTTCGAGACCAGGTAGCTCGAAATCACTGTTTCTGGAAAAACATAAATTTGAAACCCTGTTTCGAGTTTTTCTTTATAAACAATTTCGGATCTTATGTTTTGATGTCTTATCACTGTTCCCGAAATTATAACATATTAAATCACCTTTCCGAAATCCTTAAAATAACAGATTTTGGATTCCATATTTTTTTTTAATTTTAGGGTTCATCTTATGTTCTTAGGAAAATTCAAAAATTCCTTTATGTTTTGGAATATAATTTGGATTAGTGGGTGTTTTACTGTTTTGATCTGAATTATATCTCTTAAAACTTCGAAAACTGTTAAAAGATAATCAAATTAGAATTTTCGAAATCTTTTGATAAGTTTAGATCAACACTAAAACAGGAAACACTATCCCATAATCCCTAAAATTTTGAGTTTTCAGTTATGTTTCACACTAACAGCTGTTGACAGTAGGTTTCGAGACCAACCTTAATGACTCGAAACCATAAGATTCTGACTCAAAACCATAAGATTCTGACTCGAAATCATAAAGGTTTTAGTCTTCATGACTTGAGACCAAGGTTTCGACTGAGATTTCGACTCAAAATCTCACTAAATTACGAGGACAGCTGAGATTGCGACTGAGATTTCGACTCACAATCAGGTGGTTGCGACTCGAAACCTCATTATGAAGTCTAAATCTCATTAAGGCATAAATCTTCATTACTCGAAACCTCGAGATTTCGACTGAGGTTTCGACTGGCATTAGTGACTCGCAACCATAAGGTTGCAACTCAAAACCTTAATGACTCGAAATCTCATAATGATTCATAATGAGTCGAAATCTTACTCGAAACCATACTCGATATCTCACTCGAGATCTCATAACTGAGTTGAGATCTCATAACTGAGTCGAGATCTCACTCGAAATCTAAGGTTAACTCGAGATCTCACTCGAAACCTCATTACTTTATTAAGATGTCAAAGTACTGCTACTGAGCAGATAATTCATGAAAAATGGACTAGGTGTAACCGCATGTCTCTCATGTTTATGAAGCAGTCTATACACATTGCAATTAGAGGAGCCATTCCTGATTCTGAAGATGCTAAAACCTACTTAGCTTCTGTGGAGGCGCAATTCAAGGGGATGTATAAAGCACACGCTAGTACTCTTATCCTTAAGCTGGTGACAACTAAGTATGATGGGAGGAGCGGCAGTCGCGAACACATCATGATGATGCATGGCATGGCCAATAAGCTGAAGGGGGTAGAGATGGAAATCAGTGATGGTTTTCTTTTTCACTTCATCATCACTTCGCTTCCTTCATCCTATGAAGCATTCAAGATCAACTACAACACTCAAAAGGAAAAATGGATGATGAGTTAGCTGGTCGCTATGTGCGTACAGGAGGAAGAATGTATGAAGATGGATCGCTCTACTGATGTTGAAAACTTCACCACCTCCAACTCTAAGAAGAGGAAGAACATTTATCAAAGAAAGGATGCTTCCAAAGTCCAAAGGCCCAATCTTAATATAAGTGCACCTTCCAGCTCTAAGAACTCCTTAAGAAAACCCTACTGCAAGTTCTTTAAGAAGACAGGACATAAGCAAAAGGAATGCTCTGACTTTAAGGAGTGGCTGGCTAAGAAAGGTAACGATTTTTTCATGATACTTGAGTCCTATAATTTAAATGTTCCTTCTAATTCTTGGTGGTTTGATTCTGGTTCTATGGTTCATGTAACCAATTTTACTCAGGGATTCCTTTCAATCCCGAAGCTGGGAAGAAACCAAAGAACACTTAAAGTTGGGGATGATCGGGAATTAGAATTGAAGGCCATAAGAACATTACAATTATTTTTGAAAACTGGGCTATGCATTAAACTTTATGATACCTTATATGTTCCTAAGGTAACTCAGAACCTTGTATCAGGACCAAAGTTAGACATGGACGGTTTTGTTGTTTCCCATGGTCATCGCAAACTCTCTATTCTCTATGATACTGTTTATGGTACTGGCATTCTGGGTGGTGGTCTCTATAGATTAGAACTAGATGTTGATTTTTCCAAATCTTTGTTGTCATATAATATTAATGAGTCAATCACAAAGATGAAACTGAAATGAGACTTAGAGACTTCATCCATGTTGTGGCATCAACGTTTAGGCCACATCTCAAGAGAACGATTAAATCATCTCGTAAAGAATGAAGTCTTGCCTCCTCTCGATTTCACTGATTTTGGAACATGTGTCAAATGTCTTAAAGGTAAAATGACATTAGCGAATAAGAAAGGTGCCACTAGGAGCTCTAATTTATTAGAACTCATTCATACTGACATTAATGGTCCTTACCAAATCGCTGGCATCACTGGACATACTTCATTTATCACTTTCATTGATGATTATTCTCGTTACATGTACTTGTATCTCATTAAGGAAAAATCTGAATCTCTTACAACTTTTAAAGATTATAAAGCTGAAGTTGAAAAACAACTAGATCGTCAAATTAAAGTTGTGAGATCAGATAGAGGTAGTGAATATTATGGAAGACATATTGATGTGGGTCAAGGTCCTGGTCCATTTTATGAGTTTTGTAAGGGCCAGGGGATTGTAAACCAATACACCATGTCTGGTACACCTCAGCAGAACGGTGTCGCTGAACGAAGAAACCGTACTCTTATGAACATGGTAAGCGGTATGTTAGCCAACACTAATTTACCATTATTCCTTTGGATTGAAGCGTTAAAAGCAGCTGTTCATATACTCAATAGAGTTCCTTCTAAGTCTGTCCCTAAAACTCCTTATGAACTTTGGATAGGAAGGAAACCGAGTCTTAAAGATATGAAAGTATGTGGCCGCATTGCTGAAGCAAAGCTGTATAATCCTTTCCTAAGGAAACTTGACCTTAAAATAATTACCTGTTTCTTTATCGGGTATCCTGATCACTCAAAGGGTTATGGTTTCTATTGTCCTTCCCATGTCACCCGTATATTTGAAACCAAGCGTGCTGCGTTCCTGAAGGATTTCAAGGTCAGTGGGAGCAGTACCAACCCTTACGAAGAATTGCAAGAAGTAGAAGACGTGGGGGGAGGGAGACTTGTCGCTTACCATTACTCCGTTTACTCCTCTTGTACCCAATGCAACTACTGCACCTGAAGTTACTGCACCAACTCCAAATATACCTTCACAATCAGAACCCATTATACCTCATAACGAAGGCACATCAAACACTCAAAACCAAAACAACGTTGAACCCGATAATCAACTCAGGAGGTCATCTAGGCCTAGAAGGCCTATTAATTGGGATGATTATGTTACCTACTTGACTGAAATGGATACTGGAAAGCTCAATGATCCTACCTCTTATAATGAAGCCATCAGCAGTGATCAGTCTTCTGAATGGAATAAAGCAATGATCGATGAGCTTGAATCCATGAAGAAAAATGACGTTTAGGATTTGGTAGAATTACCCAACGGTGTCAAACCCGTAGGATGTAAATGGGTGTTCAAAACAAAACTGGATCTGAATGGGAACGTTGAACGCTACAAAGCGAGATTGGTTGCAAAGGGCTACACTCAGAAAGAGGGAATTGATTATCAAGAGACGTTTTCACCTGTCTCTCGTAAAGATTCATTAAGGATTGCGATGGCCCTGGTAGCTCATTTTGACTTAGAGTTGCACCAGATGGACGTTAAAACCGCTTTCCTTAACGGAGACTTAGACGAAGATGTTTACATGAAACAACTGGAAGGCTTTAAAACTGAAGGTCAGGAGCATCTAGTCTGTAAGTTGAAGAAATCCATTTACGGGTTAAAACAAGCATCACGTCAATGGTATCTCAAGTTTGATGAAGTCATGAAGAAACAAGGTTTTATAAAGAATCAAGTGTATCAATACACCTACCTCAAGATGAGTGGGAGCAACTTTACTATACTTGTCCTTTACGTAGATGATATTATATTGGTAAGTAAAAGTTTAGACAGGTTGCATGAGTCGAAGCGGTTACTCTCACATAACTTCGACATCAAGGATCTCAGAGATGCTTCTTATTTCATTGGCATCGAAATTCATCGAGATAGACAAAAAGGGATGTTAGGATTGTCTCAAAGACTTACATAGATCGTGTCCTTACACGTTACAACATGCAACGGTGTAAACCCTCAGTCGCTCCAGTAGTTAAGGGAGATGTTTTTGGTTCATTCAAGTGTCCGACAAAGAAGGTAGAAAATGATCAAATGAGCTAGATACCTTACGCATCAGTAGTCAGGAGCTTGATGTATGCTCAAGTCTGTACTCGCCCAGATATCGCTTATATTGCTGGAATGCTAGGCCGTTATCAGACTAATCCTGGCCTAGATCACTGGAAAGTAGCTAAGAAAGTACTTCGATATCTGCAAGGGACAAAAGACTATAAACTGACTTATTGAAGAAGTGATCACTTAGAAGTGGTAGGTTATTCTGATTCTGACTTTGCCAAATGCAACGATGACAAGAAATCCACTTCGGGCTATATCTTTATGTTAGCAGGCGGACCTATCTCATGGAAGAGTCATAAACAACAGTTAACTACAACTTCTACTATGATGGCAGAATACATTGCCGTTTATAACGCAACCTATCATGGAATGTTGCTTAGAAACCTGATCACTGGACTCAAAATCGTTAATTCCATTTCTAGACCATTGAAGCTTTACTGTGATAACTCAGCTGCCGTTAGTTTCTCGAACAGTAACAGTTCGACTGGAGCTGGTTTATATCTCGATACAAAATATTTGTTTGTAAGTGAACGAGTTGAGGAAAATAATCTTTGTATTGAGTATATTAGTACTAAAGATATGCTTGCGGATCCGATAACTAAAGGCCTCCCACCTAAAGTTTTCGAAAAACATGTTTCAAATATGAGACTTACTAAAGACCTTATTTAATGGCATATTGTACTAGCTTATGTTTTAATTAATGAAATTTCCTCAGTTTGATTTTTGTATGTCTCTAACATATGTTCTGCCGGTGTAATGACATATAGACAAATATAAATATAAATACAAATCAAACGCTAAAGGGCTTATGCGTATTTTGATAATAACTATTAGGTTTTAGATTGAGGCTGTAGTATGACTAATGGGGGTCCTGAGTCGCATGATGATTCAACGGCTGTATTTCTCTGCTACAGTTCTTGGTTTAAAGCTAAAATGAGTGTTAACTCCTAGCCAGGCTCATCTAATACTCATGATAAATGATTACTCGGCTAAGTGGGAGAATGTAAGTTTAAATATATTATTGTAGTATTTAATCTTGTAGCCATTATAATCATTTATATTATATAGATCAAAATATATTAATAAGCTATTAATAATTAGTTGGTAATTGTTGATGGACCATATTACCCTTATTAACTAATTAGGTTTCCTCTTGGGTGTATATATAAGGAGATTATTAGAGAGATAAAGTGTTACACATTTACACTAACCTAATAACCATAACATCATTATCGGCTCTCTCTCCCTAAACCGAAACCTCCCTTGTTTCGGTTCATCACCATCATAATCTTGCACCCTAAGGAGGAACCAGATCATCCTGACAAGAATGTCGAACTCAATGGCTGCATCTCTGACCGAATTCTCTGCTGGTATTTCTACTGTAACACAGGTATGTTATATATGTTTTCCATTATGTTTAAACAGAATTGATTAACATTTTTCATATGATTAAAAAAAGTAACAATGTTGTCATTTGGCTATATTAGATGCATTGAATTTCGAAATTGATTTATATCATAGATAGTCATTTTTTAGATATAATAGACACTAGTACTCCTCTGAATGTTAATTTATTACTTAAAGATCTTTAAATATACTCTTTGTTATGAATGCATAATAAAATAATAGCAGTAATAATAATAAAGATAAAGGTGTGGCATTGTAAAGTAATATTATTGTGATTTATGAGACCCCAAGAATGAAGTAATAATAATAAAGATAAAGGTGTGGCGTTGTAAAGTAATGTTATTGTGATTTTTGAGACCCCATGAATGGAGGTATCTCCATTGGACGTGAGTGCTTATAATTCTTCCATAAGAAAATGGAATACACTCTGTTAATTTAGTTAATATTTTCTTTTATTAAAAGACTTTAGCTTAAAACACAGTACACGGTTTTTATCAGTTCTACATTAATTTTGGTAATGAATCTATATAATAATATATTGTGTACAAAACAAGTCCAGTTAAGAGCCAATTTTAAACAAAAATTACAAGAACCGTATAAGCATTTATACATAATGCATAAAAGGAGTGGCGAATTCAATTTTTTTAGGAAAAATTACAAGTTTTGTCTTTTATCTTTATAGTACTTTACAGACGGTGTCCTTTTTTTCAAATGTTGACAGGCGGTGTCCTTTAGTAGGTATTTTGTTACAAGTTTTACCCCTTTATTATTATTATTATTATTGTTATTAATATTATATATAAAATTAACTGAGTTTTGTCCTTTACCCCTAACCCAGAGAGAGAGACTAGTCAATTGACAAAATTACCCTCATGTGTTTATCATGTGCCACAAATTAACTGAGTTTTTTAACCAGGTTGGGTGGAAAGGACAAAACTTGTAACAAAATACCTACTAAAGGACACCGCCTGTCAACATTTGAAAAAAAGGACACCGCCTGTGAAGTACTATAAAGATAAAGGACAAAACTTGCAATTTTTTCATTTTTTTAAGGTGAGCACAAATTAGTCGGGTTAAAAGAAGGCGGGTCAAAACAAGGCAGGTCAAAGTGGGTCGGCTAAACCAATTAATATTTATCCACTTTATTAATACTATAAAACTAGTATACTTATTGACCTATATATTAAAAATCGAAGTAAATCAACAGTAAGAGAAATATATTAACATTAATAAAAATAGAAATGAATTAATAGTATTGGGTACCGGTATTAAATTTACCAAACTGAGTGTATTTTCGGTATCCGTTTGGCACCGGTATTCATCGGGTTTTACCCTCAAATACCGGTGCCGTACCAGTACCGACCGTATCAAGCCGTACTGTACCAGGTATATTCGATACCGGTACCCACTTTTGGGGATTTCGGTAACTGTATTTTCGGTACCGGTTGGTACCGAGCTCATCAAATCCTATAGCAACGTAGCAATGCAAGTAATTGCACAGTTTAGATTACTTTTCATACACACAGTAAGTAAACTGTATTTCGTTTGAATGAGGTTTTATATACACAACAACTTATTTTGCTTTATTTTTTTGTCTTTTTACGTAATGAATGAATTGTAGCATGTAAAATTAACTTGGATATTTAGATTATTGATTAGCATATCGTATCAAATCCTGTAATCAAACCGGTATCGTATCAGTACCAAATTTACTATACCAAATCATTTTTGGTACCAATTTGGTACCCACCTTTTGGCATTTTCAGAATCGTTACTTTCGATTCGACACCGGTCTAGCACCATACCTATATTTATTTATTTTTACCTTCAAATACCATACCGTATTGTACCGAGCATTTTCGGTGCCGGTACCTAATTTCGATGATTTTCCGGAACGGTACTTTCGGTGCCGTTACCGGTACCGAGCTCATTCATATTTTAACGTGTTAGCACCGTAATAACTGAACTGAAAACAAACGACTTTCCAACGTGTAGGACGTGTGGGTCCTATTATTATATATTAGGTTATTTAAAATCGCTTCTTTTAGGACGGATTGACTATCCTTTTCACGGCATTTTTATTTATGTTTTGATATTCGGTATTCGTTATCTGCTTGCCGTTACTGACACGTGTTTTGCAATCATTGGGTCCCCGCCGCAACGCGCGGGTGGAATTTAACTAGTTTATTTAATAATACGATAAATTTAGGAAAATTTGAAAACCAAAAAATATATCATCGACTAAATAAGGAAAAAAAAAGTAAAAATAGGAACACAACATATGAGCTTAAATAAGAAAAAAGTATTAACACTTTAATATATAATTTAATAGATTTAAAACCTAGGGTGGGGATCAAATAGGAAGTTTATTTTGGCTTTATGAAGGATAGGAAGCAATAGGATTATGACATGCGGCAAAATTTAAAATAAAGAGAAAGGGTATTTTAATCAATCCAATCATTTCTTTTTCCTTTTTCTCTCTTCAGTAACTTCAAAACCCATCATTTTCAAAACCCACCATCTTCAACCTTTTCTTCACTTACTATCTCAATAATCACTACATTATAGTGCGATTTTCTTCATCAATCAATGATTCAAACACCCGATCAACGTGTTCTTCAGCTTTTTTTTTGAAGAAAACTCAGTTTAATTTCATTCAAAATCTTGTGTTTTCCCCGTGATTTTGAAGATAATCACTCGATCCGTTCGATTCAATCGCTGATAAGTGTTTCAATCATTCCAATTTCGTCAATCATTGAAGAAATCGGCTTCGATCCATGTAAGAAATTCTTTAATTTCATTTTCACGTTCTGGGTTTTTGATTTAGTAATTGCGTTTTACGATCTTGGAGGAGGTCCGGGGGCGGCAGCCCCTAGCGGGGTCCAAGGGGCAGAGCCCCTGGCTGGGGTTGAGCTGCGTTTTAGAACTAAGACATTTTTATGTAAATTGGCTTTAATAAAAAATGCATCAGAAAATTTAATTTTCTGTAAATTGGCTCTAGAAAACTGCATTCGTAAACTGCATTGGTTCAGACAATTCACAGCACAGACAAAACTATTGTCCTGGTTCAATGCATTTTAGATAGAACACTTTCTTTGGTGTTTTTAGGCCATTGTGTTTTAGAACTAAGACATTTTTATGTGTTTTCTGGCCATTGCGTTTTAGAAAAACACATTTTTGAAGTGTTTTTAGTTATTGCGTTTTAGGTAAAACACATTTTTAGGTGTTTTCAGTCCATTGCGTTTTACAGAGAACGCTTTCTTTTGTTTTTTTTAGGAAATTGCGTTTTAGAATGAGACATTTTTAAGTGTTTTCTAGCCATTGCGTTTTATAAATATGACATTTCTTTGTGTTTTTTGTGCATTGCGTTTTAGGTATAACACTTTTTTATGTGTTTTCAGTCCATTGCGTTTTAGGAAACAAACATTTTAAGTGTTTTGTAGCCATTGCGTTTTAGGAATAAGACATTTGTTTGTGTTTTTTGGTGCATTGCGTTTTAGGTAAAAACACATTTTTATGTGTTTTCAGTCCATTGCGTTTTAGGAAACAGACATTTTAAGTGTTTTCAGGCCATTGCGTTTTAGAAATAAGACATTTCTTTGTGTTTTTGGTGCATTGCGTTTTAGGTAAAACACATTTTTATGTGTTTTCAATTCATTGCGTTTTAGGAAGTACACTTTCTTTTGTGTTTTTAGGCTATTGCGTTTTAGAAATAACACATTTCTTTGTGTTTTCTTGCCATTGCGTTTTACAAATAAGACATTTCTTTGTGTTTTTTGTGCATTGCGTTTTAGAAAAATGTCATTTTTAGGTTTTTTTTTTCCATTGCGTTTTACGCAACTGGGTTTTCAATTTTTTTTTCGAAAATATAGCAATAGTATACTCGTTTTAAAGATAAAAAACGCTCGTTTTTTGGTGCAATTTTTATAAAAAAATAATGTCGTATGAAAGAGTTATTAACGTTTAAAAAATGAGTGGGAATTGGAGGAGAGAGAAACTATTGACTTGGATTGACTAGAATGCCCCTAAACAAACTCACGCGCCTCTTTTCTTCCCTTCAATTTCCATAATTTAATCTTAGCACTTGATTAACTAAATGGATGGTCAAGATCACTTCCTAGCTTTCTTAGCCAAATAAACTTTCTATTATATCCTAACCCTTAAAACCTATGTAAATACCTAACATATAATATTGGAACATATTATATTAATACCACGTGTAATTTTAGGTCATATTATATTGACATGTAACTTTTTTTATATGGCAAGAATATCCACACATTATCTGTTATGGGATGGGAAGATAATGTCTCAGTACTTGTATTTTTTGCGTCATATGGAGGTTCAGTCAGTATGTAAACGTTATGGGGCATTGTCTTAAAAGAGGTGAAGTGGTATAATACCCTATAATGCCCCAATCAGTCATTACCCAATTATATTTTTTTTTCAAATTAAAATTAATAAAATTTCATTAAAAAAATTACATTGCTAAAAATAAAAAACCCAAAAAAAACTAATAAAAATTACATTGCTAAATAAAAAACTAATAATCTAAACTCCGTATTTGTCACGGATTTGATGCCGACGCATTTCCGCTAGGATCAACGCGTCGCCTACGAGGTGATCGATTAGTTTAGACAAAAATTCTGTGTCTTTCTCCATTTGCCTCGATTTTTGTATTGCGGCAAATTTTTTTGTTTTCGGCGTTTCTTTCTTGCATAGTCTCTAAACGTCTATAACCAAGGTCTCGAATGTCTTGTAAGCGTCGCTTCAGCTCTTCGAAATCTTCCTTAATTTCGAAATTAGCCGAAGATGACTCAGCATTTTCCCCCTTTTTTTCCCACTTCTTCTACCGGGCGGTCGTTCCAACTCCACATCCTTGTCGTCCTCCAAATTAATATTTAAGTTAACGTTACGAGCATCAGAAGTGGGTGTCTCCGGGTAAACCGAGATGATGTTTTGGACCTTTTTGCTTTACGTCTACCACTAGACGTCATGGTCGGTACGTTAGACCATTTGAGGCTTCCGCATAAATGCTCCCAACATTTCAAGTATGTGAAAATGTCTCTCATTTGGTTGTACTCTTCCAACGCTCTTGTTAAAATACCCACATCATTTTGTCTGCTACCCCAGTTGTCCCTCGTGCGTTGGAAGACTTCTTGAAACAGATGACATTTTTGGTTTATATCGGTCCATTTGCTAGATATCGAATCTTTGTCCCGATACTCATCTTTACCCATCGCTTTAAAAAAAAGTTTCACAAATTTTATTCCAAAAAATTGGTGAAGTTTGATAGTTTGATTAAAAAAATATAAAAAATATAATGTTATATTCTTAAAAATAAAAATAAACGCTTACAAATTATTTAAAAAATAAAACAAATATATTTTTAAAACGCTTACCAACTTCAGGGTCCTCCGATATGTTGAGCCACGCCCGTACTAACGCGTATTTCTCGTCTTTTGTCCAAGCTAGGTAGGTTCTCTTTCGACGTGGAGTGTTTGGTTCCTTTTTTTATGACACCATTTACCATGTTGAGATGCCTCGGCAACGGGCTTGGGACGTGTCTCTGGTACCGTTTCTACGTCAGGTTCGGTTTCTTCTCGAAACGGTTGCGAAACGGTTGCGAACCGCCCATGGATGCAAAGCCGTGTGGACCGTGAAAGAACAGTTGCCAACAACCCATGCCTAGTATTTGTGCGTACGCAAACATAGTCGGGTCCAACTCTTGAAAATTGAAGTTTGGTTGCGGTTGGGTGGTGTTCGGGCGATATGTAGTGGGGTTACCGGGTCTAGACGGAACACCGAAAGTGGGTCGGAAGGGATTCATGATATATTTTTTTTTTATAAAATTTGAAGTAGTATAGAAGAGAGTAGGGTAAAGTTTATAAAAAAAATAAGTGAAAAGTGGGATGTTTTATAGGTTAAAAGCTGGAATAAAAAAAATTAAAAGTTTTTGTTTGTTACCGTTGAAGCAACGACTTTTGAAAATGTGCGAAATTTTGGCGTTTTAAAAACAACGTTGCAGGCATTTTTTTTGAAAAAACCTCCCCCGGGGGCGGTCATGCAGCGTAGTTGGGCGGTTTTTTTTGGGAAAACGCCAAAAAACCCACTACGGGTGGTCTAATTGTTAGTATTCCTTGAAACTAAATCTAATGAATGCATGCCAACTTCTTGTCTGGGCTGGAAATACGGTTGGTTTGTGCCCACCCTACTCGAAGGGAAATCTGCCACCGCATGGAAGAGAATTACATGCATGGAAGAGTAGTTAAATGGTTAAAAGTATCATATGTTTCACATTAAATGCAATACGTATAAATGTTTATATTATTTTTGTTCTCTGTTTAAAATTGATTATGTATTAAACATGCTTTAATATATATATATGTATACAATAAGATGCACGTATATTATTTTTTTTTCTATCAAGTACAAAGATCAAACAAAGATATCGTCCAAATTAAATTAATTTCAACTTGTCAGGTGATGGGTATCTAGTGGCAATAAATGAAAGTCGAGAGGGTATAAATGTGAATAGTTAGAAGATGAAGGTGAACAAGTGTAACTACACAATATATATATACACACCAACTATAAGCATACATCACACACAAACTTAACTCCAAAACCAACACTCATGGAGGCTTTACACCTCACCATTCTCTTCCTTTTATCATTGACTGTGGTTCACTCGCTTAACCCAAATTGTGGCTTACCTAGCCAAGGGTCAACCCTTAGGGTCTACCATGTGTCTAGCCCATGTTCACCATTTAGGCCAAAGACCACACTCTCATGGGAGGAGAGTGTACTCCAAATGCAGGCGGACGACAAGACCAGACTTATCTATTTGACAAGTCTGGTCGCTGGACGGTCTTTCGTGCCCATTGGGTCGGGCAGACAGATCATCCAGAGTCCTACCTACATTGTGAAGGCTAACTTTGGGACACCGGCTCAAAGCTTGCTTATGGCTTTGGATACTAGCACCGATATGGCATTGGTTCCTTGTGCTGGTTGCGTTGGTTGCTCATCATCCACCTTTGATTCGACTAAGTCGGTTAGCTTCTCATCACTTGCTTGTGGTGCTGACCAATGCAAACAAGTAAGTATAAATTCCCACCCCAAAATTTATATATATGTTTGTAAATTCACTTTCACTACTTATTTAAGCCCATGATGAACTCTTGGTATAGTGACATCAGGTATTTATTCTCATCAAAATTATTCGGGTTCATATCCCACAAGGTAGATATTAGGTGGATTTTAAAGATAGATTTTAAGTTTGGGTATGTTCACGTTAAAAAATAATAATAATAATAATAATAATAATAATAATAATAATAATAATAAAAAATAAAAAAAAAAAACCTTATTGAAGCCGTTAATAATAATTCCACATGTTTTAAATCATGCATTTTGTATTTTGTTGCACAAATTTATGTCGTCACTACTATGGTTTATCTCGCTAGTAGGGCTCGTGAGTTTTTCTATTGAAGGGGTTGTCTGGCAACGTCTGAATTGTTAAATGCTGAAATAGTAAGATGTCTGAACCAGTGTTGAACCAATAAGAGGTCTGAACCATTAAGAGCCAATATAATGCTTAATCGTTCAGAGGCAAATGTTTGACCATTTCAGATTAGAGGTCTTAATCATTCAGACTTAGTATAATGCTTAACCATTCAGAGGCAAATGTCTGAACCATTCAGACATATGTTTGCGAAACAAACAGTCTGAATCATTAAGTGTTGAACCAAAAAGAGGTCTGAATCATTAAGAGTCACGTTAAAAGCTAAACAAACATCCCCTAAATCATGTTAGTGGGCCCTTAATTTTTTGGTAGCCTTGGATTCAGTGGCGAAGCTTGAAATTTTCGATCGGGGGTCGAAAACGTATATACCAAAAATTTCTATAAAACCGGGGGGTCAAAAACGTATATACCCAAAAATTTATATACGAAAGCTATATGCTCTCAACTACTGAGCGAAAAGTTTGGGAAGCTACGCCCTTGCTTGGATTATTAGAGATAACTCGCATCATTATATCGGCGATATTTGTTATATTATCTTTAAAAAAAATTATATTATATTATTATTATTATTTAAGTTAAAATCTGATATGGTACTAATGGTAGTTACATATATTATTTTTTGATATTTTGTCGGAACATTAGTGATTGTTGTTCCATAAGAAATTGACAAAAGTAGGGAGGAAAATTAAGGCAAACCCGTGACCCGGTTTTGGTTGGACTCCAGGGGTGCCATTTGTGGTGTGTCTACCCCACCCATTCATTTTAACCCGTGACTTCCGGTTCATATTTGTCTTTAAAAAAAAACTAAATATATTTTATTTATTGTAGATTGTTTTATTCAACAAGACTTGTAGTTTTGTTGGACCACTAAATGAATATAGTGATGTCCAGTTTGTTTTATCTCTCATGTGATAGTTTTAAATGACTTAGCAATCGATGTTTGTAGGTCCAAAGCTCAAGTTGTCCGGGGACAACATGCTCCGTGAATATGACATACGGAAGCTCCTCCATCGCGGCTAACTTGGCACAAGACAACCTAACCCTAGCCACGGACTCTGTCGTTGGTTACTCTTTTAGTTGCATACAAAATGTCGTTGGAGGCTCGTTCCCCCCACAAGGTGTTTTAGGCCTTGGTCGTGGCCCATTGTCATTCGTGTCACAATCCAAGTCCCTTTACTCGGCCACATTCTCATATTGTCTGCCTAGTTTCAAGAGTTCCAACTTTTCCGGAACCCTAAGGTTAGGTCTAAATGGACAACCGAAAAACATCAAGTATACACCGTTACTTGTAAACCCTAGAAGAACTTCGCTTTACTATGTGAACTTGATTGGAATCCGAGTTGGCTCCAAGGTTGTCAACATCCCCCCAAGTGCATTGGCTTTCAACCCAAACACCGGCGGTGGCACCATCTTCGATTCAGGTGAATCCTTCAAACTTTAAAATGAATTTTATAAGTGCTACAAAAACATGTATTTGCTACAGCTAAATCCGTAGCAAAAGGAGGCCTTTTCTACGGAAATCTAGGTGTAGCAAATACCTGTTTCGTTTCTATATTGTTTTATATGTAAATGCATATAATTTATCACAATGTCATAAGCATGACATCACAATCACATTATAACATTGTTTTGTGTAGGCACCGTGTTCACGAGGCTAGTAGACGCTGCCTACACGGCTGTGCGTGACGAGTTCAGAAGGCGAATGGGCAAAGCCATCGTGTCATCACTCGGCGGCTTTGACACATGCTACACCGTCCCCATCGGGAAACAAGTCCCGACAATGACCTTTATGTTCCCAGGACTTAACATGTCACTACCACAAGACAACTTCCTAATCCACAGCTCCTCCGGGTCCACCACCTGCCTCGCCATGTCAGCGTCTCCTGCGCTCAACGTCATTGCCAACATGAACCAGCAGAACCACCGTGTCCTGTTCGATATTCCGAATTCCAGGCTGGGTGTATCACGTGAGATCTGCTCGTGAGTCACGTGAGATGTGGTTTCTTGTATCTTGTATCTTGTCTTCATGTTTGATATAAATTATGCTAAAGTTGTACTACTATATTATTGTTCACTATGATAGTGACTTCCTTATATGAAGCATCACGGGGTTTTTTAAGTGGTTTCTCACGCATGTGATCATTATTTGTTTTATTTTATATATACTCAATTATTTGTTATAAGAAAATGATTAGGAATCCTAATTAATATATAATATAATCCATTTAAAAAAGTAATTTTTTTTGTTAGTGACAGAAATAGAAAGAAAGAAAAAAGATACTAGCTATATCGACAATAGAAAAGTATGTTAATGGATTACATATATTATCTATATTAATCGTGACTGATTAGTCACTTTTGACTACTTTTTTAATTACTTTTGTATTAAACTTTCGGGTCAAAAAGCAAAACCTTTGGCTAACCATGCAATAACGACATGTTAATGCAAGTTAAGAACAATTATGTTAGGACGATCTTCAACACAAGTGGGGCATGAGTGCCATGGGCGGTGATGAGGGTGTGCGGGGAGGACCATCACACAGGCCCGTGATTTCAAGGGGCACGTTTTTTTAATCCGATATACATATATACATGTTTATTTATTTTTTTTTAAATAGTATACCCATACAACTCCAAGATAGGCTCATTTACAAAACAGTTTTTTATTTTTATGGTTTAAAAATTAGCCCATTGGCATTAGGTTTAATGAGCCCAATACCCATTTGATTTTAAATAATAATAATAATAATAATAATAATAATAATAATAATAATAATAATAACAATAACAATAACAATAATAATAAAAACATTACGGTATGGCACATTTTTTCGAGCTCGAACAGGGTACATGAATTCTCAGACGTCCCTGATGGAAGCCTCAATGCAGGCGTTGCCCGTTTGACCGACCCTCTTCTTTATGTTCAACCCTTCTCCACAAATATCCCCTCTCATAACCCCCCCCCCCCCCCCCCCCCCCCTCTCCTTCCGTGGTCATGCACATGGCCATGGGTAGCACTGGGGCTTTCTCCTCACCACATCAGCAGTCGCTCCTCCTCTCTCTTCCACATCCCTTACTGGTGCCGCAGGAATGTCACGAGACGGATGGTCTAGGCGGAGTCCGGTTTGTTTGTTTTTTTTTTTTTTTTCTTTTCAAAATCAATTGAAAAATAGTCTATGGAGATGATAAAATGGAAGTGATGTTAATTGTTAACTGCAACATATAGTTTAGGCATTTTTATTTTTCTTATTGATTTTATTATGTTTTAATCACATTCTAGACATATTTAATTATTTTTTATAATATAAATTCATTATTGATGATGACAATTTAGCTTAAAATGAAATGCGTGTAAGTGTGTTAGACAGTAGGTCTGTTAAATATAATCTTATCAGGTGTTTGGTTACAATTATAAAGATACAAACCTCCCATCAATATGGCAAACAAACTATACATCTATATTTATATAGATGCATAAATTTGTATGAATTTTTTTTAATAATTTATACATAAATAAAAATATAAAATGGTCGGAAAATAATAATTCCGGCCTGAACTCCCCTCAATTTCGCCCTATCCTCAAAGACGGGTCGACAGCTTTTCCCAAACACGTGGCGAAGAGCTTAGCGATCTCCAACTGAGTGTGCGCGATTATTTCAGTTCTTTTTAGGTCAAGTTCACCTCTCTTAACCTCAGCATCCGCTCTCATTTTCTCTACCTCCCGCATTGTCTCGACTTTAGCTTGCTCAGACCTCATCATT
The DNA here is from genome assembly GCA_030545235.1 of Helianthus tuberosus. Taxonomy (NCBI): domain Eukaryota; kingdom Viridiplantae; phylum Streptophyta; class Magnoliopsida; order Asterales; family Asteraceae; genus Helianthus; species Helianthus tuberosus. The sequence continues at coordinate 39,811,901 of CM060424.1, read as the reverse complement.
ACTTTCGCCAACCATCGTATACTCTCGGCAACGTCCCAATTGTCTCCCTTTCTTCGTCTTTTTCTGCTCTCCCGTACCCTCGTTTTGTGATTTTTCGTCTCTATCTTTTCTTTTTCCTTGTCGTTGCTATACAATGCCGGGGTGCTACAATCGGTCTCGATCTCCATTTTCTCGGATAGTTGATTTTCAGGCATTTTTGTAACGACTACTTCCTGTTGGAAATTTTACAGAAAACATATATAAAAACTACAAATATACCAAAAAAATGTGATTAAAAAGAGAGCCACGGCCCATGGGCCCATGCAACTTTTACCCATTGGCTAATGGGCCCGTGTGTTTTAGACTTTAGTACTTTAGAAGATAATGGTCACAAACCCACTATCCGCATGTTCATTATTGATGACCATCATCCACTAAAAATATGCCAAGTGTAACTTCAAAAAAATATATATAATTATTGTATGATTGTTGTATAAGCCCATGAAAGAGCCCATGACCCATCAGGCCATTCCTTGGTGCAAAGCAGAAAAATTGGGATAAAAAGAAAGACAACTTTAGTTGAACACGTCACTCATTTTAATCATTCTACAATAAAAAACTATAAAAACAATATACTTTTTTTTATCTATATGATGCACAGTGTGTTTAAACTAAAGCATAGTCTAAATTGCATACGTTATTGTAATAAACGGACGCTATTATTTATTTTTTTGGCATTTATAATTGAGGATGTACAATCTATTGCGCTGCCAGTAAAAGTATTACAACTATCAAATGATAATAATTATGTATTTACAAGCATTTTATTATTTACAGATATATTATTTATGAAATGAAATTATTAATAGCTAAATACACTTTTTAAGCGTTTAAAGTTGATTGTTTTTAATATGGGAAATTGACCATAAAACCGATTCTTACAATAAAGTGGTCGGCAGGGGCACACCTAGGTGAAGTAGAAAAAAAAATTTAGTGTATGTTTTGGGAAAAAAACCCGATCACACCTCCTTCTGAAAATATGCTTGAACCACTCATCCGCACACCCAACAAATAATTCATGGGTCCGCCACTGGTGATAGGTGAATACACTGTTTGTGAAATAATCAAAAACCTAAATTTATTCATTGACACATGTATTATTTGCGAAATCAACAGAAAGTCTGCAAGTATTCATTCATATTTCAAATTGGTTCACACGTATTTATTATTCAATAGTTATATGTTACCACTTGTGAAAATCATCTAACTTCAACTATCATCAAAATCGTATAAATATTTGTATATTATCATAATTATAACGGATAAGGCGACAACATAACTACCCTCTTTCTTTCTCCCCACACAAGCAAACTACCACGTATAAGTGTACATCTATGTATTGTTAACACGTGTGGATGAATAAAATTGTTAAACCATATCGCAAGGTATCTGACTTGTACTACATCGGTCGTATAGGCAATCAATGTAGGGTTTATGTATCAAATGGATTCTCTCACTCACTAGCAGGGGCGGTTATAGCTTGTAAATTGGGGTAGCCTCTGCTACCTTTGATGCTCTGGTCGTAGTGTAATTTTTTTATTTTTTTTTGGCTAGCAAAGCGGATAATCCCCAAGACTTGCACCACCGCCGCCCGAGTTCGATCCCTGAGCCCCCCCTAAGGTCCAGCCCCCCATTTCAGTTAACCCTACTCTGGGTAGGATTCGAACCCGGTGCCCTCCATGAGCGGGAACCCCACAAATGTGGGTAAACCCTCTCCCACTCAGGATCGAACCCGCGACCTTACGGTCACGTTTCCGAACCATCACTGTGGTGGCCACTGGGCTAGAGCCCCGTGGTTTCCGTAGTGTAATTTTTTTTTTTTTTTTTTTAATTGGCGTTTTTTCGATTTCATTATCATTTGTTTAAACGTTGCCCCTACAAGGATTTTCTAGATGCACCATTGTTCACCAGACTAGTCTTTTAGATTGAGTTGTCTCGTTTTCGGTTTGATATGTAATAAAACTCATAAATGTAATTTTTAAAAATTCAAAAAAAAAAAGAAAAAAAAAAACTCCACTGACCTTATTTTCCGGATCAACGCCATTAGATCAACGCCATTAGAATGGCGTTGATCCGGAAAATAAGGTCAGTGGAGTTTTTTTTTTTTTAAAATTCAAAAACTCATAAATGTAATTTTTAAAAATTCAAAAAAAAAAGAAAAAAAAAACTCCACTGACCTTATTTTCCGGATCAACGCCATTAGAATCAATCGAATTCTGTTCAATTCCATGCTGCACCGGACTCGAAACCGGCACTGGCACCGACACACTCACCGGCACAGCCGCTGAGTGAATCATCATCGTCGTCGTCGGAGGTGAAATCGTTACAGGCGTCTGATCAAACACGATCATATTCAAATTACTCGAAACCGGAACCGAAGACGACGCCGGATCACCACCACTAGTCACCGGAACAGCAGTCCTCACCGGAGCACCACCAGCACCACTACCTCTCAACAACAGATCCAGCCGATGAAACAACGGCCATGACGACACGTCAGCAGTAGCAGACTCAGAACGGTACCGTTTCTTCATAGACTCAATTTTATTCTTACACTGCGTTTGTGTTTTCGATGACTTTGAATTGGCGCGTGACGACACGTGCTTAGCCACATCTTCCCAATCGTGACCTTTCAGCTTGGCTCTGTTGCGAAGCGTCCACTTGGCTTCGTAAGCCTCTAACAGGCTCGAAACGGCTCCTTCACTCCACTCATCTCTCTTCATCCTATCAGCCCCGACGCTTGAGCCGGTGGCTGGAATGGTTGGAAGTTTCTTAGGGGAATATTGATCATGGTGATCTTTGTGGTTTTCTTGCTTGATTGGTTTGTTGTTGTTGTTGTTATTATCCATGGTGATGGTGAGAAGGCCTCATGCTAAAGTGGAGAGTAATTAACTGCTAACATGAAAGGTGAAGGTAGGGAGTGGAAGAGGGGGTATGTGTCAATTTTTTGCAATGTTAGATGGGAGACTAATGAAAGGGGAAAAGCCACTAGCATTTAGTTTTCTAAAAGGTAAAATAAAAGGTGCTTTTGGTTAGATTACCAAATTCTTCTACTCATTTTTATTTTTGTTTCATCTTAATTAGTTTTTTTTTTTCTTTGAAAGATTCTATACAATTAGGTTTTTTTTTTTTTTTTTAAGTTAAATGTCATTTTAGTCTCTATGGTTTGGACTATTTTGACTATTTAGTCCAGAAGTTTTATTTTTTGTATGTGGGTCTAAAAAGGTTTCATCGTTGTCATTTTAGTCTACTAGATTAACTTCATTCATTATTTCCGTTAAACAGAAGGGCAATTCGGTCGTTTTACATGATCGAATTGCCCTTCTACTTAAAAGAATTACATATAAAATTACTGAATTGCCCTTATCGTTAACAGAAAAAATGGATGAAATTAACCTAGTGTACTAAAACGACAACGGTGAAACCTTTTTGAACCCAAAAGCGAAAAATGAGACATTTTGAGTAACTGATAAAATGACCAAAACCACATGAACTAAAATGGCATTTAACTTTTTTTTTTTACTTTGAAAGATTCTATACATTGTTTGATTATTCAGATGTCACGTTTAATTCTAGTACGTTAGCGTGTTTTATGATTAATATAAATGTCTAATAATTAAACTTGAATTATAAAATATTTTATAAGGAATAGGTCTTATTGTGTATAATAATTAAACTTGAATTATAAAATGTTTTATAAGGAATAGGTCTTATTGTGTTTATACTCTATACTTGTTATCGTGTGTTTTCTTTGTGAGGCTTGGAATTAAATTGTATGAGACCTCTGTACAAATGTTTTTCAACCCTATCTCGTTTCACGTTCACAAATCAAGAAAAAGGGCGATGAGCAAGCATTGGTTGATCGCATGGGAGACATCAGCATCAACGGACGCTAACAAGTTATGATTTAACATACACTCGTGATCAAAGTGAAAATTTTGTCAATATATATTGATATTTGTTGTGTTAGGCGTAACAAGGTAGTTGGTAGGTGGATCTAAGTGTTAGAAACTAAATCAATTGAACTATAACCTTTATAAGACAGGCAAAATATGATATCTTGTTAATGATTGTAATGCCTCCTAGATGTAAAATTAGACGTATTCAAATATAGGTGTTGAATTTTCTCCATTTTACTCTCTACGAGTGAAATGCGTATATATATGTTTCAAGTATGTGTATGTTAGATTGTTTTATGTGAATATAACATAAACTGTTGTGAAACCTGTTTTTTGTATTAACGCCAAGTTATTCATAGTTAGCAATTGAGGAGGTCGTTTCATGAGTTAAGGGTTCGGTCCTACTTTTTTATGAAATCCGTACAGGATCTCATTAAGTGCTCAAAACATAGCTCACGACTTCTTGTGAGTTAAAAAAAGCCTCTAGGAAAGGAAAGTACACGAACATTGTCGGTGATCCTGATAAAGGTTAGAGACTCTATAAGGGTTCATAAAAAGGAATGGGCCAACAAGTGTTTAGAGAATCGTAAGGAGCTAGTCAAGCCTAATGAATGTGAATGTTTGGATGTCTTAACATATCCAGAGATTAGTAGAGACCAGACAAATGACATAAAGAACATAAATATTTCTTAACAAAGCTATGAACGTTTCTTTTTTTAAGTTGTGATTTGTATACTGATTAACTCTGTATTTTAACATGCTTATATGGTTTTTAGGTTACCAAATAATCAAAACATAACAAGACCATCTTTTAGTAACGACGAGGACTAAATTTTTATAAATAATCTGTTTTTTTATTTAAAAGTACATAAATTAAACTATTTTATTTATGAGAACCTAATGCAAACTTTATAGTAGATCATATCTCTTATTTTTGTTTAGTATACAAAACTTTATCCCAAAGTCATCATGGAACAGAATCAGAAACTTATGCAGTGTGGTTATAACTAGTATGCAATTGTGATGTAGATCGTTGATTGGATCAACTTGATACACTTTATTTTATTAATTGATCACCATTGTGTATCTATTATGGTGGTTGAATTTATTTGAACGTAATCTTTATTACAAATATTTAATTAACGATTTAATCAATCCAAGTTGTTTATTAGGAAACCTTTTGAGGATCTTGCATAACCTCTTTCTTTGATACTATATGATTAAATATTAATTAATCATTGAATTAGACTAAGAATTTTTATATTTTTCTGATACACTTAAAAAAATAAACACTAATCATATATTAACACGCTACGCTACATCAAATGATAATACGCATTGTAAGTTAGGGGTGTGCACGGTTCGGTCCGGTTTGAATTTTAGGCAAAACTAAAACCGAAACCAAAATATCGGTTTTCGGTTTTGGTTTTTTTCGGTTTCGGTTTTTTCGGTTTTTACACCGGTTCGGTTCGGTTTTTCGGTTATTTCGATTTTTTTAAACAAAATTATGTAAGATTCATAAATAAAAAAAGAGTAAACTTCCGTTTTGCTCCCTGTGGTTTGGTCCTTTAACGGTTTTGCCCCAAACCTTTAAAAATAGCCATTTTACTCCTTGATGTTTCGGTTTTATCACCAGTTTGCTCCACGGTCTTAACTCCATCCACATTGTATGTTAACTAGAAGGGTATTTTGGTAATTTTAAGTATAAAACTAAGGGTATTATGGTACAAGTAAAGATTATATTGGTATATTATTATTATATAAGAAATAACAAAGCACCTCTTCTCTCTCTATAACCTCTTTCTCTCTGTAACCTCTCATCTCCATCATCAAGTGAAAAACCACCACCACCATTCTCTATCTAAACTTGCCGCTACCCACCGCCATCTAACCCCATTACCACCACCGGCAATTGCTGCCGCCACCATCACAAACAGATCTGAGCGAAATAGATGGGTACTACCACCACTATCGGCTATCGCGGCCACACCACCACCGTCAAACTTTCTCTGTCTTCTAACCGACCACCTCTCTCCCTCTTCTAACCAACAACCACCACCATCCAGCCGCCACTTGCCTGCCATCACCACCATCTCGCCATTTTTAAAGGTTTTGGGCAAAACCATTAAAGTGAAATGGAGATAAGTTAAATAGATCAAGGAGTAAAATGGCTATTTTTAAAAGTTTGGGGTTAAAGTAACCAAACCACAGGGAGCAAAACGGAAGTTTACTCTAAAAAAAATATAATTTAAACTAAAATGAGATGTTTAGTTAATAAGGAATATATGATCCTAAATATCAACAACATATTTTAAACGTCTTTATTGTGGATAAAGAAAAATAAACAGCTAAACATGTTTTGATGGAAAATATGGACAATATTAATTAACACAATGAATAAAAATAAGTTAAAAATCATGTTCCATAAAATATATTTTTTTTAAAAATCGTTATATTTTGATAAAAATCATGTTCCATAAATTTTTTTTTTAAATCGCTATATTTAATAGAGTTAACTTCATTAAATTTGTATACAGACAAATAACTTTTACATGAAACTTGAAACGTGACAAGTGGAAATAAAGTCAAAAGGTTGTAGACAATGACTAAAACTTATATTGGCACTTTGGCAGTACTGTCGATGGTTAAATGATTTGAAAATTCTCTTGTAAACTAAGGGGCTGTTTGGCTAAGCTTTTCAAAACTACTTATTTGCTTATTTGCTTTTCTGAAAAGCAAATAAGTCAATAAGCTGTGTTGAAAAACTTTAAAATGGAGCTTTTCAAAATGACTTATTTGCTTATTTGTTTTCTGAAGCAAATAAGCAAATAAGTCATTTTGAAAAGCTTAGCCAAACAGCCCCTAAGTGACTCTATATTTTCAGTGAACTTGATGTGTTAGTATGATTCATGCATACTTTTTTTTTTGTATAATTATTAGCAATGTTTATGCCCTAAATATGATATAAATATAATATCATCATGGTAATAGTATTTTGCAAAAATAATTTCAAAAGGTTTTACACATTTTGTTTTAAACTATTGATTTTCAAATACCAGTGTCCCTTCTTGTATTAAAAGAAGCCTTATTAGTTTTTTTAACGATAATTTTCTTGTGTTAGGTCACTGCACTCTTTAAAATGGAGAGCCATGTTTTCCCACTCTAATCATAATATGTTTTTTTTAACCGAGTTTAAACTGGCTTTAGAGTTTGGTTTGGGCGTTCGCCCGGAAAACATACCGCTGCTTCCCACTTGACAGTCGTGCCACCACAAAAACAGAACTCTCTGGCGTAACACATGGTGGGACGAAAACCTGGGGGGACTCGGGATACGAACTGACAACCTCACACAAGACTTAGCTCTAATCATTGATTGCCTTACTCCATCAAAAGTGACACAAGTGAGGATTAAACTTGGTTCTCCACTAAAAAACTCAAACCTCATATCACTAGACCACAAGTGGTGAATAAGAAGCCTTATTAGCAATGTTTTAAAAACCGGTTTTTAAATCGTATCGGATTAGGCTAAAAAATTGTTCAACCGATTGTATTGGGCGGTTTAACCGGGTTGACTAGTTAAGTCCTTAAAACTATAAAATACAATTTTTATTCAAAAATTATCCAAAACCACATCATTTCATAATAAAAAATATTCCTAAATATAATCCATAATAAAAAATAATCAAAAAATTCACTATTGGTACCTTTTTAGGCGCAAGGTTTTACTAAGAAAGTAAATCGTCACCTTTTTGGACTTATAAAAGATTAAAAGTCCAAATTTTAAACTTTGACCCGGTACCGGTATGCCGGTTTAAACCGGTATAACCAAATTTACCGGTGGTACAACTTTTTTGCCGTTCCCTCAGTTTACCGGTATGATTCATGTCGTCCAAGCTTCCGGCATCCGGTTTAACCGATTCAACCGGCTGTTATAAACCAGTTTTTAAAACATTGCTTATTAGTTATTCATGTTATGTTAAGTTTGAAAAAAAATCTCTGTTTTTCTTTAGTAGAAAAAATATTACTTAAAGTACGATTCTATAAATATGTCACTACCAAATCATATAGTTATTTTCAATATATCTTTACCTTCCACTTCTCATTTAAAAATTGAACCCGATTTAACTCATCTCCCTATCTGTCTGAAAACTTATAGAAATTACCACTTTGCTATAATCCAAAAGGTAAACAAGTTAATGAAACATTATTACATGGATAGTATACATGGTAAATTCTATTACATTTTTAATTCATACTTTTGTAAAAATTACGTCTTTAATCGTAACATTTTTTAATCCTTAACACTAACATGTTACATGCGTTAGGTTTTTGAATCTCATATAACTAATCTTTAGCATTGGTCTTGATCTAAATTCTTCCTCTGATCGTCTTCCTGCGACCCTTCACCCTAATGTAGGTTTGTGTAATATTTTTGCGTAGTTGTGTTTACAAGTATTTCTTGGTATCACGTTGTTGAATTTTTCCATTTTTATAAACTTTTGGACAACATTGTGTTCATTATCGATGTTTTCTAACCCTTTCTTTTTCAATGTTGGGTTCGCCTATTTTTTAGGCAATGACAAATTCTGTTGCCCGGAAAAAAAAAAAAAAAAAAAAAAAAAAGAAAACCGATTCAACCAGAATCCATGGCTCGAAATCTAAAGGGGCATAGGATGAGAATGGAGAGAGAGAGAGGTAGGAGTGTTGAACGGGTCGTGTTCGCATGTTAGCGGGTTTAACCAGGCCCGAACCCGACCCGAACACAAAAATCATGTCATACATATGAACCTGAACACGACCTCAATATTCGCGGATTGTCCCGAACACGACCCATTTAACCCGGATATTTTATTTTTTTTTAATTTTTTTTCTCAAATTAATATATTAAAATTAAAAGTTACTAAGAAAACACAAATGTACATAATACAATTACATTTAAATTATAAATTGTTATATCAGCTTTCTCTTTTTAAGTTATAATTATAACATAAAAATATACATTCATTTTAATTTATGACATTAATAATATTGTAAAAAAATATCATAAAATATAAATGGGTTAAACGGGTCAGCCCGTAAACCCGACATGTTTAGCTAGACGGGTTTACATGCTCAACCTGAACTCGTTTAGACTAAATCCAAAAACGCAAATTTTATATTAGATTCGTGTCGTGTCATAAATTCACGTCCTTGCGATGAAAAGAGATTGAATGGGAAGGAGTAAAGATGATTTTATCGTGTTTTTAGAAAAATTTAACATTAAACACTAATAGTGTCAAGAAGCAAAAACATAACGTGAGTGATTAACTAAACCAAAAGTACATATTAAAATTTAAAAAAAAAAAAGATAGAATCAAGACTATATTATTTACATAGATATGACTATAGACTCCGTGTAAGTAATTTGTTTAATTAATCTCAAAGGTGGAGTGGGGTATAAATTATGTGTTAATGGAACAAAATAATAATGGGGAATTTTGGTTACTTTAAAAGATGGGATGAGTGGGTTTGGCTGTTAGCGTGGAAGTGAAGCCAACCGTTGAATTCCACCGACGCGTGTTCACGTGACAGTGTCACCCACTCCCAAGTCCCACCGGTTTAGTTTAGTGCGCTCCGTCACTCTCTCTACGTCACTTGCTAAAATTAAGAATAGTGTTGTTCAAATTAACACAAGTTATAAATAAACTTTTGTGATAATAATATTAGGGTAATTTACGCTTTTCATCCTTTATGTTTGTAACGAGTTACAATGGATGGCCTTAAACTTCATTAATTACAGACACAATCTTTTATTTAGAAAACTCTTTACATCTTTCGTTTTTTAACACTAACAAAGTTAAAAATTTCAGTTATGTCTATCCACTTAATGGTATTCTGGTCATTTTATTCTTTTATTTAAAAATGTTTATTATTAAATAAAACTAAAAATATTACATATATAAAAACATATCTTCCCCAACACTCTAGAACCTTTCTCATCAAACTAATCATTCTCATTATAACAACCCTCCTAAAATATTTTCGACACCCCTAGTTTATTTAATATGTCCTAAAATACACTCCGTATACGATATTTGGCCCTAAATACCTTTAATTTCATAAAAATAAAATAAAAACAATTTTTAATGGTTCCTGGCGGGCCGCGAAGACCACCTCTTCGTCTTACGTGGGCCCCGACAGCTCAAGATCAGGGCGCACCCCCTGCTGCCACGTGTCAGGTGTTGTGTCGAGACTACTTGTCCGATTCAGCAAGCCTAGGGCCTACATACCCTACCTCGTGGGCCGCGAAAGCTAAGCCTTCGGCTTACGTGGGGCGCGAGAAAAGGTCTGATCAGCCCTATAAATTGAATCGACGAGCACAGTTCACAAATCGTTCAAAATTCTCTTTCTCTCTCGAATTTCTACATAGCAATTATAATTTCCGGGCATTATACCCCCCAAATAACGAAGTTCTGCCTCGTTGTAAGTATCATAACCCCCGGTTACGTATTAGATACGCTGCCCTATTGATCTAGGGTTCCGTAACGGCTGTCGAGGTTCTGCCCGACGTAGTCGTTGGAATTCTGTCTCGGGGCGGGTATTACTAATGTAAATATTGAGTTATTATACTAACTTGTGTGCATTGTGTAATTAATAGATAATCACCAGGAAAATCACAGGAAAAACCCTAAAGTTGCAATGTGAGTAATCTCCTTTTTTGTAAACCTTTTTGCAAAACCTTAAATATTTTACAATGTGATTAGAAGTGATTGAGTCTTTGTAATTCTTCGGTTACTGTCTGCCGGTATGTTGGGGTTTTGTATATAAAATGTGGAACACGTTACCATTGGACAAATAGTTAGCCAATGTGTAATATGACCCACCAGTCAGGATTGACAGTACTGAATGAGTAATTGTGTAGATATAAACATTGTAATCGCTCTCAATACTGTAAATTGATAAAACTCTTCTTGATTAAACTGGGATTCACTCACCAGTATTTCCCACTAACAAAATATTTTTAAATGCGTTTCAGGTAACAAAATGTGAAAGCCAATTAGAAGCCAGTTTGACAGCACTGAAGGCTTGGAAAAGTGGCTATAAAAGTTACCTAAATAAAGAAGATGTTTTATTTCAACAAAATACGGTTTACCCCTATAAATCAGTTTGTAATGAAAACTTGGGTTTTATCCCAATATGTTTATTAATATAAAATGTGGTCTTTTACTCTGATAAAATATTTCCTAACTACAGTCCTAATGAAATTTCCGTTGCTAATTAATGATAAACACCGATACCATTGAAACTAGACGAGGCCGCCCGTTCCCGGGGTATTAGGGGACGGGGGTTGCGACAGAAGGTGGTATCAGAGCTAAGCCACTGATTCAGCCACAGAAGTGTTCTGCTGACACCAAAATATTATTCAATATGTTAGGAAATAATATGTGCATATCTGTATATTATTGTCTTGTGTTATTTGACTATTTGTTAGTTTACAGTATGAGCGACCAAGGACCTTCAAACGCTTACCGTCAGTTGCCCAGCTCACCTAGGGACGAAGGCACATCTTCACAGCCTACCCTCTCAGGGTATTCGGCTGATATTCGTATTCAAGGCCCAATCTGAAGAGTCATTCCCTCCCAAGAAGAGAGGATGGTTCAACAGAGGAGCGCATGAACGTAAAAAAGGACGAAAAAGTTACAGCAACAGCGAGCTTTAGCAGCCGCTAAGAGAGAAACAAATGCTCACACTCAAGATATGTTCAATAGGAGTCTAGCAAATTTTCATATCTTAGCAACTACAGCTGCAGACCCAAACCTGAAACAACTCATAGCACCCCAACCATTACCACTATTTCCCACACAACCAATGGAAATTGAAGCCAACCCAGAAAACCAAATCCCAGCACCAGCTTTTGACCCAGCTGAGATACCTAGAATACCAGCACCCCATCCCTCAGACCCAGACTATGACCCATGGTTTGATGACCATAGGGATTACCAACAACGTTACCCAATACCAGAGGAACCCATGCCAAATCTAGCAGCCTACCCAGACCTGAACCCTCTAGACCCCTATTATGATAATGACCAATACATCAGGGAGATTCTAGAGAACCCTTACCCTTTCGAAGAACCCATGCCCCAGTTCCCAAACCCAATACCAGCACATGCACCACCCATGAGCACAGAGAATGTGCAAGAACTCCGAACCTTTGGTGAGGAGATTTTAGAAGGAAGTGAGAGGATGAGGTAGATGGGAGAACGACTCATCTGGAAATATGACGAGCGTAATATGGAATTTTGGATGAACTCGTACCATTAGTAGTAGTAATAATAATAATAATAATATATAATATGTGTGTATGTTTGAAAAAAAAATATAAACAATAGCTATGGATGCATAATAGTATTGTAATTTTAGATTTATAGTATATATTAAAAACGTTGAACCACATACGCAAATTGTGTTGTGCTAACTCACAAAATTTAGAACGAAATGTAAAAACGTTGAACTAGAAACGCACGTTGCGTCGTGTTTATTCACAAAATATAGAACCAAATGTAAAAACAAAAAAAATTAAAAAGATGAAAAGCACAAGGGACCAAAGTTAAAAGTAAAAAAGTTATGAGATTAAATTGCAAAATATGAAAAGTTAATAGTTTTGAGTCGGTTAAAAGTAAAAAATATTTTTTTAACCCCCCCCCCCCCCCCCCCTAACATTAGGTACAAGTGTACAACACGCAAAAAAAAAAAAAAAAAAAAAATAGTATATGAATTTCTTATAAGAAACGAGTATGTTGAAAAACTAATTTGAAAAAGTTTATAATAAATAAAAATAACATATGAAACATAAAGGTTAAATGATTAATAGTGGTTCAAGTGGTTGTTTATAGTGGTGCACAAATCGGGTTTTTTTTAAAAACCGGGTTTCGGGTAGGATCGGGTTTTACAAAATCGGGTTTTTTTAAAAAAACCGGGTCGGGTCCGGGTCCGGGTTCTCTAAATGTATACCATATATACCCGGGTTCGGGTCGGGTTTTATAAAACCCAGGTATTATAATACCCTATTTCCGGGTTCGGGTCCGGTTCGGGTATTCATCGGGTAGGGTTCGGGTATGCATCGGGTTGGGAAAAAACCCGCACCGGGTATTAAAAAAACCCGACCGGAACTATGCTTATAAAATGTATCAAACATAACTCTCACACATAGACATCAAATCTATTGATAAACAGAGGCACAATTTATAAACAGAGACACAATTTATAGTTCTTCATGTGGTTATTCTTGAACTTTATAAACAGAGGCACAATTTATTAAACACAAAAACTAATAATGATATTAAACAAACAAAGAAAATAGAAGGGTCAACATATATTGGCATATTTGTTTCCACTTGTAATGAAATATACTAAATAATTAAGTAGCGGTGACAAATATCATTAGAAACCTAACAATTAAACAAGATTACATCAAAGTGCATACATAATTTTGTTAAATCATAAGAACTAGAAGTCTTAATGCATACATAATTAAACAAGATTACATCAAAATCGGGTTTTTTTAAAAACCGGTTCCGGGTATTTATAAAACCCGGTTCCGGGTTCGGGTATTTATAAAACCGGGTTTCGGGTATAAACCGGGTATAAAAAAAACCGGTTCCGGGTTCGGGTTTTAGATCAAATATGCATACCCGGTCCCTACCCTACGGGTAGGGTCGGGTATAAAAAACCCGGGTTTTATAATACCCGGTTCCGGGTTTTTTTTTCGGGTCCGGGTTTTTTGTGCACCACTAGTTGTTTACCAACCCATCTTAGCACTCAGGGGTGCCCATCTAATGTTTATTTTCGCTAAGAACACTTTACTGGGTAGAGATCACTTTTACAAAATTCTCTATAAAGAGTAGAGATTACTAGTACTGTTATGTGCCAATGTGAAAAAAATCACCACAATTGTCTCATTATTAGGCGGTAATCACCTATTATCTTCTTACTAATAAGGTATCGACTACCACTTGTTAGTATCAAAACTTTTGTAACTAGACTTGGATATTGATAACAATGCGAGAAAAGATATTCTTATTATTTGAAGTGGTTACGATGATGATGTCGTGTCGTCTTTCGTCCTCATATGCCAGAATAAGAGTTGTACATATCAAGAAACCGTTACCTGAGATCAACACCCCGAAAAGACTTGGGGTGCATTTGGTTTGAGAAATGTTTTGGAATTGGAATTTGTATAGGAATTGAAACGTGAAGGAATTAGGCCTTGTTTGGTTAACATAATGTAAGGGGATTGACATCGGAATTTGAAAAACTCCAAAAAAATGATGTGACCATGGATTTTGAATGGAATGAATTACCCCCATCATCGTAAAAAACATTACTTGAAAGCATTCATTATATAAAGGGTAATCATGTTAATTTAACCTTTTTACAATTCATTTCGAACTCAAATTAGCAAAGCAAAAGGAATACAAGTTTTAAACAGAATTAATTCAAATTCATTCAAAATCAAATTCATTTTTTATTACAGTTCCTTTAAAGAAAAAGGCTCTATGAACCAAACACCCCCTTAGATTTGGAATTTAAACATTCCAATAGGAATTGGATTCTCAATTACATTCTTGACGTGTTAGTTGGTAAATGAGTTGGAACCTATCACCCCAGCCCCCGGCCCCACCACCCTCGCCCTATCGTCCACCCAATGGAATTTGAAAGAATTCATGGCAAATTTTCAATTCCAGTTCCTCTGTCAAGCAAACACGTGAAGACTGGAATTGAGATTCTAATTCCAACAAATTATGTGAACCAAACATCTAAATGTTGGAATTTAAATTCCAATTCCATTAAATTCTGGTGAACCAAACGCACAATCATGCCGGTAACTATGTATGAGAGATATATGTATAAAGAGAGTGAGATCCCCAGAAGAAGATGGGAAATGGACACTTTCACGTGTTGGTTTAGTTCCTTTTTACAATGTGAACTTGGATCGACCCTATTGACTTAACTAATGTGGATTGAATTAAAGAAAAAAAAACCCTCAATATCTAGAACATAAAATTATTTGTTAATTTTTGAATAGTACATATATGAACGAAGCAAAATCGAAGTAGAACTCCTGAGTTAAATTGTAGCATGAAAAGTAGCTTGTTGATATGAAAACCACCACCGAATAATGTTGACGTCTCACTCTAAAGAATAAAAACATGTGAGATGTTTTTTTTTTTTTTTTTACAAATTTGATGAAGTGATCAAAAGAAATGTTGTGACTAATACTTAGAATCTAATCTTTAAAAAAAATATTCAGTTTTCCATTACATATTTGAGAGTTACCCTTCCAAGGTTTCTAAAATTGATTAGATTTTTTCAAGCAAATACCAATAAATCAAAAGGGAAACCTTGTTAGAAATTAGAAAACAGTTGATTGATGAACAATGAGAAAATGTTGGCCATAAGCCAAGAAGCAACCTGAGTAGATGCCTGGGTATTTTTTCCTAGTCATATAGGCCCATTTAGAAGTGAACAAATCTTGCTAATGATCTCTAGATCAAGTGGTGAAAGGTTTGCATTTCACTTGAGAGATGCAGGTTCAACTCTCACTTGGTGCAGAGTAAGACACTGGTGGACAATGATTGGAGACCTATGTTCGATCCTTGAGTCAAAATTGGTTTTACCGGTAATTTCACCGTCGTGCCTACAGGCGGGTGGGTTACCGAGTTTTCCCCAGAATTGGTGGTGGACTAGGGTTACTCTCGAGTACTCCGTTTGGTTTAGTGGGTACCCTGAGAGTGCTCGGGTTTGATTCTGTTGGCCGTTCAAAAAAAAGTGTACAAATTGGTTAATTTCCTTAAACAGTTCGGATAATCGGTTTAGGCGGTAATTTTCAAATTTGTGCTTTAACCAGTTAACATTTTAACCTGTGAGGTGTACAAATTGGTTAGTTTCCCTAACCAATTCGGTTAACCAGTTTAGACGGTTATTTTCAAATGTTTGCTTTAATCGGTTATCACCTTAACTGGTTTGACTATTCACTTTAACCGGTTCGGTTAAATAACCTGTTATTTTTACTTTTTTAGTTTTTTTTTTCTCGGGTAACCGATACATCGGTTAAAAATAACCGATTACTATCCCAAATATTTATAACCGGTTACAAACTGCCGGGTTTTTTTAACTCCTAACCGGTTATTGGTGTATGGGTTACTCTTTTTGCCCACCTCTTGATCCATTGTCATGTTTAACGCTTTACAACTCAACCCATTTGAAACACATTTATGACCCAAAATAACCACCATATCTAATAATGGACTGGTATCAAATACAAAGGCTCCTAAAAATAAACCCACTACACAAAACACCCATCATCCACCCCCCCCCCCCCCCCCCCCCACCCCAAAAAATATTTTTTTTTGCCAAGGAGGGGTGGGGGTTTAGGTTTTTGGGTGGTAGTGGGGTGGGGGTGGGTGTTTAGTTTATTTATTTATTTATTTCTTTTTGGGGGGGGGGGGAGTAGGTTTTTGGTTGGTGGTGGGGTGGGGTTAGGGGTGCTAAACGGGTCGTGCTTGCGGGTTGGTGGGTTCAACCCAACCCGAACCCCAAAATTTTACACGAACCAGACCCGAACCCGAAAATCGTATCATCCATATTAACCCGAACACGACCCGAAGTTTTGTGGGTTGACCCGAACACGACCCATTCAACCCGAGTTTTTTAACTTTTTATGAAACTTATATATTAAAATTAAAATTTACTTAAAAAACACTAATGTATATAGCTCAATTATATTTAAATCATAAAATTTCATGCTAATTTCTCTTTTTAAGTTATAATTATGACATAAAATACACACTAAATATATTGTAAAAAATTAATATAATATAAATGTATTAAAACGGGTTAACCCGCCAACCCGACCGGGTTGACCCGAACCTGATCCGTTAACCTAAACGGGTTCGTGGGTTCAACCTGAAACTGAGCCGAACCCGTTTAGACTAAACATAAACCCGCAAATTTCAACCACCACAAGTGGCCTAGTGGTGGAGTGACTTGGGTTCTCCAATGGAGACCCAAGTTCAATTCCCATTAGTGCCACTTTGGTGGCCACCGACACCCGCTTAAAGCCGGACCGAGGACACTCGAGGTCTCGGGTTTGAAACATGTTTCTTACCCCTCTTTGATGGCTATGGGTATTTGCCGCCAGGGATCCTTGTCGGGTGGTGAACTGGGAAGGGAGATCCCTTCCGCGGTCAGGGGTACCGTGCAACTACCCTTTTTTTTAAACCCGCAAATTTCGTGTTAGGTTCGTGTCATGTTTCCGGGTCGTGTCAGAGATTCACACCCCTAGGTGGGGTCGGGGTGGGTGTTTAGGTTTTGGGTGGTGGTGTAGTGGATTTAGGTTTTAGATTATTGAACACTTGTCATTCTATAAAGTCTTTTTACATTTCTTACAATTAGAAGCTTTGTAGAATAACTTAACTCATCTAATAATATAGTCATTATAGAGGATAATTGATAAAAATTAAAATAAAAAACTATTTGTTCTAATAATATTAGCCAGTAAAGATTTGGGCCGCTTTATTTATTTTTTTCTGTTAGGCCCGGTGTTGCTTTTACCATTAGGACAACAGGACCAGTATTTATCTTTTTCTGTTAGGCCCGGTGTTGCTTTTACCATTAGGACAACAGGACCAGGGTCCCATAAATAATACATTGTAAATTGATAGAACCAGGTTCAATTCCTGCCTTAAGTATTTAGTTTTTGCGGTACCTGGTGGTGATGGGAGACTAGGCGAGTAGGCGGTGATCGCTAGTTCGATCCTTGAACTGGGCAGGTTTCACCTCACCGCACTGTCGTGCCTTCGGGCGAGTGTTCACGGGCTTCGGCCCTAGGTGTGGGTTTTCCCCGGTTCGGAAGACGAATGTATCCCAATATGGTGAATTTTACCAGTAGCCCATTTGAAGGATTCGTTGACCGTGTAAAAAAATTGACAGCAGTTTTGAAATAGTATTTTAGTTACTTTACATCTAAATATATAATCATATAATTTCAAACTCTGTATATTATAATAATAGAGTACATATCATCCAAGAAAAATGCTTTGATAAATCTAATACTTGAAAGCCACACAAGAGGCTAGAGAAATCGAACGGTTTGACGGTTTTCGCGTTGTAAAGTCCTTCCTCTGAGCCGAGTAACGTGTGATGGATACAAAATAGTTTGATTTCTTAAGTAAAGATATGATCTATTATAAATGTTTAAATCTTTTATAGAATAAAACTAATCTATCATCAAAACAGAAGGTAGACAGGCAACAAGCTGCTCAAGATGATCTTGAATTGAAACCTCAAGATCATGTACTTTTTCGGGCACATTTGATTTCTTGGGCCATCAGGTAACTTAGTGAACCATTAACAAATCATGGTAAGATGAATTATGATCTTATATAAAGTAGCAAACTTTACAGTGGAAAATGAAAGTATGAACTAAAGGGTTATGAATACTTACAGAAATACAATAGGACATTAGGACATTGAATACAGGTGATGAAGAAACAAAAAGGGCCATTGAGTTCTGCATCAAGAACACCATACTAACGACACTCAAATCGCACAAGAGTTAGCTTACGAATCGCTTCTAATATTACCCACAGATTATATATGTATATTAGACCCCAAAAGAAGTAACAGTTGACCAAAAAGATTCAAGAAGATTGTGCAATTGCATTTTCAAGTTGCATCACTTGATACTCACTCATTCCTGAACCAATGTCAATCAATTTCAACAGTTCTTCAGCTTTCTTCTTCCCTTTCGAGCTTCCGTTCTCAGCAACATCAGAAATGCCAGTACGGACAACGGAAGCCATCTCTTTAACGTACTCACCAACATCTTTCTTCCCACACTGCACCATGTTCAACAAACCCGAAACCGCATTCTCTTTTGTCCTACCACTCGACCCTGTCGATAAATCTAGCAAATCCACCAACACTCCAACCCCAGAAACTTTCTTAAACGCATCTCCAGCCTCCTCACACCCTGCTATTAAGGAAAATATATTAGTTAGAATTTACTGTAATAAACTCCATATATATATCAACAAAATATATTAGTTACGATTTATTATAATTATCTCCACCAAAATCAAAAGTAACAATATAACAATAGGAAACTCATGCATTCGTGAGAAAACCAAAAAACTTTATACTACATATATGATATTAGTACTACGTTACATATATGTAGCATGACATATTGCATGATACATGGAATATGATATATGCAGTTCCCTGCACAGGGTGGGGTTCTAGAGGAAAACACTAGTGTATTTGCGAACTGAGTGAACAAATTCTGACCATTGATTTACATGCGTGTATGTCTAGAATTTCATCAGCAAATCCTGGCCATTGATTTACACACGTGTATGGCAATGGCCAGGATTAGTTCACTCAGTTCGCAAATACACTAGTGTTCACTCTTGAACCAAATCCTTCCTGAATATATGTAACTTGGTTTTAAAATGTGCACATCACATGATGGGGTCTGATGCGGCGTCTTATGCAATTGACCAGTACTTGAACACAATGGTTGTGATTGCAATGCGTCTAAATTTTTCAAATCCGGTCAAACACTTTTGCCCATCGATTGAACAATGGGTTTGAGCATTTGAACAAATTAGACCGTTGATTGAAGAAATTTGACTAGAGGTGACAGGAATATCTTATATAGTAGTGTTTAAAAGTTAACAAGTTGAAGTGTTATCCATAAATAGTTTTTTAGTATTTTTCAATCATGAACGCATTGCATAGCGTGACGCATCAACTTTTGGGATCAAAACGCATCAGATCGCCACACGTTTTTAAAAACCAAGATACGTAGACTATAGTATGCCGTTTTTTAGTTTTCTTACGAATGAATGTTTTCTCACGAGCCTTAAATGACAAACCATAACTAATATATTCTTTCTAATACCTGCGAGCTGCGCAATCACCGCAGTCGCATCCTCCACAATCCCAACCCGCCCATCCTTCACCACAAGCGAAAACAACGCCGGAACCGCACCCAACTCAATCACGGTAGCGCGATTCAACGGGTACAACGAAATCCCAAACAACGCCTTCAGCGCATCCTTAACCGATCTCGGATGCGAATTAGGGTTCCGAATAATATCCACAAGCGCATACAATATATCCCTCTTAGAACCAATAATCGGCCGGTAACTATCAACCGTCAGGAGACTAAATATCGTAGCAGCAGCCGCCTGTGCAGTGGATGGAGACTCAGGGTTCCGGAGCGCGTGAGACAACGCGTCAAGCAACCCGCGCGTGGACATCAACGGTTCACGAGAAGAGATCGAGATGTTTAGCAGCGTTGCGGTGGCGTTCTCCTGTGCGATTGCTGATGGTGAGTAGAGAATCTCGGAGAGGTACGGAATCGCACCTGATTCGGCGATTAAGGGTCGGCTTTCCGGATCGTTTTTGGAGATGAGGCGCAGCTCGCATAGCGATTCGGTTCGAGTCTGTTCTGATACCGAGCTTAATTTTGCTACTAGCGACTTTGTGGTTCGCCGTTTGACCTCCATTTGTACGCAACGTTCTTTCTTTCTTGGTGGGTGATGATTTGTAAATGATGATTATCAACTTACAGGTGAGGTGAAGATTTGTGAAAGATAGTAAAGGTAGCAAATGAACAAGTCAGATTTGGATGGTGAGGTGAAGATTTGTGAAAGATAATAAAGGTAGCAAATGAACAAGTCAGATTTGGATTTTGGAGAGGGTGGATAATCGGATGGGTTAGGATTGCGTTGCGGCGGGGGTTGACGGATTGATAAATGGGGATTGCGGTCAAAGGGATGGTGGGAGTTTTTCAAACCTGTCCACCAAATTTATTAACTGTCTTTTTTTATTTTCTTAGAGCATTCACATCCAATCCATCAAATTATACATTCATTCTACTAAAAAACAACTCCTATATCAATATATTTCCACTAAAAACAAATACTTTTTCTCTCTCCTCTCAATTAAATAATATTATCATTACATTTTTCTCTCACTTCCACTCACAACCACTTTCAAAATATATTAAAAAATTATAACGGGTGAACAGTGTCCCCCCAAATATACAGATGAACAGTAACATTTTCTCTCTTCTCTACTCACAACCACTTTTTATACCCTTTATAATATGAAAACCCCTCCTCACATAATTTGATGGTTAGGATGTGAATGCTCTTAGACCGCGTTATATTGTCACTGTATCATCGTGTTTGGAATTTTAAGCTGTGTTTTCAAATTCACATTCATTTCATCATTTTTTTAGAGTTAATTACATAGTTAGTCCCTGTGGTTTGCACAAACTAACATACTTAGTTACTAATAGTTTAAAATCACATTCTAAGGTATTAACTTTTCATTTTGTAACGTATGAAAGTATTAACGTTATTTGTATGTTTAAAATCACATTTTATTAGTACTTAAGTGTGTTATTTTGTGCAAACCACAGGAACTAACAATGTTAATACCCTAGAAGTTAATACCTTCAAACGTTATAAAATAAAAAGTTAATACTCTAAAAGGTGATTTTAAACTATTAGTACCTAAGTATGTTATTTTGTGCAAACCACAAGAACTAACTATGTAATTAACTCTTTTTTTTAGGTTATGTTAAATTAAAAATATACTAGATTTTCTCTCTTTTTCTTAATTAAATAATTCTTTTATAGCTTTATTATTACTTTTTTTTCTCCTTCACTCAAATCTTTTTTAAATATATTAATCATTACTTTTTCTTCTCTTCTCCAATCAAATCTTTTTTAAATATATTAAAAATTACAGAGGTTGGATAGTGTCTTTCTTATATATATATATATAGATAAACATTAACATTTTTTTTTTCCTCCACTTACAAACACTTTTTATAATATAAAAATCTCACTCACACAATTTGATGAAAAGGATGTGAATGCTCTAAAGGTCATGGAATTTTTTATAATTTGTTATATGAGTCGCTCAATTTTGTAAATGTTGTTGGTTTGTTTAATTAGTTCTTTTAGGCTGTTATGACTTTATGAGTTGTGAATTTGTGATAGCTACGAAAATTACTATAGTTGTGTGTTATACTTTGGTGACTTTAATTGTACCAATTATGGATCCGTTTGGAAGTAGATAAATACATATCTATTATATGTTACGTATATATGCATGTTTGTGGTTATATATATGGGAAAGTTTTTGTACAAATAATCTTAACATACTAAACATACAAATTGAAGGAAAACTAAAAAAGACAAGGTGGCATTTTTGTAATTATCAATAACTATCAAAGTTACTCTACAAATATACCTAAAAAAAGCCTAACCCCCCCCCCCCCCAAAAAAAAAAAATCTAAATCCCCCACACCCCCCAAAAACCTAAAAAAAACCTAACCCCACCCCCCAAAAACCTAAAAATAAGGATAAATTACACTTTTCGTCATTTATGTTTGCATCAGATTGCAATGGATACCCTTTAACTTTAATAATTACATTCACAGTCCTTTATTTGGTAAACACATTACACTTTACGTCCTTTAGCACTAACCCAGTTAAAATTTCAAGTTAAGACTGCTCATGTGCATCTCATGTGAGGGCATTTGTGTCTTTTCACACCTTCTTCTCCCCCTTTATGAAACCCCTCTCTCAAACTCAGACTCCTTCAACTCTCTCTTTCTCTCTCTCTGCATTCTGGTGTTCCACCACCACCGCCATTGCACCGCACCACTTGAAACCGCCTCCGTCACCATCCGTTGCAAGATCTGATAACATTTAACCACCTTAATGAACTGCATACATAATTGATGTTGAAGTAGCTTCAACCATCAAATCCAACACTACAAATAACTAAACCAGCTTCATTTCAATTTTAGTTTCTTTCATTATTCAACAAATATGGTATCATTGAATTGGGGTTTCGTTCCAAACAAATAAAGAATATCATTCATATATCAATTTCAACGCATAAACGCCTTTTAAAATTACAATAAATTCATCATCAAACAAGTTACACTAAGCACTAAAATTTGCATAACATAACTCCAATAAAAATTAATATCAGTACTTGATTTTTATATAAAGAAATGAATGCTCAAGTAAATGTGTGCACGAGAATGTGTTGTAAGAAGAAACGAAATCCATAAAAGTCGATTAACGATAGCAATTATGCCAGTGAAACTGAGCATTTGTTTGTTTAATTTTAAAACTGCAATCGTGTCACCGGAATTAGAAGCTTAGACGCCGGTAGCAACAGAGCATTTCAAACAGCCACAAAGAGGATTTGATTAGACGAACGGATCCAACAGATTTCAAGAATCTACTCCCGGAAATTTTGTCCAAATCAAATCAAGATCTACAAGGGTTTCAGATCTAAGGAAGGGTTTCATGAGTCGAAGTGGTGGTGAGGGGGGTTCTGGTTCCGATGGTCGGAGTGGTGGTGATGAGGCGTTAAGCTGGTCGCTGGAATGGTTGTGGTGACTAGTGAGACATTTAGGTGGTCGCCGTGGCGGTGGCAGGGGTGGTGGGCGGATTGTGGCTGGAGTGGCGGTGGTGGGGAGGAGTATAGAAAGAGACATGATGTTAAGACAGATATTTAGGTTTATGTTTTGTGTGTATATATATATATTGTTAATACTAGTCACTTACCCGCGCGATGTGGCGGGAGTGGCAATTTACAATAGTATAATTGTTTACCGTTAGTTTATCCGTCGTCTCGTGAAATATTGTGTAAGACCCTAATTCGTATTTGACTAAAGTCGCAGCGGAAATTCGTACCATAAAAAATTCTTTCGTTACAAACACCTTGACGCGCTTAAAACCATTTCTAAGGTTAATCCTTTTACAGTAAATACGTTTATTATACTCATTTACAATAAGAAAACATAACCTAGCTTCACTCAGTTACGTACTCAACACTCCCGTACAATCTATCTTGTGACTCGATCTTTGATCGCTCCTCTTCAATATGATAATCTGGCTCGAACCACCTGCACTCACCAAATACATACAAGACATTAATATGTTATCAATATAAACGATACTTTGCCTTGGATTATTTCCGTTCCATTATTCCTTTACATTAAACGTTCCTTCTGAGTACCTCGCCTCTGATGAGTCTTCGATACTGTACCTGCATTACCCCTAAAACTCCAGGTACACAAAAAAACAACGTACAGACTTAATCATACTGAATGACTTACATATATACCTAAACTTCATACATATTATCTCCATACATACATATGTACACACATGCATACGTACCTATTTGCATAAATACTCACACACATACTTGCCAACCTACATGCATACCTATATATAAATACATCTACATCATTATATACGTATCTACATATACCCATACCAACACCATTATGTATGCTCATGACATTATACACATATACATACATACATACATCCCTACTTGCAACGTACCAAACTCATACATGCCTACTCTCATACATACCATCATATATCCACGTACTTGCTCACATACTTATAAACATACATACATACCTATCTACACATGTGCATACACTCCAGTTTATAAAAACGTAAATTAAATTAGTCATACGCAACTTAAAACGCGTTCAAACGAGTTCCTAAGACAAAACGAGACACGAAAACAACTTTCGGCGAAAAACACCACGTCGCGTCGCGCGACCCCCCGTCGCGTGGCGCGACGCCCCTGTTTGAGCAGAAAGGTTGCAGCTGATTGCTGCATATTCCCAGCACGTTCGGATTTTACGGAAATGAGCATAACTCTCTCGTTTTTTATCCGTTTTACCCGATTCTTTTTCCTATACGTCCGTAATTTAATTCTCCATCTAATGGAGTTAAAATCCAACATCCGACATAATAAAATTTCAGACTTTCAACTCTTCGGTTTATTACCCTCTTACCAAATTTCGACCCGTTCATGCATTCATCAACATAACTTGTTTGTTTTACCATAACTTCTTATGAACCTAATAATATCAGTGACGTCTATCATAAAAGACTAAATTCTTGGATGTCTTGCCTCCTCTTAACCCATTATCGTTCATATGCTTATTTTGACCCGTTAAGGGTATTCGCGCATTAATTGGTCTATGACTAACAAACCATACTCCCCACTTTCATACTTGACCAAAACATTACACTAATTGAATAACTTGTTTCTAAACTACTTTTAAGATCGTTTGCCCAAAATACCCATCAAGGGCATTTTGGTCAACTTTAATCCCATCATTTACGACAAAAGACTACAACACATATTTGACCTCAAACATCATGTTTAGTTAATTAAAACACCATATTACTTAATCGAACTAAGAAGTGATTACGGAAATCACTAACCTTATGCGTCCGTGCTCGTATCCGATTCCTTGCCTCTTCTTGACCCGTTAACACCTCATGCTTGAGCCCGTCTCGACGTGGTTCCTATACTTTCATTTCATCGAAATCACGCTCTTATTAGCATACTCATTTGTACATGTTATCAATCATATCAATCGCATATTTCACACTTAACTTTCCTTAGTCATTCCTAACAAGCATAAAACATATAATCAACTTCATATCCTTTCCAACACATGTAATTCATCATGTAATCACAATTAACGCATATTAACATAACATGCACCAAACGACTTCTTATAATCTTGATTTTACAACAACGAGTTAAATCATGTTCCTTATACTTGTTGACTTTCAAGAGTCAACTATTAACCATATGTAACTATCGACTTATCAACATATACTCGTAACATCATAATCAACTATACGGACGACACTATATACATTTTATCATACACTTGATGTGCGTACTACCTTTTAAGCATCATGTACAACTAATTCATGCATAAATCTTCTAAACTCATACATAACCCATCAAAACCTACTACTAACCATCATGGATCATTCCCAAATAAACATCAAACATATCATCATCATATTTCTCCTAATTCATCTAACAAGAATTCATCATACCCACATAATACATCAATCTTTCAACAAGACTCAGACATGGGTGGTGATTCTAGTCATCATCTTCACCCTAACTAACGGGTTTCACCTCTAATCATCAAATTAACACAAACCATACGTAACCCGTGTTCTATACGATGATTCTAACCCTTATACATGATCAATTTCATATTAACTCACGGATTTGAACATAACCCACTTCACACATGATCACCAATCTTAGATTTAAGACATACCTTATGATCCCCTCGTGAAGGTGATCATTAATCCGTGTTCCTTCTTGAATTTGAGCTTCGATTCACCCTTCAATTTGGTGATTTAGTTGAGTTAGGGTTTGGAGCTCTTGAGAGCTCCTGAAGCTTCATGAACACACACATATGTGTGTTT
Organism: Helianthus tuberosus; assembly: GCA_030545235.1. NCBI lineage: Eukaryota > Viridiplantae > Streptophyta > Magnoliopsida > Asterales > Asteraceae > Helianthus > Helianthus tuberosus. The sequence continues at coordinate 39,785,602 of CM060424.1, read as the reverse complement.
GTGTGTGTGTGTTGATCTTTTAATTAGTAAGAAACTTTCATTTGTTCCACTTTAGCCCCTCGGGTTTGCCTTTAAAACATAACTGACACTACCTTCATCATTTAATAATTTTGACCATACCCTTAACTAGGTTAAATAGCCTAGTTATTTATTTCATGACGTGTCATATAGGAACACACGACAAATATTAACATTCAGATTTTGGGGCGTTACAAGTCTACCACCCTTAAATGAGGTTTCGTCCCCAAAACCTTTCTCACCTCTATTTAACACTATTTAATTCTTCTCTACGTCCCATCAACACTACCGCTAGCCCATCACAACGACTATCTTATTTCTTAAAGAACCCGTTCCGGAGTTCTTATTAGTGTCGCTTTCACTAATAACGCTAATTCCTAACAGCCTTCATAGCTAATGGTTCATTCATCATTCTAATACTTGTATATCATATGCATTATATATCTTTTTATTTACTTGAAACCATTCCAACATCCCATTACTAACATTCCCATTTGTTTATTTCAACATTCATAATGTTTTCATCGACTATACGATCTCGCATCGAAATTTGTACATACTCAGATATGTTTAACTCTAACTAATACATCATAATAATGGGTAACTATACATTCTCGATTCATAAACTATTCAAACAATTGACTTTTTCCAAACAAGTCCATACTTTCCTGAACATTCTTTCATATATCATTTTCATTTTCATTTCCTTGACCTGTCAATAACGGGTTAATACACATACTCTTCCAACCTTTAATATGATCCGTTCTTAATGGATCTAATATCTCCATCTCATCTCTTAAAAATTACATTCTCTACATACTTTGTATAACATTTAACTTTTGTTTTGTTACCACCACAAAACTACTATTTCATAGTCACACCTACGTGCTTAACTCTAACGTTAACCTTGTTCTACGTTTTCTACAATTACTTGTTCCTTGCATACCTTTACGTTACCTTTAAATCATTTCGTTCATTCCACATTACTATTGCTTTCACTTCATGCATTACTTAATTTACATATATAAATGTGTCATACTAGTTCATATCTATCCAACATGAGTTAAACATTTTACTAACCTCTTTTTCATTTCTCAAACCAACGACCCGCAACCCAGATCGACCATCTTCTCCTCGAGTACTAGCCGTACAGGCCAGGTTTCATTCATCCGTGTAATGAGCTTCCGCTCATGCACATCCTTTCACCAATACGATTGGTTTCATCACATCAATAGTTATACTATAACGTACCACACATTCTATCTCTTACATGCAATCCTTTCATTCTATTAATCATTTCGCCAACTGAAGTACACGCTCGTACTTCCTTCCATTCCTGCTTACTTGCAAAAACCTTATTACATCGTTTCAATATTTCTTACCAAGCTTACCATTCCTGCCCATACTCAAGTTATTGTCCGGGTCACCGCCCGTCATCATTCTGACTTCTAAGAGTCAATTACTAACACATCTAACACGTAACTTATACAAAACTTCGTCTATTATACTATCACATTTTACTTTATACTTATTTCTATGACCCGTTCGACTCAATCATGGTCAAACTGTTGACATCTTCTTATGCGGATTAATTTCATCTTTTTATATTTTTAAATCCGTCTCACGGATTCAGACGCATCATTCATGCTTTTTCATTCATTGAATCCGCCTTACGGATTCAAACATTACATTCATGCCTTTCATTACTTATGTGTTTTGAATCCTTCTCGCGGATTCAAACATATTATCCATGCCTTTCATCTTTGAATCCGTCTCACGGATTCAAACATATCATCCATGCCTTTCATCCTTGAACCCGTCTCACGGATTCAAACATTGCATTCATACCTTTCATTCCCTGAATCCGTCTCCCGGATTCAAACATATTATTCATATCTTGTTGATCCGTACTTAATTATGGATTCAACATTCTTCATTCTTATCAGGCATGTTTTTCATTCTTACTTAGTACTCTCAATTTCCCGAGAGTCTTACTTCCCATTTCACCCACACGCCCGCCTGCTACCCAACTCTACCAGACATACCTGTAACAATTATCATGATCTCACGAACGTCATACGTTTCTCGTGTACTGGCCAGGTACACAATCCACATAGTAGTTTCGTGCCTTCATGTAATTGTCACCTTATGTCCGTAGACTTAGGTTTCGGTGCGTGTATCACTTTCAGTACTTCATTACTATACAATCATTGTCTTTCATTTAAATTTTTCCTTCCCTTAATGAGTTTTACCATTACATGTACCCACATATTAAATTCACGTACCTGGGCTCATTTGCCTATTTGCCACTTGACTGTTCTAGATATTCATCCTAAACTGCATTCACGGATCATCCTCTTCAAACACTTAGGCTTACCTTGCACATACAAAACCATCAGTTTCTTTATACGTATACATAAGTACATACTTACATTAGCTTCTACCTTTGGATCTTGATCGAGTCTTAGATTGTACGGGTTTCTTATCTCAAGAGCACACAAGTTTGAGTTCAAGTACTTACCTTCTCATACTTGATTCCCTCAAACCAGGGCTCTGATACCAACTTGTAAGACCCTAATTCGTATTTGACTAAAGTCGCAGCGGAAATTCGTACCATAAAAATTTCTTTCGTTACAAACACCTTGACGCGCTTAAAACCATTTATAAGGTTAATCCTTTTACGGTAAATACGTTTATTATACTCATTTACAATAAGAAAACATAACCTAGCTTCACTCAGTTACGTACTCAACACTCCCGTACAATCTATCTTGTGACTCGATCTTTGATCGCTCCTCTTCAATATGATAATCTGGCTCGAACCACCTGCACTCACCAAATACATACAAGACATTAATATGTTATCAATATAAACGATACTTTGCCTTGGATTATTTCCGTTCCATTATTCCTTTACATTAAACGTTCCTTCTGAGTACCTCGCCTCTGATGAGTCTTCGATACTGTACCTGCATTACCCCTAAAACTCCAGGTACACAAAAAAACAATGTACAGACTTAATCATACTGAATGACTTACATATATACCTAAACTTCATACATATTATCTCCATACATACATATGTACACACATGCATACGTACCTATTTGCATAAATACTCACACACATACTTGCCAACCTACATGCATACCTACATATAAATACATCTACATCATTATATACGTATCTACATATACCCATACCAACACCATTATGTATGCTCATGACATTATACACATATACATACATACATCCCTACTTGCAGTGTACCAAACTCATACATGCCTACTCTCATACATACCATCATATATCCACGTACTTGCTCACATACTTATAAACATACATACATACCTATCTACACATGTGCATACACTCCAGTTTATAAAAACGTAAATTGAATTAGTCATACGCAACTTAAAACACGTTCAAACGAGTTCCCAAGACAAAACGAGACACGAAAACAACTTTCGACGAAAAACACCCCGTCGCGTCGCGCGACCCCCCGTCGCGTGGCGCGACGCCCCTGTTTGAGCAGAAAGGTTGCAGCTGATTGCTGCCTATTCCCAGCACGTTCGGATTTTACGGAAACGAGCATAACTCTCTCGTTTTTTTATCCGTTTTACCCGATTCTTTTTCCTATACGTCCGTAATTTAATTCTCCATCTAATGGAGTTAAAATCCAACATCCGACATAATAAAATTTCAGACTTTCAACTCTTCGGCTTATTACCCTCTTACCAAATTTCGACCCGTTCATGCATTCATCAACATAACTTGTTTGTTTTACCATAACTTCTTATGAACCTAATAATATCAGTGACGTCTATCATAAAAGACTAAATTCTTGGATGTCTTGCCTCCTCTTAACCCATTATCGTTCATATGCTTATTTTGACCCGTTAAGGGTATTCGTGCATTAATTGGTCTATGACTAACAAACCATACTCCCCACTTTCATACTTGACCAAAACATTACACTAATCGAATAACTTGTTTCTAAACTACTTTTAAGATCGTTTACCCAAAATACCCATCAAGGGCATTTTGGTCAACATTAATCCCATCATTTACGACGAAAGACTACAACACATATTTGACCTCAAACATCATGTTTAGTTAATTAAAACACCATATTACTTAATCGAACTAAGAAGTGATTACGAAAATCACTTACCTTATGCGTCCGTGCTCGTATCCGATTCCTTGCCTCTTCTTGACCCGTTAACACCTCATGCTTGAGCCCGTCTCGACGTGGTTCCTAAACTTTCATTTCATCGAAATCACGCTCTTATTAGCATACTCATTTGTACATGTTATCAATCATATCAATCGCATATTTCACACTTAACTTTCCTTAGTCATTCCTAACAAGCATAAAACATATAATCAACTTCATATCCTTTCCAACACATGTAATTCATCATGTAATCACAATTAACGCATATTAACATAACATGCACCAAACGACTTCTTATAATCCTGCTTTTACAACAACGAGTTAAATCATGTTCCTTATACTTGTTGACTTTCAAGAGTCAACTATTAACCATATGTAACTATCGACTTATCAACATATACTCGTAACATCATAATCAACTATACGGACGACACTATATACATTTTATCATACACTTGATGTGCGTACTACCTTTTAAGCATCATGTACAACTAATTCATGCATAAATCATCTAAACTCATACATAACCCATCAAAACCTACTACTAACCATCATGGATCATTCCCAAATAAACATCAAACATATCATCATCATATTTCTCCTAATTCATCTAACAAGAATTCATCATACCCACATAATACATCAATCTTTCAACAAGACTCGGACATGGGTGGTGATTCTAGTCATCATCTTCACCCTAACTAACGGGTTTCACCTCTAATCATCAAATTAACACAAACCATACCTAACCCGTGTTCTATACGATGATTCTAACCCTTATACATGATCAATTTCATATTAACTCACGGATTTGAACATAACCCACTTCACACATGATCACCAATCTTAGATTTAAGACATACCTTATGATCCCCTCGTAAAGGTGATCATTAATCCGTGTTCCTTCTTGAATTTGAGCTTCGATTCACCCTTCAATTTGGTGATTTAGTTGAGTTAGGGTTTGGAGCTCTTGAGAGCTCCTGAAGCTTCACGAACACACACGTATGTGTGTTTGTGTGTGTGTGTTGATCTTTTAATTAGTAAGAAACTTTCATTTGTTCCACTTTAGCCCCTCGGGTTTGCCTTTAAAACATAACTGACACTACCTTCATCATTTAATACTTTTGACCATACCCTTAACTAGGTTAAATAGCCTAGTTATTTATTTCATGACGTGTCATATAGGAACACACGACAAATATTAACATTCAGATTTTGGGGCGTTACATATTGTATAGTACTTATGTTAATTTTCTTATTCGTGATATAATGGCACATGTTTTTCTGTTAGTTTATCGATTATTTGGTGATCTTCTACAATTAGTAGATGATTTAGAGATGATCGGACAAACAGAGCACGTTAGGTCGTCAATTAGTAGAACTCTCTGGTTAGATGAAACTAATGAGCGAGAACAATGTATCCTTACGAAATCTTGTGTTGACAGTAACGCATACCATTGCTTACATACACTCTTATAACGACCTACATCCTTCGCTGGCACCCTCGTTAATATTTCAAACACGATTGTATGAACAGGAAGGTCAGCCATGGTTATACCTTCGTTTAACACAGATAATGACTATTTAGTTGTCCAATCTAAGAAGATTATAGTTTGGTGAAAAATAGGTGTAACCATTACATGTAAATCAAGTAATATAACATACTTGTAATAACAAAGTAAAGTATACTTCTACAATTACTTCAATATGAGGGAAACAAAAAGCAAAACACGAAACACCAAGAGAGACTTTAATATTCAACAACTAAACATATAACAACACCAAACGTTTCTAACTTAAACACAAACTTGGATAACGATCCATAATTTAAATATCCCGTGCCTCGACCATATCTGGTTCGTACGTAATCGAAGTCAACTCCGTAGACTTCAAAATATTAACTGAAATAACAAATAAAATATAACTTTTATTAAATTACATGAGCCATTAAATCTAACTAATTTTTAGAATGTTCATGTGTAAAGAAAGCATAACATACTATCTGGTAGATGAACCAACTTGACACGTGATACATATATGATAGACCTTTGTTGCACGGCTCGAATGGAACGTATAACATCGGAAGGCTTCAGGGCAGACAAAAAACAATTGTATTGTATGACCACTGTATATTACGATTTTGGGTTAAAGTTCTTCTAATAATAATATTTTCTTACATATAATGTAAATATTATGTTTGTAATATGTTAATAACAAATAATAACTTACGTCTTATCTTGAAGAGAAAGTTCAAAACAACATCGATCACGTTTGCCTTCTATTATTCTCCCAACCACATCTATAACAAAATCAGTCAAATCGTATACACCATATTATACATACATATATAAAGTTTTATATATTTAATAAAAAATATAGATAGAGAATTTATATGTACCAACAATATCCATTTGAGGTCTCCTGTCATGCTTCAATTCCATAATGGAAGGGACCAATGGATATAAAGAAGCACCCCTTGGAATCGTAAGCATAAGTGAAGAAAGCTTTGTACATTCGTTGATGACAATTTTTTTCTCGGACCAAACTAACACGTAATTTTGGTACTTTGGGTACTCATTATAGTTGAGATTCTCAATTTGGAAATGATTCAAGGAAAAAAACCACCCATCAATGTCGCGTCAATATAAATGTGTATCAAATGTTGTGGGACGAACGCAACAATTTTTTGTCTCTAAAAAGAAAAGAAATTTAGTGGTGGAAAAACGCTTACTCGTATAACACAAAGTAAATTAAAATAATGTTCTTACGTGTTGATCAAGAAAAATAACCACTAATCTCTTTTCATCGACGTCATGCCAAATAAACTCCACCTTAACAAAGATTATATTATACCATGCTCTATCATTTCTCAATGATGAAAATTCTTCAACGGAAAAATGATCAGACATATCCTATTAAGTGTTCAATGTTAGTTAACTAAATAAATAAAAACTCTTGAAACTTAAATTTAAACTAAAACATGATTAAAATTTAACAACAACAAATTTAAATTTAAACTAATACATAATTAAAAGTTACATAATTAAGATTCAAACTAATTCGAGAAAAAAAACTACAGTCATCATCAAAGTTGTTCTAAGGTTCCCAAACCATTTCTTCATCCAATGGTGGTTCGTAAACCGCCCAGGGTCAGTTTCGTACCCTACAGCCCAGGTGGGTAGTTCTTGTGTTTGGCTGTGGTTTTCCACATAAGGGGGGTTTGAAGGTGGAGGATGCATAGGCAGTATAGGAGTGTTTGCCACCGGACGATGGCACCCCTCCTCAATTTGTATTGCACCAAATTGTAGTTGAGCGAAGGTATAGTCATACGCCCAATTCAACTCTTCATCCGTCCAACCAAATGGATCATCATGTTCAGGGTTTGTCAATGGATGTGGGTTTACCACTGAAGGTGGGGTTGAAACCGGAGGTGGGGTTGACACCGGAGGTGGGGTTGACACCGGACGAAAAGGGTTTCTAACTTCAGGGTTTGAAGTTAGAGGGTTTGAATCAGGAAGGTTTAAATGGCGACGGGATGATCGTCCATGGTTTGTTGATCCTTGTGGTTCAACGGGAATTGGATAACCACCACCCATACCTCTCAATTGATATGTGTTTGGAGTGATTTGTAAACTGAAAAATACAATTTTGATGGATATAGAGATCAATTTTAAAAGAAAAAAAAATAGTTTGCTTAAATATAAAAAAAAAGGATTGTGTAAACTGAAACATACAAATTTTATTGGATATAAAGATCAATTTTCTTACCATGTTAAAAATTAACATCAAAGTAAACTCAAACATAAGGATTCGGTAAACTGAAAAATGCAATTTTTATTGTAACAATTTTAACATCAAAGTTAACTAAAATGTTTACTGGATTTATATTATTTTTTTTACCAAAAGAAATGGCAGTTCGGATCATCAGTTAATTATCGTTTTTTAAACTCATTATTCGATTGGAAACCGAAAACAACAAAATATGAACGGGACGGGACCAATTTGTAATGCGATACTCGTTATTTGTTAGTTTTTATCAACAAAATATGAACGGGACAGGTATAGTAAATTTGATATTTTAACTCGTGTAACAAAGTTTCGACAAACAATAGTATTCAAAAACATACTAAAAAAACAAATAGATAATACTTGAATTTAGAGTATCCAATTTATTTGACTACTTACTTTTTATACTTCTAAAAAATAAATATTCCAATTGATTACTGATGCTTAATGTATCACATCGAAAATAGCCTTGAAGTTCATGCAAGTATCACACCGAAAATAGCCTTGAAGTTGTAGGATAACTTTACACAACGAAAATAGTAACTATATTTCATAAATGCACTACATAACTTATTATGGTTTGTGTACTAAAATCATATTGCAAAGTTACAAAATCATTAATTAATCCTGAAATTATAAAAAAAAAATGTTCTTCAATGAAGAAATCACAAAGTATTATGGCACATTTGTTATAATACAAGACCAGCTACATACCTAGTCAAGAATCATTCACATCTAGAATTTATACCAAATGCAAAATAAGAGAAATATCATAGGAAGTAAAACACCAAACTATGAAAAAAACATAAAAAAAAAAGAAAAACAAAGAAGCTTAAACTCTTCTATTTTACAGCAAAATATATTCAATATTCAACATTAAGTGTATAAGGCCACGGTTAAACAATACAGAAGCAAAATGCATAGAAATAATACATGTAAACTAAAATAATACATGTTACAAAACAAAACAAATACAGAAGCAATAAAATCTATACTTAACATTTATTTTACAACACATGTAAACTAAAATAATACATGTTACAAAACAATACAAAAGCAAAATGCATAGAAACAATACAGAAGCAAAATGCATAGAAATAATACATGTAAACTAAAATAATGCGACAGTTAAAAGTGAAAAAAGTAACCAAGAAATGTGAGTAAACTTACAACAATGCAAGAGCCTGATGTAAAAAGCCGAAAAAAAAATGTAAGACCTTGATGTGAAGAGCCGAGAAACAACGCAAGACCCAGACTTTTAGAGTATTGATTGATATTCTGAAATCGAAGTAAAATAGAAGATGTTAGGTTGATGTTTCGAAGGTTTGATGTAAGATTCAAAAGTAGGATGAAGTTCAACGCAAGACTTACAATTTGAAGGTTTTAGTATCTAAGTTGAGTGCTTGCAGAGTTGTGATGAATTGTGATGAATGTAGTTGAATTTATAGACTTCCAAGCATGCTAAGTTGAGTGCTTGCAGAGTTGTGATGAATTGTGATGAATGTAGTTGAATTTATAGACTTCCAAGCATGCTTCCTTTCTGACAAATCCGAACAGTGTTTGCTTTTACAGCTGTATTTGAACAGTTATCGTCAGTAAAAAAATTCAAAAAGGGTAGCAGTAAAATATATTTTGGCGTCTGAAAGCTTGTCAACTGTTCAAAGACTTTTTGTGAAAAGTCTTTGAAAGGTTGTCAACTGTTCAACTGTAAAATCAGGAGTTAGGTTTCTGAAAAAGGTTTCGAAAGTGTTTGTGACAGGTTACTGTTCAATTTTTTTGTCATAAAAAAAAACTAAATCTTTTTAATAAACTTTAAATTCAAAAAGTTTATTAAAGAGAGTTATAATTTGATGCAAGTGCAGAGCTGTTAGGGTTTTAACCTGATTCATTAGTTTAAATCAATTTTTACTTTAAATTAAAAAAGTTTATTAAAAAGAGTTATAATTCGATGCAAGTGCAAAGTTGTTTAGAGTTTTAACCTGATTCATTAGTTAAAATCAATTTTTACTTTAAATTCAAAAAGTTTATTAAAAAGAGTTATAATTTGATGCAAGTGCAAAGCTGTTTAGAGTTTTAACCTGATTCATTACTTTAAATCAATTTTTACTTTAAATTCAAAAAGTTTATTAAAAAGAGTTATAATTTGATGCAAGTGCAAAGCTGTTTAGAGTTTTAACCTGATTCATTACTTTAAATCAATTTTTACTTTAAATTCAAAAAGTTTATTAAAAAGAGTTATAATTTGATGCAAGTGCAAAGCTGTTTAGAGTTTTAACCTGATTCATTACTTTAAATCAATTTTTACTTTAAATTCAAAAAGTTTATTAAAAAGAGTTATAATTTGATGCAAGTGCAAACCTGTTTAGAGTTTTAACCTGATTCATTACTTTAAATCAATTTTTTACTTTAAATTCAAAAAGTTTATTAAAAAGAGTTGTAATTTGATGCAAGTGCAAAGCTGTTTAGAGTTTTAACCTGATTCGTTGTCGGTTTCGACTTGCGGCGGGTTCAATAGCCTAAGGTTTTCTTTGCATTTTAGGGGGAAGATGGGCGCATCTCTCCACAGGGCATACAAAACACAGGTTATTGGCGGCAGCCCGCCACATTTAACATATAAAGTTTTTTTATATTTTAAATCTGGCGAGCGGCCGCCAATAACCTGAGTTTTGTATGCCCTGGGAGAGAAGCACCCATGTTCCCCTTAAAATGCAAAGAAAACATCAGGGTTTGCTGGAGTTGTTCGTAGTTTTCCCTAAATGCAAAGAAAATAGCAATGTAAAAGGACAAATGTTAGATGTGTCAAAATGAGTTAGTTGAGTTACTGGTCAAAAGGGTAATTTTTTTTTGTATGGATGGGGTTGACCTAAAACACCTTTGTCAAAGAACATAAAAATTTTATAAAAATAATTGGTGTCAAATATGAAAATATGATTGCAAAAATATATTATTTCAATAACTATCTGATCCCTTTTAAAAGACGATTTAAGACCTTATGCATCGAAAAATGAAAATACAATTTGAGCGACTCTTGAGCCATTTGACTGACTTCCGTTTTAGATACACTTTTTTTATGTTACCCAATTGACCCGTTGAAGATAAAACATAACCGGAATCTACCCTTTCGAAAACGAACTGGTTAAAATTGCCATTTCAATAAACGGAAACAAAAAAGGAGTTCAATACCAAGGAGCACCAATGCCGATCTCATAAAATAGATCATTCCTTCCACATGCAACCCCACAGAGACCCAATGCATAGGAGCCGCCTATCCTGATTGATCTTACCTGATTACATAAGAAACATGAGACTTGAAGTCAGTTGTCATTGAAGTGTAGCCAAAAATCTATTGATCACATCAACAAAACCAAACAATAATAAATTTACCTGCAACTGCATCCATAACTTTCCGCATAAGCATGTAAATCAGCTACAAAATACCAGATCTGTAACAAACATAACCAGTAACATAAGCATGTAAATCAGCTACAAAATACTAGATCTGTAACAAACATAATCAGTAACATAAGCATGTAAATCAGCTACAAAATACCAGATCTGTAACAAACATAATCAGTAACATAAGCATGTAAATCAGCTACAAAATACCAGATTTGTAACAAACATAATAAGCTACAAACATACCAGATCTGTAACAAACATAATCAGGTACAAACATACCAGATCTGTAAAGAGATTCATCACACAGAAACCCTAGATCTTGATCAGTAACATAAGCATGTAAATCAGCTACAAACATAGCAGATCAGGTACAAACATAATCAGTAACATAAGCATGTAAATCAGCTACAAACATACCAGATCAGGTACAAACATAAGCATGTAAATCAGCTACAAACATACCAGATCAGGTACAAACATAATCAGTAACATAAGCATGTAAATCAGCTACAAACATACCAGATCAGGTACAAACATAATCAGTAACATAAGCATGTAAATCAGCTACAAACATACCAGAACAGGTACAAACATAATCAGTAACATAAGCATGTAAATCAGCTACAAACATACCAGAACAGGTACAAACATAATCAGTAACATAAGCATGTAAATCAGCTACAAACATACCAGATCTGTAACAAACATAATCAGTAACATAAGCATCTAAATCAGCTACAAACATACCAGATCTGTAACAAACATAATAAGTAACATAAGCATGTAAATCAGGTACAAACATACCAGATCTTTAACAAACAAAATTAGCTACAAACAAAATCAGCTACAAACATACCAGATCCGGGCTGCCAATATTCCTCTAAGAACTCAGATCTGCAAGTCGTGTAACCTCAGATCTGTCAATATTCATAAAAAATCCTCAAAAAATGACGGTAGATCTGAGAAATTTCAGCAGAAAAAAGTACCTGGCTCAACGGTGGTAAGGTAGATCTAAGTCGATGGTATCTCCACCGCTCCATCTTGATCTATAACAGAACAAACAAAACAAACTCAAAATCAGCTAAAAAAATCAGCTACAAACAAAATCAGATACAAACAAAATCAGCTACAAACATACCAGATGATACTTGCAAGATAAACACCTACAAACAAAATCAGCTACAAAAATCACCCTAACACGAACAACTCAACGGCAGATCTGAAATATTACACAGATCCGATTCAAATTCCAGATGATACTTGCAAGATAAACACAATAATCAACTTCAAATTAAAAATACAAACTTCTTTAAAGAAAAAAAAACTAAACTACAGAACACATACCACATCTGGTTATTCCGATGCACCCTAACACGAACAACTCAATGGCAGATCTGAAATATTACACATATCCGATTCAAATAACAAAAAAAAAATATACTGTAAAAAGAAAGATACCGAGCGGTCACACCAGTCGATCTGGTGTTGGATCTAGAGAGATTCATCGCTGAGGAAGCGTATATCTTGAAGCAACTGGTAAAGAAACCCTAGAAATGGTGGTGATAATAATGAGGAAGTCGATCTGGTGTCGGATTCATCACAGAGAAACCCTAGATCTTGATCTTGGAGCGCCTGGTTTTGAAACCCTAGATCTGCGTCTGGTGAGAGAGAGAGAGAAGAAGAAGAAGGATGGGGGCGGATGTGAATGAAATGAATTAGGGTTTAGATTTAGTGAAAGAAGGTATATATTGGATCCATTTGGGTAAAATGGGTCAAAGAGATCCGGTTAGTTTGTATGAGCTGCTCCGCGTGTGTTGAAGGATTTTTCAACACCTTTGTGCTTAAAAGGTTGTACAATGGGCTTCAAATGGTTGTAAAGTGGCAAATGACCATTTCTGTCCATCCTATATGCTTATTAAAGTAGTATAGATAATAGGTAAGATTACTAATATACCCTCACGTGCTAACCACATGTCATACTTAACTAGAAAATTTTAATCTAGTTAGTGCTAAAGGATGTAAAGCGTAATGGGTTTTACATATAAAGGACTGTGAATGTAATTATTAAAGTTAAAGGTCATCCATTGCAATCTGATATAAACATAAAGGACGAAAAGTGTAATTTACCCTAAAAATAACCTAAACCCCCCCCCCCCCACCCCCCTAAAAAAAAACCTAAACCCCCCACCCCCCGAAAACCTAACACCCCCCCCCCCCCCCCACCCAAGCTAAAATGCTAAAAACTAAACACCCAAAAAACCTAAAAAAAAAAAAAAAAACACACACAAATTATTTTATTTATTTTTTTTATATTTTTACTAAAAAATCGCTACTTTTAGTAGCAGCAAAAAAAAGTTTTTTTTTTTTTGCTAACAAAATGTAGCGATTTTTTTATAAAAAATATTAAAAAAAATTTGTGTTTTTTAGGTATTTTTGGTTGAGTTCACATTTGTATAGTAACTTTGATAGTTGGTGGTAATTACAAAAATGTCACCTTGTCTTTTTGACTTTTCCTTCAATTTGTATGTTTAGTAGGTTAAGTTTATTTGTAGTTAATCTTTTGCCTATATATGTATTCTTAATGAAGAGGTAACATCAGAGAACCCTCCAGCCGACATGTTAAAGACATACCACGAATCCAAGAAGGATTGGGATGAACTCATGTTAAGAGGGTTTGAGGCAAAAACTTAGTCATTAAACAGAAGAATTTACCAAGACGGTCTCTCTCGAACCATGTGACCACCCTAAAACGGAATTGTATAATTAATTGGGGGCCACCAAATATATATCTAAGAAAGCGATTACACTTAGTGGGATGACAACATTGGTCATGAGTAAATGTAAGAAAAATGCAAAGTGCACTTACTACATCCATATGTAGTAAAGATCTCTCTCATAATTAGCAAGTCATACAACACAATCACCTGTATACATTACATCCATGTGTAGTAAAGATCTCTATCATAATTAGCAAGTAAGTCAGACAACACAATCACGTATATACGTAGGAGAATAGAAAGATACATAGGTGTAATAAACTTAAGGAATGATACATTAGAGGAGACACAACCAAGCATACTTTAGCAAAATGCACATGATTAACAAAAGAATAATTATTTTGTAGTCCAACAAATCCGTTTTAGCAAAAAACTTGCAGAGTTGTTTACCAAATCACTTTCGGCTTCAGCATTCAATAAATTGGTTCACGGGGTCAGGATGCGTCGACGAGGAGCTTAAATTATCATGGGGATAATACTTTGTGATGCACATTTTTCCCTTAGTTGTGTTTTATCCCACTTGGTTTTCATAGCAAAGTTTTTAACGAGGCAACATCACCAATCATATTTCATTACGTGGATAATCAATGAGGAGTGTTATAATTTACATTACTATAGTGACTCTCCACATTCTTACTAAATCACTTTCAGCTTCAACATTGAATAAATTGGTTCACGGGATCAGGATGCGTCGACTCAGTGAGCTTAAATCATCAGGATGAGAATAATATGTGATGCACTTTTATTCCCTTAATTGTGTTTTATCTTATTGGGTTTTCATAGCAAAGTTTTGAATGACGCAACCTCACCAAACATAATTCATTATGTGAATAGTCAATTGGGAGTGTTATAAATCACATTACTAGAGTGACTCTCCACATGCTTAAAATAACAATAAATAAAGGCATTGTATGTTGTATTTATATATCAACAAGAAAGTATTATCTTAGGTGGTGTTTGTTTTTTGGCCAGAAGCACTTCTGGCCACTTATGTCTGCGCCGCGCAGACGTGCGCAGAGGTTTGGAGTCCGCAACTTGTTTGTTTTCTCGCAGACCTTTCATTAAAAAAGGTCTGCGAGACCTCTTCACCACACAGACATTCACCCATGTCTTCTTGGCACAGACACAAACCTCTTCTTGGGACCTCTTCTTCCACACCTCCACCCCTACATCCCTGCCACCACCTCCACCACCACATCCCTGCCACCACCGCCACCTGATACATCACCACCACCATCATCATCGGAGAGAGACCGTAGAGAGAGAGGGAAAGACCATAGAGAGAGAGAGACCGTAGAGAGGGAGAGAGAGAGAGAAAGAAGAGAGAGAGAGATCGATAAGAGAGATACCATAGAGAGAGTGTGTGAGAGAGATACCGTAGAGAGAGAGAGAGAGAGAGATCGGAGACCATCATCGAACAAAACCCCCAAATCGAACCAAAAACCCCAAATCGAACCAAAAACCCCAAATCGAACAAAACCCCCAAATTGGAGACGACGAAGGCGGTGGTGGTGCTTGCGACGGGGTGGGTGGTTGTGGTTGTGGTGGTAGATGAAGGCAGACGGGGGTGGGTGGTTTTGGTTGTTCTTGGCGGTAGATGATGGTAGTGGTGTGATGGCGGAGGTGGTGCGGTGGTGGTGGTGGTGCTATGGGCGGTGGTGGTCCGCAGATTGTAGAGAGAGAGAGTAGAGAGAGAGAGTTGAGGCAGAGAGAAGTGTGTGTGAAAAGTGGTTTTGTAGAAGAAAAAAAACAAACCCTCTTCTCCTTGCAGATTGCAGACATTTGGTCCACCTCTTCTCCTGCAGATGTAGTCCGCAGACTGCAGACATTTTCCCGCAGAAAAAACAAACAGCACCTTATTCTTTTTTTCTTCTCTGTATTGTTAATAAGTTCTACTTATTTTAGAGCATTCCCAACAAATCTACTATATCTCCCCCTATTTTAAAAATGTAAGGTAAATTTCTAAAAGTATATTTTTTCACTCCACATCAGAACCACCAAATCTACAACCTATATTTTATAATTTGAAAAGTTGCTATAATATATTTTTATAAAGCTAATATGTATCTTCCATCAAATTATTGTGTAAACTAGCCAGTAAGACTTGTCAACGTAACATTTTCATATTTTGATTAAAAAATAACATAAAACGCCGCTTTTAACTAGTTTCACCTTTAAACCTAGCATTTTTTATCCAAACGCATTTCATGGTGATTTGTATTCATATTTATTGAATTACGCCAACAAAAACACTACTATGTGGAACATCCCACCTTGGATCAAATTTGGTCAGTATTCATCAATAATTCACATAATCAATTCTTGATTTATGTTATATATTTATGACTAGTGAACTCAAGTTGATTAGGCTATAGGGTATGGTCATGACCCTCATGATCACCATGGCCCTCCACATCAGCGCCATGTCACCTACTTCTGATCCATCATCTAAAACCACTATCCTAAGGGTGTGGTCATGACTTAAACCACTATTATATTACTTTAATTCATTTTTGTGAAAAGGAAAGGAAATATTGAATAAGGAAAGTAGGCTCATGGTTGCCATGGTTTAATCCATGGGAATCATGGTGGATGAGACAAGGGGATGGTGTAGCAATCTATTAATGATCCTACGTGGCGATTAATGACCCAACCATGCACCTCACACCCTATAGCCTTATAAACATAAGTTTTTGTGTTTTCAAGCCACTAGACACCATATATTTCATAATTAATAGAAGTTGGGTTTTTAAGTCATAACTGTAATACCCAATATTTATTGACCAACCTTGTTGATGTGATACATGTATCGGTACTTTTCTAGGGACAACTGGATTAAAATTGAGGGGTTAAATATAAGTGCAGTATCCGGTGACTGAAGATTATCAATGCCAGACAGAACTGATAGCAACAGTTAATGGGGAGTCTGTAAGTGCAGTTCCTGCCGGGTAACTGTGCTTTATCAGTTTTGGTCAACAAAGTCAAAGCTTCAAGTCAAAGAAGTCAAAGATGGTAAAGCATGACAAATTCCGGATTTGTAATGAATCCCTTGTCTGAATTTATCAGATAAATCGGACTAAAGTTTGTTGTCCGAGTTTGTTAGTTTGCTTTTGTGTTTGTCTGAATTATCATAAGTTCGGATAGTTTAGTCAAGACTTATGTAGTCCGAGATTGTTTGTTGTTGATTGTAATGTCCGAATTTATGTAAACTCGGATGGGTTTGTTTGTTGTATCCCGGACAATAAGTTTTGTCCGGGTCTAGTCCCTAGTTTATATATATATATGTATGCTGATAGGTTAGATTAGGGCAAGCTTTGTGCAATCTCTTAGAGCCTCCTGGGTATGCACATTCTAGAGAGAGTGACTATGTGTTAGTGAGAGAAAGCTAGGTTTAGATCTTTGTGATCTAAACCAGCTTGTAGATGATGTATACTCTTTCGGTGTTGGTGCATATGTCTGTCGACTTCGTCTTGTATCGAGTCTTGTAGCTAGATAGGATAAACAGAAGCTTGGCAGTCAAGAAAATAGGATTTTAGAGTAAACAGTACAGTTCGCACGAACTGGCAGAGCCAGTTCGCACGAACTGAACACTTCGCACGAAGTGGGTTTTGCTGGTTCATGAGGACTGGATCTCCTATAAATAGCTGAGTCTTGGTTGTCATTTGTAACGTTTATGATTCCGGTAGCGAAGCTCTGCCGAAGTGTCGAACAAGTTGTAATCGCTTTCAAATCAATCTAAACGACAGTTAAAGTGATTCTTAGTGTGTATCAAGCTGCAATGAAGATCGAATCATTGAATTCCGCCTCTGATTTGGTCTAGAACTCTTCTGATCGACTCGTTTTGATTGATTCAACGATCCTACAAGTGGTATCAGAGCTCAGGAGGAAGAGTTCTTACCATTTCAGCTTGTTTTATTCAAAAACTTCCGATTTCTACTCATTTCTTCTCATTTTTTACACTTTTTCATCAAAATCAGAAGGTTTTCACGGTTAAAATGACCTGATTTTGTGATATAACACGTAAAACACTGTTTTAATCAATCCTTGAAAAAATCAGACCTAAAATCAACCTAAAACTTGATAAAATTGACCAAACCGTATGAAAATTTGTTCAGGTCGTTTGAATGTGAACCAGTTCGCACGATTTGACATCACTTCAGGTCGCACGGATTAAATTAGATCCAGGTCGTACGGTGTGATTCTCTCAACTCGCATGAAGTGACTCATATCGTTTGGCTTTAAGTCAGTTCGTTTGGAATAGACTCTTCAGTTCGCACGGTTTGGTTAAAGGGTGTCCAGATCGTTTGAAATCTTCTCAGTTCGTTTGAAAAGTCTGTTTTTGTGAAATCTCAATACCGAAACATGGATTCTGAATTTTATAATGCATTTGCTACTGCCCCGGGTACTCCTGTTACCGTTGCTCAGAGTGTGACTATGGAAAATGAAACGGGAACGTTACAGAAACCCCCAAAGCTGATGAGCATTGAAGAACATTACAGTTGGCAAGAATGTTTTGAGAATTGGGTTCAAGCAAATCATTTAAGGTCTTGGGAGTGTATTGAAACTAAGTACGTTCGACCTCGTAATAATGTGGGAGTTGTAAAGAATATTTCTGAATTTATGGAAAAAGAGAGAGAAATGTACAAAGCATAAAAAATGATGATCAGTTTACTTCAACAAGCTGTGAATGAAGACATCTTCATTTTACTTCAACATGACGATAGTGCACGTTCGATTTGGGAAGCACTTCGTACAAAATTCGAAGGAAGTACGGAGATGATCAAGAATAAAAAGTCACTTTTAAAGAAAGAATTTGAATTGTTCTCAAGCCTGCCGGTTGAAACTACAAAGACTCTCATTGAAATATATTGTCATCTAGTGCGTTCAATGTCACGGTTGGATATCACCAAAGATTGTGAGGAATGGGTTGAAAAATTAGCCGATGCTTTACCTAAAAAAGAATGGGGTACATATCTTATGATTTTGAAGAATACCGGAGAGTATGATAGATTGACAATTGCTCAATTCATTGAAAAACTTGAAGGACAAGATCTTGAACAACAAAAGATTGCTAAAATGAACAATTCAAGTGGTCAACAAGATATCAAGTTGTATTTCAAAGGTAATGTTCAAAATGTTGAAGCAAGTCCGAAGATCCAAACCGCTTTCAGCGCAGAAAACTCATCTGGATCACTCAATCAAAGTTCAATCAACAACAGTGGATTTTCTTCATATCCGAGTGTTAATCCTAATGTTTCAACTTCAAGTTATCAGTCTCAAAGCTCAAACAATGGTAATGGTCATGTGTTACAATGCAACATCGCGTTGCATCTTCAGAACGGTCAGAATTTCTCTGAAGAAGTCGCTAAAGGTCATATGGCATTATTAGTTACCGTGTTGGAATCATATGAGAGTTTGGTTGCAGGAAGAATCGGAAATCCTATGTTAACAAAAGAGGATTGCGATCAGATTAATGCTGAGGAATTGGAGCTAATGGATATTAAGTGGTGTTTAGCGAGTGTGTTGACAAGAGCTGAGAAATTTAAGCAGATTACCGGAAGAGATGACTTTCGTGATGCTAATGTTTCTACTTTAGGTTTTGATAAGTCTAAAGTTACTTGTTTTCGGTGCAGGGAAAAAGGACATTTCAAGAGGGAATGTACCAACTGAGAAGCAGGTGGAGCTCAGAATCCTTTCGGGAACAATGAATATTATCGGAAAGCAATATATCACCAGGTAGCTCAACAACCGTCATCATCCCGTGCTATTGAAGATGGAAAGAAGAAATCTTGTATTACTATTCCAGATCAAGAAGATGAAAGATTGCCAGAGGGATTTAGCTGGGACAAATACATTCCTGCTGAAAGTAATTCAAAGTTTAGAGCATTTATTGCACAAATCATTCAAGAACCAGAGTTGATGAAAGAATGGATGGAAGTGTTTGCTGATGATGAGAAAAGCCAATATGAAGAGTCTGTTTCTTCAGTAGATAGTTCAGAGAAGACACCAGTCTTTGATCAATCATCAATTGATAGCAGTGATGATGATGAAGAAATTAAACAGATAAACATTGGTAAAACTCATCTATCTCCTGAAAGTTTCAAATTTTATTTTGCAGATAAATTGGAGAAGCTAAAGGAGAGACACGCAGCAAAAGAGAAGAAAAAAGGTAAAATGTGAGAATGTTGTTCAGATGGAAGAAAAGAATGAACAGAGTAAAGAAGCTAAAGTGATTGAAAAGATTGTAGAGGTCACTAAACCTTGTCTGAAATGTTTGGAACCATGCAAACATTGTGAAGAGAAAGATAAGAAGTATAGTGAGCTAGACGATATGAAAGAAAAATTATTGTTCGATGATAAGTACGTGAAAGAATCTTATGATGTGTTGAACAGAATAGTAAACCAGTTGGAAAAGACAAACTCAGAAAGGGAAGATGCTTTGACAATGATGAATGCAACAATGATGTCTAAGCAGAAGGCCATCAATCATTATATTGAAGAATGTGCAGAGTTGAAGTAGGAATTGGAGACTGAAAAGATTGAGAATGAAAGAATTAGACGATTGTTAATGAGTTACTCAAGTTCTGATTATTTGATTGATAGAATCTATCCAACTGTGGCAGGTTTCGAAGCTTTTCAAGATAAGAAGTCGGAAGATACGGATACTGGTAAGAAACAAAGTGAAAATTATAAAAGGTGTCCGCCTTCAGTTTGGGAAGGGTATTCACCAAGACATCCAAACTCGGAACAAGTAAAAAAGGCAGTCAATATAAAGTTAAAGTCTGAAACAACTGATGAGTTACCAGACAACATTGATGTCACTTTCACATCGTCTGACACTGATCATGAGTCTGAGTTAATAAATAAAGTGGTCGATCAGGTGTTGGATAAGGATGAGGAGTCAGAGTCAAAGTCTGAATCTGAAAGTTCAAGTTCATCAGTTGATAGTTCGAAATCATCGGTCAAAAGGGTTTACAATAAAGAATTTATGTTATCAAAAAATAATTTGAATAATGAACCAATCAAAGTGGCATATACTTTGAATGATTCAGATAAATTATATTCTGATGAGGAATTTCCAATTAAAAATGTTAAAATTGAAAATATTAAAACAGTTTTTAAATTGATAAAAATAAAGTTTTCAGAAATAAAAGATAAAATGGAATTTTCAAAACCTAAATATGCTTCTCGAGTTCAAGAACGCTTAAACAAAAAGAAAGGTTTCGGTCCAGATCATCAAAAGAAACCGAATCATAAAAGCAATTTCAAAAAGAAGGGGTTGGGTTTTGATGTTGAAAATAATCAAAATTATTAAAGATTTTAAATCAAAAAACTATATTTGTTTCAGGGTCAAGTTCTGAAGAAGAGAAAAAGAGCTCATTCTGGAAGCAATCGAACAAAGCGTTTCTTGCAGAAAAACAGAAACATGAGAAGAATGAAGCTAATCAGAAAAAGGAGACAAGAACCTGTTATCGATGCAAACAAGTTGGTCACATTGCATGGAATTGTCCAAAGGCAACCAACACACAACAGAGAGTGTCTTCTAAACTCAAAGAAAAAGTTGTTGATAGAACTGAACCACCAACTGAGAAATTCAAAGTGTTTAAAAATTCTACATTTGAAGTTGGTGAGAGTTCTAAAAGGTTTTACAAAAGAAGAGTGAATCTTAACAACCAAACGTGGGTTGTTAAGAAATCAGATGTTAAATCTGGCGATGAATCTGACTTGTCAAAGTCAGAGGAGCCACAAGTTGAACTAAAAAGAGAAAATTCAGTTCCGCCAATGGATGATGTCAACTTTCCACCATTGCAGACTGAAAATTTTAAACAAAAAATTGGTAAAGTGGAAATTTCGAATCAATTCTATTCTGAAAAGAAAGAATTCGATGTCGAAAAGGCTTTCAATGGAAAAGTGAAACATATCTTTGGTAAGATGGTCGATGGAAAGTAAAAAGGGGTAAAATAATTTTATGAAGCAAAAAGGAATGTTCAAAGACCAAGTGAAATTGAACAGGTCACACCCAAAGCTGGTCAGGCTTGGGTGTCTGTATTCTTTGCTTAAAAATCCTGACTTGCCGGAGCTCCCAAGTTGGTAATCGTGGAGCATGAATCGGCATCATTCTTGAAAAATGTTTTTGTGAAAATTGTCAAATGATATTTTTTACAAGTGGTATTTTGGAAAACAATGTGATGAAACCCCATGATGTGGGAAATCAAACAAACTAATTTTCCAGAAAAACCATTTTGATTAAAACAAACCTAAGTGTTTTGAAATCATAATGGGAAAATAGTTTGTTGTCAGGGGGAGTTATGATTGTTTATGCTAAGTGGATAGCGAATTGAAGAAATTTACATCAGTTTATCATGTTATTTGTACAGTTTATTGCGTTCATTTTCAAATTTTCCCGGAAAATCAAAAATTGAAACATATTTTTTATTTTAGGGGGAGTAAAAAATTTAGAAATTTTGAAAATTTGAAAAATCCAAAAACATGATAAAATCTAAAAAGCCAAAAACATTGAAAAAATCAAAAATGAGTTTTGTTGTGAAAAAGAGGAAATGATAGTACATCAGTAGACAATCACAGTACGCTAAAGAATTGGAAAGTAATATATGTGATAAACGGTCTCACTGATGATATGCCAGTAGGTTTTTACACGCTTAGTAGATTGTTTTCGAGATATAAACCTAAATATCTAATACTTACTTATCTCGTGGGGAACATCTCTCGAATATATAGGTAACCCCTGAAATCTTGTTTGAAGGGCTTTCTATTTCTGACATAATAGGTCTTTGTGCGTGATGATATCTGGGGTATTATACCAGGACTTCTGATTTTGCGGGAGCAATAGCCTAGTCCTCGTATATTACTCTGCACTGCTTTAATCATAAAGCCCACCCTCAGCATAAAAAATGATGAAACATTGAAATGCTAATCATGTGCTGTTGAAGAAAAGATCCCCAAACGGGACACACCTAAAGTCAAGCCATCATCTCTCTGATTTTGCGGAAGCAATAGCCTGAGCTCTCATGGTCTCGCATTCACCCCTTACAGATATCATTAGTGTACATTCACCTGTAAGACTGAATATAGAAGTCTGGATACGGGAGTATATTCTGAGGTGGTACACGCGAATAAGTTAAGTCCATTAAAACACTAATCTCGTATCTCGAAACAGTTGAACTTTGTGTGAAAATTTAAGTGGATCAGTATACTGACAATCTAAGTGAATCGTTTAAAGCTTAAAGTGTTTAAAGCTCAACGGTGTTAGTGATTTGTCAATAACTGATATGATCCTCTTACACAAACTCACAAAAATATTGTCTGTAAATATTTCTTTACTGCTTTTCATTAAAACAAAAATCCAAAAAGAATATGTTTTAGCATAAAATTTTGAAAAAATCAAAAAGATTTTATTTCATCTTATTTTCGACAACTGATGTTGGAAAGCTGATTTTCAAAATTCCAAGTGCTAAACATGATGGACAAATAGATTGGGAGAGTTTGTTTGAAAAGAAAAATGATTTTGAAATGATTAAATGGTTCATTAATTTGAAACCAAATTTGAATATTTCGAATACAAGTGGTAAGCTGAGATTAAAATTGTTAAATGTTAAAAATAAAAATCTTATTTTTGAGTAGAGTTTATGCAGATAGAGAATTCCAGACTGCGATCCCAGCTTGTCGAAATGGGGAGTCTGAAGACATAAGAACCAGTTTCAGATTCTGGAACAAAGCTCGAGATAGAAACTGCTGATGCTGATGAACTTAAGGAATCAAGAGATCAGATCAAGAGAATTTGAAGAATCAGGTTGCAATTCTGGAAGAGCAAGAAAGAGATAAAAAAGAAGATAGAGATTGAAGGATGCTTACAGAGATAGATACTTTAGAAAGAGCGTGAAGACTGATCAAGACTGAAGACTCGTACTGAAGACTCGTCAACATCCAAGGGGGAGTTTGTTGGTGCGTATGTCTGTCGACTTCGTCTTGTATCGAGTCTTGTAGCTAGATAGGTGATGTCTGTCGTTAAGGACATGCAAAAACCGAAATAGACTATGTAGATAGAGTAAGTCGGATATCGAACCAGAGGAAGATTGTGGAAAGTGTCGAATGAAAAGTATTAATTAATTACTACTGAATTGGAAAATCGGTGTGATTGATTATAAGAATGATCTAAATTAACAAATAAAAATTGAGAAAAAGATTGAGTTGTAACAGACAATGATAAGGAAAGGTGATCACTCCGGGATTCAGATTGTGTGATTAACTAATAACTTAGCTGATTGTCATATTGGATACTATTGGTTAAACGATATAATTATCAACTATTCATGTAATGAATAATTATTAAACCAACAAAGTATAATCGGATTTAAACGGATTTATGTCTCTGTCTATCACACAGGATTCGTTTGTCAAACGAATTATAAAAATGCAAGTAAAGACCGTCTGTCACCCGGTTACAATCCAAACTCAATACATAAAACAATAAACCAAATCAATAGTGTCTTACACAATCATTCACCCGAAGTGTTCACAAGAGATTTAGCCGCTCATGTCGGTTGATTGATCTTCATAGCCTTGAGAAGTGGCTCCCTTCCTGTCTGCCGTTTCGATAATATATATCCTTTAAAACAATTGATGCCCTTCACGCCAAAATAATTCAGCCGTCACTCTTCAAGTTTGTGCGTCCAAGATACAACCCACACAAGTCCATATATCGGCCCAATTATGACCATGTGAGTTGTTTGGCTGCACACATGGATATCTCATGTGATGTGTGTATTTGACCTCTTTGTGTGGCGGCCCAATCCAATATGTTGGCCCATCAGTCAAGATTATAATATCGTGTATATGGCTGCATTGATGTTGAGATGATGATTATTAACTTCTTAACTTTTGTGTCCCTCACGTGCACCCTCCTTGTCTCCTCAACCAAACTTACGTGGACATGGCCTCCTCAATTTGACTACATGTGCGTCCAACTCTTCACCTCTAGCCCATTAAATGATGATGCCCTTGTATGTTGCCAAGATCACGTGATGATGTGATCTTTTAGAACCAACCTCCTCACATGTATGGTCCAATAGCCTTCCAATATGTCTTCATGTACGTGTCCCTCTATTTGGGTTTTTAATTCTTTAAAACCTTTTCAACAAATAAAGCATGTGCACTTTGTTTTAACCGTAAGCTACGAACTAAAACGTAGTCTACGTTTCCAACATACTGTTTCTTTTGTATTCTTGGCCGTAGACTATGCATACCATATCGTGGGCTACATTCTTGCATGGCTGGAACTTTTTATAAATTAATCAACAGCCCCTAGACTTCGTTCGTGTGCGTTCCTTTTGCATCCAAACAATCTTTTAGACACGAAACATCTATCGAATTATATCTTTTGCATTGTTTATCATCCCCGGTAGTTCCGCTTCATCAACACGCACTCTAACTTTACCGGTTTAGACAGTTAACCTGTGAAACCATAAAACCCCGTAGATATCATATTCGAAACACACAATCACCTAAAACGCAATAAAAACATAATATTTAAACAATTTAACACCCGGGTTTTACACTCTCCATCACATCCCCACACTTAACGTTGATTGTCCTCAAGCAACCATTACAAACATTACTCACCTTATCAACTAATCACCATTGAATCCCTTACCGAATTAACAATTTAAGGTCCCAAGTCATACCCATCCCATAGACTGACACAATCGAGATTGACAATCTGACAATTAGATAATACATCTTTAAAACACTTCAAGACTCACCTAACTAAAACTAACATGCTTATGATACTACACACATGCCACACGCCCCTCACAATAATCACTCATCTCGGTTTTATCTAGACTAGCGTGTAAGGTGCTAGTATATATTTCACTCAAAACCAAACATGCTACTTTGCAATCATAAACTTGTATGGCAATCACACCTCCACTGTATCAAATAACGTAACACATATCAAAAGGACTTTCGGGTTTTGGGTTAAGGGTAAAGGTAAGGGTTTATTTTTGGCTTTTTATGTTTATATGGCGAACACAAATTAATATACCAAACCATGACAACTTTATTCACAATAACTACTAGCACTGTGGGTTATTTTCAACCCATTCATTTAACACGAACATAACAACGATTTTTTTTTCTTTTTCTTCTTTTCTTTTTTTTTCTATTTTTTCTATATACTTTTTTTTAACAAATATCTAACACACATTTGTCATTCATGGTTGGTAATCAAACGGGTCAAACAAGGTGTAACAAACGAAAGGTATAAGGCTCAACATGGTTAACTAAGGTGGGTGAAATCACAATCAACATATAACACAATGGAAGGGATCCTAATGCCTTTATCATCTATGTGTATACGCTAAAGCACAGTCTCGGCACGTATCAAACTACACAAGTTCTAACACAAAGAAACATATGGTCTACTCTCAGCAAATGAAAATGTATAGTAATTCAATTAACAATCTAGTAGACTCAAATACCTCACCGAATAGAAGGAATATGGGTTACCGACACGTAGCATGTGTAATTCCTAAAGCATGTTACCCCTAGTTAGGCATCTCTTCTCAACTATTTTCTAAATCTGTCAGAAATACTCTCATGAAACTTAAAGGGACAACCATGACTAGGGATCTAAGTTAGTTTAATATTAGTAAGACCCATTTAGCAATTGAAAATGTTGGTTTTCATGTAGTTCAAGCATACTTGAGACAAAAATTTTCAATTTTTTTCAATTTTTAGCAAATTCAACCCTTTAAGCATTTAAGATCAACAATCTTACCAACCCTCTCTCGAGTTACCGCATCCCCACACTTGGGATACATTGTCCCCAATGTATGGTGCAATTTATAGTCTAAACTCGAGATATACCACCTAACAAACCATGAACGACTAATACCTAAACGACTCAACACAAAGAAACCACTCCCGACACAAAAATTCACACCACCAAATGCACAAAAACAAATAAAACACAGGATAGGTAAACACATGCACCTGATCAGAAAACAAGTGAGTGTTTGTAGCGGTGTAACTGCTGCGATCAAGACCGGAAAATACGCCCCTCATAGATTCTTTGAGATCTCGCCGGGGATGTTGCCAAACA
Organism: Helianthus tuberosus; assembly: GCA_030545235.1. NCBI lineage: Eukaryota > Viridiplantae > Streptophyta > Magnoliopsida > Asterales > Asteraceae > Helianthus > Helianthus tuberosus. The sequence continues at coordinate 39,758,322 of CM060424.1, read as the reverse complement.
TCCCCACACTTGATTCATTGCATCCGTGGAGTTGGAACGCAGAAACCTGTCAAAACACAAACACACCAAAACGAAACCAAACCAAAATACAATACTCTACATCCTCGGGCTGCCTCCCGAGAGCGCTAAGTTTAAAGGTCTTCAGCCAGACCGTACCTGATATGCGCTATGGTGGTCTCAATGCACATTTACCCAAAACATTTCCAACAAATGCCCGGAAATTTACATGCCATCTCCATAAGCTTGTTAGTATAATTGGCATGTTTAGAAAGCACATGCGGGTTTCGCTAATCCACTTCACGAGATATACACCGATGTCTTGTAGCTTCACCCTTGTCATCTTCTTCCTCGAACCCTCTTCCCCACACTTGTTAATTGGAATGATTGATATGGGAAGAGGTTCGGTACACACATTCATCTCATCAGACTGCTCTGCCTCATCACCCTCACACACCATTTGATCCACCAGTGACTCTTCATCAGATAAAGGATTAATTGGTGTGGTATTATCCTCCACAACCTCCTCTTCCATGTGAGAATAATCTCTAATATCAACAGGTAATGGTGAGAGACGTTCTTCTATTTCTATCTTCATTTTTAACTTCTGACACTTGGAAACTAGGCAGCTGATTCGATCTTCATCGGAAAGGTTGGGTGCTAATAAATACTGCTCGAGTTTGGACAAACTCGCTTCCAACATAGCAAGCTTTTTCTCCTCCTCGGTCTGATAAGCATACACACCCTCGGGCTTAGAATATTCCTCGGGATGATATTGTCGGTATCCCTGATACGGTCTTGAGATGTACGCATCCATCATTTTTTTATTCCCATACTCTGGATTTTCCAAATACACCGCGCACACATCATCATAATAAGAAGTATGATCACGACCGCAACAGAAACATTGTCCATCCGTCCTTGGCTCATAATAAGCATCCTCGTCCCGATCCCATCCGTCAGAGTAATAACCATCCTCCACCGTTGTATCAGAATCATAGAAATATGGTGGAGGGGAAGGATTATCATAGCAAGGCATCAGTGGTTCTTCCAATTTCGCTCTTTCCCGTCTAAATCGGGCCTCGTGGCAACCGATACACGGGTGAAGTGGTTCCTTGCACAAAACGCATGTAAGAGAGGTGCATAATATTGTAAGATCTATCATCCTACACAAACACAAAAACACAAGCACGACGCATAAATCTGAACAAAACAAAACAAAATAAAACTGACACTATTTTTGGAATTTTTTTTTAAACTAAAACTTAACACTAAACACTTTGCGCACGCCTCCCCGGCAACGGCGCCATTTTGATGTCTGTCGTTAAGGGCATGCAAAAACCGAAATATACTATGTAGATAGAGTAAGTCGGATATCGAACCAGAGGAAGATTGTGGAAAGTGTCGAATGAAAAGTATTAATTAATTACTACTGAATTGGAAAATCGGTGTGATTGATTATAAGAATGATCTAAATTAACAAATAAAAATTGAGAAATAGATTGAGTTGTAACAGACAATGATAAGGAAAGGTGATCACTCCGGGATTCAGACTGTGTAATTAACTAATAACTTAGCTGATTGTCATATTGGATACTATTGGTTAAACGATATAATTATCAACTATTCATGCAATGAATAATTATTCAACCAACAAAGTATAATCGGATTTAAACGTATTTATGTCTCTGTCTATCACACAGGATTCGTTTGTCAAACGAATTATAAAAACGCAAGTAAAGACCGTCTGTCACACGGTTACAATCCAAACTCAATACATAAAACAATAAACCAAATCAATAGTGTCTTACACAATCATTCACCCGAAGTGTTCACAAGAGATTTAGCCGCTCATGTCGGTTGATTGATCTTCATAGCCTTGAGAAGTGGCTCCCTTCCTGTCTGCCGTTTCGATAATATATATCCTTTAAAACAATTGATGCCCTTCACGCCAAAATAATTCAGCCGTCACTCTTCAAGTTTGTGCGTCCAAGATACAACCCACACAAGTCCATATATCGGCCCAATTATGACCACGTGAGTTGTTTGGCTGCACACATGGATATCTCATGTGATGTGTGTATTTGACCTCTTTGTGTGGCGGCCCAATCTAATATGTTGGCCCATCAGTCAAGATTATAATATCGTGTGTATGGCTGCATTGATGTTGAGATGATGATTATTAACTTCTTGACTTTTGTGTCCCTCACGTGCACCCTCCTTGTCTCCTCAACCAAACTTACGTGGACATGGCCTCCTCAATTTGACTACATGTGCGTCCAACTCTTCACCTCTAGCCCATTAAATGATGATGCCCTTGTATGTTGCCAAGATCACGTGATGATGTGATCTTTTAGAACCAACCTCCTCACATGTGTGGTCCAATAGCCTTCCAATATGTCTTCATGTACGTGTCCCTCTATTTGGGTTTTTAATTCTTTAAAACCTTTTCAACAAATAAAGCATGTGCACTTTGTTTTAACCGTAAGCTACGAACTAAAACGTAGTCTACGTTTCCAACATACTGTTTCTTTTGTATTCTTGGCCGTAGACTATGCATACCATATCGTGGGCTACATTCTTGCATGGCTGGAACTTTTTATAAATTAATCAACAGCCCCTAGACTTCGTTCGTGTGCGTTCCTTTTGCATCCAAACAATCTTTTAGACACGAAACATCTATCGAATTATATCTTTTGCATTGTTTATCATCCCCGGTAGTTCCGCTTCATCAACACGCACTCTAACTTTACCGGTTTAGACAGTTAACCTGTGAAACCATAAAACCCCGTAGATATCATATTCGAAACACACAATCACCTAAAACGCAATAAAAACATAATATTTAAACAATTTAACACCCGGGTTTTACACTCTCCATCACATCCCCACACTTAACGTTGATTGTCCTCAAGCAACCATTACAAACATTACTCACCTTATCAACTAATCACCATTGAATCCCTTACCGAATTAACAATTTAAGGTCCCAAGTCATACCCATCCCATAGACTGACACAATCGAGATTGACAATCTGACAATTAGATAATACATCTTTAAAACACTTCAAGACTCACCTAACTAAAACTAACATGCTTATGATACTACACACATGCCACACGCCCCTCACAATAATCACTCATCTCGGTTTTATCTAGACTAGCGTGTAAGGTGCTAGTATATATTTCACTCAAAACCAAACATGCTACTTTGCAATCATAAACTTGTATGGCAATCACACCTCCACTGTATCAAATAACGTAACACATATCAAAAGGACTTTCGGGTTTTGGGTTAAGGGTAAAGGTAAGGGTTTATTTTTGGCTTTTTATGTTTATATGGCGAACACAAATTAATATACCAAACCATGACAACTTTATTCACAATAACTACTAGCACTGTGGGTTATTTTCAACCCATTCATTTAACACGAACATAACAACGATTTTTTTTTCTTTTTCTTCTTTTCTTTTTTTTCTATTTTTTCTATATACTTTTTTTTAACAAATATCTAACACACATTTGTCATTCATGGTTGGTAATCAAACGGGTCAAACAAGGTGTAACAAACGAAAGGTATAAGGCTCAACATGGTTAACTAAGGTGGGTGAAATCACAATCAACATATAACACAATGGAAGGGATCCTAATGCCTTTATCATCTATGTGTATACGCTAAAGCACAGTCTCGGCACGTATCAAACTACACAAGTTCTAACACAAAGAAACATATGGTCTACTCTCAGCAAATGAAAATGTATAGTAATTCAATTAACAATCTAGTAGACTCAAATACCTCACCGAATAGAAGGAATATGGGTTACCGACACGTAGCATGTGTAATTCCTAAAGCATGTTACCCCTAGTTAGGCATCTCTTCTCAACTATTTTCTAAATCTGTCAGAAATACTCTCATGAAACTTAAAGGGACAACCATGACTAGGGATCTAAGTTAGTTTAATATTAGTAAGACCCATTTAGCAATTGAAAATGTTGGTTTTCATGTAGTTCAAGCATACTTGAGACAAAAATTTTCAATTTTTTTCAATTTTTAGCAAATTCAACCCTTTAAGCATTTAAGATCAACAATCTTACCAACCCTCTCTCGAGTTACCGCATCCCCACACTTGGGATACATTGTCCCCAATGTATGGTGCAATTTATAGTCTAAACTCGAGATATACCACCTAACAAACCATGAACGACTAATACCTAAACGACTCAACACAAAGAAACCACTCCCGACACAAAAATTCACACCACCAAATGCACAAAAACAAATAAAACACAGGATAGGTAAACACATGCACCTGATCAGAAAACAAGTGAGTGTTTGTAGCGGTGTAACTGCTGCGATCAAGACCGGAAAATACGCCCCTCATAGATTCTTTGAGATCTCGCCGGGGATGTTGCCAAACATCCCCACACTTGATTCATTGCATCCGTGGAGTTGGAACGCAGAAACCTGTCAAAACACAAACACACCAAAACGAAACCAAACCAAAATACAATACTCTACATCCTCGGGCTGCCTCCCGAGAGCGCTAAGTTTAAAGGTCTTCAGCCAGACCGTACCTGATATGCGCTATGGTGGTCTCAATGCACATTTACCCAAAACATTTCCAACAAATGCCCGGAAATTTACATGCCATCTCCATAAGCTTGTTAGTATAATTGGCATGTTTAGAAAGCACATGCGGGTTTCGCTAATCCACTTCACGAGATATACACCGATGTCTTGTAGCTTCACCCTTGTCATCTTCTTCCTCGAACCCTCTTCCCCACACTTGTTAATTGGAATGATTGATATGGGAAGAGGTTCGGTACACACATTCATCTCATCAGACTGCTCTGCCTCATCACCCTCACACACCATTTGATCCACCAGTGACTCTTCATCAGATAAAGGATTAATTGGTGTGGTATTATCCTCCACAACCTCCTCTTCCATGTGAGAATAATCTCTAATATCAACAGGTAATGGTGAGAGACGTTCTTCTATTTCTATCTTCATTTTTAACTTCTGACACTTGGAAACTAGGCAGCTGATTCGATCTTCATCGGAAAGGTTGGGTGCTAATAAATACTGCTCGAGTTTGGACAAACTCGCTTCCGACATAGCAAGCTTTTTCTCCTCCTCGGTCTGATAAGCATACACACCCTCGGGCTTAGAATATTCCTCGGGATGATATTGTCGGTATCCCTGATACGGTCTTGAGATGTACGCATCCATCATTTTTTTATTCCCATACTCTGGATTTTCCAAATACACCGCGCACACATCATCATAATAAGAAGTATGATCACGACCGCAACAGAAACATTGTCCATCCGTCCTTGGCTCATAATAAGCATCCTCGTCCCGATCCCATCCGTCAGAGTAATAACCATCCTCCACCGTTGTATCAGAATCATAGAAATATGGTGGAGGGGAAGGATTATCATAGCAAGGCATCAGTGGTTCTTCCAATTTCGCTCTTTCCCGTCTAAATCGGGCCTCGTGGCAACCGATACACGGGTGAAGTGGTTCCTTGCACAAAACGCATGTAAGAGAGGTGCATAATATTGTAAGATCTATCATCCTACACAAACACAAAAACACAAGCACCACGCATAAATCTGAACAAAACAAAACAAAATAAAACTGACACTATTTTTGGAATTTTTTTTAAACTAAAACTTAACACTAAACACTTTGCGCACGCCTCCCCGGCAACGGCGCCATTTTGATGTCTGTCGTTAAGGGCATGCAAAAACCGAAATATACTATGTAGATAGAGTAAGTCGGATATCGAACCAGAGGAAGATTGTGGAAAGTGTCGAATGAAAAGTATTAATTAATTACTACTGAATTGGAAAATCGGTGTGATTGATTATAAGAATGATCTAAATTAACAAATAAAAATTGAGAAATAGATTGAGTTGTAACAGACAATGATAAGGAAAGGTGATCACTCCGGGATTCAGACTGTGTAATTAACTAATAACTTAGCTGATTGTCATATTGGATACTATTGGTTAAACGATATAATTATCAACTATTCATGCAATGAATAATTATTCAACCAACAAAGTATAATCGGATTTAAACGTATTTATGTCTCTGTCTATCACACAGGATTCGTTTGTCAAACGAATTATAAAAACGCAAGTAAAGACCGTCTGTCACACGGTTACAATCCAAACTCAATACATAAAACAATAAACCAAATCAATAGTGTCTTACACAATCATTCACCCGAAGTGTTCACAAGAGATTTAGCCGCTCATGTCGGTTGATTGATCTTCATAGCCTTGAGAAGTGGCTCCCTTCCTGTCTGCCGTTTCGATAATATATATCCTTTAAAACAATTGATGCCCTTCACGCCAAAATAATTCAGCCGTCACTCTTCAAGTTTGTGCGTCCAAGATACAACCCACACAAGTCCATATATCGGCCCAATTATGACCACGTGAGTTGTTTGGCTGCACACATGGATATCTCATGTGATGTGTGTATTTGACCTCTTTGTGTGGCGGCCCAATCTAATATGTTGGCCCATCAGTCAAGATTATAATATCGTGTGTATGGCTGCATTGATGTTGAGATGATGATTATTAACTTCTTGACTTTTGTGTCCCTCACGTGCACCCTCCTTGTCTCCTCAACCAAACTTACGTGGACATGGCCTCCTCAATTTGACTACATGTGCGTCCAACTCTTCACCTCTAGCCCATTAAATGATGATGCCCTTGTATGTTGCCAAGATCACGTGATGATGTGATCTTTTAGAACCAACCTCCTCACATGTGTGGTCCAATAGCCTTCCAATATGTCTTCATGTACGTGTCCCTCTATTTGGGTTTTTAATTCTTTAAAACCTTTTCAACAAATAAAGCATGTGCACTTTGTTTTAACCGTAAGCTACGAACTAAAACGTAGTCTACGTTTCCAACATACTGTTTCTTTTGTATTCTTGGCCGTAGACTATGCATACCATATCGTGGGCTACATTCTTGCATGGCTGGAACTTTTTATAAATTAATCAACAGCCCCTAGACTTCGTTCGTGTGCGTTCCTTTTGCATCCAAACAATCTTTTAGACACGAAACATCTATCGAATTATATCTTTTGCATTGTTTATCATCCCCGGTAGTTCCGCTTCATCAACACGCACTCTAACTTTACCGGTTTAGACAGTTAACCTGTGAAACCATAAAACCCCGTAGATATCATATTCGAAACACACAATCACCTAAAACGCAATAAAAACATAATATTTAAACAATTTAACACCCGGGTTTTACACTCTCCATCACATCCCCACACTTAACGTTGATTGTCCTCAAGCAACCATTACAAACATTACTCACCTTATCAACTAATCACCATTGAATCCCTTACCGAATTAACAATTTAAGGTCCCAAGTCATACCCATCCCATAGACTGACACAATCGAGATTGACAATCTGACAATTAGATAATACATCTTTAAAACACTTCAAGACTCACCTAACTAAAACTAACATGCTTATGATACTACACACATGCCACACGCCCCTCACAATAATCACTCATCTCGGTTTTATCTAGACTAGCGTGTAAGGTGCTAGTATATATTTCACTCAAAACCAAACATGCTACTTTGCAATCATAAACTTGTATGGCAATCACACCTCCACTGTATCAAATAACGTAACACATATCAAAAGGACTTTCGGGTTTTGGGTTAAGGGTAAAGGTAAGGGTTTATTTTTGGCTTTTTATGTTTATATGGCGAACACAAATTAATATACCAAACCATGACAACTTTATTCACAATAACTACTAGCACTGTGGGTTATTTTCAACCCATTCATTTAACACGAACATAACAACGATTTTTTTTTCTTTTTCTTCTTTTCTTTTTTTTTCTATTTTTTCTATATACTTTTTTTTAACAAATATCTAACACACATTTGTCATTCATGGTTGGTAATCAAACGGGTCAAACAAGGTGTAACAAACGAAAGGTATAAGGCTCAACATGGTTAACTAAGGTGGGTGAAATCACAATCAACATATAACACAATGGAAGGGATCCTAATGCCTTTATCATCTATGTGTATACGCTAAAGCACAGTCTCGGCACGTATCAAACTACACAAGTTCTAACACAAAGAAACATATGGTCTACTCTCAGCAAATGAAAATGTATAGTAATTCAATTAACAATCTAGTAGACTCAAATACCTCACCGAATAGAAGGAATATGGGTTACCGACACGTAGCATGTGTAATTCCTAAAGCATGTTACCCCTAGTTAGGCATCTCTTCTCAACTATTTTCTAAATCTGTCAGAAATACTCTCATGAAACTTAAAGGGACAACCATGACTAGGGATCTAAGTTAGTTTAATATTAGTAAGACCCATTTAGCAATTGAAAATGTTGGTTTTCATGTAGTTCAAGCATACTTGAGACAAAAATTTTCAATTTTTTTCAATTTTTAGCAAATTCAACCCTTTAAGCATTTAAGATCAACAATCTTACCAACCCTCTCTCGAGTTACCGCATCCCCACACTTGGGATACATTGTCCCCAATGTATGGTGCAATTTATAGTCTAAACTCGAGATATACCACCTAACAAACCATGAACGACTAATACCTAAACGACTCAACACAAAGAAACCACTCCCGACACAAAAATTCACACCACCAAATGCACAAAAACAAATAAAACACAGGATAGGTAAACACATGCACCTGATCAGAAAACAAGTGAGTGTTTGTAGCGGTGTAACTGCTGCGATCAAGACCGGAAAATACGCCCCTCATAGATTCTTTGAGATCTCGCCGGGGATGTTGCCAAACATCCCCACACTTGATTCATTGCATCCGTGGAGTTGGAACGCAGAAACCTGTCAAAACACAAACACACCAAAACGAAACCAAACCAAAATACAATACTCTACATCCTCGGGCTGCCTCCCGAGAGCGCTAAGTTTAAAGGTCTTCAGCCAGACCGTACCTGATATGCGCTATGGTGGTCTCAATGCACATTTACCCAAAACATTTCCAACAAATGCCCGGAAATTTACATGCCATCTCCATAAGCTTGTTAGTATAATTGGCATGTTTAGAAAGCACATGCGGGTTTCGCTAATCCACTTCACGAGATATACACCGATGTCTTGTAGCTTCACCCTTTTCATCTTCTTCCTCGAACCCTCTTCCCCACACTTGTTAATTGGAATGATTGATATGGGAAGAGGTTCGGTACACACATTCATCTCATCAGACTGCTCTGCCTCATCACCCTCACACACCATCTGATCCACCAGTGACTCTTCATCAGATAAATGATTAATTGGTGTGGTATTATCCTCCACAACCTCCTCCTCCATGTGAGAATAATCTCTAATATCAACAGGTAATGGTGAGAGACGTTCTTCTATTTCTATCTTCATTTTTAACTTCTGACACTTGGAAACTAGGCAGCTGATTCGATCTTCATCGGAAAGGTTGGGTGCTAATAAATACTGCTCGAGTTTGGACAAACTCGCTTCCAACATAGCAAGCTTTTTCTCCTCCTCGGTCTGATAAGCATACACACCCTCGGGCTTAGAATATTCCTCGGGATGATATTGTCGGTATCCCTGATACGGTCTTGAGATGTACGCATCCATCATTTTTTTATTCCAATACTCTTGATTTTCCAAATACACCGCGCACACATCATCATAATAAGAAGTATGATTACGACCGCAACAGAAACATTGTCCATCCGTCCTTGGCTCATAATAAGCATCCTCCTCCCGATCCCATCCGTCAGAGTAATAACCATCCTCCACCGTTGTATCAGAATCATAGAAATATGGTGGAGGGGAAGGATTATCATAGCAAGGCATCAGTGGTTCTTCCAATTTCGCTCTTTCCCGTCTAAATCGGGCCTCGTGGCAACCGATACACGGGTGAAGTGGTTCCTTGCACAAAACGCATGTAAGAGAGGTGCATAATATTGTAAGATCTATCATCCTACACAAACACAAAAACACAAGCACCACGCATAAATCTGAACAAAACAAAACAAAATAAAACTGACACTATTTTTGGAATTTTTTTTTTAAACTAAAACTTAACACTAAACACTTTGCGCACGCCTCCCCGGCAACGGCGCCATTTTGATGTCTGTCGTTAAGGACATGCAAAAACCGAAATATACTATGTAGATAGAGTAAGTCGGATATCGAACCAGAGGAAGATTGTGGAAAGTGTCGAATGAAAAGTATTAATTAATTACTACTGAATTGGAAAATCGGTGTGATTGATTATAAGAATGATCTAAATTAACAAATAAAAATTGAGAAAAAGATTGAGTTGTAACAGACAATGATAAGGATATGACAGACAATGAAAGTCCATGTATCATGCCTTAAAAATACCAAAAATGCCCTTTTGTGCGTAAAATGTTTTTGAATCATAATGAACATGTAATTTGAGTTATAAAACTGATGTGGTAACATAATAAACATGTTTGGCATGATGGACATGACATTGACTCGTCCGATCACCTGATGCCGCCTATGCGCGTACAGATGACTTATATAGCCTAGTAAATAAGTTAGCCGAATCGGGTCAAATTCCTTTTAAATCAGTTCTAATCAGAATGTGTTATTGTTTGACCCATATTATATAAGTCATAGTATTCGTGAGGGTACAAACCACATTTTATTCGGTCTCCGTTTAATCTAGCGAACCGTACCGATTTTATTATAAGTTAACTGGTCCAAGTCATACGACTTGAATAAGACCGTTAATATTGTAACGGATCATAGTTCCGTTCATTCCAACTAAGGGTGTCCAGTAAATTGCAACCTTGTTAGTTATTTTGACTTAAACGGTTGTGCTTACATATATCTTTGGATTGTAAAAATAAAGCTCAGGTAAATACTCTTAACATATTTTCCCTATACGGGCTTGGGATACGGTAAATTATTACCGCTTGGTTGGGTATGGGATCAATAACCAATGTGTCTAAAATCCAAATAACCCGTTTTAATATGTTATGCTTGACAACTTAAACATTGGGGGTTAATGCGATCGTGTCCTGGATATCCACGGCTCACTTAATTGCAAGTGGCCACGACTTAAGCACGGGGTGTAGGCATACACCTGACAGATGCTAATGCTATGATAAATATTTTCTTACCCAATATGGGGATTAAAGTGGTGTGTCGGTTAATCATGTATCAGAGTTTAGTTCCGGGTCTCATATGTATTGACAAGCATGTAATACTTACTGGTAACTCGAGATATAGTTTGTCCCAAGTTATTTATGTAAATTGATATACCACATGGTATATAAAATGATTTTGAAATATTTTCAAAACGTGTCGATTAATTGTATTTACCAGTGAAAACTGACGTATCTTCAAAAGACTAAGCGCAGGTTTGCAAAGTACGTAATTGGCTGGAAGTTGCCCGGTAATTGCTTATTGGAATTTGCAACTCCAAGCAAAAAAGCCTAATAGTCTTTTATGTAATCATTTGTTATTCGATCTGTCTGTGGATCTTTTAGTACATTCTCGCCTGTACATTATTTTGAACTTTTAGATATTGAACTTTGTAATAATTATTTTATACTCCCAAGACTTTCGTTGTGTTAAAATGTGAATATCTAGTTATGATTAATTGTGTGACATCCCAAAAAGTTAGATGTTGTGACCAAGTTGTTTTATTTTGTTTAGAATATTTGAGCATCATGAATGATGTCCAAAATAATAAATTTAATCTAGTTATGAATTGTTATAAAAAATAATAACATTCTGAATGGAAAAAAACATGAACTAAACTAGAGGGACTAGATGTGAATATATGATAACTAAATTAGCGAAAAAAAAGTGCAGGAAGAGGTAGGTGTGTGTGTGTTCGTGTTTTAGAGAGAGGGAGGAAGGGGAAGAACTTCATATTAATCAAAAGTCTAAAATCTAACAAATTGAAGAGGTAAATCAGCACAAATCTTATGCATGAACATTGAATTAGAATCATCTAAGCTTGTCTAACAAGAGGTAAGTCATAATTTATAGAGTAAATTACAAGTTTTGTCCTTTACGTTTACATCAAATTGCAGGCGCTGTTCTTTAGCGCAAAAGTTGACAAGTGTTGTACTTAATGTTCTAAAATCTTGCACGTTATGTTCTTTAGGCCAAACCCAGTTAGATTTTTTGGTTAAATTTGGTCATGTTCCTTGCACATGAGGGTATTCTTGTCATTTTATCCCTTCAGGGGCTATTTTGAAAAATAACTTAAGTGTAGGGACTAGTTTATAAAAAATAAAAAGATTTATAAATAGAAAAAATCTTGCCTCTCTTTCTCTAACACAACTTACTCTTCTCTCTCTCTCTCTCATTCTCTCTCTCTCTATCTTATTGCAGAAAACTTCACAATCACCATTGACATCAACATTACAATCATAAAAACCACTTTACAGATTCATAAAAAATCACCAGAAATAATGATCATCAATAGCCACCCTTGAAGAAGGGTATGCATCTTCTTCTTCCAACTAACTTCTGCACCAAACTCAAAGTCAATATCAACAAGAATCTTCAAATCAACGCCGACTAAACCATAAATCGTCGCTCTGCTCCTCCGTCTTCACCAAAGATTTCCTCAATTCGACGGTAAATCACTCTAATCTCTTTGATCTATCAAGTTTTGATCTTATCTGTTCTCTTTCTTTATCAAGTTTAGCGGTTGTGGATGGTGACGGTGGCGGGTTGTGATGGTGGATGTGGTGGTGTGGTTGGTGATTTAGGTTGTTTGCAGGTTGTTTGGGATTAGGGTTTCGGTGAAGGTGGTGATGATGAAGACGATGGGGGTTGTGATGGTGGATGGGGTGGTGGGTTTTAATGGTGGTGGTTGGGGTTAGGGTTCTGGTGGGGGTTGTGATGGTGGATGGGGTGGTTGGGGTTAGGGTTCTGTTAGGTCCAGAGTTTTAGGCTTATCTTTATTATGTTTATTTGGTTTAGATTAGCACTTGGGCTTGGGCTAGGCCATGTGGGCCAATGGGGTAGAGGCTCCTATATATAGTCTTATCTAGATTATTAGGGAAGAGCTCTTATATTGTGTAACAATGTAATCCCCAAATGAGAACCTTGTACTAGACAATCCTAGAGATTGTGTGCAAGGTTCTCGAAGATCGTACCAGACAGTCCTTGAGACTGTGTGCGATCTAAGCAGCGGCACTGAGTTTATGTAATGAAAATTTTCTTTTTGTTCTTGTCGGTTTGATCTTACTTTCCGCCTTCGATCGAACCGTCGAGTGATGTCACGGGTTTTTCGGGACTAACAAGTGGTATCAGAGCCATTGAAGTCTTTCAAAGGCTCGGTTTTTTATGTCACTCGAAGAACAAGAAGAAGGATTTGCACAGTGTCGGGGGATGATGTTCGTCAAAGGAGAGATATCCGGTTTATAAAATTTGATGTTCATTCACAGATCTGAAGAAATTCAAGATCTGGTGTTATTATTGTCGGAGACGATGACCGTTACCGAGGTCCGACGAAGATGTACAGTGGTCTTCGGTGGTTGCGGAGGTGGACGTTGAACGGAGAATAGATGACAAAACAGTAACTCGAAAAAGTTTTTGTTTTGAATAATGATGAAGATGATGAAGAACAGAGGAGAACGGAGGTGGCTGAACGTTGAGCCGGAGGGTGTCGGAGATGAGAAGAGGACGCTGGAGAAGAACAACGATGAAGGTTGCAGGTTCGTTGGTCGCCGTTGAAGATGGCTGAAAGCGACGGTGATGATGGTCGGAGACGATGACCGTTACAAAGGTCCGATGACGGTGATCGAAGATTATGACGACCGAGGTTGCAGAGGTTGTACGGTGATCGGATTTTGCAGGTTGAACAGTGGATGACGTTGAAGATGGTTAAAGGTGTACGGGGGTGTTCTACGGTGGAAGATGGATGACGATTACAGTGGTGGTACAGGGTAGCGGTGCTGTGTCTGACGTCTTTCAGATAACGGTGGGGCAAGGTGGTTAATGACAGGTTTTCGATGATATGGTAATGGTCGGAGGATCGTTGTTTTCGGCCGGTGAATAACTTCCGGTGATGTCGGCTGAAGAACATTGGCTGCTAGGGTTTTTTGGGTACTAGGTTTGCTTGTGTGTGCATGGGCTTCACATGACAGGCCAATGATTGGATGATTGATGGATTATTCCATTGGCCCACCTGACAACTACAAAGAATCAATTTTGGTTCGTCATTGTCTTCATTTCAATGGACTGTTATAATGTAATGGTGAAGAGTTTTAATATTAGTCCAGGAGCTAAGAGTGGGCTTAGGTATGGGTTGATTGCAAGACATGGGCCTGCTGAAGGTTTCTTTTGCTGAACACGACTGCTTCATTGATCCACTACCAGGTTTGCCATATTTGTGTGGATTTCAAGATTTATTTGGTTGATTGGGCTCCACATTGATACCTCTCGTATGTACGTACTGAACACAAAAGTGTGGGCGGTGGCATGGATCCGTTTTTGTTTAAATTTGATTTTTAATGGTATGGCCGAACAAGGAAATTCTAATGATTATTTGTTAAAAAAAATTTAATTAAGTCCAGTAAATCGAAGCCCAGCTGTTATTGGATCAGTTGTGAATGGGCTTCAAAATGATGGAAATACAATGCTGAATGATATGGATCAGAATATCATTCGAGATCATTCTTCTGCATGACTTTCATTCGAGATGCACGTAAAACTGTTTTTGTTTCATCCGTGATTATCCGACATCAATCCGAGACGGATCTCCTTTTGTCATTCATCATCCGAGACGCATCTCATTATATCATTTATCATCAGAAATGACTTCGTATAATTCGAGATATGTTGATGGGCTCGTTCACTGCTGGGCCACTAAAGGAGAAGACCCAAGGTTGGAGATCGTCTAAACCGTAATAAAGAGAGCATAAAACTAGGGGGAGATTGTTAGGTCCAGAGTTTTAGGCTTATCTTTATTATGTTTATTTGGTTTAGATTAGCACTTGGGCTTGGGCTAGGCCATGTGGGCCAATGGGGTAGAGGCTCCTATATATAGTCTTATCTAGATTATTAGGGAAGAGCTCTTATATTGTGTAACAATGTAATCCCCAAATGAGAACCTTGTACTAGACAATCCTAGAGATTGTGTGCAAGGTTCTCGAAGATCGTACCAGACAGTCCTTGAGACTGTGTGCGATCTAAGCAGCGGCACTGAGTTTATGTAATGAAAATTTTCTTTTTGTTCTTGTCGGTTTGATCTTACTTTCCGCCTTCGATCGAACCGTCGAGTGATGTCACGGGACTAACAGGTTCCAGTGGGGGTGGTGACTGGTGACGCTGGAGACAGTGGTGGTAGTTTGGTAGAAAGAAAGTAGTTGTGGCGGTGGTGGGTGAAGGTGGTTGTGTGTTATGAATCGGATGAAAGGTGTAGAGAACAAGGAATATGATGTATGTGTGTGTGATCATCTTTCTCCCATCCCTAATCTGTAATCTGAATTCCCATCCCCTTTTCTATGTTGTTTGATTTGATTTCTTAGTGTAACCCTTCCAGTAAATCAATAGAATCACATCTTCTTCTTATCAATATTACTTCAATTTGAGATCACTTCATTGTGGTGGTGGTGGTGTGTTGATGGAGATGGTTGGAGACAGAGAATCGATGGTGGTGGTGGGTTAATGGTGGTGATGATATTTTTTTAAAATATTTTATTTTAGTTTTTTAAATAATATGAAATTAATGGCTAGAAAGACTAAAATACCCTTGTGTAATCTGATTTAACCAAAAAAATCTAATTGGGTTTGGCCTAAAGGACATAACGTGCAAGATTTTAGAACATTAAGTATAAAAACTTG
The DNA here is from genome assembly GCA_030545235.1 of Helianthus tuberosus. Taxonomy (NCBI): domain Eukaryota; kingdom Viridiplantae; phylum Streptophyta; class Magnoliopsida; order Asterales; family Asteraceae; genus Helianthus; species Helianthus tuberosus. The sequence continues at coordinate 39,742,461 of CM060424.1, read as the reverse complement.
TCAACTTTTGCGTTAAAGGACAGTGCTTGCAATTTGGTGTAAACATAAAGGACAAAACTTGCAATTTACTCTAATTTGTAAGTTTGTGGAGTTTTGATGTAATGAGAAGATGTGAAGGAGGTTATTTCTTATGTGTCATGTATAATGAGACGTTGGATATGGGGCCCTTGTTAGGAAACATATGTGATTGCCAATTTGTATAAATTGATGGGTTTATGTAATTTATAGAAAATCCCCATGAATCATGAAGTGGGTTTTGAGTTATGATCGTAGATTATGAAGTATTAGATAAGACTTATGTTAACAAATTGTCATGATTATAGATTTAATTATTATCGTTGAAGAAATTTGTGATATTGAGTATAAGTGAGATTTTGTGTAGATAGAAAATGGTATATAACTAATGGGAGACCCGCGCGGTGCGGCGGAGTCAATAACACGAGACATGAACAAATCACCAACTTAAAATCATTTCTGAATTAAGATAAATAATTGGCTAAGATCTTTATAACAATTTCGTTGAGATTTAACTATGTGATTGAGGATTCCTTTTGGACCGTATCTAGGTGTCTAGCCATTATAATCTTGACTGATAATTAACAAATACAAAAGTATTAACGTACAAACCAAACATGTAAAACAAAACCATCATCACCATATAAAATTATCATACTTTACCAAAAAATAACCCAATTCAGAAACTTGAAATGGAAGGATAATTGCACCACAAACCTAATGTTCTCACACACCAAGCACACCTGTTTAACACAAATACCACACAAATTTATAGATTTTAACCTCCATTTTTTACACAAACTTTCCAAATAATGAAGAGGGGTACTTTTAGATGGGACCAACTTCACCACTTTCATGAGCCTCTTTAACTCTCTTATCATACTCATCTTCTTCCGGTTCTTCTTCGTCACCTCCTTCTCCCTCTTCTTCTTTATCATCGTCATCATCATCCTCGTCGTCATCTCCCCACCCATACCTACTGTGGGACCACGCAACTGGCGGTGGGACCCTTGCCTTGTCAACAATCTTCATGATCTCCTCCACACTTTGCGGGGAAAACGTTTGATTTTCTTTCCTGTAGTATGCAGCTTGTGCGGCTTCTGTTAGTTCCCGAGGCAAGTTCTTCAAGAACCACGGATGGATCTTGATTTCCTTTAAGGTGATTCTCTGCAGAAAAACAAACACAAATGTTCTGAGATTGTTTTGTATACGATATGATAAAGGTGTTTGCTACACGCACCCTCAATGCATTTGGAACAAAGATCCGAGACAGAAGATGTTTATAGTCTTGAGATTTTGTGAACATCGTCTAGGATTTTGTATTGAACAACCATGATGCGCTGCAAGTCGAAGGTCAAAGTCAGCATCAGTACGTCAAAATAAATGTTACTATAAAGTGTGCAAAGAAAAGCTACTACTTGGATTGTCTTCCTAAAGTTCTTGGGATCTTCTTGGTCTTCAAAAGGATACGCCCCCACCAGCATCACGTAAAGTGTCACTCCATAAGACCAAACATCTGCTGTCTAAAGACCACAAAGCAAAACTCACCAACACCAAAGGATATGGGATTTGAAACTTTACTTATAAATATACAATGCAGAAAAAGCGATGAACACAATCAACAATTATTTTACAACTGTCATAAACAATTAAACAGTCATCCAAATCATCTATGCATACTGACCGAGGCCCGTCTTTTGTAAAGGATTGAAATGACTCTAAAGGTAACATTATGCAAACATAACTCATGGAATATTCAAAAGCGCAACGACTATAGTATGCATTTTTATAGTTAAGTTTGTACTGCAACTTTTCCCATCTCGGCTATTTTTCATCAGTCTAAAACATGAGAGCCTGGGATTACATTCCTGCGATACACCAACCCTCCTTATAAGTAATCATTTCTTGAAGAACAATAGGTATTTGATTATGCAAGCAGACATGTTGTTACCTGATCAAACAAGATTCTATACGCGTTCAGATCATGGTACAGTGATCGCCTTACACGCATGATGCATCTCGAGTAAAGGAAAACATCAAGAATATATTTCACGAAGCATATATCTTATTTGTAATCTAATTTGGATTACAAAAAAAAACTTACATGGATAGCAAGCACATAGAGAAAGAAGTTAAAAGCAGCTCCAGCCCATGCTTTTTCCATGAGAAAAAACAGAATCTTTGGTCATTTTCTTATAGAACAAAAAAGCCTGTATTGCTCGAGGAACATATAGAAACAGGATAATGGTTTTTATAACTGTTTCCTTCGAAAATGTGTTTGGCCCATAAAAGCTTTCGCTGATTATCAAAGCTGCCAACTGCACACACAAATCATAGAGATATCATATGATGAACTTTTTTATTAAAAGGATACATTCAGAAAGATTTTGACAAAATAAAATTATTGTTTCGAACCGTACCGTTTTGAATCGAACCGTTTCGACGCGAACCGTTCGACCAATACTGTTTCGAATCAAACCATTTCGACCCGCACCGTTTCGACCAGTACCATTTCGACCTGAACAGTTTCAACCTGAACCTTGTCAGCCTTATATAGGCATTTTATCGAGCAAGTGGTAGGCATACATTCAAACATTATATGGTTTGTGTCTTCTTGTTCCATTCCCTCCCAAAATCACAAGTTAAAACAACCATTATCAAAAAATCAACATGCATATGATGAATAAGATCTTACTGTCATAAATAAAGGAACACAAAGACAGTTGCACCATAACCTATAAAAAGCATTAACAATGGAAAAAAGATGTTATGCAGATATTGGCGACGACAGATTCAAGACTCACAGTGGGGGAAGAAGCAGCCAACAGATTCGAGATAGGAGGAAGAGAAAAACAATCGAGCGTGGTGACACAGATATCGGCGGCGACGGGAATCGTTTCAGCCTTGAGGTATTTGATTTATACAACGGTTTGGCAACTGAAGAACTCATGAAATTCGGCATTCAATATAACTATAAATGGAGATGGCAAACGATTCAATAACATTCAGTTCTTATTGCTCCCACCGTTTCATTTGCTTCTTCGATTTACAAGGGTTTTGGTTGAAGGAAACATTGAGATTGCACTGAATGGGGGCAGTTTTGGGAGAGAGGGTGTAAAATTAGGGAAACACAAGATGACGTTTGGATTGACGTCTTAAAAATTGTGGGTGAAATTACATTTCTATACATAGGAAATGCTTTATATAGATTTATAGATAACATGACAAGTTGTAGATTCTAAACATTTTGATAGATGCACACCAAGTGCTCGATGAAATGCATTAGTTGATAAATGTGTGAATTATGACGATTATTGATATTGCTTAAAGTTTAGAATGCGAGGACTCTTTGTATGAAATGGAATGGATTGTTAGAACTAAGGAATGAATGTGTTGAATGTAGGCGTGAAGGAGGAAAGTTTAAGTTGTCGGAAACCCCAAGGCTCACAAGACCGAGATACGTTACTTGTATGATTAAAGTTTACTTGTAGTAATGTTTATTGATATATATGATGGTATTCTTAATGCATTAAAGAATGGTTATGTAATAGACCCATCACGAATGGGTCAATGAACTAGAATGAAATATTTAATATGGTCATACAGTTGATCTGCTACGAATAGGGCTGGCAATTGGGTACCTGTTAAGACACGATTATACCTGTTTGACTGAAAAATACACCCTTTGACTTTTTTAATTTTTAAAATAATTAAAATTACAATGTTAGGATCTATCATTTATTCATCTTTGTAAATAAAACATAAAACTGTTTTATAAACATGAGGTAGAAAGTAGTTAAACGAGTCGTAATCATGTTTGAAACTTATGTTGTGCGCGTCGTCAGAAACCTGTTAAACCTGTTAAGACACGATTTGCCAGCCTTACGAATGGGTCAACAAACAAGAATGTTATGTTTAGAATGAATATGTAGACGATCTAGTACAAACAGGTCAAAGAATAAGAATGTTATGTTTAGAAAGAATATATACAGACGATCCGGTATGAACGAGTCAACGAACAAGAATGTTATGTTAGAATGAATATGTAGACGATTCGGTACGAACGTGTCAAAGAATAAGAATGTTAAGTTTAGAATGAATATGTAGATGATCCGGTATGAAAGGGTCAAAGAATAAGAATGTTATGTTTAGAATGAATAAACAACACTAGATCAACACAGAACATATCAGTACACATACACATACAAGTCCATGGCCAATCATGAATCAACGAGTAAATCATAGCCGAAGGGAATCAGGAATCACGTATCGTAACGAGGGTAAACATACTAACCGAACAACTGCGTATCCCAAAGGTATGCTAAGATGGACGAGTAGCGAAGCTTCACAAAGGCTGCCGTAGGTTTCGAGAGACGAAATAGTGTTTTAGGGTTTCAGGAAATCATTTTAAATAACGTGAACAAGCCGGGCCACAACTGGGCTTCGAAGATAACTGGGCCGGCGAAAAACCCAGGCGACGAACTTCATTCTTCGTCAACGAGGAAGTTCATTCTTCGTCGTACAGTCTTTCGTCGAGCCCACATGACATTCTTCATCGGGCAGTGTCTTGTCATAATAGGTTTGTATTAAATGCTCAATCATTAAATCACCACATAAATAACTTGTACTAAAATAATTCTCAAATAGTATACGCAATACAACGTACAACGAAATATAAAACAGGTGACGCGAAAAGGAAAGGTCTTGAAATCTCGGGTTGTCACTTCATCCCCAACTTGAAAGAAATTTCATCCCGAAATTTGATAAGCGATCCAAAGTAGCATGGCGTTAGATCAGGATGACTGTACATTCTCCACGGGTGCCACATCATCCCCAACTTGAATGGGAATTTCATCTCGGAATTCACTAGTTGCATCAGATTTAGATTTGTCAGCTGGGAATAAGTGAGGGTACTTGAGCTTCATCTGATCCTCGCGTTCCCATGTGAACTCCGGTCCACGTCTTGAGTTCCAACGAACCCTCACGATCGAAATTCGACTATGCTTACGGACCTTGACTTCCCGATCCATAATCTGTATTGGTTCTTCGACAAACTGCAACTTGTCGTCAATCTTTAGCTCTTGAAACGGTACCACAAGTGTTTCATCAGACAAACACTTCTTCAGTTGCGACACATGGAAAACATCATGAACGTTACCCACCTCAGTAGGTAACTCTAACTTGTAGGCCACTTTACCAACTCGTTCCAGAATTTTGAATGGCCCGCCATAACGAGGGTTAAGCTTGTCGAGTTTTCCAAAACATTCCACACCCTTCCAGGGTGAGACCTTCAACATAACACGATCGCCTACTGACGGGTGGTCCATAGGACAACCCTTTATAATGTTAAAAGACAAGTTTATCCCTCATTTAATTGTGTAATTATCTTGAATTAGATAACTACGGTTGCTTATGTTTCAGGTGTGGTTCGGGAGCTAAAAGTGGATTAAATGCAGCTTTGGATGGGTTGGAGATGAACGGGTCGTGCGTGAAGGGAACGAAGAAACAAAACATAACATTCAGGGTGCCACCGTAAATTACGGTGGCCACCGTAATTTACGGTGGCCCTGAAATCTTCACATTGCTCCACCGTAACACAGGCTATCCTCACCGTAACATTTTCTGGTCCACCGTAATTTACTGTGGTACCGTAAATTACGGTGGAGGCGATGCACAACTACGTAACTGCTCATTAAAACAGTTTTTTATGGTGTCTTTTGGGATTATCTCATGATAGGACGTTTCTCTGGAGTGTTGGGGCGAATTTTGGCTTTTGGCAAGTGTTTGTGAACAATTGCTAACATTCGGTTTGTCTTTTGATTTACATGAACTTCAATCTTGATGTTATGATGATCCACCAAACAATGTCTGGCTAAATTTTCAGTGATCATCTTAGGTGAAGGTTTCTTATTGACTTTGGTGTGATGAATCTTTATTTCTAGAATAATAGACTTGGTATGTTGCTATGTTTATTATGATGCATGAATGTTTGATTGTAAATTGTTAATTGATGTTTTGTTCCTAATCTAAATCGTACGTTCTTGGTGTCGTTGACAATCGAGATATCACGGGAAGGGTTAGGGTTGGATATTGGTTAATTGATCATCGGGTAACAACCTCGCGTTTACATAATCCGAGTACTTTGTTCCCTTTTATCACAACAAACGTTTATGCATGAGTTATGTCTATGTAGCTCTTTCTAGTTGGATTTGCACATAATTGTTAATGGAAACCGGAACCTAAGATGGTCATTTTCTCTTAATCTGTTAAACACCCAATTTTGATTTGCAATTAGCTAGTAATTTAGTTTTCTAAAACAACAATCCAAATCATTGATCTTTAAATTTTGCAAATTAGGTTAATTTTAGTTTAAGTGCAAAGCTACATAATCGACATATTTTCCACATACTCCCTGAGTTCGATACCCATTTACCACTATCTATAGTTGTTATTGGGATTAAATTTGCGTGACCACGACATCACGTCAAATTTTGGCGCCGTTGTCGGGGAGTTGTGCGCAACGTGTGTCAGGTTGTTAGTTTTGCTTTGTTATTTTCGGGTTTACACTGGTGTGTTTAGTGTGCAGGTTCTATAGGTGCATGCATACTAGAGGCTCTCATAAGTCTTCACCATTGTCATTTGATCCGGAGATCGAAAGAACGCTAAGGCAAAACCGTGTTTTAGTAAGAGAAAACAGAATTATCGGTTCACCTACATCACCCATTACACCACGAAACATCATGCAAGAATCTCAACTACCACCCACAACGGGTCAAACGACCTCATCATTTATACCTACTTCCACACAACCATCACCAAACACAACCATACCAATTTCCACTACAATTCCTACTCCACCTCATGACACTACACCAACCAACACCACACAACCGATCACCACTTAAGTTGAACCCAATCTTACCTTTAGCCCTTCAGCCACAATCCCACCATTATCACACTTCTTTCCCCCATCTACGGGTCAATCATCTTCCCACTATTCAATACCCCATACATCAAATATTGTCCATTCTACCTCTACATTTAGACCATCAAACCAAATGGGCTTTCAATACTCATCCATTCCATTTGGGCAAACTTCGGGTATAGGGGAGATGGATATGAGGAAGGATACGAAGATTTTGAGGGCTATGATGAAGACGGGTATGCTTATGGGGGTTATGGTGATCAAGGAGAGTTTGGTTATGTGCAAAGCCAATCTCAAGGGATGGCAAGTGTAGGTGGAATGCCACAACAACAACAACTCATACCACAACATATTCGGCCAAGACCACAAGTGCCACAAGTGCAACGCCCTATACCATTGCAACAATTTCGGCCGCAAAACGTACAACCTCACTTCCAAAGGCCGATTCAACACCAACCGATGCCACAACAACAATTTAACCACATGTACCACAAGGGCCTATACCAAGGCCAATGGGTCCTGTTCGACCAAGGGTTCGGTTGGGTGTACCAAGAAGGCATCTTAGAGAACATGCGAGAGGCATTGAAGCGCATTTTAGGCTGGTAATCACTCAAAACCCTTCACCGGTAGTTATTCCTCACAATGATCAAGGGAGGACTTTTGAAGTGAGAACAAATTCCTTGCAAAGTTTGCCGAAATATAAGGGTCTAGCAACGGAGGAACCGTATTTTCATTTAGAGGCCTATGACTCAATTTGCAATACTCTTGGTAGTCAAGGTTTTTCAGCTGATGATGTCAAGTTAGTCCTGTTTCAATTTTCTTTAGAGGATAAGGCTAAGAAGTGGTTCTACACTTTGCCTTCAGCATCTATTTACACTTGGGCGAAAATGCAACAAATTTTCCTAGACGAATTCTACACCGCTCAAAAGACCAACGATGCTAGGAAGGGTTTGAGGAGTTTTCAACAACAACAAGGTGAAATGTTTCATGAAGCCTTTGAGCGTTTCAACATGATGATCAAGAATTGTCCTCATCATGGAATTGAACTTTGGGAGTTGATGAATGCCTTCCACGAAGGGTTGAGTGCCGAAGATGCTCGCGATTTAATGTCTATTACCGGTGGGACTTTTGGTACAAACTACGAGAATGATGATTGGGAGTTTTTGGAGAACATGGCAATTACATCAAAAAGAAAAGCTCAAGCATCGAGGAGAGCACGACCGGCCATTTGTCGACCTCAAGTGCACGCAATAGATGATGGTAATGTTCAACCCACTAACCAAATTTATGATGTTTGTGCATTGTGTAATGAAATAGGTCATGCGGCTGAAAATTGCCAAGGAATGGTGGAAGGGCAATATGAAGAAGTTCATGCGGTTCAAGGTCAAGAAGGGGGTGGTAGAAATTACAACAACATGAATTCTAATACCTACCACCCCGGGTTGAGGAACCACCCAAATTTTTGGTATGGGAACCCTTTAAATCAAGCTAACCCGAACTTTCAAGGTAGCCAAGGTAACTTTGGTTCGCGCCAACCTTACAACAATCAAAGTGGATATCGAGGTGGGAACAACCAAGGGTATCAAAAGCAATATCAAACGGGTCAAGAACAAGGGGGGGTCTTCAGGTGGAAATGAGATGATGGAAATGCTAAAAAGCATGCAAGCGGAGATGCAAAAACGGAACCAACTTGATGAAGTTCGAATGCAAAAGGATGAGGTTCGTGACAAAAGCATCCAATCACTAACAACCCAAATGGGGCAATTGGCAACCGATGTGGCGGAATTGAAGAAAAACAAAGGTCAACTTCCTAGTGATACCAAGGTAAATCCTTCACACGGTTCGTCACGAGGTAATGTTAATGTTCATCATGTTAGTGTTTTAAGAAGTGGAAAAGAATTTAAAGCCAATTTGTCACCCAAATTGGTTGAGGGGGTAGTTGAGGACATCACGGGTAATGATAGTGATGATGAAGTTTCACCGGTTACACCTAAAGAATCAAATGTTAAAAAACCTGGGTTGGGTGAAAATAAAGAAAATGAAAAAAGTGAAAAAGTTGAGGGTGAACCGAGTCAAGTCCCGTTTCCATCGGCTTTACTTGACCCGGGAAAGAAAAATTTTATTGCACCAAGAGGTCCCCAAAAAGAAGAGTTGTGGGACATGTTTAAACAAGTTAAAATTAACCTTCCACTCCTTGATGCAATAAAACAAGTGGCCGCTTATGCTAAATTCCTAAAGGAATTATGTACACAAAAGAGGCAACAAAAGAAGAAAATGCCTAAGCGGGTGGACTTAACCGGGCAAGTAAGTGCAGTTTTAAATGGGGAGCTTCCTCCTAAGCTCCAAGATCCGGGCACGCCATTGATTAACATACAAGTTGGTAATTTTCAAATGGCTAAGGCGTTGCTAGATCTTGGAGCCGGAGTTAGTATTTTACCGGGGGGCTTATATGACCAATATGATTTTGGTCCGTTAGCTAGGGTGGAGACAACGGTTGTTTTGGCCGATTTGTCTCATAAGCTACCTCGAGGGATGGTTCAAAATGTAATTGTTAAAATTGATGAATTTTATTACCCGGTTGACTTCCTAGTCTTGGACTACTCGTCCGCGGACCCAAAACAACAACAAAATGTAATTTTGGGTCGGCCATTTTTGAGCACCGCACATGCAGTAATCGATTGTAGATTTAGTACAGTCGATATGACTTTTGGGAACCGAAAAATGCGTTTGAATGTTTTTACTAACAATTCTAATACTAATGGTGTTGATGAGTGTTTCATGGCAGATTTAGTTGATGGATGCAACCCACATGAGTATGAGGAGGATGGTTTGGATGTTTGCTTGTGTGATTTTTCTGAACAGGTACATGCTTATGGACTCCGGGTTGAAGAGGAAAAACAGGATGCAATGGCCTTGAAAGAAGGTCGACCGCCATGGACTCACCAATTCGAAGGCTTACTGGCGGAAATAAATTCGGGTACTAAACCATCGTTAGAGGAACCGCCAAATTTGGAACTTAAAGACTTGTCGAGCCACTTGAAGTATGCGTTTTTAGGGGATAATGACACTTTACCGGTCTTTATTGCCTCTAATTTAGAGTTGGCACCAGAGCAAGCGTTGTTGGAAGTTTTGAAAGAAAACAAGGGAGCTATTGGATGGACGATTGCCGATCTCAAAGGAATTAGTCCATCCATTGTCATGCACAAGATTATTACCACCGAGGATGCAAAACCGACACGTGAAGCTCAAAGGCGATTGAATTCGAACCTAAGGGAGGTAGTAAAAAAGGAGGTAATTAAATGGTTGGACGCGGGAATCATCTATCCGATTTCGGATAGTGCTTGGGTGAGTCCCACCCAAGTTGTGCCTAAGAAGGCCGGCATTCAAGTAGTCAAAGATGAAAATGGTGAACAAATTGCCACCCGACCGGTCACCGGGTGGCGTGTATGTATTGACTACCGAATATTGAATGCCGCCACTTCTAAGGACCATTTCCCGCTACCTTTTATTGACCAAATTATTGAAAAATTATCGGGTAAAAAATATTACTGCTTTTTGGACGGGTATTCGGGTTACAATCAAATAGCAATACACCCGGATGACCAACACAAGACCACCTTCACTTGTCCATATGGCACTTTTGCCTTTCGGCGAATGCCATTTGGCTTGTGCAATGCACCGGCAACTTTCCAACGATGTATGATGAGTATCTTCTCGGACATGGTTGGAGAGTCGCTTGAAGTGTTTATGGATGACTTTTCCATTTTTGGCACTAGTTTCGAATCTTGTCTCAACGAGTTACAAAAAGTTTTAAAAAAATGTGTTGAGAAAAATTTAGTGCTTAGTTGGGAGAAAAGTCATTTTATGGTGCAAGAGGGCATTGTGTTGGGTCATGCAATTTCTGAAAGGGGAATGGAGGTGGATAAGGCAAAAATACGGGTAATAGCATCTTTGCCACCTCCGAAAAATGTTAAGGGTGTAAGGTCATTTTTGGGACACGCGGGGTTCTATAGACGTTTCATAAAAGGTTTTAGTGTTATCACCAAACCTTTATGTAACTTGTTATTAAAAGATGTCCCATTTGATTTTACTAATGAGTGTATGCAAGCTTTCACTGTTTTGAAGGAACACTTGGTCAAAGCTCCTATCTTGCAACCACCGGATTGGTCAAAGCCGTTCGAGATTATGTGTGATGCAAGCGACACTACTATTGGTGCAGTTTTGGGTCAACGGGTTGACAAGAAGCCGGTAGTGATTTACTATGCAAGAAAAACTGTATCCGAAGCGCAACTCAATTACACCACAACCGAAAAGGAGTTATTAGCGGTGGTGTATGCTTTGGATAAGTTTCGTGCTTATATTTGGGGGAGCAAGGTGGTGGTTTATTCGGATCATAGTGCGGTCCGATATTTGATGGAGAAAAAGGACGCGAAGCCTCGTTTGATTCGGTGGGTATTGTTGTTGCAAGAGTTTGATTTGGAAATTCGAGACAAAAAGGGAAGTGAGAACGTAGTGGCGGATCACTTGTCTCGGATTCCGGTGGAAGGAATTGATGATGTAAGTGAAATAAATGAAAGTTTTCCCGACGAGCAACTCTTAGCCGTTTCCACCTTTGTTGCACCGTAGTATGCTCATTACATAAATTACTTAGCCACGGGTGCCATCCCAAGTCATTGGACCAAGAAGCGACGACAACAATTTATGGTTCAAGTGAAGCAATACATTTGGGATGAACCGGATCTTTTTAAGATCGGGCCGGATCAAGTCATTAGGAGGTGCGTGCCTGAAACGGAGGTGATGGAAATTTTGACCCATGCTCATTCATCCGCATGTGGAGGTCACTTTAGTGGGCATAAAACGGGTTACCGGGTTCTCTCATGTGGGTTTTATTGGCCCACAATTTTCAAGGATGCATGTGAGTTCGCTAGAAATTGCGTGAATTGTCAAAAGATGGGAAGCATATCGAAGAGGGATGAGATGCCATTACAACCAATCTTGGTTGTTGAAATATTTGATGTATGGGGTATTGACTTTATGGGTCCCTTACCGAATTCGAATGGCTTTCTATACATTTTGGTAGCGGTGGATTACATCTCGAAGTGGATTGAAGCTATTGCAACACGCACAAACAACCATTCGGTTGTTTGTAAATTTGTTCAATCCAACATCTTCTCTCGTTTTGGTATCCCGCGTGTGATTATAAGGGATGGTGGTTCGCATTTCAAGAACTTCAATTTTGGGAAATTGTTGAAGAGGTATAGTGTGAATCACCGGATTGCCACACCTTACCATCCGCAAACAAGTGGACAAGTCGAAGTGTCCAACCGTCAAATCAAAGAAATCCTCATGAAGACGGTAAGAACGGATAGGAAGGATTGGTCGAGTTAGTTAGACGATGCATTGTGGGCGTACCGAACGGCCTACAAAACTCCGATTGGCACAACACCTTACCGGATGGTTTATGGAAAGGGTTGTCATTTGCCAATGGAATTAGCGCATCGGGCACATTGGGCAATCAAGACGGTGAATGCGGATTATGATGAGGCGGGAAAGATGAGAAAGTTGCAATTAAGTGAGATCGAAGAGATTAGAGATGAGGCGTATGAGTGTGCATCAGCCTACAAAGACAAGCTTAAGAAAGTACACGATGCAAAGTTAAGGAAGAAAACCTTTAAAGTGGGTCAAAAGGTTTGGTTGTATAATTCACGACTCAAGATGTTTGCGGGAAAGCTTAAAAGCAAATGGATGGGCCCATATGTCGTTCGGCGAGTTGGGAGGTTTGGTGATGTAGATATCCAAGATGAGCAAACATTGAAACAACAAACGGTGAACGGTCACCGGTTGAAGCCATACTTGTGTAACACCTCAAAAATTCACGTCCTATAATGTGTAGACACGTGTCATATGTTTAAACGTGTGAAAGATTATTATGAAAGGACTAAAGTTGGCAAACATGGAAAGTATGTGAATATACGTATTCTAAGTGTCAACGGTGAATAAATATACTGTACATTAACCCTACATGATGTTTATAGCGTCAAACGAATAAATCATGGATCATGCGAAGCTAAAAGTGAGAGATTACAAACTACAGGGGTTAAATGTGTCAACATGTTTAAGTTTTACCTCTGAGTGACCTTTTGACAAAATCCGAAGCTTTGTAATAGTAAATTATGCTCACTAGAATGCACGATATGAATTTCATAAAGTTTCGTTATCGTATGAGAAAGTTATGATCAAATTCGTGTGCGAGGGGTTAAAGCGTTAACGTTGAAAGTTATGACTTTTCGGGTTAACCGGAAGTGTCCAGGGACTTGGCAAAGTGGGTATAAGTCCTAAAGCCCTTGTGGGTAAATAATAAGGGGTCAAATTGCAAGTAATTAGCTCAGTTGCCCTTTCGAAAGGCCAAGGGACAAGATGTGGAAAATGGAAAATGAGAAATCTGATTTCGGGGGTTAAGGGGGCCGCGTAAAGGTTAACCTACCTTTACGCGGGCTGCATCAGACCTACAGTAACAGAAAATGCAGACAGCCTCCTGCATTCACGTTCAACCGACCTTTAACAGATATTTTTGCATTATGGGTGACCCCTAAACAGTCTTAGAGCAATAGGGACACTTGTGGGCAGCTTTTTATTTTGATTAGACGTTGAGGATAAACCGGTACTAAAAGCTCTTATGTCCTTGGACGACCTCGGTATCTTACCAACACTATACTACGCTCACGATGGGTGCACTTGCCCATATGTGTGTTTAGTGTTAGTAAAATATCGTGTTTTATAAATTTAAAACTTGGCTAAAATAAGTGTTAAAGGGGCTTAAAATATACACCTAATATATATAACACTTCACACGCATCAATCGCACACCGGGATGGGGTGTGTGCTTATGCAGAAAGGCAAAGTTATTGCCTACGCTTCACGACAATTGAAAGTGCATGAAAAGAATTACACCACCCATGACTTGGAGCTGGGTGCCGTTGTATTCGCACTGAAGCTTTGGAGGCACTATCTATATGGTGTCAAGTGTGTGATTTATTCTGATCACAAGAGCCTCCAACATCTGTTTAATCAGAAGGAATTAAATATGAAGCAGCGCCGCTGGATGGAGACTTTAAATGATTATGATTGTGAAATCAGATACCATCCCGGCAAGGCGAATGTAGTCGCCGATGCCTTGAGTCGGAAGGAAAGGGTGAAACCCATTCGAATCAATGCCAAGCGCATGGAGATAAAGAACAGTTTAATTGAAAGGTTGTTAGCTGCACAGAAGGAAGCTATGTTGGAAGCTAACTATCCTAATGAAAAGTTAGGAGTAACTGAGGAGCAGTTAACTCTTAGCAAGGACGGAATTCTAAGATTGAATGGACGAATATGGGTCCCAATTTATGGAGGACTTCGAGATGTCATCCTCCAGGAAGCCCATAGTTCCAAATACTCCGTTCATCCTGGAGCTGATAAGATGTACCAGGATCTAAGGGCAAACTATTGGTGGATAGGCTTGAAAAAGTCTGTAGCCGCCTATGTAGCAAAATGCTTGACATGTGCGCAAGTCAAAGCAGAACATCAGAAACCGTCGGGTTTGCTACAACAGCCTGAACTTCCTACGTGGAAGTGGGAAATGGTGACGATGGATTTTATCACCAAGTTGCCAAAGACAAGGAAAGGCAATGATACTATATGGGTGATCGTTGATAGACTGACTAAGTCAACATATTTCTTACCCATCAAGGAGACTTATAGCTCCGATATGTTAGCCCAGTTGTACGTGGATAAGATTGTAGCCTTACATGGCATACCTGTGGCCATTATCTGACAGAGATACTAGATACACGTCACATTTTTGGAAGAGTTTCCAACAATCTTTGGGCACACGTTTGAACTTTAGTACGGCTTACCATCCTCAGACAGACGGTCAGAGTGAGCGTACTATTCAAACGTTGGAAGACATGTTACGTGCATGTGCGATCGATTTGGGTGGTAGTTGGGATAAACACCTACCGTTAATCGAATTCTCCTACAACAATAGCTACCACACCAGCATCAAGGCTGCGCCTTTTGAGGCATTATACGGTAGAAAGTGTAGAACGCCAGTTTGTTGGGCGGAAGTTGGAGATGTCCAGTTATCAGGACCAGAGATAGTGTTCGAAATGACGGACAAGATTGTCCAGATTCGTGACCGTCTCAAAGCTGCCCGGGATAGGCAGAAGAGTTACGCTGATCCAAAGCGTAAAGATTTTCACTTCGAAGTGGGTGACAAAGTCCTACTTAAAGTGTCACCCTGGAAGGGAGTGATGCGGTTTGGTAAGAAAGGCAAGCTAAGCCCGAGATACATAGGACCTTTCGAGGTTATCGAACGTATCGGGTCAGTTACCTATAAGTTAAACTTAGCAGAAGAGCTCAGTGGAATTCACAACGTGTTCCACATATGCAATCTGAAAAAGTGTTTCGCTGACGAATCACTGGTAATACCGCATACAGATGTGCATATAGATGAGAGCTTAAAATTTGTGGAAAAACCTTTGTCGATTGAAGATCGACAGGTTAAGAAGCTTCGAAGGAAGCATGTACCTATTGTAAAGGTCAAATGGGATGCCCGTAGAGGTCCCGAATACACGTGGGAAGTTGAATCCACGATGAAAGAAAAGTACCCTTACTTATTTCAGTAAATATCGGGTCGAGATTTATTTTAAGGGGGTGAGGATGTAACACCTCGAAAATTCATGACCTATAATGTGTAGACACGTGTCATATGTTTAAACGTGTGAAAGAATATTATGAAAGGACTAAAGTTGGCAAACATGGAAAGTATGTGAATATACGTATTCTAAGTGTCAACAGTGAATAAATATACTGTACATTAACCCTACATGATGTTTATAGCGTCAAACGAATAAATCATGGATCATGCGAAGCTAAAAGTGAGAGATTACAAACTACAGGGGTTAAATGTGTCAACATGTTTAAGTTTTACCTCTGAGTGACCTTTTGACAAAACCCGAAGCTTTGTAACAGTAAATTATGCTCACTAGAATGCACGATATGAATTTCATAAAGTTTCGTTATCGTATGAGAAAGTTATGATCAAATTCGTGTGCAAGGGGTTAAAGCGTTAACGTTGAAAGTTATGACTTTTCGGGTTAACCGGAAGTGTCCAGGGACTTGGCAAAGTGGGTATAAGTCCTAAAGCCCTTGTGGGTAAATAATAAGGGGTCAAATTGCAAGTAATTAGCTCAGTTTCCCTTTCGAAAGGCCAAGGGACAAGATGTGGAAAATGGAAAATGAGAAATCTGATTTCGGGGGTTAAGGCGGGCCGCGTAAAGGTTAACCTACCTTTACGCGGGCCGCGTCAGACCTACAGTAACAGAAAATGCAGACAGCCTCCTGCATTCGCGTTCAACCAACCTTTAACAGATATTTTTGCATTATGGGCGACCCCTAAACAGTCTTAGAGCACTAGGGACACTTGTGGGCAGCTTGTGGTCAGTGCTAGACCTTGGTGTCAACAAATTGTGGTGAGAAATTCACTATAAAAGGCCATTATGTGCAACATTGTTCTTCACACCTTCCTCTTGCAATCTGATCATTCCTGGAGCTCAAGCCTGCTCTCAAGTGATCACAATTCGTGCATAGGACTTCAGTAAGTTTGCTAATCCCTTCTTAATTAAGTTTTAGCTTAGTTTTAGCTTAAAAGTTAAACCGTCGTAATTAACGGTTGACTATAAGATTAATCACTAATGGTCCAATGATTAGTTGAATCAAAAGTAGTTATAAGTTGGTAATTATGTGGGTAATAAACCCTCAAAAGGGTTCCCCCTGATTCCCACTCTAACCAGGTCAAAAGTCGGGTCAAACTTGCTAAGAAAAAGTCAACAGGATACTTAAATTTCAATTTATGCATAATTAGCAATGTAGAACATATACAACCTGTTTGATTATAACTTGGTAATAAGTGTAAGAACATGTCTAAACATGTTCAACCCGACAATTTCCTGTTTAGACCCGGTTCGGAACCGAAAGTCGCATAGTTTGACTTATACTTTGACTTTCAGTTCTGACCCGTTTAGGCATGTTTTAGAAATGCCTTAGAGCTTTATTTGGACCAGGTTACATGCTAGTATAACCATCTGTGATTATACACCTCGGATCATTAGTTATCCAATTAATTCACATGATTCCGTTAATTGCTCATATGTTGACCATTATGCCCTTATTACCTTAAAACGTGATTTTTGGAAATGTAAAAGAGTAGAAACTTTAATTACTGATATTTAAACTTGCATACAAAATTTGACATCAGTTTGAGGTGTAGGTTAAGAGTTATGCTCGTTAGCGTAAAATTAAAGCTTTATGTTAATTAAACGGCGTATTTAGCGTATAGCCTACTTAAACATACTTTTTGATAGCAATCTCTTTACCCACTGATGTAATATATTATTTTGGGATTTTTAAAGATTTTTAATTAATTTTAGGCTGAGCATAACTCATAGTCGTAGGCTTAATCCGGTAATTGTCGGTTTTGCCCTTACGGGCCATAAAATGAGTTTTACATATCTAAACGACTCCAAACCTTTTGGTACTGATCACATATGATAAATAAATTATTTTAAGCCTTCTGGAATAATAAAAATATCAGCTCTATGTATCAAACCCGGAAATGGCTTCTAATCGCCTTTTAAGCGTTTTTAACGCATAGTATGTGTTATAACCATATTAAACATACAAGGGTTGATACCTACTGATATTTGAGGCAAATTAGAATATTTTAACAGTAAGCAAAGGTTGTTAAACTCAGACTTTAGTTTTGAGCTTTTCGGCTTATGTGAAATTACCAAAATACCCCTACGGGGCATAGTTTGGTTATAATTGATAAATCCTCCACCGTTGGGTGGGTAATTGAATAATTTGATCGGCTCGTTTAAACAGTCTTGTTACTTAAAGCCTTTGGGGGGTTAATGACCATGTCCCGGATATCCTTGGCATCATTTTATGAAATGGCCACGACTTAAGCGCGGGGTGTAGGCGTACACTCGTCAGTGCACAAAAGAATAATGTGGTGTGTCTATTGATCTTTAACCCGGACAAGATCCGGGCTACTGAACGCACAAGGAACATGTATTTCGTTCACAAGATAAATAAAATGTTTATGCCATGTGCATCCAAACCAATTTTCAATCATTTTCCAAAATGAGTCAGTTGATTGTATTTACCAGTGTAAACTGACGTATTTTCCCAAAAAGATTAAATGCAGGTACTAAGCGTAATTGGCTGGGATTTCTCCTTAGCATCACTAGAAGTCTCGCAAGCTTAAGATGCCTGAAGTCTGTTGAACTATGAATTCTATTTTATTTTCGATCCATCTGTGGATAAACTTCCGAATATTGTGACGTTTGATATTACAATATTAAATTCGGTTGTATTATATCTTTTAAATTTGCTTCCGCTGTGCATATTGATTATTGTGTTGTTTGACTATTATGTTGCCAACCACGTCACGATACTCCCCCACCGGTGACACGTGGAAATCGGGGTGTGACAGGTTGGTATCAGAGCCAACACTGAGTGAATTAAACATTATCCTTTTGTGTTTAATCTCAGTTACACAATTGCACAATTCTAAACTTTCAAGTCTAGACATATAACATAGGACAATTTCCACTTTGTTTGTGTTGTCCTTTATTTTGCATATATTTTTGTTTTGTTATCTCATGCCATATTGACAGGATTAACAAAATGCCGCCAACATTCTTCAGGAGAAGAGGAAGAGGCAAGGGGCCAATCACCGCCCCCAATGATAATGAAGCTGGACCTTCGAATGTGCGAGCTCCATCTACCACGGAGAGTGACGATCCCTGGCAGAACCGGAGAAACCTCTTTGAGCCGGCTAGACGGTCGGTCTCACACAGTTCAACACCTCCTAACCCTTACGAGCCCAACAACCCTCAACCTTCATATATACCCTTACAGCGATCCTTATCGCATCATTCTTTCGGGGACCCCACACCTGTTTTCAGGGGCCGGTTTAACCCGGCCAATTACGTCCAAGAACCCGTGGGTTTTAACCCACTGGGGCCAGAAGATCACTACTCCGGAGATCACGCGGAGGATATGGACGAGGACACGGATCCCGTCGAACCTACTAGTGGTACGTCAAATCATCCCATCGAGATCTCCGACGGATCTTCTTTCCACGGATCACCCTATGGTGGTCCAGACAGTTTTCAAGCCATGTTCAACAGGCACGAGTGGTACTTTACACCTCCTCGCCATTCGTCGCCTCCTCAACAGCAGCAGCAGCCGCAACAGCAACAAGATCCCTCTGTGGACTCAAGATTCGTGGCAGTCACGCCACCGCCTCCACCGCCACCAGTACAGCCGGCACCTCCACAACCGCCGAGGCGAAGGAGAACCGGTGCGCGCATGTCGTCACGAGGAGGGGACTTCCATTTCAGCTCCCCACGTCAATCCAGTGGCAGCCACTATCCGCCACATCAGGAGGACCCACAAATGGGTGGACCCTCTAACCCAGCTGTACCGCAGCCGCCACCAATGGGTTTTGACAACCCAATTCCAGCATACACGGGTTCCATGGCATACAACCCGTTCGAGCCACCGGTTCACAACAACTACGGGTACGCAGAGGCCGACCCTTACATGGTAGCGGCCAACTACAATGCCCTGCACCCGGAAGGACCGTACGGAGCACCATGGGGAGTAGGTTACCCGACTCATGGGTACCAGATACCCCCTAGGCCTATTATTCGGACGCAATCGCAGCCGCCTCGGTTTTCTCCCCCAGAAAGGGAGGAGATTCTTCAGAGACTGGATCAGGTTGAGCGGGACTTTCACCGCGACCGCAGGGAGAGACAGAGCTTCTTCCAAGGACTAACAAGCCTCATCAAAGGGAAGAGCAAGAAGGATCATTGAATCCTTCCACTGTTGTTTTTCCTTGTATCAGTTGAGCCCCTGCGTGGGCCTGTATTTGTTGTATTTGTTTAAGCCCCTGCGTGGGTATGTATGTGTGTTTGTTTTGACCCCTGCGTGGGTCTATCTTCCGTTAACCCCTGCGAGGGTATGATGTTTGTTTAAAGTCCCTGCGTGGACTAGTATGTTTGTTTAAAGTCCCTGCGTGGACTAGTATGTTGTTTGACCCCTGCGTGGGTAATTTGTTTGTTGAAAAGACCCGTTTAGGGCAGCATGTAATATTATAATAAATTAATGGAATGTTTGTTTTATAAATTTCATGTTTGCCATTATGTGCATATATAAATTATAAATGAAATAAATAAATTAAAATCATTCCTTTCGAAATAATCAGCCTATGTAATTATTAATTAAGAATCTTAAAGAGTGAAACCTAGCCTTCGGGTCATTTTAAGACCGGGCCAAGATGGTAAGACCTGTTCAAAAGATTCAAATCCAAGTTAACATATGAAAACATGTTAACACTCCTGGCAGACGTGATTCGTTAAAAATCACACGTCATTTTATATGTATAAGGATTCTTTAGAAGATTCCTAACCCAATTTAATGATCTCTGAATCATGGGTTAAGATCATCAATTAAGATGATCATATTTTTACCATACATTGGTAATATGGTGCCTACGGGCCTTGCTCATTTCTACATGAGCCAAAAGACAGTGGTAGCGATGACTCCCTGTCCGAAAAAGGGTAATAAACTATATTCAAACCTTAAAAGCCTCGATTCTCTGAAATCATAGCTTATAATTTATAAATGTCCTTGTGACTAGGCCTTTTGTGCCACAAATAAAATTGTTATTGTTTTATAATTAGGATAAATTATAATAGAAATCCTAAATAAATATGATTTATAAATTAACCAAATATGGTCTCTGTTACCATGGTTAATGAATTGCCATAAAAGACAATTCCATAATAAACTCCTAAGTAAACTATTGTCCTTGTTTTCTGTAACAGTTCAATTAAAATGGCTAATTCTGACGAAATAAATAGCCATCCAGTGGAGGAAAACGATAACGCCCGAATTACTTTGACGGGTGCTGAATTGAAAGCGCTAGTAGATGGCGCAGTTACAAGGGCCTTGGAGCGGCAGTACGAAGATTATAGTAGGACTCGAAGTAGGACCCAATCTGCACCGCATTCAAAGCCCAAGACACATTCTGAGGCTCATAGCAAGCCTCCTCCCAAAAAGGATGGACCCAAGAAAGATGATGATGATCGGCAGTCCACCAACCATCAAAGTGTTCCATCTCAACAAATAGTACTGAATCAAGAACCCCGTAACAAGGGTTGCTCCTATAAGTACTTCGTTTCTTGTAAGCCCAGGGATTTTACTGGGGAAAAGGGAGCCATCGACTGCATGACGTGGCCAGATGAGATGGACACGGTGGTAGATATCAGCAGATGCGCTGAAAAGGATGTGGTTAAGTTTGTGTCGCAGTCCTTTAAGGGTGAAGCTTTAGCATGGTGGAGATCTCTGATTCAAGCCACCGGGAAAATCCCATTGTACAATATGTCATGGGATCAATTTCTTGCCCTTATCAGGGAAAATTACTGCCCTCAGCATGAGGTGGAGAAGATAGAATCTGATTTCCTATCATTGGTGATGACAAACGTTGACTGTCAAGCTTACCTAACGAGCTTCAACACGATGTCCCGGTTGGTTCCATATCTAGTAACCCCGGAGCCAAAAAGAATAGTCCGTTTTATCGGCGGTTTAGCCCCGGAAATCAAGGCAAGCGTAAAAGCTTCTCGGCCAGCTACCTTCAGGTCTGTAGCTGACATATCTTTGTCACTTACTCTGGATGCGGTCCGACAAAGATCGTTGAGAAACAAAGAGGCTAAGAAGAGAAAACGTGAAGATGATGGTTCACGGAGATCGAACAAGAAACACCGTGGGAACGGTGACAACAAGAAAGGATCGGAGTCAAGGAAGGATGGGCATCACTCTGGTGAGAAGCCCAAATGCAAAATTTGCAAGAAACAGCACTATGGAAAGTGCAGACTTGAGTCGAACTCACAGACTCAGTCAAAAACCTATGCTTGTGGTATATGCAAGTCTGCGGATCACAAAACCTTGGATTGCAAGAAGATGAAAGACGCAACATGCTACCGTTGCAATGAAAAGGGGCACATTAAAACCAACTGCCCTAAATATGCCAAGAAGCCTGAAGAGGCTAAGAAGACCAATGCTAGGGTCTTCAGAATGCATGCAAAGGAAGCAGTCCATGATGACAATGTAATAACAGGTACATTTCTTATAAATGACGTTTATGCAAGAGTGCTTTTCGATTCAGGAGCTGATAAGTCATTTGTAGATAACAAGTTTTGTAAGTTACTGAATTTACCTGTTAAAAACTTAAGAGTGAAATATGAGGTGGAATTGGCTGATGGCACCATAGAAACCGCCTCAACCATATTAGATGGATGTTTCATATCCATTAAGAACCACTCTTTTCCTTTGTCATTACTTCCTTTGAAGTTAGCTGGTTTTGACATTGTTCTGGGTATGGACTGGTTATCTCATAACCAGGCCCAAATCGTCTATAATAAGAAGCAAGTGGTGATCAAGACTCCGTCTGGTGAACCACTTACTATTCAGGAAGATACCCGGTATGGATTGCCTGAGCAAGTGACTATGCTCAAGGCATCCAAGTGTTTGAAGAAGGGCTGTGTCATTTACATGGCACAAGTGATTATCGATGAGCCGAAGCCCAAGATTGAAGAAATCCCTGTCATTTCTGAATACCCAGAAGTTTTTCCCGAAGATCTACCTGGTTTACCACCGGATAGACAAGTTGAATTCAGAATCGACATCATCCCCGGAGCAGCACCTGTTGCTAGAGCACCATACAGATTGGCACCCACAGAAATGAAAGAGTTGATGACATAGCTAGATGAATTGCTGGCTAAAGGTTTCATTAGACCTAGCTCGTCTCCTTGGGGTGCGCCAATCCTGTTTGTCAAGAAGAAGGATGGGTCGATGCGTCTGTGCATCGACTATCGCGAGCTTAATAAAGGCACGATCAAGAATAGGTATCCTTTGCCCAGGATCGACGATCTGTTCGATCAGCTTCAAGGGGCCAGTTATTTCTCAAAGATTGATTTGAGGTCAGGCTACCATCAGTTGAAGGTTAAAGATGAAGATGTTCACAAGACTGCATTTAGGACTCGTTACGGTCACTACGAGTTCCTAGTGATGCCTTTTGGGCTCACTAATGCACCAGCCGCGTTCATGGATCTCATGAATCGCGTCTGCAAGCCTTACTTGGATAAATTCATCATCGTTTTCATTGACGACATCCTCATCTACTCGAAGAACCAAGCTGACCATGAGAAGCACCTTCGATGCATTCTGGAATTACTTCAGCAGGAGAAGCTCTATGCCAAATTCTCTAAATGTGAATTTTAGCTTCGTGAAGTCCAATTCCTTGGACATGTGGTTAGCAATCGTGGTATCCAGGTGGATCCCGCTAAGGTTGAAGCCGTAATGAATTGGCAAGAGCCAAAGACGCCTACAGAGATTCGTAGCTTCCTGGGATTGGCAGGATATTACAGGCGTTTCATTGAAAATTTTTCAAGGATTGCTGCACCCCTAACCTCCTAAACTAAGAAGAAGGTTAAGTTTGTTTGGGGTCCTAAGCAGCAAGAATCCTTTGATATTCTCAAGCAGAAGTTGAGCAATGCACCTGTGTTGACATTGCCTGATGGAATCGAAGATTTTGTGGTTTATTGTGATGCATCGCTGATGTGTTCAAATATTAACATATAAATTTCATCAAATGAGGCATAAAACTAACCCTTTTTAGTACTAATGTTGGAAAAAGTGTGCTTTTGTCTTCCTTTTGTATTTTCAGGATTAAATGAGCTCAAATTAACAAAAGAAGCAAAAAGACATCAAAATCTAACATAAATACAAGAAAAGGAACAAAACGTGACATACCCGACCCCACGACAGCATCTTCCCAAGCAAAACAAGAGATCAGAGGCCTGAACACGCCCCGTGCTCAGCCAGCACGGGGGCGTGCCCAAGTGTCAGCAGAAAAGACAAAGTGGTAGAAGCTTCTATTGCCCACCACGGGGCCGTGCTCAGCGGACACGGGCCGTGGTCAACTATAATATTCGCACAATCCAGGCAAATCTTCATAGTACAAAGATTCTTCTGCACACGGGGTCGTGCTCAGCGGACACGGGGGCGTGGTCAACTAATAAGACAAAGCTGCATTTAATGAAGAAAGAGAGGATGTGGACACGGGGCCGTGCCCACTGGACACGGGGCCGTGCCCGAGCTTCTGTTCAGCCTATAAATAGAAGTGCTTGGCTCAAGCTCAAACCATCCCTTGGCACACCACCTCTCTCACACTTCACCCACCACCACCATAACACCATCATCCACCACCATCATCCATTGTCCATCATAGAGTGTGTGAGTCGTCTCGGGATCCAAGATTGATCGTAAGAGTTCTTGACAATCAAGGCCATGTTTGCCTAAGTCTCTTACATCACTTGGTGAAGACAAAGTGTCTAGTGTAATACTTTTTATTTCTAATCTTTTGCACTTTTTATTTGGTTTTGTATTAATGACTTTAATAACTAGTTGCTTATGTTGAAGGTGATCTTTCCTTATCGTTTGTCCGTGGTGTCTTGGCATTATTTTACTGTCTATATAAAATAAAAGATTTTCACTATTCATATCTCCACGGTCTATATGGAGGTATGTTGGCTACCTGGTCGGGGGTTAAGGGAACGGTTTGGTAAAGGTCTTGCCATTGTTCAGCGTTTAGAGGTCCTGCAATGGACCTGGGTCAAATTTAGTAGGACCTCCTTCAATGCTTCACGGTATTGGATGGCGGGGGTCTAAACTCTTTGACCCCCTCATAAGTTAACTACTATTAATACTATAACCCGGCTATTTAGGACTGTATCCCTGCTGACTCAGACTACTTAGTCGAGGGTAACGTCACCTCCAAAAGAGGGGCCTACCATAATATTGCATTAATAACTTAATTCATTATCTTCCAATAATCCACCCTTTTAGGATTGTATCCTTGCTGACTCAAACTACTGGGGTGAGGGTAACGTCACCTTCAAAAGAGGGGCCTACTACAATAACTAAGATAATCTCTTAACTATGTGCAAAAGTGCGGAAATAATCAAAGGTTACACTAGATACGACTCGGAACCAAGTGATTCATCTTGTCTATCTGTTTTCTTTTTATTTTACTTTTCAGCATTTTAGTTAGTTTTTATTTTTCTTAGTTTAAAACAATTTTCTAACCTTTTTATTTTGATTAGACGTTGAGGATAAACCGGTACTAAAAGCTCTTGTGTCCTTGGACGACCTCGGTATCTTACCAACACTATACTACGCTCACGATGGGTGCACTTGCCCATATGTGTGTTTAGTGTTAGTAAAATATCGTGTTTTATAAATTTAAAACTTGGCTAAAATAAGTGTTAAAGGGGCTTAAAATATAAACCTAATATATATAACACTTCACACGCATCAATCGCACACCGGGATGGGGTGTGTGCTTATGCAGAAAGGCAAAGTTATTGCCTACGCTTCACGACAATTGAAAGTGCATGAAAAGAATTACACCACCCATGACTTGGATCTGGGTGCCGTTGTATTCGCACTGAAGCTTTGGAGGCACTATCTATATGGTGTCAAGTGTGTGATTTATTCTGATCACAAGAGCCTCCAACATCTGTTTAATCAGAAGGAATTAAATATGAGGCAGCGCCACTGGATGGAGACTTTAAATGATTATGATTGTGAAATCAGATACCATCCCGGCAAGGCGAATGTAGTCGCCGATGCCTTGAGTCGGAAGGAAAGGGTGAAACCCATTCGAATCAATGCCAAGCGCATGGAGATAAAGAACAGTTTAATTGAAAGGTTGTTAGCTGCACAGAAGGAAGCTGTGTTGGAAGCTAACTATCCTAATGAAAAGTTAGGAGTAACTGAGGAGCAGTTAACTCTTAGCAAGGACGGAATTCTAAGATTGAATGGACGAATATGGGTCCCAATTTATGGAGGACTTCGAGATGTCATCCTCCAGGAAGCCCATAGTTCCAAATACTCCGTTCATCCTGGAGCTGATAAGATGTACCAGGATCTAAGGGCAAACTATTGGTGGATAGGCTTGAAAAAGTCTGTAGCCGCCTATGTAGCAAAATGCTTGACATGTGCGCAAGTCAAAGCAGAACATCAGAAACCGTCGGGTTTGCTACAACAGCCTGAACTTCCTACGTGGAAGTGGGAAATGGTGACGATGGATTTTATCACCAAGTTGCCAAAGACAAGGAAAGGCAATGATACTATATGGGTGATCGTTGATAGACTGACTAAGTCAACACATTTCTTACCCATCAAGGAGACTTATAGCTCCGATATGTTAGCCCAGTTGTACGTGGATAAGATTGTAGCCTTACATGGCATACCTGTGGCCATTATCTCTGACAGAGATACTAGATACACGTCACATTTTTGGAAGAGTTTCCAACAATCTTTGGGCACACGTTTGAACTTTAGTACGGCTTACCATCCTCAGACAGACGGTCAGAGTGAGCGTACTATTCAAACATTGGAAGACATGCTACGTGCATGTGCGATCGATTTGGGTGGTAGTTGGGATAAACACCTACCGTTAATCGAATTCTCCTACAACAATAGCTACCACACCAGCATCAAGGCTGCGCCTTTTGAGGCATTATACGGTAGAAAGTGTAGAACGCCAGTTTGTTGGGCGGAAGTTGGAGATGTCCAGTTATCAGGACCAGAGATAGTGTTCGAAATGACGGACAAGATTGTCCAGATTCGTGACCGTCTCAAAGCTGCCCGGGATAGGCAGAAGAGTTACGCTGATCCAAAGCGTAAAGATTTTCACTTCGAAGTGGGTGACAAAGTCCTACTTAAAGTGTCACCCTGGAAGGGAGTGATGCGGTTTGGTAAGAAAGGCAAGCTAAGCCCGAGATACATAGGACCTTTCGAGGTTATCGAACGTATCGGGTCAGTTGCCTATAAGTTAAACTTACCAGAAGAGCTCAGTGGAATTCACAACGTGTTCCACATATGCAATCTGAAAAAGTGTTTCGCTGACGAATCACTGGTAATACCGCATACAGATGTGCATATAGATGAGAGCTTAAAATTTGTGGAAAAACCTTTGTCGATTGAAGATCGACAGGTTAAGAAGCTTCGAAGGAAGCATGTACCTATTGTAAAGGTCAAATGGGATGCCCGTAGAGGTCCCGAATACACGTGGGAAGTTGAATCCACGATGAAAGAAAAGTACCCTTACTTATTTCAGTAAATATCGGGTCGAGATTTATTTTAAGGGGGTGAGGATGTAACACCTCGAAAATTCATGACCTATAATGTGTAGACACGTGTCATATGTTTAAACGTGTGAAAGAATATTATGAAAGGACTAAAGTTGGCAAACATGGAAAGTATGTGAATATACGTATTCTAAGTGTCAACAGTGAATAAATATACTGTACATTAACCCTACATGATGTTTATAGCGTCAAACGAATAAATCATGGATCATGCGAAGCTAAAAGTGAGAGATTACAAACTACAGGGGTTAAATGTGTCAACATGTTTAAGTTTTACCTCTGAGTGACCTTTTGACAAAACCCGAAGCTTTGTAACAGTAAATTATGCTCACTAGAATGCACGATATGAATTTCATAAAGTTTCGTTATCGTATGAGAAAGTTATGATCAAATTCGTGTGCAAGGGGTTAAAGCGTTAACGTTGAAAGTTATGACTTTTCGGGTTAACCGGAAGTGTCCAGGGACTTGGCAAAGTGGGTATAAGTCCTAAAGCCCTTGTGGGTAAATAATAAGGGGTCAAATTGCAAGTAATTAGCTCAGTTTCCCTTTCGAAAGGCCAAGGGACAAGATGTGGAAAATGGAAAATGAGAAATCTGATTTCGGGGGTTAAGGCGGGCCGCGTAAAGGTTAACCTACCTTTACGCGGGCCGCGTCAGACCTACAGTAACAGAAAATGCAGACAACCTCCTGCATTCGCGTTCAACCAACCTTTAACAGATATTTTTGCATTATGGGCGACCCCTAAACAGTCTTAGAGCACTAGGGACACTTGTGGGCAGCTTGTGGTCAGTGCTAGACCTTGGTGTCAACAAATTGTGGTGAGAAATTCACTATAAAAGGCCATTATGTGCAACATTGTTCTTCACACCTTCCTCTTGCAATCTGATCATTCCTGGAGCTCAAGCCTGCTCTCAAGTGATCACAATTCGTGCATAGGACTTCAGTAAGTTTGCTAATCCCTTCTTAATTAAGTTTTAGCTTAGTTTTAGCTTAAAAGTTAAACCGTCGTAATTAACGGTTGACTATAAGATTAATCACTAATGGTCCAATGATTAGTTGAATCAAATGTAGTTATAAGTTGGTAATTATGTGGGTAATAAACCCTCAAAAGGGTTCCCCCTGATTCCCACTCTAACCAGGTCAAAAGTCGGGTCAAACTTGCTAAGAAAAAGTCAACAGGATACTTAAATTTCAATTTATGCATAATTAGCAATGTAGAACATATACAACCTGTTTGATTATAACTTGGTAATAAGTGTAAGAACATGTCTAAACATGTTCAACCCGACAATTTCCTGTTTAGACCCGGTTCGGAACCGAAAGTCGCATAGTTTGACTTATACTTTGACTTTCAGTTCTGACCCGTTTAGGCATGTTTTAGAAATGCCTTAGAGCTTTATTTGGACCAGGTTACATGCTAGTATAACCCTCTGTGATTATACACCTCGGATCATTAGTTATCCAATTAATTCGCATGATTCCGTTAATTGCTCATATGTTGACCATTATGCCCTTATTACCTTAAAACGTGATTTTTGGAAATGTAAAAGAGTGGAAACTTTAATTACTGATATTTAAACTTGCATACAAAATTTGACATCAGTTTGAGGTGTAGGTTAAGAGTTATGCTCGTTAGCGTAAAATTAAAGCTTTATGTTAATTAAACGGCGTATTTAGCGTATAGCCTACTTAAACATACTTTTTGATAGCAATCTCTTTACCCACTGATGTAATATATTATTTTGGGATTTTTAAAGATTTTTAATTAATTTTAGGCTGAGCATAACTCATAGTCGTAGGCTTAATCCGGTAATTGTCGGTTTTGCCCTTACGGGCCATAAAATGAGTTTTACATATCTAAACAACTCCAAACCTTTTGGTACTGATCACATATGATAAATAAATTATTTTAAGCCTTCTGGAATAATAAAAATATCAGCTCTATGTATCAAACCCGGAAATGGCTTCTAATCGCCTTTTAAGCGTTTTTAACGCATAGTATGTGCTATAACCATATTAAACATACAAGGGTTGATACCTACTAATATTTGAGGTAAATTAGAATATTTTAACAGTAAGCAATGGTTGTTAAACTCAGACTTTAGTTTTGAGCTTTTCGGCTTATGTGAAATTACCAAAATACCCCTACGGGCCATAGTTTGGTTATAATTGATAAATTTCACATACCTACAATACCTTACTGGTATAAATCAGTAAACTAAGTATTTTTGATGATTACATCAGACCTGTAACTCAGGATACTACTTAAACTACTTTACAACCTTTAAAATGACCAAACTACCCCTACGGGGCATAGTTTGTGTTTAAATTCGTTTCGGGCATAATAAAAGACACCTTACTGATGTCACAACATATTGGAGCATATTAACTTAGGAAACCTGTAAATGACTCTCATTATTACCCGTTACGCTTATTACGCGTTCGGTTCGGTTTATGTAACAAGTTTACATAAATTAGTCGAAACGGGTCAAACCTTATTGGTTTTATCTCAAAAATCCAGAATGTGCATGAAGGACCCATATTAGACAAGTCTTTGAACTTGTCGGGTCTAAATCACATTCTATCCGGTCTTCGCTTAATCGTGCGTACGAACCGTATCTTTGAAACTAACCGGTCTAAGCTTAAGCTTAACTAAAGACCCGTTAGGATTCTAATAGGTTATTATAAACCTTCGTTCCAGATTAGGAGAACCAGTAAAAGCTACTTGCAATTTGCTTATTGTGATTTATACATTGCACAGGTAAATACTTTTAACTTATTTTCCCTATACGGGCTTGGGTTACGGTATATAGTATACCGCTTGATCGGGCATCAAATCCTCCACCGTTGGGTGGGTAATTGAATAATTTGATCGGCTTGTTTAAACAGTCTTGTTACTTAAAGCCTTTGGGGGGTTAATGACCATGTCCCGGATATCCTTGGCATCATTTTACGAAATGGCCACGACTTAAGCGCGGGGTGTAGGCGTACACCCGTCAGTGCACAAAAGAATAATGTGGTGTGTCTATTGATCTTTAACCCGGACAAGATCCGGGCTATTGAACGCACAAGGAACATGTAATTCGTTCACAAGATTATAATATTAAATAATTCTCCCAAGTTAAATAAAATGTTTATGCCATGTGCATCCAAACCAATTTTCAATCATTTTCCAAAATGAGTCAGTTGATTGTATTTACCAGTGTAAACTGGCGTATTTTCCCAAAAAGATAAAATGCAGGTACTAAGCGTAATTGGCTGGGATTTCTCCTTAGCATCACTAGAAGTCTCGCAAGCTTAAGTTGCCTGAAGTCTGTTGAACTATGAATTCTATTTTATTTTCGATCCATCTGTGGATAAACTTCCGAATATTGTGACATTTGATATTACAATATTAAATTCGGTTATATTATATCTTTTAAATTTGCTTCCGCTGTGCATATTGATTATTGTGTTGTTTGACTATTATGTTGCTAACCACGTCATGATACTCCCCCACCGGGCCCATCGGTGACACGTGAAAATCGGGGTGTGACAACTTGGAAGGGAACGACATCAACAACTTGGAGCTTGACAAAGCGGGCTATATCTTACGCCCGGTCGATGAGGAACAACCGTGAGAGGCCCAGGTTTGGTAGTGTAAATAGTTAGTATTTCATTTTGTTTGTTTTGTATAGCTTGCATATTTACCGTACTCACTTAAATCTTGTGTTTGAAACAAGTGTGGGGACATTCGGGTCGCGAATTGCTCTAAGACCGTGTTGAGGACAACACGGGAATTTCGAGGGGGTAGGGTATGTTTTACATGTTTTTTGACAAATTTTAAAAATACAAAAAAAATCGAAAAACCTGGAAAAAAATATACTTAAAATTCGAGTTTTTGGCGAAGAAAAAACGCCCAGATACTATCGTAATTTACGGTAGGGGTAAAAATTATTTGGTCTTTACGGTGTAACCCTACTGAGTTATGGTAGGAATTGTTGGCCAGCATCCACCGTAATTTACGATCCATACCGTAATTTACGGTGGACCTGGCAAGACCAAGGGTCGTTCCTGGGCAGCGTTTTTTATAAAAAAAAAAAATAATAATAACAACAATCATACACGTGACTTAACCCCAGCCACTCCTTTTCTTGCATTCTTCTCTCACCATAAACATTATCCATCACTTTCATCTAAACCCCACAAGATCCCCAACATTCTCCAACCTTAATTCTTCTATATCTCACTCAATTCTTGTCCAAACCAAGTGAAATCTAGGTCTATCTTGGCTAATTTTTCACATACTTTCTGTTTTTGAGAAGAGACTTGCGAAAAAACGAAGCTTTCTAGTCCGAATTCTAAACCCAAGGTCCGAAATTTTTAGGGGTTTTTGGAGTTTTTGTTTCACAAGCATTCTAGCATCTTCAAGCAGAGGTATGGAAGTTTATTTGTTATATTTTGATGATGCATTGTGATGATGGAGGTTATTTTTTATATTTGTTCATACCCACTTGCTTGTTCTTAGATTTTGTTATAAAATTGTTACTTGAACATTGTTATGAGTTGTAGATGTAGGATTGATGGTAAAGTAGTGAACTTTTTGGGATTCTCTACATTGTAGAGACACCATGCCAAATTTTTGAAAAAGATTTATAAAAGTTTTGGTTCACTAGCATCTACAACCATAGTCACAAGCAAGTGTGGGGATATGTTGGAGAAAAGGGTTTAATTTATTGTGTTGGTTGTGTTGTTTGCTCTATTGTGTGTAGGAAAATGGTGCGCACAAAGGAAAGAGTCGGAGCAAGTTCATCGTCTTCGTCTAAAGATAAGGGCAAGCAACCAGAACAACAAACGAGAAAAAGGCAATATTTGGGTCGAGTTGATGAAAGTGAAAGTGAGGAAGAAATGGAGTTGGACCTGGCGGAAAAGCCAAAATGGGAGTCGGGTCCATTGGATGACCAACCGGAGCATTGGCAACCGACACTCTACCACGACAGTATGAATAGATTGAAAAACAAGGCTGCCGCATTTATTTGCGAGAGAGAAGTTAATGAGGTTCAATTTAGCCCGTTTGGTGTGTTTGCTAAATTCCGCGCTCTAGGATGGGAGGGGGCGCTTAGTTGCTATGATAAGGATAAAAACAACTTGTTCATAACCGAAATACAAGAATTGATGGCAACTCTCAAGTGAAACACATATGAAAAGCCATCACAAATGAAGCTAACGGGTATGGTGAATGGGATTTCGGTAGAGATGTCGTTTGACACGCTAAAGAAACTGGGGAAGTATGACAGTTTACATGCTCGTGACTACATGATACCTACTCTTGATGACCTTCTGGTTAAACCGGAGAAGCATGCTCGTTGGAATGATATGTTGGCGGCGTTGTTTTTGCCCGGTACTTACAGTGGTATTTTATACCGGGGGAACTTAAAAATAGAAGCGAAATTGTTGCTAGCAATCTGTATTCTCAATGTCATTCCGCGAAGGGGGGACAAGGAGCAAGTGAGGTACCCGGAAGTACCCGTCCTCTATTCGCTACTTCATGGGTCTCCGCGTTTTCCAATCCGATATCTGATCATGAACCACCTATGGATTTGCCGAAACAAGTTGGGAAGAGATATAATCCCGTATTTCCGAATCATCACGGGATTGATGAAGCAGCAAAAGGCAATCACGTCCGAGGATAGAGGAGCAACAAAAAGGCATCAGCCTTTTACGTTAGATAAGTTGGGGATTGGTTGGACATACACGCAATCGGAGCGGTATCATAAGCTAAAGTCAGAGGGGCAGCGATGGAGAGCATTGAAGGTGGGTGCAAGGGATCTTCTACCGGGTGAGCCGGAAAGTGATGCGGAGGTCCCAAGTGGTGATGATGATTATGCGGACGAGCCGCATGGTGGTGAGAATGTGGGCCAAGGGGGCCATGGTAGAGGTTATGGTGGTGCCTTTTACGTTTATACGGAGCGGTCCTATGTACCGAATTGGGCTTATGAGGGCACGATGCAAGAGGTTATCGAAAACCAACGTTCTCCGGCACCCATTTTTGAGTCTTGGTCGGGTTCGGAGCGAACGTTATTTGATCAACATACAATGATGAGTGCAAGCATGGAGCGATCTTTGAAACAAAGCTTCGATCGTCAAGAGGCATGGAATCGCACACACGCGTATTCCCATGAAGTAGAAATGAATAATCGATACCATGATGACCAAGAAAGGAGATTGCATGCAGATTGGCACGTCGGGCGGCCGGTGGTTGTGGATCCACAACATGTGGATTATGCGTCTCTACCACCGTATGATGGTAGTGTTTCGTATCCAACCCCGCCGCTCCATCATTCACAATGGATCGATCCGCGCCAACAAGAAGGAGCTCAACAACAAGGTGGGAGTAGTAGCGGTTCATTTGCATTTGGAGAATGGAATGACATGATGTCTTCCATTTTTGGACCTCCGGGACCACGCTATTACTAGTCAGGTCGTGTTCCTTCCTTGTATATTTTATGAATATTTATTTAGATCGATATGTTTATGGTTGGGCGGTTGGGTGGTGTATGATTGTGATGTTTTGTTTGGGTTGGTAGAAGTTGGCGGTGTGATGTTTTTAAAAGAAGAAAAATATAAAAATGAAAAAAATCCAAAAAGAAATTTGTGGTTTGAGTGTTGAGCTTTCATTTGGTGTGAAAGATGTTAGTGATCAAATCCTCCTAAAACCATACATTGGGGTCAATGTATCCCAAGTGTGGGGATGGGGGAAATTTTTGAAGATTTTGAAAAAAAAATTAAATCAAGCGAAACGATGTGAGAATTTGAACACCCTAGATTAACCCCAATTGATGCACCGACAACCCTTGATACCCTTTTATTCTTGGTGAGAGTTGAAGCCACAATTGTAAATAAATAATATTTATCTTTGATGAGAGTGGCTACGGGTGGGGTGCATTAGAACTTGTGCCTTGATACGGTTTGAGTCCTTAGTTGGACATGAATGTGTAAAGGATAAGGGCATTTAGGTAGCCTCGTTTTTAGTATGTGTGAGTGTGGGATTTGGGGGGTTGGACCTCATAAGTTATATATATGAGCATGGTTGCGAGAGGGGTGGGGTTTGGACATTTAGTTGCCCAATTTTGTGCCTAAAAGCCTATCATTTGTTACCCCTTAGCTAGTTACCTAAAAATTTACCCGACTTGACCCGGTCTTATAGTGTTAGTGATTATTTAGTAGTATGTAATGTTATTTCATGTTATGTTGAAAGTTATTATGCATTCATAAAAAAAAGAGAAAAAGCAATGAAAAAAAAGAGAGAAAAAGCAATGAAAAAAAAAGTGATGTTTAGTTATTTTGTATATAGTAGTTAAGTTTGGTAGTTGTTAGTTTGCTTTATTGTGTAATAAAAAGGCCGGGTTAAGTTTTCGCTACTTCATATATATTCCATTTCCTACCCATACACCTAGCCACGTTACGACCTTGAAAGTCCCTTTGTGTGTCTTGCTCATATTGCTAGTGCTTACTTGTTACCGAGAGGAGAGACATAGCGAGGGGTGCGTTATTTTGGGTGTTAAAAAGGGGTTAGTAAAAGGACTACATGTTTCGGCTTGATTTACATTGATCGCTTGTTTTGAAATTGATTTGATGAGTTGCTTGGGACAAGCAACGGTTAAGTGTGGGGATGTGACGGGTGGTCCATAGGACAACCCTTTATAATGTTAAAAGACAAGTTTATCCCTCATTTAATTGTGTAATTATCTTGAATTAGATAACTACGGTTGCTTATGTTTCAGG
Source organism: Helianthus tuberosus (assembly GCA_030545235.1). Taxonomy (NCBI): domain Eukaryota; kingdom Viridiplantae; phylum Streptophyta; class Magnoliopsida; order Asterales; family Asteraceae; genus Helianthus; species Helianthus tuberosus. The sequence goes on along the minus strand of CM060424.1, from coordinate 39,707,430 downwards.
TGCGGTTCGGGAGCTAAAAGTGGATTAAATGCAGCTTTGGACGGGTTGGAGATGAACGGGTCGTGCGTGAAGGGAACGAAGAAACAAAACATAACATTCAGGGTGCCACCGTAAATTACGGTGGCCACCGTAATTTACGGTGGCCCTGAAATCTTCACATTGCTCCACCGTAACACAGGCTATCCTCACCGTAACATTTTCTGGTCCACCGTAATTTACGGTGGTAGCGTAAATTATGGTGGAGGCGACGCACAACTTCGTAACTGCTCATTAAAACAGTTTTTATGGTGTCTTTTGGGATTATCTCATGATAGGACGTTTCTCTGGAGTGTTGGGGCGAATTTTGGCTTTTGGCAAGTGTTTGTGAACAATTGCTAACATTCGGTTTGTCTTTTGATTTACATGAACTTCAATCTTGATGTTATGATGATCCACCAAACAATGTTTGGCTAAATTTTCAGTGATCATCTTAGGTGAAGGTTTCTTATTGACTTTGGTGTGATGAATCTTTATTTCTAGAATAATAGACTTGGTATGTTGCTATGTTTATTATGATGCATGAATGTTTGATTGTAAATTGTTAATTGATGTTTTGTTCCTAATCTAAATCGTACGTTCTTGGTGTCGTTGACAATCGAGATATCATGGGAAGGGTTAGGGTTGGATATTGGTTAATTGATCATCGGGTAACAACCTCGCGTTTACATAATCCGAGTACTTTGTTCCCTTTTATCACAACAAACGTTTATGCATGAGTTATGTCTATGTAACTCTTTCTAGTTGGATTCGCACACAATTGTTAATGGAAACCGGAACCAAAGATAGTCATTTTCTCTTAATCTGTTAAACACCCAATTTTGATTTGCAATTAGCTAGTAATTTAGTTTTCTAAAACAACAATCCAAATCATTGATCTTTAAATTTTGCAAATTAGGTTAATTTTAGTTTAAGTGCAAAGCTACATAATCGACATATTTTCCACATACTCCCTGAGTTCGATACCCATTTACCACTATCTATAGTTGTTATTGGGATTAAATTTGCGTGACCACGACATCACGTCACCTACAGCGAATTCCAAGGGCTTCCTACACTTATCAGAGTAGCTTTTCTGACGGTCGCGCACTGCTGTCACACGATTTCTAATCTGAACGATCTTCTCTGAAGTTTCAAGCACAAGTTATGGACCTGTGATCTTGCTGTCACCCACTTCAGCCCAACAGAGGGGTGAACGACATTTTCGTCCGTATAACGCTTCGAATGGAGCTACCTGGATACTGGTATGGTAACTATTGTTATAAGAGAACTCTATCAAAGGTAGATGTTTCTCCCAACCCTTGCCAAAATCAATCACGCACGCTCGTAACATGTCCTCAAGTGTCTGGATGGTTCGCTCACTTTGACCATCCGTCTGCGGGTGATAAGCAGTGCTCATGTCGAGACGCGAGCCGAACGATTTGTGCATCGACTGCCACAAATCCGAAATGAAACGCGGGTCAGGATCAGAGATAATAGAGGTCGGCACCCCGTGCCTAGAAACCACCTCTTTAAGATAAATAGCGGCAAGTTGTGAGAACTTATCCGTTTCCTTGATTGCTAGAAAATGTGCTGACTTCGTGAGACGATCAACGATCACCCAGATGGTATCATTTCTGTTTTGAGTTCTCGGCAGACCCGTGACGAAGTCCATGGCAATCTGCTCCCATTTCCACATGGTTATTTCTGGTTGTTGAAGTAGACCTGAGGGTTTCTGATATTCCACTTTAACTTTAGCATAAGTCAGGCACTTACTCACGTAAGTCGCGATGTGAGCCTTCATCTTCGGCCACCAGTACAAAACCTTGAGATCCTGATATATCTTATCCGAACCCGGATGAACAGAGTATCGAGACTTGTGCGCTTCGTCCATCACAAGCTCTCTAAGATTTCCAAACAAAGGGATCCATATTCGTTCCATGAAATAAAGAATACCATCAGATCTCTCTACCAGCCACTTTTCCATGCCCCTTAAGTACTCTGCTTCAATGTTTTCCTTTTTTAACGCTTCGGTTTGCGCAGAACGGATCTGGTTAGGCAAATTAGAATGGATGGTGAGCTGCAAAGCGCGAACACGTTTGGGTTTCGATTCCTTTCGACTGAGTGCATCAGCTACAACGTTAGCCTTACCCGGGTGATACTTGATGGCACAATCGTAATCGGTTAAGAGTTCTACCCAGCGACGCTGTTGCATATTCAATTCCTTGTGGTCAAAGATATGCTGAAGGCTCCCGTGGTCAGTATAAATAGTGCATTTAGTACCATATAGGTAATGCCTCCATATTTTGAGCTCAAACACCACGGCTCCCAACTCTAAGTCGTGTGTCGTATAATTACTATCGTGAACCTTCAACCGTTGAGAGGCGTAGGCTATCACCTTTTCGCATTGCGTCAACACGCAACCAAGACCCTGAATGGAAGCATCACAATATACCACAAAATCTTCTGTACCTTCAGGTGAAGATAAGATCGGTGCACTACAGAGCTTCTGTTTTACCAACTGGAAAGCCTCTTCTTGTTTCGTTCCCCATGAGTATACAACGCCTTTCTGTGTTAACGAGGTAAGAGGTTGAGCGATCTTCGAGAAGTCTTTGATAAATCTTCGATAGTACCCAGCAAGACCAAGAAATTGCCGCACCTCCAAAGGAGTCTTCGGTGCCGCCCAATTTCTTATAGCATCAATCTTAGCAGGATCCACGTGTATCCCAGACTCATTCACAATGTGGGCAAGGAAGTGTACCTCTCGAATCCAGAAGTCACACTTAGAGAATTTCACATAGAGCTGCTCCTTCCTCAGAAGCTCTAAGATAAGACGCAAGTGTCGCTCGTGATCCTCCTTGCTCTTTGAATAGATCAAAATGTCGTCAATAAACATGATAACGAAGTCGTCAAGATACGGCTTGCACACACGGTCCATGAGGTCCATGAACACCGATGGTGCGTTCGTCAACCCAAACGGCATAACCAGAAACTCATAGTGCCCATACCGCGTTCGAAAATCCGTTTTAGGAACATCCTCCTCTCGGACTCTCATCTGATGATAGCCCGATCTTAAATCGATCTTCGAGTAGAAACTTGACCCTTGCAACTGGTCAAACAGATCGTCGATGCGTGGCAGAGGGTAATGGTTCTTGACAGTCACCTTGTTAAGTTCTCGATAATCAATACACATACAAAAGGAACCGTCTTTCTTCTTCACAAAAAGAACTGGGGCTCCCTAAGGCGAAGAACTGGGTCGAATAAAGCCCCTATCCAGTAACTCTTGTAGTTGATTAGACAACTCCAGTAACTCTCCAGGTGCTAGACGATAAGGAGCACGAGCAATCGGAGCTGCTCCTGGTGCAAGATCAATCTGAAATTCCACTTGACGATGAGGAGGTAAACCAGGAAGTTCCTCAGGAAATACGTCAGAAAATTCACGAACAACTGGCAGGTCTTCGATCTTCATCTCTTCAGGCTGAGTGTGACAACTCGAAATCTAGAACCTTTCGTGTATCCTAGTACAACCTACTTGCAATGTTATGCGACTAGTTAACGTATTGGTTTAATAATATAAGTGAACATCCTATGTGGTTACGTGTTATGTTTATGTGTCGTGCATGTACGTATGTGTATATTTATGTGAACCGAGACAACAAGGACCCGACTCGAGACCATGTGGTCTCGAGTGAACAGTAACATATGGGCCGGTTGGGCCACACACACACACTTAGCCTATTTCGAAAACCCATTAGGGTGCACCACTTGAAGCTAGTATATATGTTATGCACCTAGCCATCTTTGCCATTTTCTTGGACACACACACACTCCCCTACTCTTTCTCTAGAAACCATTAAACCCTAAGTCTCAACATCACCTCTCCTCTCCTCCTTCTCGGATTCAATCGACTACTACAAGGAGCTCTCGGATCGACACACACACACACCCGTTTGGAAGCTTCATACTCACCTTTGAAACTCATCAACCGGTTAGTGTTTATGATGCTTGTTGGTTAGTGTCTATGATGTTTTGATTAATATGATGGTATACATTGATGATGAGTTAGTGTTCAAGTAATCGATGCATAAATGTTCTATGTATGTGTTTACATTCGGTTGATGATGATTATATGTTAATGTGTTGATTTCATTAGGGTGAATAATGTATGCTTGACTATGTATGAGTGTTATCGGCTCTATATGGTTTGGATGTTGATATAAGTTGAAATGATTGATGAATGGAAACCGAATACTTGTAATCGGCTGTGGTATGTGCACGATTAGGATGATTCATTGTGTTGACATCATAGGGTGCATGTTAGTGTTGATAAATTGTTGATCATGATTTTTGTTTGATTAAAATTTATATGAATATTTGATGAACATGATGAACATATGAAGAACTTGTTGAATATCATATGAACATGTTTTGAATATTTGAAAACTGATATGTTTGATCCAATTTGGTAAATTGTTAGACAAATAAACTTGTTTAAGTGGATAGTACATAATGTTGCATGAAATCAAAATCCAATTGGATAGTACACTGTGCAGAATCAGCTTATGTCCGGTCGAGACCTTCGGTTGCGACTCGAGACCACCGCATGATGAGTCGAAATCCCCCGGTTGCGACATCGGTTGCGAGTCGCAAACACCTGGTTGCGACTCGAAACCACACGTGATCAGCACACAAACCTTATGACTCGAAATCTCAGTTACGAGTCCGGTTGCGACTCGAGACCAAAACAGCATGAACCGAGACCATGATAGCGAGTCCTGTTGCGACTCGAGACCGTGACCATGATACCTCGAGACCGCAGTTGCGACTCAGGTTGCGAGTCGAGAACGCCTGGTTGCGACTCGAGACTATACGCTGGTACACGCTGTTTGGACTTGCACCTCATTTCGGACTTAAGTAATTGGGCCGGACCTTTGGGCCTAATACATGGACCTTATACGTGCTGTTGTATATGAATAATTATTTGGGCTGCCATGGATGAAACTTGCATGCAATGTGCTAGCATACGTGTAGAACATACGTGCAATACGTGGTTTGAACCTGACTTGTATGACACAACTGTGATAGGACGCGAGTGACCACAATATTGCTTGTTTGACTTTTCTGTGTATCTACCGAGCAAACCAAGGTGAGTTCACACCCTCTACAAAGCATGGGATTCCCTGGGTTGGGAATGGGGTTAAGGAATGTGGATTCCTCGTCCTCCTTGGGTAGGACAGCAATGGTTCAGGAATGAAATTCCTCGTCCTCACGGACAGATAACTCGTACTAGACCAAAACTCTATCACGAAGTCCCTCATTTTTATATCGACTTAATCGCCGGGCCAATGGCGAGCGGGTCATTAGTTAGATAGCGCTATTTAGGTCTGACAAACCTCACACCGTGCCGCAGAGGACGGGCGTGAACTAATGGATCTGGGGCACGTCAATGATGATAGACATTGACAGTTTCAGGGCACTTAAACATGACTACAGTCAGCAGTCGATATGGTAACGAGTCTAGTGTATACATGGGGTAGCCCCCACGGCCGAAATGCCAGATAACTAACACGGGGTAGCCCCCACGGCTGGATTGCCAGAGTAACCGGGAATAAACAATGTCACGTTTTAAACTATGGGGTAACCCCCACGGCAGAATGCCAGATAAAGGAAACTGTTTTCGAAACAACTTAACACGAACACCCAACCGTGAACTCACTCAACTTGTTGTTGACTCGTTACTACATGCTTTGCAGGTCCTTAGGTTTTTAGCTGGAGCTTGCATGGAGGAGGATCGTTGTGGGACATGGACGACTGTGTGCCATGTTAAACTTTGAAACAATTAAACTTATGTTTTGATTTAAGACTTATGCTTCCGCTTGCAACTTAACTATGTTTTGTTGAACACCAATTGTATTGGTTGAACTTTTATAACTATGTGATTGCTTGTTCAATATGATTGGTGGCTGGATCCTGGTCAGTCACGCCTCCAAGCGGTAGTACTCCGCAGGTGGATTTTGGGGGTGTGACAGATTGGTATCAGAGCCATTGGTTATAGTGAACTTGGTTTTAATAAGGGAAAAGTTTTATTAAAATCAGACTATAACCTGTACAGTGCTCTACGATCCACAACGACGCTTCACTCCACATGCAAGGCTCGGCATCCTAGGTGGTATGATTCATGTATATATTGCCTACTTGTTAGTTACATAGTACATTGCTCGTGGTATGCTTGGTTAGTATAACTATTGTCGCTTGAACACGTGTGTACTTACTCACTTCTGTCATCGCACTTTTCGCGAACCTCTCTCACTCACGTTCCTCTTGATATGAAGATCATGTCTGGACGCGTTAACCTGACACAAGCCCAGTTGACGGCTCTGATTAACGAACGGGTTGCTGCGGCACTTGCAGCTGCACACGCAGGAGGTATATCCTGCAGTCCGAACTCATTCTAGGATCTTTAGGATCCTACTCTCGTGAACCAACCTGTGTGTTAAACTCTGTCTTTTCTTTCACCTACGATAGGTCAGCATGTTCAGCCACCCGTGTGCACTTTTAAGACTTTCATGGACTGCCGACCAACTACTTTTAGCGGCACCGAAGGAGCAGTAGGTCTCCTACATTGGTTTGAGAAGCTAGAATCTGTGTTCGAAATGTGCGAATGCCCTGAGGCGCGCAGGGTGAAGTATGCTACTGGTACTCTCGAGGGTTTAGCCCTCACGTGGTGGAACGCTCAGGTTCAGATGCTGGGGTTGGTTGCTGCCAACGCCACCCCATGGGAAACTTTTAAGGAGATGATCAAAGAAGAATACTGCAGTCGGGATGAGATTCACAAACTAGAGGTGGAGTTCTTCAACCTCAAGATGACGGGGTCCGAAATTGAAGCTTATGTGAAGAGGTCGAACGAACTGGCAATTATGTACCCTACTATGGTGGATCCTCCCATCAAACGCATCGAACTATTTCTTCAGGGCTTAGTGCCGGAAATCCAAAGTCATGTGACTTCGGCGAACCTCGCCACCTACCAGCAAACTGTTCAGTTGGCTCACCGTCTCACGGACCAAGCGGTGGAGCAGAACAAGTTACCAAAACGCATAGGCGCTGCAACTACTTCTGGTACCTCTAGTGACAACAAACGGAAATGGGATGGAACTTCAAGTAAGGGTTCGACTTCTGTTCAGTCCCAGTCTCAGCAGAGAAAGACTGATGACTACAAGAGCCCTAATCAGCAATCGTCTGGTGGTCAAAGCCATGGTGGGTACAAAGGGAATCACCCCAAATGCAATCGCTGCAGCCTGCACCACAGCGGACCATGCACCAGGGGCAACTGTCATCGGTGCAACAAGCCTGGTCACGCTGCAAAGGATTGCAGGAGCTTATACCCCGCCAATCAGAATCGTCAGCAAGCTCAACAGAACCAGCGCCAGCAGCAGCAGCAAGGTGATAACAAAGGGTGCTTTCAGTGCGGAGCTGAGGGCCACTTCAAGAGAGACTGCCCCCAACTGAACAGGAACCAGAACAACAACAACAACAATAACAACAATCAAGGGAATGGTAACAATGGGAACAACAACAATAATGGCGCCAGGGGGCGGGTGTTTGTGATTGGCCAAGGTGAAGCAAGGAATGACCCCAATGTTGTGGCGGGTAAGTTCCTTCTCGACGACTTTTATGTTTCAGTTTTATTTGATTCGGGTGCCGATACTAGCTACATGTCACTAGAAGTTAGTCGAATGCTTAAGCGTATTCCAACACCTTTGAACAACAAGCACACCGTAGAGCTAGCAAATGGTAAGAGTTTAGAAGCCACACACCTAGTTAAGGGTTGTAAACTTATTCTCGCTGACCAGACCTTCTCTATCGACCTCATCCCTATTGTCTTGGGTAGTTTCGACGTTGTCATTGGGATGGATTGGTTATCCCAACACCGAGCAGAGATTCTTTGCAACGAGAAGGTTGTCCGTATTCCAGGTCCCGGTGGTGAACCTCTCATGATTCATGGCGACAAGAGGAGTGCTGTTGAGAACGTCATTTCTCTCCTTAAGGCCCAAAAGTGCTTGCGAAAGGGCCACACTGCCATTTTGGCTCTCGTTACTGACACCTCGGAAAAAGAGAAGAAGATAGAAGATTTTCCAATGGTACGCGATTATCCAGAGGTATTTCCTGAGGAATTACCTGGTCTTCCGCCTCATCGCCAAGTCGAGTTTCAGATCGAACTAGCTCCTGGAGCCGCGCCCATAGCCCGTGCACCTTATCGTTTAGCCCCATCAGAGTTGAAAGAACTCTCCACGCAACTACAAGAACTCTTGGATAAGGGTTTTATCCGTCCTAGCTCATCGCCCTGGGGAGCTCCAGTATTATTTGTGAAGAAGAAGGACGGTACTTTCAGAATGTGCATCGACTACCGGGAACTCAACAAGGTGACGGTGAAGAATCGTTATCCTCTACCGCGGATTGACGACTTGTTCGATCAGCTGCAAGGGTCGAGCTACTATTCGAAGATCGATTTGAGATCGGGTTATCACCAACTGAGAGTCCGGGAAGAGGACGTCTCCAAAACAGCTTTCAGAACTCGATACGGGCACTATGAGTTTTTGGTCATGCCTTTTGGGATGACAAACGCACCTGCGGTTTTCATGGACTTGATGAACCGGGTGTGCAAGCCTTACCTGGACAAGTTCGTTATAGTCTTCATCGACGACATCCTGATCTATTCCAAGAGTCAGGAGGAACACGAGCAGCATCTACGACTTATTCTGGAACTCCTTCGAACAGAACAGCTTTATGCAAAGTTCTCGAAATGCGACTTCTGGCTTCGAGAAGTCCATTTCCTGGGCCACGTGGTAAACAAGGATGGGATTCACGTTGATCCATCCAAGATAGACTCGATTAAGAACTGGCCTGCACCTCGTACACCAAAGGAAATTCGCCAATTCTTGGGTTTGGCGGGATACTACCGGAGATTCATAAAGGATTTTTCTAAGATTGCACAGCCTCTTACCTCACTAACGCAGAAGGGCGTTGTTTATCGCTGGGGAAACGCACAGGAGTTGGCATTTCAGCACCTAAAGGATAGACTTTGTAGCGCACCTATCCTTTCCTTGCCGGAAGGCACAGACGACTTTGTGGTTTACTGCGACGCATCAATTCAGGGTCTTGGTTGCGTGTTGATGCAACGAGATAAAGTTATAGCCTACGCCTCACGCCAACTCAAGGTTCATGAAAAGAACTACACTACGCACGACCTAGAGCTGGGAGCTGTTGTTTTTGCACTTAAATTATGGCGGCATTACCTGTATGGTACCAAGTGCGCCATCTACACCGACCACAGGAGCCTCGAGCATATCTTCAAGCAGAAAGAACTGAATATGAGGCAACGACGATGGGTCGAACTACTGAATGACTACGAGTGCTCAATCAGATATCACCCGGGCAAAGCCAACGTTGTGGCTGACGCCCTTAGTCGAAAGGACACTGCGCCTAAGCGCGTGCGAGCTTTACAACTCACGATCCATTCTAGTCTGCCTCCCCAAATACGAGCAGCTCAGATAGAAGCACTGAAACTAGAAAACGTCAGGGCCGAAGCCCTACGCGGATCGAGGCAACGCTTAGAACAGAAGGAAGACGGTGCTTACTACGTAACGGGACGCGTTTGGGTCCCACTCTATGGCAACCTACGAGAGCTCGTGATGGATGAAGCACACAAGTCTCGCTACTCAGTACACCCTGGATCAGATAAGATGTATCATGATATCAAAACTACGTATTGGTGGCCTAGCATGAAGGCCCACATAGCGACCTACGTCAGCAAGTGTTTGACTTGTGCGAGAGTCAAGTTGGAATACCAGAAACCATCAGGCCTACTCCAACAACCAGAGATACCTCAATGGAAATGGGAGCAAATTTCCATGGATTTTGTCACTGGCCTGCCTAGATCCCAGCGCGGGAACGATACTATTTGGGTGATCGTGGACCGACTCACAAAATCTGCACACTTCTTGGCTATCAAGGAGACGGATAAGTTCTCCACTCTTGCAGAAATATACCTTAAGGAAGTCGTTTCGAGGCACGGGATGCCCACCTCCATTATCTCGGATCGAGATGCGCGTTTTACTTCAGAGCTGTGGCAAGCGATGCACAAATCCTTTGGCTCACGATTAGATATGAGCACAGCGTATCACCCTCAGACGGACGGGCAGTCCGAGCACACTATTCAAACCTTAGAAGACATGCTTCGTGCATGTGTAATCGACTTTGGCAACCGCTGGGAAAAGCATATGCCACTTGTGGAATTCTCGTACAATAACAGCTACCACACCAGCATTAAAGCTGCTCCATTTGAGGCATTGTACGGACGTAAATGCCGGTCACCTCTTTGCTGGGCAGAGGTGGGAGATAGTCAGATCACTGGTCCAGAATATGTGGTAGACACGACCGAACAAATTGCTCAAATACGAAAACGCATGACGGCAGCTCGCGAACGTCAGAAAGTTTACGCTGACATGGGCCGGAAACCGCTTGAGCTCCAGGTTGGGGAGCGGGTACTACTCAAAGTTTCACCCTGGAAGGGTGTGGTTCGTTTTGGCAAACGCGGCAAACTCAACCCACGATACGTTGGACCCTTCGAAGTCATTGAGAAAATAGGCAGGGTGGCCTACAGACTGAACTTACCAGCGGAACTCGGTGCGGTCCACAACGTTTTTCACGTGTCAAATCTGAAGAAGTGTCCGTCAGATGAGACCCACGTAGTTCCTCTGAAGGAACTCACTATCGACGAACAGTTACGATTCGTCGAGGAACCAGTCGAAATCACGGACCGGGATGTTAAGGTCCTCAAGAGCACTAGAATACCTCTCGTTCGAGTTCGTTGGAACTCACGTCGCGGCCCAGAGTTCACCTGGGAGCGCGAAGATCAGATGAAACAAAAGTATCCCCAACTGTTCGCAAACAGTACACCCACTACTGAGGCCGAAGCTACGGAATTTCGGGACGAAATTCCAGATCAACGGGGGGTGGATGTGACACCCCAGGAAAACCGGGAAAACCATACAACTTAACTAGCTTCCTCAGTGAGTGCCTACCAAATTTCGGGACGAAATTTCTTTCAACTTGGGGATGATGTGACAACTCGAAATCTAGAACCTTTCGTGTATCCTAGTACAACCTACTTGCAATGTTATGCGACTAGTTAACGTATTGGTTTAATAATATAAGTGAACATCCTATGTGGTTACGTGTTATGTTTATGTGTCGTGCATGTACGTATGTGTATATTTATGTGAACCGAGACAACAAGGACCCGACTCGAGACCATGTGGTCTCGAGTGAACAGTAACATATGGGCCGGTTGGGCCACACACACACACTTAGCCTATTTCGAAAACCCATTAGGGTGCACCACTTGAAGCTAGTATATATGTTATGCACCTAGCCATCTTTGCCATTTTCTTGGACACACACACACTCCCCTACTCTCTCTCTAGAAACCATTAAACCCTAAGTCTCAACATCACCTCTCCTCTCCTCCTTCTCGGATTCAATCGGCTACTACAAGGAGCTCTCGGATCGACACACACACACACCCGTTTGGAAGCTTCATACTCACCTTTGAAACTCATCAACCGGTTAGTGTTTATGATGCTTGTTGGTTAGTGTCTATGATGTTTTGATTAATATGATGGTATACATTGATGATGAGTTAGTGTTCAAGTAATCGATGCATAAATGTTCTATGTATGTGTTTACATTCGGTTGATGATGATTATATGTTAATGTGTTGATTTCATTAGGGTGAATAATGTATGCTTGACTATGTATGAGTGTTATCGGCTCTATATGGTTTGGATGTTGATATAAGTTGAAATGATTGATGAATGGAAACCGAATACTTGTAATCGGCTGTGGTATGTGCACGATTAGGACGATTCATTGTGTTGACATCATAGGGTGCATGTTAGTGTTGATAAATTGTTGATCATGATTTTTGTTTGATTAAAATTTATATGAATATTTGATGAACATGATGAACATATGAAGAACTTGTTGAATATCATATGAACATGTTTTGAATATTTGAAAACTGATATGTTTGATCCAATTTGGTAAATTGTTAGACAAATAAACATGTTTAAGTGGATAGTACATAATGTTGCATGAAATCAAAATCCAATTGGATAGTACACTGTGCAGAATCAGCTTATGTCCGGTCGAGACCTTCGGTTGTGACTCGAGACCACCGCATGATGAGTCGAAATCCCCCGGTTGCGACATCGGTTGCGAGTCGCAAACACCTGGTTGCGACTCGAAACCACACGTGATCAGCACACAAACCTTATGACTCGAAATCTCAGTTACGAGTCCGGTTGCGACTCGAGACCAAAACAGCATGAACCGAGACCATGATAGCGAGTCCTGTTGCGACTCGAGACCGTGACCATGATACCTCGAGACCGCAGTTGCGACTCAGGTTGCGAGTCGAGAACGCCTGGTTGCGACTCGAGACTATACGCTGGTACACGCTGTTTGGACTTGCACCTCATTTCGGACTTAAGTAATTGGGCCGGACCTTTGGGCCTAATACATGGACCTTATACGTGCTGTTGTATATGAATAATTATTTGGGCTGCCATGGATGAAACTTGCATGCAATGTGCTAGCATACGTGTAGAACATACGTGCAATACGTGGTTTGAACCTGACTTGTATGACACAACTGTGATAGGACACGAGTGACCACAATATTGCTTGTTTGACTTTTCTGTGTATCTACCGAGCAAACCAAGGTGAGTTCACACCCTCTACAAAGCATGGGATTCCCTGGGTTGGGAATGGGGTTAAGGAATGTGGATTCCTCGTCCTCCTTGGGTAGGACAGCAATGGTTCAGGAATGAAATTCCTCGTCCTCACGGACAGATAACTCGTACTAGACCAAAACTCTATCACGAAGTCCCTCATTTTTATATCGACTTAATCGCCGGGCCAATGGCGAGCGGGTCATTAGTTAGATAGCGCTATTTAGGTCTGACAAACCTCACACCGTGCCGCAGAGGACGGGCGTGAACTAATGGATCTGGGGCACGTCAATGATGATAGACATTGACAGTTTCAGGGCACTTAAACATGACTACAGTCAGCAGTCGATATGGTAACGAGTCTAGTGTATACATGGGGTAGCCCCCACGGCCGAAATGCCAGATAACTAACACGGGGTAGCCCCCACGGCTGGATTGCCAGAGTAACCGGGAATAAACAATGTCACGTTTTAAACTATGGGGTAACCCCCACGGCAGAATGCCAGATAAAGGAAACTGTTTTCGAAACAACTTAACACGAACACCCAACCGTGAACTCACTCAACTTGTTGTTGACTCGTTACTACATGTTTTGCAGGTCCTTAGGTTTTTAGCTGGAGCTTGCATGGAGGAGGATCGTTGTGGGACATGGACGACTGTGTGCCATGTTAAACTTTGAAACAATTAAACTTATGTTTTGATTTAAGACTTATGCTTCCGCTTGCAACTTAACTATGTTTTGTTGAACACCAATTGTATTGGTTGAACTTTTATAACTATGTGATTGCTTGTTCAATATGATTGGTGGCTGGATCCTGGTCAGTCACGCCTCCAAGCGGTAGTACTCCGTAGGTGGATTTTGGGGGTGTGACACTGAGGATCAGAAACAAGTGCTAAAATAGCAGGATACCCATTTCGTAGACACTTCTGTGCTTGCTTGGCTGAGATGATACCAGCCATCGCACCACTGCGATGCCCTTGGACCGATAAAGATTCTCCATTGGGGAGAGGAATACGTACGATCTTCTCTTTACCTAGAATCTCAGCTTGATGCTTAGACAACCAATCCATACCAACCACTATATCAAAACTTTCGAGGGTAACAGGTAGGAGGTCAATGTCAAACACTTGACCCACAAGATCTAATTTACACCCAAAAAGGACATGCGAAGCTTCAATCGTTTTGTCATCAGCTAATTCTACTACATGCTTAGTTCCTAAAGGCGTTGGAGCTAACCCTAACTGTTGAATGAACTCTAGGTACACATAACTCCAATCGGCACTAGAATTAAATAATACAGAAGCAAAGAGGTTGTTCACAGAAAACGTACCAGTCATGACATTGCCGTCGTTCCTAGCATCACCAGCACCAATCATAAATACCCTTCCACGAGCTCCATTGCCCCCATTGTCGCCATTATTGTTCCTAGCATTGATGTTGTTATTCTAATGGTTGTGGTTATCATTGGCGTTCCGATTCAGCAGAGGGCAATCCCGTTTAATGTGACCCTCGTCCCCACACTGGAAACACCCCTTCCTAAAGCCTTGGTTCTAATGGGGCTGCTGCCTTTGCTGTTGCTAAAGCTGCTGATTCTGTTGTTGGTTTTGCTGCTGCTGCTTCAGGTACGGAGCTCTACAATCTTTTGCCATATGGCCCACCTTATCACACCTATGTCAAGCCCGGACACACGGTCCATGATGATAATACCCACACTTGTTGCCTTTAGGCTTCCTACCAACGTAGGAGCCTTGGCTCTGATTGCTGCCCTGGCCTTGGTTAACTGAGGACTACTGACTGAAATTACGGTTATTGCTGTTGTTAGCCTTTTCTGCGATTGACTTGCCCTAGTCGCTTTGTCAGCATCGTTCCATTTACGCTTGTTATCACTAGCAGGTGTGGTAGTTGTAGTAGCAGGGGTAGTAGCAGAAACACGTGGCGGCAATGAGCCACGTTCGACCTCTTGATCAGTAATCTTGTGTGCTAAACCGATGATCTGGGGCAGATTGTTAAGGTTTACAGCAGTGACCAAACTCTTTACTGCTGGTGCCAGGCCTTTGATGTACAACTCAATTCTTCGAGGTGGAGGTCGAGACAAAGTAGGGCACATATTTGCTAGTTCATGAGATCGTTTCGTATAAGCCCCGATCTCGGACCCTTCCATCTTCAAATTGTAGTACTCGTTCTCAAGTTTCTGAATCTCATCACGAGGACAGTACTCCTCCCGCATCAGCTCCTTAAAATCATCCCATGTCGTTGCATTAGCCATTTCGATGCCCAACATTTGCACTTGGGCATTCCACCAAGTTAAGGCACCATCCTCCAAGGTGACTGTAGCATACTTCACCCGGTCCCCCTCGGGACAGTTACACATAGCGAACACTAACTCAGCCTTCTCGAACCAACGTAGTAACCCCACAGCCCCTTCAGTCCCACTGAATGTATGTGGCTTACAATCCATGAACGTCTTGAAAGTGCAAGCAGGCGGATTGTTTTGATTTTGATTCGCTTACTGACCTAATGGACGAAAGAAAATTTAACACAAGGGTAAGAGTTAGGTACGCGACACAAGAATAAAGAGTATTTGGTATATATCGTACCCGCTTGGTAGGCTGCCAAAGCCTTAGCCACACGTGTGTTAATCAAGTTTGTCAACTCAGCCTGAGTCATCGCAATGTAACCACGTCCATGGCCTCGTCCGCTCATGATTCTATATGAGATAAGATAAATGGTTAAGGGTCGAGATAAGGTGGGAGTCAAACCTCACAATACCTCTACAGACTACTGAGTTTACATCAGACAACAGAGCAGAACCCCTTTCACACTCGTTAAGCCTCGTTGGGACTCACATTCACCCCACATTATTATTATGTGTGCACCCATAATAACAATGCAATTTGCATCCTCATCTCAGCTCCTCCTAACTCGTGTTAATAGGTTCCTCAAATTCGAGTAGCAAATCAGAAGACACCACAAAACATAAGTCACGAAAGTCTAACGGGATATCACACTGTGACTCTATCAACCACATAACCTAGGCAAATACACATGAATTCAGTCTGTAGTGCTAAGTGTGTAATCACATGAAACATCATACATGAATGTATACTAGATACGCTATGCAATAAGTAAACGAGATACGAACCTTGCAATCTGGAGCTGAGTGTCATAGTCGATTTTCGAAGCTGTTCGGTTATTGTCTGGTTTTATAAAAACGTTTTAAAACCTAGTTCACTATAACCAGTGGCTCTGATACCAAACTGTCACACCCCCAAAATACCACACGCGGAAACACCACGGAACGTGTGACGTACCAGGACCCAAGCCACCAATCACATTGAACTATACATGATATAAATAAAAGTTCTTGTTTATTTCATAAACAATTTCAAATCATAACTTAAACAAGTATGTTCAGCGGAAGTATATTATAAATAGTTGTTCAAGTAATTCAAAACAAATGTGCATGATCAATAAACAAGTATCCAAGAGCTACGACCCATGACCACTCCATCACTCCCAAATAGCAAGTTCCATCAATGAATCTAACAACCTGCAAGCATGCAGACAAGTGTGTCAGACGACGATGGTGAGTTCAAAGTTTGTTATCACGTTTTAGTTACCGGATATAAGTATAGACATTTCAGAAATATGATGTCGTTAATAACTCGATTACCGCCGATGGCTCCAGATTATTTGCCCTATTCCCCAATGCCTATATCAAAGCAATGGTCAAGACTGGGGTCATTAGTGCACGCCCGTCCTCCCCGGTACGGTGTGAGGGTGCCAAACCTAAATAGCACTATTAACTAATTCCCCGTTGCCTCCTCGACAACAAATCGGTAGAAGGGACTTAAATGATAGATATGAGTGTATTAACCAACATCCCAGGTTTAATATTCCAGTCAAACCCAATTACCCGACATTCCTCCCTGGAACGTTTACCAGATGTCCCTCCCTGGACGCATGCTTGGAAAAAGAGCAGTGAACTCACCTTAGCTTTGCTCGGTATTTAACAAGTTACCAGTTCCGATTAATCAACCAACCCTACCATGGTTACCAAATCAAGATCAGTTTCGTAATCAACCAAGTCATATATATTACACAGTTTGCATTTATTACAAGGTCAGGGTACCGCACGTAGTATGCATTAAATTTTCATCTAACGTCCACCCTCTATGTGCATATCACGCAATAGCATTCCCACAGTTGAATCACATTAATCAATACAAGTTCCTTGATTCCAATTAATGTTGTTACATGCAACAAACGTAATTCGTGTAACCAACCATTCAACTTTACAAGCATCATAAAGTATTCGAAACTCTTTGTTATGAGAACACATCTACATTCAACACTATTCTGTTTATTTCCTTCACGGTGAAGGATCAAGTTTGGCGAAAAACCTCCCTCGGCGAAGGACCTATTTTCATCAACAGTGGTTACGACGAAATCCCTGGATGTTTCGTCAAGGGCCTGTTGACGAAGAACCATTCTTCGTCGCCCACCGGTCCTTCGTCGTGGGTCTCCTTCGTCGTCGCCAACATCAGACGGTTACCCTAATTTGTAACAGTTAACAAAACATTGGCATGGCTATCGAATCAATCAACCATCTTTAACAACAGTTGTATTCATCCACGAAATCAATTTCCTAAACCACAGTCAATCCGATCATTCATCATCTAAACATTCTGACCGAATCATTTACACCATGATTACAATTTTATCATGCAAACCCTAATCTCTTATGTAGTATCAACAGAGTGACAACTCGTTTATATTTAAAAGCTATTAAAGGTTCACATATAAACAACACTAGATCAACACAGAACATATCAGTACACATACACATACAAGTCCATGGCCAATCATGAATCAACGAGTAAATCATAACCGAAGGGAATCAGGAATCATCTATCGTAACGAGGGTAAACATACTAACCGAACACCTGCATATTCCCAAAGGTATGCTAAGATAGACAAGAGGAGAAGCTTCACAAAGGCTGCCGTAGGTTTCGAGAGAGGAAATAGTGTTTTAGGGTTTCAGGAAATCGTTTTAAATAACGTGAACAGGCCGGGCAACAACTGGGCTTCGAAGATAACTGGGCCGGCGAAAAACCCAGGCGACGAACTTCATTCTTCGTCAACGACGAAGTTCATTCTTCGTCATACAGTCTTTCGTCGAGCCCACATGACATTCTTCGTCGGGCAATGTCTTGTCATAACAGGTTTGTATTAAATGCTCAATCATTAAATCACCACATAAATAAATTGTACTAAAATAATTCTCAAATAGTATACGCAATACAACGTACAACGAAATATAAAACAGGATTACAAAACAGGTGACGCGAAAAGGAAAGGTCTTGAAATCTCGGGTTGTCACATCATCCCCAACTTGAAAGAAATTTCGTCCCGAAATTTGATAAGCGATCCAAAGTAGCACGGCGTTAGATCAGGATGACTGTACATTCTACGTGGGTGCCACATCATCCCCAACTTGAATTGGAAGTTCGTCCCGAAATTCACTAGTTGCATCAGATTTAGATTTGTCAGCTGGGAATAAGTGAGGGTACTTGAGCTTCATCTGATCCTCGCGTTCCCATGTGAACTCCGGTCCACGTCTTGAGTTCCAATGAACCCTCATGATTGGAATTCGAATATGCTTACGGACCTTGACTTCCCGATCCATAATCTCTATTGGTTCTTCAACAAACTGCAACTTGTCGTCAATCTTTAGCTCTTGAAACGGTACCACAAGTGTTTCATCAGACAAACACTTCTTCAGTTGCAACACGTGGAAAACATCATAAACGTTACCCAGCTCAGTATGTAACTCTAACTTGTAGGCCACTTTACCAACTCGTTCCAGAATTTTGAATGGCCCGACATAACGAGGGTTAAGCTTGTCGCGCTTTCCAAAACGTTCCACACCCTTCTAGGGTGAGACGTTCAACATAACACGATCGCCTACAGCGAATTCCAAGGGCTTCCTACGCTTATTAGCGTAGCTTTTTTGACGGTCGCGTGCTGCTGTCATACGATTTCTGATCTGAACTATCTTCTCTGAAGTTTCAAGCACAAGTTCTGGACCTGTGATCTGGCTGTCACACACTTCAGCCCAACAGAGGGGTGAACGACATTTTCGTCTGTACAACGCTTCGAATGGAGCTGCCTGGATACTGGTATGGTAACTATTGTTATAAGAGAACTCTATCAAAGGTAGATGTTTCTCCCAACCCTTGCCAAAATCAATCACGCATGCTCGTAACATGTCCTCAAGTGTCTGGATGATTCGCTCACTTTGACCATCCGTCTGCGGGTGATAAGCAATGCTCATGTCGAGACGCGAGCCGAATGATTTGTGCATCGGCTGCCACAAATCCGAAATGAAACGCGGGTCATGATCAGAGATAATAGAGGTCGGCACCCCGTGCCTAGAAACCACTGCTTTAAGATAAATAGCGGCAAGTTGTGAGAACTTATCTGTTTCCTTGATTGCTAGAAAATGTGCTGACTTCGTGAGACGATCAACGATCACCCAGATGGTATCGTTTCCATTTTGAGTTCTTGGCAGACCCGTGACGAAGTCCATGGCAATCTGCTCCCATTTCCACATGGGTATTTCTGGTTGTTGAAGGTGTGAGCCTTCATCTTCAGCCACCAGTACAAAACCTTAAGATCCTGATACATCTTATCTGAACCCGGATGAACATAGTATCGAGACTTGTGCCCTTCATCCATCACAAGCTCTCTAAGATTTCCAAACAAGGGGATCCATATTTGTTCCATGAAATAAAGAATACCATCAGATCTCTCTTCCAGCCGCTTTTCCATGCCCCTTAAGTACTCTGCTTCAATGTTTTCCTTTTTTAACGCTTTGGTTTGCGCAGAATGGATTTGGTCAGGCAAATTAGAATGGATGGTGAGCTGCAAAGCGCGAACACGTTAGGGTTTCGATTCCTTTCGACTGAGTGCATCAGCTACAACGTTAGCCTTACCCGGTTGATACTTGATGGCACAATCGTAATTGTTTAAGAGTTCTACCCAGCGACGCTGTCGCATATTCAATTCCTTCTGGTCAAAGATATGCTAAAGGCTCCTATGGTCAGTATAAATAGTGCATTTAGTACCGTACAGGTAATGCCTCCAGATTTTGAGCGCAAACACCACGGATCCCAACTCTAAGTCGTGTGTCGTGTAATTCCTCTCGTGAACCTTCAACCGTCGAGAGGCGTAGGCTATCACCTTCTCGCGTTGCATCAACACGCAACCAAGACCCTGAATGGAAGCATCACAATATACCACAAAATCTTGTGTACCTTCAGGTAAAGATAAGATCAGTGCACTGCAGAGCTTCTGTTTTACCAACTGGAAAGCCTCTTCTTGTTTCGTTCCCCATGAGTATACAACGCCTTTCTGGGTTAACGAGGTAAGAGGTTGAGCGATCTTCGAGAAGTCTTTGATAAATCTTCGATAGTACCCAATAAGACCAAGAAATTGTCGCACCTCCGAAGGAGTCTTCGGTGCCGCCCAATTTCTTATAGCATCAATCTTAGCAGGATCCACATGTATCCTAGACTCATTCACAATGTGGCCAAGTAAGTGTACCTCTCGAATCCAGAAGTCACACTTAGAGAATTTCGCGTAGAGCTGCTGCTTCCTCAGAAGCTCCAAGATAAGACTCAAGTGTCGCTCGTGATCCTCCTTGCTCTTTGAATAGATCAGAATGTCGTCGATAAATACGATAATGAAGTTGTCAAGATACGTCTTGCACACACGGTTCATGAGGTCCATGAAGACCGCTGGTGCGTTCGTCAACCCAAATGGCATAACCAAAAACTCATAGTGCCCATACCGCTTTCGAAAAGCCGTTTTAGGAACATCCTCCTCTCGGACTCTCATCTGATGATAGCCCGATCTTAGATCGATCTTCGAGTAGAAACTTGACCCTTGCAACTGGTCAAACAGATCGTCGATGCGTGGCAGAGGGTAACGGTTCTTGACAGTCACCTTATTAAGTTCCCGATAATCAATACACATACGAAAGGACCCGTCTTTCTTCTTCACAAACAGAACTGGGGCTCCCCAAGGCGAAGAACTGGGTCGAATAAAGCCCCTATGTAACATACGAAACTTTTATAACACTAATGTAATAAATATCAATTATTTATGTAGGTTCTAGTGAATTCAATACATTCTATGTTCGACTCAACGATTATCGTTTAAACGGTGCATCTTATTTAATAGAGATTATTTAACAATATTGTATATCGTTTTTATAAAATAACTGATTCATTAAATACTAGAAATAAATTATAACAAATGTTTCTTATACTTAGAATTAGTCCTATTTAAAATTCAAAGAAAACAAAAAGATCATTTAGTATGTTGCATATAAATTAAGGGGGTCTAGTGAAAATTCAAATTAAATCAATTCCATCTTGATTGCTTTGTAAGTTTTGAAATTCAGAAATTTCGATCGGGATCTTCGCCACAAAAGTTGCAAACCATATCAATTTAGCAATAGTCATTAATTATTTTTTTTTGAAAGGCTATAGTCATTAATTATTAGAATAATGTATTTCTCACAAGTTTCCACTCATACGATTCATATAAATTGGATTACAATTACATCTTCGTCCTCCTCCATTGTTGATTAAGAACCGGAGATTTTGACGCATATCGTAAACTCACCACCACATTCTTGTTCCTCTTCTTGCATCTGTAAAAGTCGTCGCCTTTTTGTCAACGTAAACCACACTCGTCGCCACGTATAGCAACATTGCAACCCATTACGACACCAGTCGCCGTCCCGCCATCGCACTCCGTCGCATCGTAGTTCTAGCTTCACACAAGCGTGCCGCCGTGACATCTGTAACTTTATCACCGCCGCCACCAGTCTCGATCAAGTACGTAACCAAGGCTGCTTTCTTTGATTCGTATTCGCTCGATCGTTAGAGAACTCTTTTTGTCTCCGGCGGCTCTATTCAGAAGCTAAGGTACCTAAATCAAACCCTCTTATTCGAATATGTATATATGAGTTCCGGTTCCGTTCGATTGTTAACAATCCGGCGATTCCACCAGGACATTTAATTTGAAGGAGATAACAACCAATTGATATATACATATATAAAACCTTAACCTTCTGCGAAAATGTTTTTTTTTTCTTAATGTCCTTACTTTAGTAATCCATGTAACTTTGGAAATTAAACATGGGGATTTGGTTATTTACCCTCTGTTAGAAAGAAAAAAAAAACTATGAATATTTGCCAAGTATAGTTGAAACTTTGCATGCATGGTGAAGTGTATTTTGGTTGTGTTCTTGTTTGTTCGACTTGAACCACACAAGGAGTACTGGAAGTTGATTAAAAATTTACCATATCAGCTGGTTTCTAAAATGTATATCATAATCTGTTTTCGTTTAGAAATTGATTTAAAAATAAATGGTTTATGCATTTTATGGGTTTCATAAACTTAATTTATAAAGCTAGTGTTAAAATGTTATAAGTTAAAACTGATGATGTATAAATATATTTTAAATCATTGTATGGGTCGGCTTCTAAGTTATATATAAAAAAAAAAGAATAGTTTAGTAAGTTTGAAACTTGTGTAAGTTTGAGTGCTAATTATACATCTATACTATATAATAAAAGAAACCTGATTTTGGACACGTGTCATTCATTGAAGATGTCTACATTTGTAATTTTCCTACATTTTCATACTTAATATTACTCCCTCCGTCCCATTAAATGTGTCTTATTTTGAGTTTTCAAAGTCTTTATTTATAAACTTTGACTTTAATTATATATATTTTTGTATTATATAAAACTTGATAAAAATTAACCCGATAAAAACACTTGTAAAACACACTCAAATCATATAACTTTCATCAAGTATTATCTAACACAAACAAAATTATTTAAGCTCAAAGTTTATAAATAAAGACTTTGAAAATTCAAAATAAGACACTTTTAATGGGACGGAGGTAGTATTATTTACCAAATTGACACTTTTTTATTTAGTTTACCCTTATCTCTTATTTTATAAAAAAAATATCGATTATAAAGCATGGTAATTTCCTAGATAAAACAAAATAATATATATTATTCGACAAAAATAAAACAAATGAATATCTTGGTTGTTTTGAATCACTTAATCTATACTATATATAATCTAATCTAACTTTTAATAAAGTATATATGGGGTAAGATCAAATAAAAAGTTTATTTTGCCTAAGTAGGATGAGAAGGAATCTTAACCATTCATTTTTCAAATCAATGGTTAAAATGAAAGTGTAGGAAAAAGGAGGAGTGCAAGGGTATCTTGAGAAAATCCTATTTATAGATTTTCTCTCTCCACATGCAAGACACATGCATATTCCACCCCCATTTTTTAAACGTTCATAACTTTTTTATACGCCATTATTTTTTCATAAAAATTTCACCATAAAATCGAGCGTCTTTTTATCTTTAATTTGAGTACCATATTGCTATATAAAATATGAAGACTAAAAAAACCCACTAAAATATGTTGTATAATATTTTTTTGTGCTGGATTTTTGTACTATATTTTTGTGCTAAATTTTTTGTGCTAAATTTTTTTGTCTTAAATTTTTTTGTCTTAATTTTTTGTGCTATATTTTTTTGTACTACATTTTTTTACTGAATTTTTTCGTGCTATATTTTTTTGTACTAGATTTTTTTGTGCTATATTTTTTTGTACTACATTTTTGTGCTATATTTTTTACTAGATTTTTGTGTGCTAGATTTTTTGTACTAGATTTTTTGTGCTAGAATTTTTTGTACTAGATTTTTTTTTTGTATTTTAAAATAACAAAAGGGTTGCCATATGTCATTTTCACTCCTATTTAAAAGGACCAAAATGCCCTTCATTCATACTTATTAGGAGTGCCACATGTCATCATCACAATCATTGGCTACTTAGGCAAAATCCACTTTTTAGTGGATCCTTCCCCTGTGTATATATGTGTGGACGCTCAGTGGGCAAAAGTGACATTCACTAATTTTAACGTTATTTTACTAAATTTGTGAAAATAACGTTAAAAACGGCGGGCGGTTAATCATGCATCATCATCATCATCATGTGGTGGCGTTGATAGCAGAAAGACAAAAGAGAACATGCATTAATCGGTCTTTGTCCCGATTGCTGAGTGTTATGTGCCTTATGTCCAAATCTTGATGCAAAACTACTATCGAGTCGAGGGTCTTACTGAAAGGAGCCTCTACATCTTACTCTCCTCAGACCCTACCTTAGCTTTGCTATTTGTGGGATTTACTGAGTATGATGATGATGATGATGATAATGATTTAGTATATATAATTAGATTTATTCAACCCGTATAATACACGAGGTTTATAAAGATATAATTTTTTTATTATTTAGTTTATAAAATTACATTTATCCAACCTGTGTAATATAAAAGGTTAGAAAATTACATTTATTTAACCCGTGTAATACACAGTGTTTTTAAAAATATAACTTTTTTTATTATTTAGTATATATAACTAGATTTATTCAACCCTTACAATGCACGGGTTTTTATTATTTGGTATATAAAATTACATTTATTCAGTACAATATATGAGGTTCTTAGAGATATATTTTTTTTATTATTTAATATATAAAATTGCATTTGTTCACCCATGTAATAAACGAGATTTTTAAAGAATAATTGTTTTAATTTAGTATATAAAATTACATTTATTCAACCCGTGTAATACACGGGGTTCTAACCTAGTACATATATAAAAGTAATTAGTAATCTTCTTTAAAAAAAAAAAGAGTTCTTGTCAAGCAACATGCTAAGTTGTAAAACTCTTCGCCACCGGAACGTTAGTCAACCAAAGAACCGGACATCGTAATCTAAGTTCGGTGAATCTGATTCAGTATAATTAAAACTATAGGTTAACATATTTTTTAGGACGACGTGTTTCGTTTTGCTTTGTTAGGCTAAACTAAGGTACGGATTCTTTGGTCTTCTAATCAGAGTATATTTTTTTTATGTTTCTATCATGTTCTTTACTTTGAAGTACGAATTTTGTCTATTTCCATCAATCATCTCATATCCGTATTGTACATTTGATATGTTTCATTATAGCATGCAACATACCTTAGTAATTGTAATCATTGTTGTATGTTCTCGTTAGCATTATGTTTAGTTGCCTGTTAATGGCTTTAGTTTTTGTACTCTGTCACCCGAGCATGTTTGGTTCGGTTTGGTTTGTGGAGATGGAACAATGGGTGCACACCGCACTCACCGTCTCATAGGTGCATGGACTAGCTAGCTGTGTACCTGTTTGGTTATTTAGGCTCGTGGGTGCTTCCGTCTGACGTGACTTAAGTTATTTTAAGTGTAGTCACGTAGTGTGACATCTATATACGTTTGATATGTTTCGATATGTGTTCGTTTATGTTCCAGTCAAGTATTGGGTTATACCTCGGACCCTGTTCAGTTTTGTTTCCGTAGAAGTTTGGTTTCAAGTCTGAAATAAAGTCTGTTTGGTTTTCATACTTTATTATGCATGTTCTTTAATTTTACTGTTGTTTTCTCCGTTACTGAGCAACCTTTGGCTCAGCCGTAGTTTTCTTTGTTGTGTTGTCTTTGTGTTGTCAGGTAATCGAGGGAACTTGGGAAACCAGTGATGATGAGAGTAAAATGCAGTTCAAGAATAAAGACTTTTATTTATATCAGTATTCAAATTAATTAAGACTTGGGATTGCTTGGTCTGTTTTAAGACTTTTGTTTAACTTTCGGACTCAACTTTCCTTCGTTAAATGGATTGTGTTTGGTTTTTGATATCTGTAATAGTGACACGTCAGCCCTATCCGGGACCGCTGGTGCGTTCGTTAACCCAAATGGCATAACCAAAAACTCATAGTGCCCATACCGCTTTCGAAAAGCCGTTTTAGGAACATCCTCCTCTCGGACTCTCATCTGATGATAGCCCGATCTTAGATCGATCTTCGAGTAGAAACTTGACCCTTGCAACTGGTCAAACAGATCGTCGATGCGTGGCAGAGAGTAACGGTTCTTGACAGTCACCTTATTAAGTTCCCGATAATCAATACACATACGAAAGGACCCGTCTTTCTTCTTCACAAACAGAACTGGGGCTCCCCAAGGCGAAGAACTGGGTCGAATAAAGCCCCTATCCAGTAACTCTTGCAGTTGATTAGACAACTCCTGCAACTCTCCAGGTGCCAAACGATAAGGAGCATAAGCAATCGGAGCTGCTCCTAGTGCAAGATCAATCTGAAATTCCACTTGACGATGAGGAGGTAAACCAGGAAGTTCCTCAGGAAATACGTCTGAAAATTTACGAACAACTGGCAGTTCTTCGATCTTCCTCTCTTCAGGCTGAGGATCAGAAATAAGTGCTAAAATAGCAGGATACCCCTTTCGTAGACACTTCTGCGCTTGCATGGCTGAGATGATACCAGCCATCGCACCACTGCGATGCCCTTGGACCGATAAAGATTCTCCACTTGGGAGAGGAATACATACGATCTTCTCTTTACATAGAATCTCAGCTTGATGCTTAGACAACCAATCCATACCAACCACTATATCAAAACTTCCGAGGGTAACAGGTAGGAGGTCAATGTCAAACACTTAACCCACAAGATCTAATTTACACCCAAAAAGGACATGCGAAGCTTCAATCGTTTTGCCATCAGCTAATTCTACTACATGCTTAGTTCCTAGAGGCGTTGGAGCTAACCCTAACCGTTGACTGAACTCTAGGGACACATAACACCAATCGAAACCGGAATCAAATAATACAGAAGCAAAGAGGTTGTTCACAGAAAACGTACCATCCACGACATTGCCGTCGTTCCTAGCATCACCAGCACTAATCGTAAATACCCTTCCATGAGCTCCATTACCCCCATTGTTGCCATTATTGTTCCCAACATTGTTGTTATTCTGATGGTTGTTGTTATCATTGGCGTTCTGATTCAACTGAGGGCAATCCCGTTTAATGTGACCCTCGTCCCCACACTGGAAACACCCCTTCCTAAAGCCTTGGTTCTGATGGGGCTGCTGCCTTTGCTGTTGCTGAAGCTGCTGATTCTGCTGTTGGTTTTGCTGCTGATGCTGCTTCGGGTACGGAGCTCTACAATCTTTTGCCATATGGCCCACCTTATCGCACCTATGGCAAGCCCGGACACACGGTCCATGATGATGATACCCACACTTGTTGCACTTAGGCTTCCTACCAACGTAGGAGCCTTGGCTCTGATTGCTGCCCTGGCCTTGGTTAACTGAGGACGACTGACTGAAACTACGGTTATTGTTGTTGTCAGGCCTTTTCTGGGATTGACTTGCACTAGTCGCTTTGTCAGCATCGTTCCATTTACGCTTGTTATCACTAGCAGGTGTGGTAGTTGTAGTAGCAGGGGTAGTAGCAGAAACACGTGGCGGCAATGAGCCACGTTCGACCTCTTGATCAGTAATCTTGTGTGCTAAACGGATGATCTGGGGCAGATTGTTAAGGTTTGCAGCAGTGACCAAACTCTTTACTGCTGGTGCCAGGCCTTTGATGTACAACTCAATTCTTCGAGGTGGAGGTTGAGACAAATTAGGGCACATATTTGCTAGTTCATGAGATCGTTTCGTATAAGCCTCGATCTCGGACCCTTCCATCTTCAAATTGTAGTACTCATTCTCAAGCTTCTGAATCTCGTCACGAGGACAGTACTCCTCCCGCATCAGCTCCTTAAAATCATCCCATGTCGTTGCATTAGCTATTTCGATGCCCAACATTTGCACCTGGGCATTCCACCAAGTTAAGGCACCATCCTCCAAGGTGCCTGTAGCATACTTCACCTAGTCCCCCTCGGGACAGTTACACATAGCGAACACTGACTCAGCCTTCTCGAACCAACGTAGTAATCCCACAGCCCCTTCAGTCCCACTGAATGTATGTGGCTTACAATCCATGAACGTCTTGAAAGTGCAAGCAGGTGGATTGTTTTGATTCTGATTCGCTTACTGACCTAATGGACGAAAGAAAATTCAACACAAGGGTAAGAGTTGGGTACGCGACACAAGAATAAAGAGTATTTGGTACATATCGTACCCGCTTGGTAGGCTGCCAAAGCCTCAGCCACACGTGTGTTAATCAAGTTTGTCAACTCAACCTGAGTCATCGCAATGTGACCACGTCCATGGCCTCGTCCGCTCATGATTCTATATGAGAAAAGAGAAATGGTTAAGGGTCGAGATAAGGTGGGAGTCAAACCTCACAATACTTCTACAGACTACTGAGTTTACATCAGACAAGAGAGCGGAACCCCTTTCACACTCATTAAGCCTCGCTGGGACTCACATGCACCCCACATTATTATTATGTGGGCACCCATAATAACAATGCAATTTGCATGCTCATCTCAGCTCCTCCTAACCGTGTTAATAGGTTCCTCAAATTCGAGTAGCAAATCAGAAGACACCACAAAACATAAGTCACGAAAGTCTAACGGGTTATCACACTGTGACTCTATCAACCACAAAACCTAGGCAAATACACATGAATTCAGTCTGTAGTGCTAAGTGTGCAATCACATGCAACATCATACATGAATGTATACTAGATACGCTATGCAATAAGTAAACGAGATACGAACCTTGCAATTTGGAGTTGAGTGTCATGGTTGATTTTCGAAGCTGTTTGGTTATAGTCTGGTTTTATAAAAACGTTTTAAAACCTAGTTCACTATAACCAGTGGCTCTGATACCAAACTGTCACACCCCCAAAATACCACATGAGGAAACACCACGGAACGTGTGACGTACCAGGATCCAAGCCACCAATCACATTGAACTATACACAATATAAACAAAAGTTCTCATTTATTTCATAAACAATTTCAAATCATAACTTAAACAAGTATGTTTAGCGGAAGCATATTATAAATAGTTGTTCAAGTAATTCAAAACAAATGTGCATGATCAATAAACAAGTATCCAAGAGCTACGACCCATGACCACTCCAGCACTGCCAGATAGCAAGTTCCATCCATGAATCTAACGACCTGCAAGCATGCAGACAAGTGTGTCAGACGACGCTGGTGAGTTCAAAGTTTGTTATCACGTTTTAGTTACCAGATATAAGTATAAACATTTCAAAAATATGATGTTGTTAATAACTCGATTACCGTTGATGGCTCCAGATTATTTGCCCTATTCCCCAATGCCTCTATCAAAGCAATGGTCAAGACTGGGGTCATTAGTTCACGCCCGTCCTCCCCGGTACGGTGTGAGGGTGCCAAACCTAAATAGCGCTATTAACTAATACCCCGTTGCCTCCCCGGTAACAAATCGGTAGAAGGGACTTAAATGATTGATATGAGTGTATTAACCAACATCCCAGGTTTAACATTCCAGTCAAACCCAATTACCCGACATTCCTCCCCGGAACGTTTACCAGATGTCCCTCCCCGGGACGCATGCTTGGAAAAAGAGCAGTGAACTCACCTTAGCTTTGCTCGGTATTTAATAAGTTACCAGTTCCGATTAATCAACCAACCCTACCGTGGTTACCAAATCAAGATCAGTTTCGTAATCAACCAAGTCACATATATTACACAGTTTGCGTTTATTACAGGGTCAGGGTACAGCACGTAGTATGCATTCAATTCTCATCTAACGTCCACCCTCTATGTGCATATCACACAATAGCATTCCCACAGTTGAATCACATTAGTCAATACAAGTTCATTGATTCTAATTAATGTTGTTACATGCAACAAACGTAATTCGTGTAACCAACCATTCAACTTTACAAGCATCATAAAGTATTCGAAACTCTTGGTTATGAGAACACATCTACATTCAACACTGTTCTGTTTATTTCCTTCACGGCGAAAGATCAAGTTTGGCGAAAAACCTCCCTCGGCGAAGGACCTATTTTCGTCAACAGTGGTTACGACGAAATCCCTGGATGTTTCGTCAAGGGCCTGTCGACGAAGATCCCTTCTTCGTCGCCCACCGGTCCTTCGTCGGGGGTCTCCTTCGTCGTCTCCAACATCAGACGGTTACCCTAATCTTGTAACAGTTAACAAAACATTGGCATGGCTATTGAACCAATCAACCATCTTTAACAACAGTTGTATTCTTCCACGAAATCAACTTCCTAAACCACAGTCAATCCGATCATTCATCATCTAAACATTCTGACCGAATCATTTACACCATGATTACAATTTTATCATGCAAACCCTAATCTCTTATGTAGTATCCACACAGTGACAACTCGTTTATATTCAAAAGATATTAAAGGTTCACATATAAACAACACTAGATCAACACAGAACATATCAGTACACATACAAATACAAGTCCATTGCCAATCATGAATCAACGAGTAAATCATAACCGAAGGGAATTAGGAATCACGTATCGTAACGAGGGTAAACATACTAACCGAACAACTGCGTATTCCCAAAGGTATGCTAAGACGGACGAGTAGCGAAGCTTCACAAAGGTTGCCGTAGGTTTCGAGAGAGAAAATAGTGTTTTAGGGTTTCAGGAAATCATTTTAAATAACGTGAACAGGCCGGGACACAACTGGGCTTCGAAGATAACTAGGCCGGCGAAAAACCCATGCGACGAACTTCATTCTTCGTCGTACAGTCTTTCATCGAGCCCACATGACTTTCTTCGTCAGGCAATGTCTTGTCATAATAGGTTTGTATTAAATGCTCAATCATTAAATCACCACATACAAAACTTGTACTAAAATCATTCTCAAATAGTATACGCGATACAACGTACAACGAAATATAAAACAGGATTACAAAACAGGTGACGCGAAAAGGAAAGGTCTTGAAATATCGGGTTGTCACAGGTTAAATGTTTATAAATTGATTATTATCCGCACGGATTAAAGTGATGAAATTGAGTAGATGAGTAAGCCAAATGTAATGGAAAGAATATAAACATGAAGTTTATGGGAATAATGAAAATGGTGGAATGTCATGTTTAATGAAAGTTAAGACTTTACTTTTCTCTTACTTAAATAAATCTTTGTTTATGTTGTAGGTAAAACTGCACTATAAGCGGACTCACAAGCTTGGAACAAACACACGCACAACTCTTTTTCGCCATCAACGCGCTCCCGAACTAGTTTATGCAATGGGTCAAAACTTTTGGTTGTTTATGTAGTTAAAGTCTAGTTGTTAGACATGCTGCAAAAACATGTGATTATAACTTTTCTTAAATGGTAGTTGATTGTATCTAGTTTTTAAAAGGTTAACTTTGTATAATTTGGCTGAATTACAAGTAAGAGTAAAATGCCCGGATAGTCCCTGTGGTTTGGCAAAATTTCACCTTTAGTCCCCAACATTTCAAAATTACACTCATAGTCCCTGTGGTTTACAAATATATTACGCGGATGCTGCCAGGCATGGATGTGTGTTAGTTTTTGAGGTTAAGTTGGCGTAAAAAGACTAATATACCCTTACTCTTAAAAAACACATAAATTATAGATTAAAAGAAACATATTAAAAATTAGTTGGCCCCACAATAAATAAAAAACAAATTAAAACCCCACTCTCTCAATCCTTTTTGCAGTCATCTTCCCCAACACGTCGACGACAAGATTCTGGCCACTAATAAAATATTTTACAAAACAAACAAACAAACCCGTTGTCCATCTTGTTCAATTCAGTCTTGTTCAAGATGAGATAAAATTAAATTAGATAGTTAGACGGGTATTAAGGTTCATCAAATTTATATGATTATTTTTAGACCCATGATTTTTATTACGAATCTGTGCAATCGAAATTTGAAAGTTTATAGTTTATACTTAGCAAAGCACCTCCACCGGATCGTTTTCCGACTGAAACCAGAGTTGCCGGCGACTTGACTTCCACAACCAAAACCCAAGTTGCTTAAACAAAATGGTACCACCGAATATCGTTTTCCCGACCCAAGTCGTACCACCGAAGAGGTCAACAAAAGACTGATGTCGATGATTGCCCACTTGTCACCACCAGTGCCGATGAATTCAAGCACTTGTCACCACCGCTCACTTTCCCTTTAACCCCCAGCTGCTACCACAATCTGATTCCACCACCTATCACCAACATCGCCTGCAACCCTATTCCCCCACCACACCTCCACCTCCGTCACCGCACCTCCACCATATCATGTTACAACCCACCACCACAAACTTCCACTGAAAACCCTAACCACTGTTTATTACACATTCCCACCACCATTGTCCTTCCACAACCATCATCCTCTATCACCCCATTGTCAATTTCTGGCTAGAGAGAAGAAAGAGAGCAGCGAGGGGGATCTAGGATTGGCAGGTGGGGGACTGGTTTGTTATATTGTTTTTATAATTAATGGGCCCACAAATGTATATTTATTTAATTCTTAATTCATTTATTTGTTTTATCATAAAGGGGTAGTTTTGTCATTTCACAGCCACTTAATGCCACAATCTAACGGTTATCCACTTCAGGGACTATCCGAGTAACAACTGAGCAAACCACATCGACCAAGAGTGTAATTTCAAAAGGTTGGGGACTAAAGGTGAAATTTTGCAAAACCACAGGACTATCCGGGCATTTTACTCTTACAAGTAATGTATAAAAGTTTGAATTTTGTCGTAAAATTTCGTTATTTAATATTTGGTTTTGACCGCGTGAAAGAATGGGCGTTACATATTGAACTTGGATTGTTTTTTGTAGTTTGACTCGTGCATTCCAGATTGTTAGAGTATTTATTTTCTTAATTCCTCGCCCTTGAGCATTCCATTTAAGCTAAGACATGTCCCTGTAATTTTGGTTTCGTGTGTCAGGTTCTTAATCAATCAAATCTGACGAGTCACAAATCAATATACTGGCTCAAGGTCCGTTTACGAACTATAAAGCATAACCCCTCTAAACCTTTACATCTGTTTTAGGGTTTCAAACCAAACCTGATGCCAAAAGTGGATTGCGGACTGTAAAATTCCAAACCCATATGACCTTCATGGTATATAAGAGGTAATTTTTTGACAAGGTTGACCTGATTTTGGCCACGAACCATAAGGTCCAACCATTGCCACCCTTCACGATACGTAAGAGATCATAAATCAACATGTGACAGAAATCTGGGTCACATATCGTAAAGACATATATTGTCTAACCTGTAAGGTTCGTAAAAGCCCATTGTGGTCCATCTGCCTCAAACGTTTAATCTAATGAACGTGTTTTTAACCCGGTTATAAACGACCAGTCTTAAATAACAAGTAATGATCAGTAACCATCATAATAGATGATTGTTCTATTTCATTATGTTACTATAGAACCAACCTGATATCTACATCGTGAGTCGATAAAACTTTGGTATGACTGTTATTCAACACGACAACAAATAAATACGTTAACTAGCTTTGAAAACAAGAGATGCCATAAAACCTCTTGGTTGTTGTTTCGCGTTAATTGGGTCTTGGTCGCCAAGTGACAATTCAATTTACGTACGCATGCTTGCAAAACAATAACACTTTGAGCCAATGTATACATTTAGAGAGGTGCCGAAAATTGTATTCATGGATTGAGTCATAAATGCGAGGTATAGGCATATACATAACATAACATACCTTGTGATGTGTATGATTGGTGTATCTAGAATTAAGACTAGATTCCAATATGTGACAAGCTGTAGCTTGGTAAATCAAAATACCGTCTCATGGATGTTTTAAACATGTTTTATAAATGTGTCAGTTATTTGTATTTATTAACAAACGCTGATGATTGATTAACAGGCGACGATCCTTAGAAGAAGGCTATGTTGGTTCGGTCTAAGTGTCTTGGGATTTGCAACTTCGATGACAAAGGCCTATGATGTTACCTAGTCACTTTTGATATATCGATCCATCAATAGGGCTCTGTACGATATATTAACTCATAATGTTTTAATACATTTGGATTTGAGTGAAGTACACGGATGGTCCCTGTGGTTTACCAAAATTTTGGATTTGATTCCTAGTTTTTCAAAAGTACACTGATGGTCCATATGGCTTGCACTTTGTAACGCATTTAGTCCTCAACTTTTTACAAAAATACATGGATCATCCCTGTGATTTGCACTTTGTAACGCATTTAATCCCTAACTTGAACATGCTAAAACCTTTAGATTTGTTGGATGTGGACTAAATGCGTTACAAAATGCAAACCACAGGGGTCATCCATGTACTTTTGAAAAGCTAGGGACCAAATCTAAAATTTTGATAAACCATAAGGACTATCAATGTAGTTAACTCTTTGGATTTTGAATAAACTTGTATTTTTCCATTATCATACACAAACCAAAAAGTGTTACAAAATAAAAAGTAAACAATGATTTTATGTAACTATTAAGGTCAGGGGGTGTGGTATACCGCCCCTGGCCACATCACCTTCGTTAGCGCCCTATGGCGCCCCACACCCATCTTGAGCTCGCCAAAGAGGGGGAGCTATAGACTCATCGCCGGCCCAATAACGAACTAAAATACGCGTTGTTCAAGATGTCTGGTCAAAATGATCGTTGTCAAACAGTCGAAGTAATAAAAAAAATAATTAAGTTTTAACTTTTAATTTTAACACTATATATATACTACCCCCTTTACTCAAATATTAATCAATTCTCCATCTCAAAACTTTAAACCTTTATCATATTCACACAATGTTTCCAAACAATCAAAACCCGTCGGATCCCAACAATTCATTTTGGGGTAATTTATCAAACAACGAGCAAGAAGAACGTTACCGAAGAGACCCGCGAACGGGTGATGTTGGGTATTATCCGATGCTACCTACCACACGAACCTCCCCTCATCCGACCACACCACCGATTACCTGTTTTTTGGATACTATTCCCCACCGCCATTTTTTCCCCAAACCCAAACATACCCCAAACCCAAAACATACCCCAAACCCAAAACGTACCCCAAACCCAACCCATTTCCTCAAAAGGTGGACGAAGGCACCATAAGAAGGGCGAGGACGAAGTACGTGCTCTCAAGACGATCGAGAGGTGAATGCCTAGGGAAGAACTTGCATTGTCACAAGAATTGCTCGACGTGTCGGAGGATCCGATTGTTTGTAATTTTTCTCTCCATTAACTTTTATAAATATATCTTTATAAATATACTTTTATAAATATTTGTTGTTACTAATTTTTTTTTCAAATTATAGCAACCGACCAAGATATATTCGTATTTTGGAGGCGCGTATGTGAGAAGGTTTTCGCCGCAATGGGTCGTGGTGAATATCGTTCGGCTGACTCATTTTCGGGCAAGTGGACTGCAATGCAGACCAAGATTAACAACTTCAACAACACATATAATAGTCTCGTCAACAATCATACAAGAAGAAGCGGTTCAAGCGACGTGGACATTATGACTGCCGCACACAACGAATATAAATTGTATCATGGGCATTCGTTTACGATGATATCTTCGTGGGAGGTTCTTCGCAAATCTCCCAAGTGCCATCTTGTACCACTGTTTGACCCAATGACCCATATGTCAAAACGATCCAAATCAACAACGACTAGCGAACCATCCGAGTCCGATGCTCGTACTACTATTAACCTAAACGACGAGTTCGATGATTTCAATTTTGAAGAACCGCAAGAGCTGCCACGACCGAAGGGTAGGGATAGAAGTAAGGCAGCTGCACGAGCACGAGACACATCTTCTTCAACGCCATCGGATGACCCGTCAAGGTTGAACGAGTTCGACGATAGACTCAACCGACTTCTCTCGATCAAGGAAATTGAGCATGAACCTAGAATGGAGAAACAAGTCTAGAAAGATATGAAGTTTCTCGAGAAAGACTTTTCCAACCTATCGGACGAGGACCGAGTCATTTTAGAGGCTCGTAAAGTAAAAATCCGAGCCAAATATATGTAGTTTTTTATTTTCAAGTAGGTTATTTTTAAGTAATTTTATAGTTTTTTTATTGTTTAAATACTTTTTTGTAATGTTTTATTTATTTTATTGAAATTATGTTTTTTTTATTTTGTTTTAAATAAATTTGGCATATAAATTAAAAAATACAAAATATAATAAAAAAAAAATAATAATAAGGTAATGATGGTGGAGCTTTAAACTATTGCATACAAGTTAAAGGGATGGGCTTTAAAGCCCCCTATATGACGTGACGCTGATATGGTTCTGACGTGACATAATAAAACCCTTAAGAGCTTTAAACCACACCCTCTAGCCTAACCAATTTAAAGACAACCTTTATAAGGTTAGATAAACCAGAAACATCATTTTCTTTTAATTTTTTTTGACGGCACCTGTCACACCCCGATATTTCCACGTTTGACCGATGGGCCCAGTAGGGGAGTATCGTGACGTAGTTGATATCATTATAGTCAAACAACACAATATATAAATGCACAGCGGAAGCAAAAGATAAATATATTACAATCCGAATATAAAGTAATATCAAGTATTACAACGGATAGTAAAGGATCCACAGGCGGATCTTAAAACTTAAACATTGTTCAACAGACTTTAGACGCCTAGAACTTGCAAGATTCCTTATTAACGCCCTGAGATTCCAGCCAATTACGTTCAGTACCTGTCACTTAACCTTTTTGGAAAATACGTCAGTTTACACTGGTAAATACACTCAACCGACTCATTTGAAAAGAGTTTAAGAAAATTGATTTAGATGCACCAGGCACAAAATATTTTGACACTTTGATTAAAATGCACAAAGCAAAATTAATCTTTTATAACTTGGGACAATCATATTTATAATCTTGTATACAGATTTACATGTTCGTTGTACGTTCAGGGCCCGATGTAGAAACCGAGTCAAAGTTAACAGACACACCACAGTATAGGCCCACAACAGAGTGGGATACCGTTTCCCTTATACACTGTCAGGTGTATGCCTACACCCCGTGCATAAGTCGTGGCCATTTTATAATACAATGATGTCAAGGATATCCGGGACATGGTCATTAACCCCTAAAGGCTTTTATTTCAAACAATACAGATTAAAACGGGTTACCTCAATAATTTAATCACAATTCGACTAAACATTCAATACCTGACCAAGCGGTATTTTTATAATACCGTATCCCAAGCCCGTATAGGGAAAATAAGTTAAGAGTATTTACCTGAGCTAGCTCCTGTCTTAAACAGCAAGAATTATAATAACTCGGCCGTATTCACTTAAGTAAGCGTAGGTACAATTTACCGAAAGGCTCTAGTCTGGAATGATGGTATAAATAACCAATTAGAATACTAACAGGTCTTTAATTAAGCCTAAACTTAGACCGGTTAGTTTTTAAAGAAAGATACGGTTCAAACGCATGATAAAGCGATGACCGGATTAAAATGTGGTTTTGACCCGACAAGCTTGTATGCTTGTTTAATATGGGTAACTTAAACACATTCTGGATTTTGAGATAAAAACGATATGGTTTGACCCGTTTCGGCTAATATATGTAAACTAGTTACATAAGCCGATCCGAACGCGAAAAGTGCGTAACGAGTAACCACATGAATCATATACAGGTTTCCTAACTTAATATGCCTTTAGTATGTTATGATATCAGTAGGATAACTTCCATTATGCCCAAAACGAGTTTAATCTCAAAATAAGCCCCGTAGGGGTATTTTGGTCATTTTAAAGGTTATAAAAGAGTTTAAATGAAGTTCTGAGATTCGGGTCCGAATACATCAGTAAAATAACTTATTTTAATAGGTCATATCAGTTGGTAATAGGTCTTATATGACAAAAATGGTTTTAAACCCATACTAGGCGTTTAATACGCGTAAAAAGCCGTTTTAAGCGATTTCCGGGTTATACAGGAAATCTGAGTTTTCTGATCAGGTTATAAAGTTCAAAATACTTTTATTTATTATATAAAATCAGTAGCAATTTGATTGGTGTCAAAATACTATATAGAACTCATTTTATACACAAAAAGGGTATAATCGGTATTTACCGAATCAAGGCCATAACCTTCGGTTATGGGCAGGTTAAAAATAATTAAAAATCTCAAAATATTATATTGCATCAGTGGGTAAAAGGTTTGGTGTCAAAAATTGGGTTTAGATAGGCTTTATGCTAATTGCGCCGTTTAATTACTAAAAGGCGTTATAATTACGCTAATGAGCATAACTCCCAATCTAGACCTCCAACTGATGTGAAATTTTAGGGACATGTTTATAAATCAGTAATAAAGATTATTGTCCTTTCATATTTCCAAAATTCTCGTTTTATGGTCAAAAGGGCATTATGGTCAACATTAAGCATTTAACGGAAACGTGTAAACGAATTGGACAATCAACGATCCAACCTCAGAGGGTTATACTATCATGTAACCTGGTCCTAAGGAAGCTCTAAGGCATTTCCAAACCATACTAAATCGGGTCAGAACTGAAGTCAAAGCAAAAGTCAAAGTTTTGCGACTTTCGGTTCCGAACCGGGTCTAAACAGAAAATTGTCGGGTCGAACATGCTTAGACATGTTCTTACATTAATTACTAAGTTATAAGAGTAATAAAACATGTTGCAAAGCTTTTACATTGTTAATTATGTTTTAAATCGCAAATTAGGATCATGTTGACTTTTTATAAACAACTTTGACCCGACATTTGATCTAGTTAGAACGGGAATCAGAGGGTGCCATTTTAAGGGTTTATTGCCCACATAATTACCAACTTATAACTACTCTTAATTTGACTAATTGATGTGGGGTAAAATACACATATTTGTCCCGTGTAAAATGTATAATTATTGTATAGTTTTTATCTATTATTTTTAGTTTTAGTATTATATTATATTATATCATGTTTTGGCAGGTTCTGGTGCAAATGGGGAAAAACGAGTAATATAAAAATAACCAGCCAGTTGGACAGAATGGAGTGCCAGAAACCGAAGTAAAATTGGTGTTATTTTCTTTGAGTGGGTCGAGCCCACTATCTTTACATTATTAAAGAAGGCTGTAGACATAGACTTGGTTGTTGACCAATCATATGCCTTTCTTGACCCAGTGAGTATATTATGGATTTCAAGAAGACAAATTATTATTATAAGAAGAAATCGGCCGTACATAGAGATTATTATTATTCGAAGACATAAAACAACATAAAGAAACAAAAAGAAAAAGGTGGATTATTATTCTAATGGGCTGCACATATTTAATGAGATTTGGGCTGTTTGGGCTTCGAATAATATTTGGAGGAAGCCCATTTATTTATTCGGCAGCAACAACAATAACAGAAGGAGCCGCACGAATTAAGGACATCAGAAGAAGATTACGAATTTTAGAGTTCTGGACGAGCTTGGAAGGCTGTTTTCAGAGGTTTTGAAGGCTCGGGATTGCGAGGAATCATCGGAGTACGTTCAGGAGCACACGGGATTGAAGTTAACGGGTTATACAATCTTGTTTCTTCGTTTTTCGTTTGTTTTGATTGTTTAATGATGAATTCTGAATATACTTGGATTATGAACTTGTTCCTGATTATGTTTAGCGGCTAAATTTCTGTTACTACCTAGACATGGATGAATGATTGCGTATGTGATTTGATTATTATTGGATTTTGGAAACTATGGCTAGTTTATAAATTGTAAACGGTTTGTTCTATCGGTTAGATGTGTTTGCGTGCTTGATGGTATTTAATTGTTGATTATTGCTTCGCTTGAATCTTGGTGACGGTCTTTATCACGGAATAGAGTCAGGCTAGGGTTTTAGGTTTTGGTGAGTGTCTATATCACATAATAAACCTTTGATCCTTTAGGGTGAAAATCATGTAAGTAACCTTAGAAGTAATATTTGGTAATTTAATAAAATCAAGTGTTCTACTAATCATCAATAGCTGTAAGGTGCGAGATTATTGCTAGGTCTAAGTGATTAAACCGCAAGGTGGGTCCTTCTTAGGAAGTTAACCTATTGGCTGCTGTCTAGCAAGTCTAGCTGAGAAAACAAACCTATCCTAGGTTTAGGTCTCGTAAGGGAGTGAGCCTTGTAGGATACTTTTATAAACACCATTAGATGTCTTGTAAGAGAGTCTAAAACCGGTAATTTAACAACCTTTAGGGGATCTTAGCGTGCTCTTGAAAAGGTCCTTAGATTTCCCGATAGGTGAGAATTTTAAGATCCCGGTTCCATAGCAGACAACTTCCAATTATAATCATAACTAAAAGCAATCAGGATTCCTGTCTAGGTAGTTCTTTCATCATCCTTGAGTTCAGCCTTCGTGTGAGTTCGTGTCTAGTTTGTCTAGTCTAGTTAGTATTCGTTATTTGCATTCTTAGGATTTTTAGAACCCCCCCCCCCCCCAATTAATAAACATTTAGTTTAGTCGTGTCAGTCTAAGTCTAGGTAGAGTCATTAACGTAATCAGTAGAGTCTCTTGGGTTCGATACTCGGACTTCCTTAGGCTATACTTCATCGATCGGTACACTTGCCGGTTGTGTGATTTAGGGTTTAGAGAGTCTTAGTTTTATAAATTTAAAACTTAGGGAGTCTAGTTTAGGGTAATTTTAGTTGTTTTTAATTAACCCATTTTTAGCACATCACTAATCACTGGACCATTAATGATTAATCGCTAAGTCAACCGTTAATTACGACGGTTTGACTTTTAAGCTAAAACTAAGCAAAAACTCAACTAAGAAAGGTTAAGCATACTTACTGAAGTCCTATGTACGATTAGGAAGGCTTAGGGTCTGCTCTTAAGCTCCAGGAAGCTCCAGAAATGCAGAAATGAGGTGTGATCAATGGTTGCAACATGAGGCCTTTATATAGTGTTTTAATCTCATTAGATTGTTGACAACTAAGGCTACAACTGATCATGGATCACCCACAAGTATCCCTAAGTGCCTAGGAATGTTTAGGGGTCACCCATGGATGAGAAAATATCTTCTTAAGTCGGTTCCAAGGCTGAACAGCCAACATTCACGTTTTTCTGCATCTGGGGGTCTGACGCGGCCCGCGTAAGATCTTAATGTGTCTTACGCGGCCCGCCTAAGGCCTGACTTCAGGTTTAAAAGCTTTTTCAGTTTGCATCCTTGGCTCTTGGCTCTTCGAAAGGTCAACCACACTTTGTTTCTTGCATTTTGAGCCCCTTAACTTGACTTATAAGGGCTTCAAGTCTTATACCCACTTTGTTAAGCCCTTGGTTAACTTGGTTATCACTCGAAAAGTCATAACTTTCAACGTTTACGCTTTAAACCCCTCGCATACGAATTTGATCATAACTTTCTCATACGATAACGAAACTTTATGAAATTTCTATCATGTATTCTAGTGAGCATAATTTACCGTTACAAAGCTTCGGGTTTGCTAAAAGATCACTCAGAGGTATACTTTAAACATGTTGACACATTTAACCCCTGTGGTTTGTAATCTCTCACTTTCTTTCATATTTAGCTTCGTATGATCCATGATTTATTCGTTTAAATGTATAAACATCATGTAGGGATATTGTAGGGTATATTTATCCATTGCTGACATTTTGAACCCTTATATTCACATACTTTTCATGTTTGTCAACTTTAGTCCCTCTAGAGTATTCTTTCACATGTTCAAGCTTATGACACGTGTCAATACATTATAGGACGTGAATTTTCGAGGTGTTACAGCACCAGAAACATTATTTATCAACCTTATGGGCGCCCGGGGCAATAGATTTATTACCTCGGGGAGTGTGCCATTGAAAATTGGTTTGATCAATTTCATCAATTTGATTATATATTTCATTTGGGCGACGATTACCTAAAAGTCCCCCAGAGCTAGAATCAAGTGTTTGTCTTGTGTGTGGCAACAACCCATTGTAGAAAGTGGATACTTGTTGCCATACCGCAAGACCGTGATGAGGACACTTTCTTAGTAGCTCCTTGAACCTTTCCCAAGTTTCATATAAGGATTCTCCATCCTCTTGTGAATATGTATTAATTTCAGTCATTAATTTAGCTGTTTTAGCAGGAGGGAAATACTTATATAGAAATTTTTGGGCTAGTTCATCCCAGGTGTTTACCGAGCCAACTGGGAGGGTGTTAAGCCAAGCCTTAGCTCGGTCTTTTAGTGAAAATGGAAACATTCGAAGGCGATTGCGTCATTTGATGCTCCATTGATCCGAAAGGTATCACATATTTCTAAGAAATTAGTAATATGTAGATGGGGATCCTCGTCCGCAAGCCCATGGAAGGTTGCGGAGTTTTGAAGCATTTGTATCAAATGTGGCCGAAGTTCGAAGCTATTGGCTTCGACATTCGGTGCATTGATAGCGGCGCCGAGATTACCTCCGGTGGGCCGTAGGTAATCCATGAGGGTACGTTGGTCCGCCATTGGAAGTGGGTCCCCTGAAACTTTCTCTTGATTTTTAGCTTTAAGTCTTTTTCTGAGAAAGCGTTCGGGTTCTTCTAGAGGTTCTTTTATGTCTCTACTAGAACTGGAGCTCATGCACTACGTAGGAAGTTTAAATGTGGCGCCAAGGTTCCAAGTCCTGTGATAAAAACAGAAAAGAATGTTGGTCAGAAGGCTCACCACGGCCCCGTGCTCAGCGAACACGGCCCGTGGTCAAGTTTAC
Source organism: Helianthus tuberosus (assembly GCA_030545235.1). Taxonomy (NCBI): domain Eukaryota; kingdom Viridiplantae; phylum Streptophyta; class Magnoliopsida; order Asterales; family Asteraceae; genus Helianthus; species Helianthus tuberosus. The sequence goes on along the minus strand of CM060424.1, from coordinate 39,665,066 downwards.
ATTAATTGTTCTCCGGATCCCTGTTATTGGGAGTTGGACACGGCCCCGTGTTGCACCGACACGGCCCCGTGCTCAGCCCTCTGTAACTCGGAAAATAAAAACTGCCAGTGATAGTGCTGGGCACGGCCCGTGTCCGACCAGGCACGGCCCGTGTCTGACCAGGCACGGCCCGTGCTGAGCTCTGCAGAAACTGAAAAATTAAGAAAAATCCTAAAAAAATGAAAAATAAGAAAAAAGATTAGGCCGTTGATTCCTAACTTTCTTAAAATCCTTGTGTCCCCGGCAACGGCGCCAAAAACTTGATGCGTGTGAAGTGTTATATATATTAGGTGTATATTTTAAGCCCCTTTAACACTTTTTTAGTCAAGTTTTAAATTTATAAAACACGATATTTACTAACACTAAACACACATATGGGCAAGTGCACCCATCGTGAGCGTAGTATAGTGTTGGTAAGATACCGAGGTCGTCCAAGGACACAAGAGCTTTTAGTACCGGTTTATCCTCAACGTCTAATCAAATCAAAAAGTTTAGAAAAATGTTTTAAGCTAAGAAAAATAAAAACTAACTAAAATGCTGAAAAATAAAAATAAAAGAAAAACAGATAGACAAGATGAATCACTTGGTTCCGACTCGTGTATAGTGTAACATTTGATTATTTCCGCACTTTTGCACTTATTTAAGAGATTATCTTAGTTATTGTGGTAGGCCCCTCTTTTGAAGGTGACGTTACCCTCAACCCAGTAGTTTGAGTCAGCAAGGATACAATCCTAAAGGGTCGGATTATTGAAAGATAATTAATTAAGTTATTAATGCAAATTATGGTAGGCCCCTCTTTTGGAGGTGACGTTACCCTCGACTAAGTAGTCTGAGTCAGCAGGGATACAGTCCTAAATAGCCGGGTTATAGTATTAATAGTAGTTAACTTATGAGGGGATCAAAGAGTTTGGACCCCCGCCATCCAATACCGTTAAGTATTGAAGGAGGTCCTACTAAATTTGACCTAGGTCCATTGCAGGACCTCTAAACGCTGAACAATGGCAAGACTCTTACCAAACCGTTCCCTTAACCCCCGACCAGGTAGCCAACATACCTCCATGTAGACCGTGGAGATATGAATGGTGAAAATCTTTTATTTTATATAGACAGTAAAATAATGTCAAGACACCACGGACAAACGATAAGGAAGAATCACCTTCAACATAAGAAACTAGTTATTAAAGTCATTAATACAAAACCAAGTAAAAAGTGCGAAAAGATTAGAAATAAAAAGTATTACACTAGACACTTGTCTTCACCAAGTGATGTAAGAGACTTAGGCAAACATGGCCTTGATTGTCAAGAACTCTTACGATCAATCTTGGATCCCGAGATGACTCACACACTCTATGATGGACAATGGATGATGGTGGTGGATGATGGTGTTATGGTGGTGGTGGGTGGTGGGTGAAGTGTGAGAGAGGTGGTGTTCCAAGGGATGGTTTGAGCTTGAGCCAAGCACTCCTATTTATAGGCTGAACAGAAGCTCGGGCACGGCCCCGTGTCCAGTGGGCACGGCCCCGTGTCCACGTCCTTCTCTTTCTTCATTTAATGCAGCTTGTCTTATTAGTTGACCACGCCCTTGTGTCCGCTGAGCACGACCCTGTGTGCAGAAGAATCTTTGTACTATGAAGATTTGCCTGGATTGTGCGAATCTTATAGTTGACCACGGCCCGTGTCCGCTGAGCACGGCCCCGTGGTGGGCAATAGAAGCTTCTACCACTTTGTCTTTTCTGCTGACACTTGGGCACGCCCCCGTACTGGCTGAGCACGGGGCGTGTTCAGTCTTCTGACCTCTTGTTTTGCTTGGGAAGATGCTGTCGTGGGGTCGGGCATGTCACGTCTTGTTCCTCTTCTTGTATTTATGTTAGATTTTGATGTCTTTTTGCTTCTTTTGTTAATTTGAGCTCATTTAATCCTGAAAATACAAAAGGAAGACAAAAGCACACTTTTTCCAACATTAGTACTAAAAAGGGGTTAGTTTTATGCCACAATTGATGTAATTTATATGTTGCATTTTGCACACATCAAATACCCCCACACTTGAATTTTTGCTTGTCCTCAAGCAAAACTCTTTAATATGTGGCTATTACACTCCGAAATGGAATGGGTAGAGAAGAAGGTTTTTGGGCTTATCATAGAGTGTCGGGATTTCCAAGATTCTTTATTTAGTTTTATTTTTATTTATTTACAATCCTATTCGTCATGATTTATTTAAAACTTTTCATAAGATAAATTACTTATTAGGGCATAACATGCCTCTTTAAAATCTTATTTATATACAAGTTCACATACCTCACGGGGATCACTCAACACTCGGCCGAAAATGTATTTTTGTGGATCACTCGAGAGCGGCATGGAACTTACTCCTACCATAAGCTTGCCAAGCAATCAATCCTCCTCCTTTTTAACTTATATACCTTTGTAAATATCAAGAGGACTTTGTGGGTGAAGGGTTTGGCTTGGGTTAAAGGTAGGTGGTTGGGTTAGTAGTTAGTGGTTAGTAGAAAAAGGGCGAAAAGCGTAACAAGCGTAGGTTTTCGTAAGACTTTTTATTTTTGTAACTTTTATTTTGATGAATCTATTATTCAGACAAAGTTATTTTTGATGAACTTGTTTGTTTATTTTCTTTTGCTTCATCATCAACACTTTTTTTTTTAAAAGTCATACGAAAGACCGAGCTAGTTACTAAAACAAAGGGTTAAAAATGAAAAAGGTTTTGGTGGGTAAAAGGGTGTTTGGTTTGGGTTATGAAATGAAAAGGTTTAGGCTCAAAGGGGCTAACTAGGGGGATTTTTGGGTAGGTGGTAAAAAAAAAAGAAAATAATGGTGTAGAAATAAAAAAAAAGTTAGTCCTAATGTCTCCATCATTTACTTACTCGGGTTTAAATTGGTAAGGACTGGGAATGTATCGTCATGGCAAGTTCTAGAGTCGTAGGAACCAAGCGGCTATTCACACAAGAAACGAAAAATGAGCATTTAATCCAATGATATGTAATTGTATGCTCAATAAAGGCTCAAAAGTCACTTTTGTGAGAATGGGTTTTTATGTGATCAAGTATATATAATCAAATTTTAACTAAGTTTGCCATGCCTTTTCATAATTTTCTTATGTTGGTTCTTTTTATCACGACGCTATCGGTTGTAAATTCGTAAAAATATAACCTTTTTAGAACTTGAAATTCCCGAGTTAAACCTAGACAAGTAAAAAATGAAAATTTTTGAAAAAAAAAAATTGGGGTGATTAGCGGTTCCAATAGAGTTTTGTGTAAGGCTTGTATTTAGGACTTGCAAGATTCAAGGTTTTAGCATCCCCCCCACACTTAAATTACACATTGTCCTCAATGTGTCCCAAAAATAATTTTTTAGGTTGATTGAATGTGTAAAAGGTGCGATTTAAGTAATAATTTATGTTACTGGGCACTGGACACGGCCCCGTGTTGTCCGGGCACGGCCCCGTGTTCAAGTGCCAGTAACAAAATTAAATCAAGAGAAACAGAAGCCTGGACACGGGGGCGTGTTGGGTGAACACGGCCCGTGTCCAGTTACCTGAATTGGGTCTTTTTCTGCAGACTGTGCAGCACGGGGCCGTGTTGGGCGGACACGGCCCGTGCCGAGCTTACTGTAAACGAAGAATTTTGTCGGATGGTCCTGTTTTCCTGCATGGGGTGTTGGTTCAAGTTTCCCTTGTATCCTTTGTCATCTCAAGTGTGTTTTATTCCTGAAAATTAAAACTAACTAGAAAACATGAAAATTAATCTAAACTAAACTAAGAATAGTTCCGCGGAATGCCTCCGTGGTGCGCCACGTTTATAAGGGTCCTTGGCTAGACCCAAAGCCTGGTCATATGTTACCCAAGTGGGATGTATTGCATCCCATGTTACACCGTCGGAGAGCGTCATCCAAGCTTGAGTCTATGACCTTCATGTAGTTGACCGGGTCTTCGTCCTCTACTCTTTTTCCACATTCAAACTTCACTTCCTTGTCCCCAAACTTCAATGTTAACGTTCCGTCATTCATATCCACCACTGCTTGTGCGGTGGCTAGAAATGGCCTCCCGAGGATGAGAGGGACATCGGTGTCTTCTTCCATGTCTAGGATGACAAAGTCGGTTGGGAAAACGAAGTTGTTAACTTTTACCAATAGATTTTCAGCGACACCTTGTGGAAATTTGACGGATCTGTCGGCGAGTTGTATGCTCATCTTTGTAGGGCTTGTTGTTCCTAGGCCAAGTCGTTTGAACATCGATGTGGGCATGAGGTTAATGCTAGCCCCAAGATCGGCCAATGCATTACGAACGGGGGATTCCCCAATCGAGCAAGGAATTGTGAAGCTTCCGGGATCGATTTTCTTTTGTGGAAGTTTGTTGAGTACTAAGGCGGAGCATTCTTCGCCTAAGTTAACTAATTGCAATGATTCAATTTTCCTTTTGTGGGTGAGGAAATCCCTCATGAATTTTGCATATTTAGGCATTTGGGTTAGGACCTCAATAAAAGGAATATTAATATGCAATTGTTTTAGTAAATTTTCGAACTTTGCGAATTGCTCATCGGTCTTTTGACGATTTAACCTACCGGGGTACGGAATTGGAGGAGTCTTGGTGGGCTCTTGATTTGGTGAAGAAGCCTTTTCTGATGCGGGCGGAGTCGTGGTTTGGCTAGACTGGCTTCTGTCATCTGGCGGTAATGGAGCCTCCTCAGGACCCACGGTTCGATTTCTCAATGTGATGAGATGTACTTGTGCTTTCGGGTTGGTTTCGGTATTGCTAGGTAACGCGCCTTGTGGTCTCTCGGAGAAATTTTGAGCTATTTGATTTAATTGTTTTTCAATGTTTTGAATGCTAGCTTGTTGATTTCTAAAATTCGATTCCAATTGTTGAAATCGATCCGAGTTTTTCTTTTCGGTGTCGGAGATGAGGCGAGATACAGTATCTTCAAGCCTTTCTCTTCCACCTTGTTGTTGAGAGAAATTTTGTGGTTGTTGAAAGTTAGTTCGTTGGTTTTGTTGGTTACTACTATTGCCGGGATCTCTCCAACCAAGGTTTGGGTGGTTACGCCATCCTTGGTTGTAGGTACCCGTTGGAGGACCCGACGGCCTAGGTCTGTTATCAATGTAGTTTACTGTTTCTGTTTGTTCATCTAATTCTTTCATACAACTCCAATTTTCATGTGGCCCACCACACCCTTCACAAGCCATAACCGAGGCCGTTTTTGTCATTTCTAGCTTTTTGATTTTAGAAGAGAGGGCCTCAATTTGGGCTTGCAAAGAGGTGCTTTCATCAACCTTATAGGCGCCCGGGGCAATAGATTTATTACCTCGGGGAGTGTGCCATTGAAAATTGGTTTGAACAATTTCCTCAATTTGATTATATATTTCATTTGGGCGACGATTACCTAAAAGTCCCCCGGAGCTAGAATCAAGTGTTTGTCTTGTGTGTGGCAACAACCCATTGTAGAAAGTGGATACTTGTTTCCATACCGCAAGACCGTGATGAGGACACTTTCTTAGTAGCTCCTTGAACCTTTCCCAAGTTTCATATAAGGATTCCCTATCCTCTTGTGAATATGTATTAATTTCAGTCATTAATTTAGCCGTTTTAGCAGGAGGGAAAAACTTATATAGAAATTTTTGGGCTAGTTCATCCCAGGTGTTTACCGAGCCAACTGGGAGGGTGTTAAGCCAAGCCTTAGCTCGGTCTTTTAGTGAAAATGGAAACATTCGAAGGCGGATTGCGTCATTTGATGCTCCATTGATCCGAAAGGTATCACATATTTCTAAGAAATTAGTAATATGTAGATGGGGATCCTCGTCCGCAAGCCCATGGAAGGTTGCGGAGTTTTGAAGCATTTGTATCAAATGTGGCCGAAGTTCGAAGTTATTGGCTTCGACATTCGGTGCATTGATAGCGGCGCCGAGATTACCTACGGTGGGCCATAGGTAATCCATGAGGGTACGTTGGTCCGCCATTGGAAGTGGGTCCCCCGAAACTTTCTCTTGATTTTTAGCTTTAAGTCTTTTTCTGAGAAAGCGTTCGGGTTCTTCTAGAGGTTCTTTTATGTCTCTACTAGAACTGGAGCTCATGCACTACGTAGGAAGTTTAAATGTGGCGCCAAGGTTCCAAGTCCTGTGATAAAAACAGAAAAGAATGTTGGTCAGAAGGCTCACCACGGCCCCGTGCTCAGCGAACACGGCCCGTGGTCAAGTTTACAGTAATTGTTCTCCGGATCCCTGTTACTGGGAGTTGGACACGGCCCCGTGTTGCACCGACACGGCCCCGTGCTCAGCCCTCTGTAACTCGGAAAATAAAAATTGCCAGTGATAGTGCTGGGCATGGCCCGTGTCCGACCAGGCACGGCCCGTGCTGAGCTCTGCAGAAACAGAAAAATTAAGAAAAATCCTAAAAAAAATGAAAAATAAGAAAAAAGATTAGGCCGTTGATTCCTAACTTTCTTAAAATCCTTGTGTCCTCGGCAACGGCGCCAAAAACTTGATGCGTGTGAAGTGTTATATATATTAGGTGTATATTTTAAGCCCTTTAACACTTTTTTAGTCAAGTTTTAAATTTATAAAACACGATATTTACTAACACTAAACACACATATGGGCAAGTGCACCCATCGTGAGCGTAGTATAGTGTTGGTAAGATACCGAGGTCGTCCAAGGACACAAGAGCTTTTAGTACCGGTTTATCCTCAACGTCTAATCAAATCAAAAAGTTTAGAAAAATGTTTTAAGCTAAGAAAAATAAAAACTAACTAAAATGCTGAAAAATAAAAATAAAAGAAAAACAGATAGACAAGATGAATCACTTGGTTCCGACTCGTGTATAGTGTAACATTTGATTATTTCCGCACTTTTGCACTTATTTAAGAGATTATCTTAGTTATTGTAGTAGGCCCCTCTTTTGAAGGTGACGTTACCCTCAACCCAGTAGTTTGAGTCAGCAAGGATACAATCCTAAAGGGTCGGATTATTGAAAGATAATTAATTAAGTTATTAATGCAAATTATGGTAGGCCCCTCTTTTGGAGGTGACGTTACCCTCAACTAAGTAGTCTGAGTCAGGAGGGATACAGTCCTAAATAGCCGGGTTATAGTATTAATAGTAGTTAACTTATGAGGGGATCAAAGAGTTTGGACCCCCGCCATCCAATACCGTTAAGTATTGAAGGATGTCCTACTAAATTTGACCCAGGTCCATTGCAGGACCTCTAAACGCTGAACAATGGCAAGACTCTTACCAAACCGTTCCCTTAACCCCCGACCAGGTAGCCAACATACCTCCATATAGACCGTGGAGATATGAATAGTGAAGATCTTTTATTTTATATAGACAGTAAAATAATGTCAAGACACCACGGACAAACGATAAGAAAGAATCACCTTCAACATAAGAAACTAGTTATTAAAGTCATTAATACAAAACCAAGTAAAAAGTGCGAAAAGATTAGAAATAAAAAGTATTACACTAGACACTTGTCTTCACCAAGTGATGTAAGAGACTTAGTCAAACATGGCCTTGATTGTCAAGAACTCTTACGATCAATCTTGGATCCCGAGACGACTCACACACTCTATGATGGACAATGGATGATGGTGGTGGATGATGGTGTTATGGTGGTGGTGGGTGGTGGGTGAAGTGTGAGAGAGGTGGTGTGCCAAAGGATGGTTTGAGCTTGAGCCAAACACTCCTATTTATAGGCTGAACAGAAGCTCGGGCACGACCCCGTGTCCAGTGGGCACGGCCACGTGTCCACATCCTTCTCTTTCTTCATTTAATGCAGCTTGTCTTATTAGTTGACCACGCCCCCGTGTCCGCTGAGCACGACCCCGTGTGCAGAAGAATCTTTGTACTATGAAGATTTGCCTGGATTGTGCGAATCTTATAGTTGACCACGGCCCGTGTCCGCTGAGCACGACCCCGTGGTGGGCAATAGAAGCTTCTACCACTTTGTCTTTTCTGCTGACACTTGGGCACGCCCCCGTGCTGGCTGAGCACGGGGCGTGTTCAGTCTTCTGACCTCTTGTTTTGCTTGGGAAGATGCTGTCGTGGGGTCCGACATGTCACGTCTTGTTCCTCTTCTTGTATTTATGTTAGATTTTGATGTCTTTTTGCTTCTTTTGTTAATTTGAGCTCATTTAATCCTGAAAATACAAAAGGAAGACAAAAGCACACTTTTTCCAACATTAGTACTAAAAAAGGGTTAGTTTTATGCCACAATTGATGTAATTTATATGTTGCATTTTGCACACATCAATGACCTCACAAAAGGGAATTGGTAGAGATGCAAATGGGCAGAATTTGGTTAATGCCTACTAAGTTGCAGTTGATAAAAAGAAAAACATTACTAACTTCCAGTTTGTAAAGAATGCCTACTAATTTGCAATTCATAAAAAATAAACAATACCAACTTCCACTTTGTAAAGAACACGAAGTACCTGCAGTTTTTGTGTTACAAAAATCAGCCTTCTCACAATTTACATTACTAACCTGTGCCCGTTACATTATGGCTGCTGGTAATATTAAGCTGAGATTAAATTGAGAAATTGGTTCATTTGTTGCTGGAGTTATGAGTCTACTATTTTAATATGTTAGTTCTTACTTGATAAATTTGTTGCCTATTACATTATGGCTGCTGGTAGTAATTGCGACTAACTCAAAATTAAACACTTACAATCTTGATGGCCACGATTTCAAACGTATCAACATGCACGCCGCTGTACACAAAACATCAACCCTATCAAGTTCAATTTTAACATGAACAACATATTTGTAAGCAAAATCAACAAAAAAAGTAAAACCTAGATCGCATAATTCCCAACGTATTATTGAAACTCACTTTTTAACATCCAATTGCATAATTCCAGGCGGCTACCCGAACACATTTTTAGGTGAACTAAATCCCGAACACATTTTTAGGTGAACTAAATCCCTGTTTTTTCCAGTTACGTAGACGGGACATGAAAATTATTGGCTTTTCGATTGCATTCTCTAGTTTTAGTCACAGGTAACTGGCAACACTTTATTTTTCACCTAGCAAACAACTCATTGATGCACACTTAAGTCCAGTTCAATTTATGAACACAAATCAGCAATGGAATCCTACCTACGTACACATTCAAGTATAAGAAAGAAGATTTACCCTAAAATGTGCTGTTATAACACTTAATTGAAGTAACAAAGCACACACTCAAGTCTGAGAAAGTAGATTTACCCCTAAAAAATACTTCAATCCACCCTCACAAAAAGTGCTTTCAAAACTACTTAGTGTAAATTTACTGAAACATAAGCAATAGGGCACCCAAAAAAATAAAGCAAAAGAGCACATAATCAAAAACTTGACAAATCGAATATCCACAACCAAAATAAAAAAAAACTTGTTGTTTGAAACAGAAGTTAACCTTATGATCATAATCGGAAATGAACACCGGCGATTCGAGTAGAAGAACGGAGACGAAGTGTGCTGCAGCGGCGGAGGATCTGAGGGTGGGCCGCTTCGAGATCGCCGGCGATTGCGATTCCGGCCGACCATTGTCGGATCGGGATAAAGAGAGGCTCACCGCGGCAAAATCCGCCCAATATTCCTCAGATGTTTCAGGTTGATTCAGTCGTTCATCGAACACCATCCTCGTACCCCTCAGCATATGGTGGTTGCAGTAGTCGTGTGGTGGTGGTTGTTGGAGGAGATAGGTAGAGCCAAGGAAAAAAGAGTGATGGTGGTGGTTTTGCTTTTGTGATTGTAAAGAGGGAGAGTTGGGGTGGTTGTGGAGTGAAACCGTAAGTGAATTTGGTGGATTTAGGGTTGTGATTTTGCGGAAAAAGGAGCTGATGATGGTGGTGATCAGGCGATGTAGAGGTGAAGAAATGTGTTTTGTAGTAAAAAAGAAAAAAAGTGGTATGGGATGAAATTTGAACCAGCGTCAAATCTAGGAGCAGACAACACACCAACCACTAAACCAAGAGACAAATCTTGTAAAGCTATAAAATGAAATCATATATATGCAGTATAAAAATCGGATGAGACTTACTATTCATTAACTTTGTTTTTTAATGTATAATAATAATTACTATTCATTAACTTTGTTTTTTAATGTATAAAATAATATATAATATATATATAATATAATATATAGTATAATAATATATATATATGGTAGAGGATCCTGTAAAAAAAGCTCAAAGTGTGAGAAAGGTAAGAAAGAATCTCAGCCATTAGATCTTTTGATCTAATGGTTGAGATCAATAGGGACCAAATTGTAAAATATTTTTGTTAATTTGGACTGAATTGAAATATCTAGGGGCAATTGTGTCTTTTTATCTTCATTTTGTAATCAAAATCCCTGCAATTTCGTTCTCTCTCTCATACGCTCTCAATTTCTCTCTCTCTTCTTCCATATTCAATCCTCAATCAAAAAAACGGCCTGAGAAACCACTCCTGCTCCGTCAAGAACAAGCGTCGCATCAATATACGACGTACCATTCATCATCATCGATACAACACTCTGAATCAGCGGCGGCGGTGGTGCCGGATCAGCAGTGGTGGTGCGGCGCTGGTGGGTGCCGGATCGGCAGTGGTGGTGCGGCAGCGGCGATCTCTCTCTAGATCGCACGACCAGATGATCTCTCTCTCTCTACACGACAGCGGCGGCGGAGCGGCAGTGGTGGTGCCGGAAGCGGAGAAGATGATACAGAGGTGTTATATTCTTTTCTGAATAGTGTTATTTTTGTTTTCATTAATGGTGTTATTTTCTTTTATTAATGGTGTTTTTTTTTTTTTTTTTTCTGAATGATGTTATTTTATTTTACTGAATGGTGTTATATTTCGTTACTGAATGGTGTTATATTTCGTTACTGAATGGTGTTATATTTAGTTACTGAATGGTGTTATATTTCGTTACTGAATGGTGTTATATTTTCGTTACTGAATGGTGTTATATTATTTTACTGAATGGTGTTATTCGTAGTGTTTTTTTAGAGATATTTGAAAAAAATCTTGTTCCTATAATTAAGGTGGCGGTTATGGTAAGTTTTGAATTAATTGAATTAATTATAAAATTACCTATTTACCCTTTTGAATTAATTTAGATGGAGGACACATGTAATCTCCACAATATTTCTCACATTTCTCACACTTTTAACCTTTTTTACAATAACCTTACCCATATATATATAATATAATATAATATAATTTTTTCTCTACTATTTTACCAAGACAAAGCAAACCAAAATGTTGCATCTAGTAACTTGCACTTGTATACATCTCACCGCTACAAACGGGTCTCAACTTTCATTCTTTCAACAAAACCAGAAGCAAAAACCACACCAACACCCAAAAAAAAAAAAAAAAAAAAAAAAAATTAATTCAAAACCCCCAAAAAAAACCTTGTCCCGTGTGTGCTCTCCAGCTATTCTTCCCAAATCCAATCAATCAATCCATCCATCAATGGATCTACCATTTCCGATTCAACTACAACAATCACCATAACAAGATCTCAAATCACTACAAACAAATCATCAACAAGTATGAAGATACCTTGTTGCACAGTGTGTCAAACAAGGTACAACGAACAAGATAGGGTTCCCTTGCTGCTTCAGTGCGGCCATGGTTTCTGCAAGGAGTGTTTATCTCGAATGTTCTCTTCAGCTTCTTCCGATACTTCTCTGTCTTGTCCACGCTGCCGCCATGTTTCCGTTGTTGGAAACTCCGTTCACGCTTTACGGAAGAATTACGCGATTCTAGGGCTCATTTCGTCTGCTTCGAGTGGCGATTTCACCGATGAAGATGAGGAGGATGATGAGGATGAACAGTTGACGGTGGCGGTGGAGAGAGAACAGAGAGGGCAGAGAGAACGGTGTGAGACGAATTCTTTGAGTTCTAATGGTTTGATTGAGCTAGGGTTACATGATTTGAGGGTTTTGAGGAGGTTTGGGGAGGATTTGGGGAAAAAGGGAGGTGTGGAGATGTGGATGGGGGTGGTGAGTGGGAAATCGGGGCGGTGTCGGCACCGGGTGGCGGTGAAGAAGCTGGTGGTGATAGGGGAGGATACGGATTTGGTGTGGGTGCAGGGGCAACTTGAGGAGTTGAGGCGGAAAGCGATGTGGTGTAGGAATGTGTGTAGGTTTCATGGGGTGATGAAGGTGGATGGGTGTCTTGGGTTGGTTATGGATAAGTGTAATGGTTCGGTTGAGACCGAGATGAGACAGAATGAAGGGAGGCTTACTCTTGAGCAGATTTTGAGGTCTGTGTTTTTCGCTTTTTTGATGATTTGATCTTGATTTATGTTAATTGAATATGTTTTGACCTATGAATGTAACGTGCAAGATACATTAATTTAGGGTAATTGACGTTAGCATACTCAAATTAGAATGAAATTCCTTGTTAGGGTTTATGATCTTGGTTGGAAGAGGTCGTTTAAGCATGTTATTGATAGACTTTTGAACCGGCTTACATTGATAAAGTAGAGGCTCAAACTAATGAGGAATTATTATAAAGATAATAAAGAGGATATATCAATTAGGTTATTTTAGGGATATAAGAAAATATAGAGGCTATCGCTATAAATAACCAATGGAAGATGAGATTAGTCAACTTTTAAAGCGTGGCCTACTTTCGTGATTTAGATGAATCATACAAGGAAGATGCATTTATAACAGATTGAAATCTTCTAATTATTCTTTGCTGCAATTATATTACTAAATGAATATAAAAAGAATTGCTTTCATGCTAGAGCCTTTAGTCTAGAACAGTTTATGGATTTATGCAATATTTTGATGGTCTACTATCTAAACCTAAGGGCTAAGATTACATCAGTTGCAAAGTGAAAACCACATTTAGAAACCTCACAGTTTTATGTTAATTCCTAACTTTACCATGTAAATTTCTATTCTTTGTACGTCAATCACGTCAAGCTGACAAAATACATAAGTAAATGATGCCAGTGACTCATTGTTAAGCAAAAGTATTATCTATACACGTAATATATAATACAATTGAAATTCTTTCGAAGCTTCACATAATAAACAATCTTTCAAGCATTCTTGTTGCCGGGATACGTGCTAATCGTCTCTTCAATTACAAGGCATCCATAACCTTTTGTTCTTTATCTTTGGGAAGATATAAAATTAAGGACAAATTCGGACTTATTAGAGATAATATGATCTAAATCGGCCCACTGATAAGTACATGCGTTAAAAATGCCACATTTATTTGATTTTATGATGCCTGAAACATGCTATATATTAGTTTATTGTTTATATTCCAAATCTAATATGTCAGTTAACAAATCCTCCTTTTCCCCTTTTTAATAGATACGGTGCAGATATTGCACGTGGGGTTGCTGAACTTCATGCGGCAGGTGTGGTTTGTATGAATCTTAAACCATCAAATCTTCTTTTGGATGAAGATGGTCGTGCAGTAGTTTCTGATTACGGGCTTCCAGCCATTTTAAAGAAGCCTTCTTGTCGAAGAACCCGTTCAGAGTGTGATTCCTCAAGAGCTCATTCATGCATGGATTGCACAATGCTGAGCCCGAACTACACAGCTCCCGAGGCATGGGAGCCCGAAAAGAAATCATTAAATATATTTTGGGATGATGCCCTTGGTATATCTCCAGAATCAGATGCTTGGAGCTTTGGCTGTACTTTGGTGGAAATGTGCACTGGTTCCGTTCCGTATGTCTGCTCTCTTGTTGTAACATATTCTTGTTAGATTTCTTGATTTCACCCATTTTCGGGTCGGTGGATTAGTTAATGAGTAAAAAAACGGGTTGACAAGGCGAGCCAAATGAACCCATTCTTAAGTAATGGGTTGAGATTGCTAGCTTGTGTGATCACTACTTATAAGTTGATATTTCTTTTGTAGGTGGGCTGGTTTAAATGCTGAGGACATATATCGGGCAGTTGTCAAGGGCAAGAGGCAACCTCCACAGTATGCAAGTGTAGTAGGTGTTGGAATACCAAGGGATCTGTGGAAAATGATTGGGGATTGCTTGCATTTTAAGGCAGCCAAAAGACCGACTTTTAGTGCTATGCTGGCAATATTTCTTCGTCACCTACAAGAAATACCTCGCGGGTCTCCTGCAAGCCCGGATAAGTAAGGCTCAGGGTTAGATTTAAAGTCACAATAATTAAGTTTTAATGCTTGGATGAACATATTTTGCTCTTGATTATCTAACATATAGGGGTCAGATATTCAATTGCATACTAGTTGTAACAAAAATGCTATTAATGGGTAAAATCAGATTATCTAATTTACCTAATCTACTTTTATTTCGATGAAAGTGGTAATCTTTTGCCGGTTATCTTTTAATTTCTTTAAGAATCAGAATATGTCAAACTTTCAAATGTATGATCTTTTAGTCTTTCAACTGACGATCTGATTCTGATTTTTTTTTAAATTACAGTGATGTAACTGTATTACCAAAAGCAAATGGTTTGCCACCTTCTCCTTCAACTGTCTTGGAAGTTGGTCATGATTACCCAAGTCTCCTACATAAAATGATTTGTGAAGACAATGTGTCTGGTGTGAGGTCAGTAGCCCTTTTGTTATGCACTTTATAAATTATATTACTTTTTTAAACATATAATTACAACTTTTCCTATGCCATAATACAGTGAGTTGCTGCAAAGGGCTTCATCAAAAAACGACGGCAACTCATTTCATTATCTGCTTGAAGCACAAAACGCCGAAGGCCAAACTGCCCTTCACTTGGCATGCAGACGCGGAAGTGTTGAACTCGTTGAGGCTATTTTAAATTATCCAGAGGCCAATGTTGATGTTCTTGATAAAGATGGGGACCCACCACTTGTCTTTGCGCTTGCAGCTGGATCCCCTGAATGTGTTCGGGCTCTTCTTAGTAGATATGCTAATGTCAGATCTCGGTTAAGGGATGGGTTTGGCCCATCCGTTGCTCATGTCTGCGCGTATCATGGCCAACCTGATTGTATGCGTGTAAGTTTGTTACGATCTTTACTTATGAATAGATCGATTTGGGTTGTGTTTTATCTCAAAACGGGCCAAGTCATTGTAACTAATTATTTAGTTTGTTATCATAATAATATTGTTTATAAATGACAACAGGAATTGCTATTGGCTGGTGCTGATCCAAATGCAGTTGATGATGAAGGTGAATCTGTACTGCATAGAGCCGTGACAAAAAAGTACACAGAGTGTGCTCTTGTTATATTAGAAAATGGGGGCTGCAAATCTATGGGAATTTCAAACTCAAAGAATCTAACGTAAGCACAGACTCATATTTCCATATATTTTAGCGCCTAATTTTAATCAAATCCATGAAGAAAGTTCAAAATTACATCTAGGCCTGTAAATGAACCGAGCGAACACAGAGGCATGTTCGTGTTCATTCATTTGACTTTAATCGAACACGAACACGAACATATAATCGAACACATTTTTTGTTCATGTTCATTTATTAAGAAAATGGGCATGTTCGTGTTCATTTATGTTCGTTCGTTTAAAACCTAATCGAACAGTTTACGAATGTAATTGAACATGAACAAACAAACTTAAACTAACATAAGTTAACAAACAATAAACAACACAATTGAACATAATTGAACAAACATAAATGAACACGAATGACTAAACATAAACGAACATAAAGTAATTTTTATATAATTAGTGGTTACTTACGATAAATTCCATTGGAAAACCCCATTTTTATTACTAGAAAGTCAATTAACAATTAGTTATATGTATATGAGTAGTTAGAAAGTTCTTTTTAATAAATATAACTACTTATGTATTTAAAGTGAAACGAACATAAACGAACCAACATAAACAAATGTAAATAAACGAACAAAACGTGTTTACGTTCGTTTGTTTAATTAAATGAACAAAAAATTGTGTTCATGTTCATCCGTTTCTATAAATAATTGACTTCCTGCCGAACAAGTTCACGAACAGTTCATGAACGTTCGGTTCGTTTACAGGCCTAATTACATCAAAATTAGTAAAGGCATTTATATGTTCTTCTCTAATCTTTGTACAACTGGACAGGCCTCTACACTTATGTGTGACAACTTGGAATGTAGCAGTTGTTAAAAGATGGATTGAAGTCGGGTCTTATGAAGAAATTGCTGACGCTATAGATGTACCAAGTCCTGTTGGCACTGCATTAAGTATGGCAGCTGCCTTAAAGAAAGACCATGAAGCCAGTAAGTTTTAATCTTATTTCTTTTGATTAGACTGCGTATTTGTTGTAAAAAAAAGCAGATAGTTAATTTAATTCTGTTGCAGGTGGTAGGGAACTGGTGCAGATACTGCTTGCCGCTGGAGCTGATGCTACTGCGCAAGACACACAGCATGGACGTACAGCTTTGCATACTGCTGCTATGACTAATGATGTTGAGTTGGTTAAGGTAGGTCAGGTGGCAGTACCGGCCCATTTTTTAATAAATTGGTCGATTCAGGTTATGACCTGTCTTTAAATGGGTCAAATAGACCAGATAAGAAAAAATAATCTGAAAAAGAAATGGATCAAAGTCTCCCAACCTGTAATATTAAAATATACAATCTCATAAATTAATTCACACATTATTTATTTATAGAAAAAAAACTTTAAAACTGTTTGAACAGATTATTCTTGATGCTGGAGTTGACGTGAACATAAGGAATGTGCAAAACACAATACCGTTACATGTTGCATTGGCAAGAGGATCAAAATCATGTGTTGGAATGCTTCTTTCTGCAGGAGCAAATTGTAATATGCAGGTATCCATCTTTCTCTAGCAAAGCTGAATATAGCAGCAAATAGCAATTAAGAACCAGATTTAGTTGCATAACGATTGTAATATTGTTTTTAACTCTTTTCTAGGATGATGAAGGCAACAATGCTTTCCATATAGCTGCTGATACAGCAAAGATGATTCGTGAAAATCTTGAATGGATCATTGTTATGCTTAAATATCCAGGGGCTGCTGTAGAAGTTAGGAATCACAGGTAATAAATTTAATTAACTTTCATTTTTGATCAATAAGTTTTATGTTTAAAAATACTATAATTATGTAAATGTGATGGATACAGTGGCATGACGCTGCGTGACTTCTTGGAAGCTCTTCCTCGTGAATGGATTTCAGAAGATTTAATGGAAGCACTTGCAAACAAAGGGGTTCATTTGTTTCCCACAATGTTAGTACCAATGTTTACATTTTTTTTTTTCAGTTTCTTGAATATATTCTATATGACGATTGACGACTTGATTTTTTTTAATGTTAAAATGATGGTATAGATATCAAGTAGGCGACTGGGTGAAGTTCAAAAGTACAGTTGTCACTCCAACATACGGGTGGCAAGGTGCAACACACAACAGTGTTGGTTTTGTTCAGAGTGTCCCAGACAAAGACATTCTGTTTGTATCATTTTGTTCTGGTGAAGCTCGTGTTCTTGCCAATGAAGTTATCAAAGTCATACCGTTGGATCGTGGTCAACACGTGCAACTTAAACCAGATGTCCGAGAGCCAAGGTTTGATTACAATCTTACTGGGTGGCTGTCACTTTCGACCCGTTTACCTATGGATGGGTCAATTTGTGATTAGGTTTTATATCTAACGGGTCAAACGTGTTGAATGTCATCCAAAAATGTTATGTTAACATAAAACTTATTATTTTGACAGGTTTGGTTGGAGAGGTCAGTCTCGAGACAGTATTGGAACCGTACTTTGTGTTGATGATGATGGGATATTGCGGGTTGGGTTTCCTGGAGCATCCAGAGGATGGAAGGCGGATCCTGCAGAAATGGAACGGGTTGAAGAATTCAAAGTTGGAGATTGGGTCCGGGTCCGGCCCGCTCTTACCACAGCTAAGCATGGATTAGGATCAGTCACACCAGGAAGCATTGGTATTGTATATTGTATCAGACCCGATAACAGTTTATTATTAGAATTCAGCTATCTTCCAAATCCATGGCATTGTGAACCCGAGGAAGTTGAACCCGTTGAGCCGTTTAGGGTAATAAAAATATGCTAATTGTTATAAACTTGTAATATGTTTCACTAATATCAAAAATAAATGTTTAACATAGAATAATGGTGTCTACAGATTGGTGATCGGGTTTGTGTAAAACGGTCGGTTGCAGAGCCCAGGTACGCTTGGGGCGGTGAAACACATCACAGTGTTGGAAAAATTATTGAAATAGAAAGTGACGGTCTTTTGATAATTGAAATTCCAAATCGACCCATACCATGGCAAGCTGATCCTTCTGACATGGAAAAGGTGGAAGACTTCAAGGTATACTATTAATCTTGTACCATGTTCGATACTGGGCATTAGAGGTGGCAGAATGGGCAGGCTGGGTAACGGGTCAAGACTGGTTTGGATCAAAACGGGTTATTTTTATGTGATTACTAAAGTTTTATTAACTCAATAATAGAGTAAATCCGGTTTTCGTGGCCAGTTTTTTGTGACTTTCGTCCAAAGGTTTGTTTTTCCGTATCTGGATCCAAAAGGTTTGAAGTCTTGCCATTTTCATACGGCTCGTTAACTCCATCTATTTTTCTTCGTTAAGTCGGGTATTTCCGTCTTTTTTGTTAACTTAAAGGGGAATTCGGTTTTTTTTTACTCTATGTACAAGCATTTAGCATAATGTACAAGTATTCTAAAGACCAAATTGCCCTTTAAGTTAACAAAAAATACCCGACTTAACGGAGACTTTCATTCACACACCCAACATATAAGTCCTTTGCTGCTAACTATTAGTTTTTGTTAAATATACATGTAAAATAGCATATATACAAGGGTATTTTGATGTAATATACATATAAAAATTTTCAAAAATCTTTTTCTAGTGTAATCGCTATTTATAGAATAGCCGTCGCTATTTGTCGCTATTCGCTACGTAGCCTAGCCATGCCTTGTCGCTATTTGTCGCTATTCGCTATCGACAACTATGGATGAAAGTCGCAAAACTGACCAAACCTCAGGGACGAAAATGACATTTAACAACAATATTATAACTTAAAAGTAATTTACAAAGTTTTGTGCATATTTGGGCAACTTTCAACCTTTTTGATCCCTTCCTCTTAAAGCTACATTCTGTTTTTTCTATTTTTTCCCTCTTTGACCCATTAGAGATAAAGCATAACCCAAATCGACCCGTTTGTTTGACACAATCGTGGTGACATGGCAGGTCAGGGACTGGGTCAGAATTAAGGCTTCTGTGTCATCCCCTAAATACGGGTGGGAGGATATAACCAGAAACAGCATTGGATTGATACATAGTTTGGAGGAAGACGGTGATATGGGAATCGCCTTTTGCTTCAGGAGCAAACCATTTTCATGTTCTGTGACAGATGTCGAAAAAGTGCCACCTTTTGAATTGGGTCAAGAAATACATATGCTTTCTTCAGTCAGTCAACCGCGACTTGGATGGTCAAATGAAAGTCCAGCCACCGTTGGTAAAGTTGTTAGAATCGACATGGATGGAGCTTTAAACGTAAAAATTCTCTTCCTCTACTTGCTCGGTAACGTATCATTTTTGATACGTGCGGACATCTTATAAAAACTGTCTCTCTTTTTCAGGCGAAAGTGGCGGGAAGACACAGCTTGTGGAAAGTATCTCCTGGAGATGCAGAAGTGCTTTCAGGGTTTGAAGTAGGTGACTGGGTTCGTTCGAAACCGAGTGTGGGGACCAGACCGAGTTATGATTGGTTAAGTATCGGGAAAGAAAGTTTAGCAGTTGTCCATAGTGTACAAGATACCGGTTATTTAGAATTAGCTTGTTGTTTCCGTAAAGGTAAATGGATGACTCACCACACAGATATCGAGAAAGTTTCTGGCTTTAAAATCGGGCAGCACGTGAGATTCCGGGCAGGTCTACAAGAGCCCAGATGGGGTTGGAGAGGTGCCCAACCTGATTCACGAGGTGTAATAATCAGTGTGAACTCTGATGGTGAATTACGAGTTGCGTTTTTCGGGTTATCAGGTTTGTGGAGAGGTGATCCTGCGGATTTAGAGATGGAACCGACTTTTGAAGTTGGAGAATGGGTTCGAATGACGGATAATTCTGGTGCTTGGAAATCAATCGGGCCTGGTAGTATTGGAGTTGTACAAGGTATTGTGTATGAAGAAGATAAATGGGAGGGGAACATTTCGGTTGGTTTTTGTGGAGAACAAGAGCATTGGGTCGGGCCAAGCACCCATCTTGAAAAAGTCAACAAGCTGACAAATGGTCAACGTGTGCGAGTCAAGTCTTCAGTGACTCACCCAAGGTTTGGGTGGTCAGGCCACACACATTCAAGTATAGGTGTAATATCTGCCATTGATGCTGATGGGAAGCTAAGAATATACACACCCTCGGGCTCAAAATCATGGATGCTTGACCCGTATGAAGTGGAAGTAGTAGAACAAGAAGAACTTCATATCGGAGACTGGGTTCGGGTGAAACCATCTGTCTCGAACCCAACCCACCATTGGGGAGATGTGACTCATTCAAGCATTGGGGTGGTGCACCGCATTGAAGACGATGATCTTTGGGTAGCGTTTTGTTTCTTGGAAAGATTATGGCTTTGCAAAAACTGGGAAATGGAACGGGTCAGACCGTTCGTAGTGGGCGATAAAGTGACAATAAAAAAGGGTTTGGTTAACCCGAGATGGGGTTGGGGCATGGAGACACACGCGAGCAAAGGTCAAGTGGTTGGGGTGGATGCTAATGGGAAATTAAGGATCAAGTTTCAATGGAGGGAAGGAAAGCCATGGATTGGTGATCCTGCTGATATTGTTCTTGATGAAATTGAAAACCCGTGACCCGAATTATGAAACCCGAGCATCCGGGCCGAGTTTTGTAGGTGTTGGGTGTTTGGATACAACTAATGTGGATAGAAACCATGAAAATGAAGATTGCAGCCAGATGACAATGAGGTAAGTAAGCTATTTAGGTAAATAGTCTACATATGGTTTGGTGTTTTAATTTTATATTATACAGAGGAATAACACCATTTGATTATCATCTTTTTTTTGTTGTTAGACACATTGTGGCTTTCTTTTATGTACCTTTTAACTCATGTCTTGTTCATATTGTGTTATATACACCGATTTCTTATCTAATATTAGTAGCCACAGTTTGATGATTTTGCCAAAAGATTGCAAGGAGTTGCACCACGTTAATGGGTAGTACATTTATTATAAACTAGTTTTTAAAACCCGTGTATTACACGGGTTGAATGCAAATAATAATTTGTATATGATTGTTATTGTGTCTTGGATGGGTTGAATATTACACGAACTGAATATAAAAAACAATGCCAATCATAATTTGTATATAATCATTACTAGGTTATAACCCCGTGTATTACACGGGTTAAGTAAATAAAAAATCAAATAGTTAATAACGGAGATTTAATAATTAAAAAACGATATTTTAAGACGCTTTTCTAATATCCGAACAAAATTTTGTGCCATGTATGATCAAAACTTGTGATGTTTGTCAAGTTTATAAATATGAAAGCATTTGAACCATCGATTAGAACACAAATGTATAATCTCCCTTCGTTAAATAACAGTGGTCTTAATTTATTAGTTCTTAAAAATTATTGAAATGTCGAGATTAGACATATAGCAATTAGCCAATTAGATAAACTTATAGCTACAAAATAATACTTAAATTAATTAGATAAGTATAAATATTGGTAATTATATATAACTTTAAAATTTAAATATCTGGACGTGAGTTGCATCTTAAATGAATGGTTATTTTTTGATAAATTCATTAGTATGATAAATGTAGTTATTATTCTTCTTGCATTTTAAATTACGATTTTGACCCATGTGGTTATATCACTTTTACCCTTTTAGCCCAAAAAAGAATTTTTTAACCTCTGAGCCCCTAACGTCAAATGTTAGGGGCCAAAAGGTTAGAAAAAAAGACGTTAGGGGTTCAGATGTAAAAAAATTCTTTTTTGGGCTAAAAGTGATATAACCACAGGGGCCAAAATCGTAATTTACTCTTAAATAAATAAATAATTTGTTAAGCAAGAAAATCGTTCCCTCCACTCTCGTTATGAAAATGCTCGATATTTGTTTCAATTATTAAGATATAATTTTTAACCTAGTAATTAATATAAATAAATAATAAGATATTTTATGGAACTTTATCCGTTATTTTTTAAATGTTTGAAACATATATTAAATTTAATAATTTAAATTAAATAATAATTATCTACAATTTATATTAAATAATAAAAATTATTTACAATTAAGTAGATGGTTTATCTACAATTTATATTAAATAATAACCCATCTACTTTCGATGATGTTATACTATCTTTTTTTTATTCCGTTAACATTTTATATAATATATATTATTAAATTAAATAATATTTAGTAGGAAGATTATCTATAATTAATTAGAAAAAATTAAACTAAAATAATAATTATCTATAAGAGATGCCCTAATATGATGACACGTGTCCCTAAAGTGGTTTTTCTTTTATTACATAGTATAGATCTGGTATTTAAGGGGTGAATATTATTGTGAAATCACTTATTACATGAAATTGGAAAGAAATTGCAAAGTTCACAAATCCGTAAATATTGCTTTGTACGCAACGTTTGATGTAAGTTTTTAACTATGTTATCTTTATCTATGATCAAAAGTTTTGAGTCTCTGTCTATTTTTGACACGGGATAATACAACATATAGTTGGTCATTTGTAAAAGTGGGTTGCTTCAAAAACAAACCAACCCGGGATAATGAATATTTATTGTCATTGCAAAACATAAAGCTATATATATATATATATATATATATATATATATATATAGGGGATGGCTAAAATGAGAACCACCTCCAGTTGTAAGAACCATGAGAACCACTTTCTGGCCTTTAGATCAAGGAGATGGATGGATGAGATTAAAAGTACTTAAAAAATAATATTAAGTATTTTTTGTCTTATTATGTCTTTAATATTTTATTGTTAAAGGGTATTTTAGTAAAATTACTTTGTTTTGTCTTTATATATATATTAGTTTTTAATTACCTTTTTTGTCTTATTCATTAATTACATTTTTTATTTAATTGTTTTTTATTTATAAACTGATTTTTTTTTATTAAACATTTTCTAATTCAGATTTTTATTATATTAGTTTTTATTTTTTAAACTTAGTTTTTTTTATTAAACATTTTCAAATTCAGATTTATTTACATATTTTTACGTTTAACGTTTAACGTTTTTACGCCCGGCCTTTTCACGGCTCGTTTTTTGACGCGCCGTTTTTACGCCCGGCTTTCTCACGCCTCGTTTTTTCAACGCGTCGGTTTTTACGTTTTACGCCCCCGATTTTTTACGTTTTACGCGTCGGTTTTTTACGTTTTACGCGTCGGTTTTTTACGTTTTACGCCAGTTTTTTACGTTAACGTTTTTTTACGTTTTACGCGCCGGTTTTTACGTTAACGTTATTTACGATTTACGCGCCGGTTTTTTACGTTTTACGGCCCGGTTTTTTACGTTAACGTTTTTTTAACGTTTTACGCGCCGGTTTTTTTCGTTAACGTTTTTTACTTTTTTTCGCGCCGGTTTTTTACGTTTTACGTAAAACTTTTTACGTTTTACTAAAAAAAATTTACGTTTTACGTAAAACTTTTTACGTTTTGCGGTATAAGTTTTTACTTTTTACGTTTTACGTAGAACTTTTAACTTTTTACGTTTTACGTTTTGCGTTAAAACTTTTTACGTAAAACTTTTTACGCTTCACGTTTTTACGTTTTATGTTAAAAAAGTTTACGGTTTACGTTAAAAAAGTTTACGGTTTAATTTTTTTTTTTTTTTTAATTTTACGTTAAAAAGTTTTACGGTCTAAGTTAAAAAGTTTTACGTTTTACGTTTGACGTAAAACTTTTTACGTTTCACGTAAAAACTTTTTACGTTTCACGTAAAAACTTTTTACGTTTTACGTTCTACGTAAAACGTTTTACGTTCTACGTAAAACTTTTTACGTTTTACGTTTTATCTTTTTTACACAAAACGAACGCATCCAGAAAATCGCTACTCGGTAGGTGTCTCAGATAGATTTATCATCATCGACGCCTCAAAAAAAAAAAACCCAACAAACATCAAAACCAAAGGGTATCTCGAAAAAAAAAACGGGGTTTGGCTCAGATTATCCGATAATCAAGAGGCTGCAAAAGTGGGGTTGCAGGATCAAAAACCCTGCCCTCCGCCGTCCTTGCCGCGCCATCGTCATCAAAATCCACGCTTTTTTTTTCATCATCGCCACCCCATCGATCGTATTCAACATGAACAACATTCAAACCCAGATTCAACATGAACACAGAAAGGTCCCAGATTCAACATGAACACAGATTCTCAACTAAACCCAGATTCAACATGAACACAGAAAGGTCCCAGATTCAACATGAACACAGAAAATCAACTAAACCCAGAAAAACCCACATATCAAGAACACATATCATGAACACAGGACAGATTCAACATCAAGAACACAGGCCAACGATTCAACAAATCAAGAACACAGGCCAAGATTCAACAGATCAAAACCGACAAAATAAAAAACATTCAAAACCCAGATTAAACCGATTCTAACATTCAAAAACCCACAGTTCAAACATTCAAAACCCACATATCAAGAACACATATCAAGAACACAGGCCAAAAGAAATCACTAGAAAAATCAAAGTAAACCCAGAAAAATCAAGAACACATACAAAAAATACAATCGGTATCATCATCATTCATTCAAGAACACATATCAAAAAATACCAGCCATTACCCACTGTTAGAACCACGGCCGCCGACCAGGAGGAGACCGGGACCTCCGCCGCTCACGGCGGCGCTACCGCCGGCCCACCACCCAGCCATCGAACCGCCACCACCAGCCTTGAACCAACTAAACCACCACCGCCTCCGCCTCTGCACAACTCCCACCAAACCACCGCCCCCACCACCGCCTTCCGCCGCCCCCACCACCGCCTTCAAACAACAAAAACAAAGCCCTTCATCGTAGACACCAAAAGGGGGTGTCTGGCCTCCTCTTTCTCCTCATCTCTCTGATGTATTCAATCGTAGCACCACCACCAGACGGTGGTGGTGGTGGTGGTCGGTGGTTATTTGTTGAGTGTTTGAAGATGAAAATGAATGCTCTAATAAGTCTGCAACTTTAAATATAGGAGAGAGGAGAGAGGAGAGAGTAGAGAGGAGAGAGCATTAAAGAGGAGAGAGAGGTGAGAGGATGGATATGACATATGGGGTAAATGACCAAATTACCCTTTTGTTGGCATGTTCTGATTGGTTGAAATGGTTCTCATGGTTCTTACAACTGAGAGTGGTTCTTATTTTAACTCAATCATATATATATATATATATATATAGAGGGTAAGGATATATAGAAAACCACTTTTAGCTAGAAAACCCGGGAAACTCTAAGCTCCCGACATTTTTTTTTTGAAAAAAATAACACATGTAATATACATGTTTTTAAGACTTTTAGGCCAAAAAAAGTTAAAAAACAAAAAAGCGCCGAAGGGATTTTAAAAAAAAAATAAACAAATTTCAGCATTTTTTGTGTAACACGTGTTACATAGCTAAGTTGCTGAAATTTGTTTATTTTTTTTAAAAAATCCCTTCGGCACTTTTTTGTTTTTTTTGCCCAAAAGTCTTAAAAACATGTATATTACATATGTTATTTTTTTCAAAAAAAAAAAAATGTCGGGAGCTTAGAGTTTCCCGGGTTTTCTAGCTAAAAGTGGTTTTCTATTTATCTTTAGCCTATATATATATATATTATATGAATCAAGATTTGCATTAAAAAATTGTAGAGTTCTATTAACATTGTGAATCTTATTACAATTATCAATAAGTTAAACTAAAATTAACTAAGTAGAAAAAATGAACAGTTTCCTATTTTTCTCCACGGTTAATTTTTCAACCAATTACTTTTTATTATCTCTTAGATTGATGATAGAGCCAAATTAAATTTTGACTTCTCAACCCATTTATCTACTATCTATACTATATTATAATACGGGTTAGGATCAAATACAAAGGATGAAATAAATAAGAAGGGTAAGAAGGATTCTAGTCCATTGATCTTAGATTTGGAGGGTTGAGATTAATTGTAGGGAAAAGAAGATAATAGAAGGGCATAAAGGGAATCCTATATCTATGGATTTTCTCTCTCCACATGCAAGACACATGCCAATTCCCCCATCGATTTAAAACGTCCATAACTTTTTCATACGACATTTTTTTTTTAAAAAAAATTTCACCATAATAACGAGTGTTTTTTTATCTTTAATATGAGTACCATATTATCATATAAAAATAAAATAAAAAATTTCATTTTTACTGGGTTTTTTTTATTGCATTGTGTTAAAGGTTCAGGTCATTGTGTCTTTTAACTGGGTTTTGTTCAGTAGAGTTTCTATACATTGTGTTATTATCAAAACCTATAACACAATGTTAATTTGGGTTCTATCCATTGTGTTTTTATAAGAACTGTTTTGGTCAAAAATTACCGAAGTAATTAAGTGATCAAATTAGTTAAGTGAGGTAGTGTGCTAGAAAGTGTGTTGAAAATATACTTGTTAAGTTATTTGGGAAAACAGTATTCAGGATACGGCTCAGGATATTGAGCTGTATCTATGATCAAACAATGAGCGAAAATAAAGTAAACGACACGAGATGTACGAGGAAAGCCCTTGATCAATCTAGATCGCCGGCATAAAACCTCGGGAGCTGACAATCGCAGCTGCCTTGTTCTTCAATTGCTTCAAAAATCAGGATACAGTGCGGGATGTGGTACGGATCGACTAAGTGTTACAATGAAAATGAAATACAAGTGTGGTGTTTGCAATTAGCTAAAGAGTGAAAGTGATCGAGAGTGTAAGTGTGAATTGTTGTGTTCTAAGCTGATCCGACCTCATCTATTTATAGTAAAGATAAAATAACTAACTACCCTAAACTCGCGGGATCCACCGAATATTCCTTCTTGGAACGTTGTAGACCTGGTCTTTCGGGCTCAACGTCTCTTTCTCAACAAATTCGTCCGAGTCTTGAGGAGAAGAAGTCCTCTTGACCGTTAGCAAGCCTCCAACCTTAATCTGCACGTGGTTAATTCAATAAGCCTCAGGATATCGCCCAAGATGTTAGCAATATCCTCTTCCAGCATCCTGATCACAAATAGACAAACAGAGGCAGGATATTGGTCAGGATACGTATGTAAAGAAAATGACCCCTAACAATTGTCCCCAAATATATCAGTTGGGATACCAATCCAACGGATATATTTCAAAAATCTTATCCCACAACTCAAGGCATTAAAAATGAAGCGACGGTCAAGATCACATCATAACTTCCAACGCGTTTTTTACTCCATGGAGATCCACGATGCCCCTATATCTTCTCTTTTCTTGTTTGAAAAGCAGATATCTTCAACAGACCCTTCAGGTAAATCTCCATTTTTGATTTTCTTCCTGTCAATTTACTTCATCTTTCTAGCAATGGCCGCCGAGACCTTCACCCAGCAGAATCTTCTCAAAAATCCCGAGAAGGAGATCTGCGCTTTTGACAACGCAGATATTGCAGCTTTAAGAGCCTCCGGCGCTTTCCCTGACAGCACAGTCTTTAGGCCATTTGATCGGTCAATCCGATCGGATGTTTCTTCTACCGAATGGATCTGTTTTCCAGCATATCCTTTTTCACTAGGTCTTCGATACCCTTTTCCTGAATTCATGATGCAATTCTTTCGTATTACTGGCATCTCTTTTGCTCAAACCATGCCCATGGTTTGGAGAGTACTAATTGTACTCAACCAAATCAAAAACCTCCATTGTTCTGACCTCTGCATCGAGGATCTACCTATTGCTTATCGCCTCCGATCCCACGGCTCTAGCCGGTTCTTGCTTTTTTCAACCTCCAGCAAACCCCTGATTCTCAAAGCCACCAAAAACGAAGACGGATGGCAATGCAAATTCTTCTTTGTCAAACGAGATTCCATTGCTGAGGGTGCCAACTTTCCGGTGGAGTGGTTAACCACCGGTAGGATCATAAATATCCTTATAGACGATTTAATTGTTATCCTCTATTAATATTCTTCTTTTTGACCTT
Source organism: Helianthus tuberosus (assembly GCA_030545235.1). Classification (NCBI taxonomy): domain Eukaryota; kingdom Viridiplantae; phylum Streptophyta; class Magnoliopsida; order Asterales; family Asteraceae; genus Helianthus; species Helianthus tuberosus. The sequence goes on along the minus strand of CM060424.1, from coordinate 39,636,950 downwards.
TATGTAGTGAACTTTAAGGAAGTTGCTCCTCCTACCGCTGAGTCAGAAGAGAGAATCAATACCGTTTACCGGTTACCTGCAATAGACAGGACTTTTACCACACACGTTCTGAGTTCAAGTCAGTACTCATCATCCGAGATGTCTGGTAAGAATTCCTTTCAAAATAATTAGTCAAAACAATATAATGATAAAGAGTAAAACTTTTCCCTTTACGCAGCACCAGCTAAGATCCCTGAAGTCTTTGATCTTGACGAACTGGATAGCTATTCTGACCAGATCCAGGTCAAGAAAGAACCTGGCTCCAAGACCACTGCTACATCCAAACCCAGCAGCTCCAAAGCCATCATCATTCCTAAACCTTCACCGGCCACCAAGCCCCGGAGTTCAAGTTCCCGCAAAAGGAAAGAACCCGATTCCCCTGTCATTTCTGACACCTTTCCTTATGAAAAGCACGGGTTCATTGAAGCCAGTGGTTTTATGACTTCTTTTCTCAACCAGGTTGGTATCTTTATATCATATCCTGCAATTTAGACTATTTTCAAAGATTTAATAATATTAATCCCTGTTCTCTTACCTTTGTAGGGTCTTGAGCGTTTGGTTCACTTATATCAAGAATCCTGCAAGCTTAACAAAACACTCGAATCTAAGCTAAAGGAAGCAGAAATCACAATCTCTGACCAAGGTATGATCGCGGCCGCCAAGTCTCGTCATTACGAGGAGAAATACAAAGCTATGACCCAGGAACACCAAGTTGCTCTTAACAAAGCTACTCTTCAAGCCCAGGCCGATCTGGAAGCTGCCCATGTGCAGTACGAACGGGATATGGTCAGTTACCGAGAAAGCCTCAAAAGTTCCGTCGTCATTTCTCTTCTCCAGGCTAGGTTGAAGATGGCTCACGAAGCCAAAACATTAGGCTTCGAATGCCCTTCTTGGGACGTTGGTGCTTGGGAGACCAAACTGAAGAATCTTGGCGGTACCTCTTCCAAATCAACTGTCGATGAACCTTCTAAAGTAGTTGGAAAGGCAATCGATGCTGACAAGGATGCTGAGGCGGATCCCAAAATGGATGTTGCTGAAACCGCTATGGAGCAAGAAGGCACTACCCCCTAGAGCTTATTTTCATTCGAAAAATTTTATGTCTTTATGAACAATTTTCATTTCCGTCTCTAAACAATTTGATAATCGAAGGCGGATGGGTCCTGGGTTTCAGGATGAAACCTTCGGTTATCAACCAGTATTGATCGCTTTAAGAATAATTTCATCTTTTGACTTACTTTCTGTTACCTTGCATTATTTAGTGTAAGTCTTAGCTTTGTAAAAATTTCATACTGTTATTTTACAAAATATCCTGACCAGTATGCTCAGAAACATACTGCAGAAACCTTTTATTAAATAGATCTTCCAGACGTTTCTTTAACTTTATAAAAATTTCTTTAGAAAGTAAAAAATAGTTTATCTCTTCAAAACCAAGTTTTGATGACGATCAAAGTTACAAGCCAATACTAGTTTCAAACATCCTAATCAAATATCCTTAAAAGGACTTTGAGGATATATTTCAGGATACTTAACATAATGTTACTAAAAACTTAAATGAGGCTTACAAAGGAAAGATCATACCAGACATAGGATATAAACCTATTACCGAACTTCAATCCCTTTGCAACTCTTCCAATGAAGATGTCCCCAGTGCAAGGTACTTAGTGCATTAGTCGCAAACTTCATTCTTTTAGCTTTACACCACCATCTTGGCAGGGATGTCCCCTGTGTACAATGTCTTCAAGTATCTTAGAAATCTACTTAATGTTAGTTTCCATGGCATAAGCAATTTTTCACGTCCCGAGGGTACAACCCAAGGACGTACTGGAGATAAATCCTTTGTATCCTGGGGAAAATCCCAATTTTTCATGCGCTACAGGCGGGAGTGTATAAACTCCAAGACTTAGAAAGGTGAAAACCTTTAAACCTTAGAGAGTATGAAAATACCCTTTCGTGAGAGAGGGTGATCAATCCTCATATACCGTTAGGATTCAGGATATAGCCAATAGTGACGAAATTGTCAGCCACTTTTACATGGACTGGTCCCGCCACCTTGAACTATCCCTGAATAACTTGTGCTCCAGGCGGGGTGTTTAAACCCAATTTGGAAGAAAGGTGAATACCTTTAAACCTGTGAAGGGATCAGTATCCCTTAAACGTGAGAGAGGGGGCCAATCCTCTAGTCTTTCGAGTTATCCTGAGCACATATCCTGGAGCTATATCCTGAAACATATCTTGCAAAACAATTATAAACTAAGGTGGGTGTTAGCTTGGCTAACACCCCTCCGATGCTTAAGTCAGTATCAGGTTACAAAGAACAAATTAAACCAAACATATTCAAAAGAAGTAGAATTCATACCATCTTGAGTTAGAAATTAAATTCTAGACTTACTTGAAATAGAGCTTAAGGTGTATAGCATTCCAAGATCTCGGCAGCATATCCCCTTCCATATTCTTGAGTCTATATGCTCCTTTCCCTGCTTCTGATTCAACTTCATATGGTCCTTCCCATTTTGGAGCTAACTTGCCATCGGCAGGATTAGTAGTATTTTGGAAAGCCTTTCTTAACACCCAATCTCCAACCTTAAATCTTCTGGTTCTAATATTCTTGTTATATGCCCTGGATATTCTCTGTTGATATGCTGCCATCCTTAGCCTTGCCGTATCTCTCTTTTCATCTATAGTGTCTAAATCCTGACCTAAGGCTTCGGGATTCTGCTTAGGATCACTTAAGATAGATCTTGCAGTAGGTATTGTCATCTCCGTTGGAATCACTGCTTCTGCTCCAAACACCAAGGAAAACGGGGTTTGGCCTGTTGCATTCTTTATCGTTGTCCTATCAGCCCATAAAACAAAGGGTAATTCTTCTGCCCATCTTCCTTTTTTGGCTCCAAGCCTTTTCTTTAAGTTATTGACAATTATCTTGTTTGAGGATTCTGCTTGTCCATTTGCTTGAGGATGTACCGGAGTAGACGTAATCATTTTGATTCCCCAACTCTTGCAAAAGTCAGTAGTCCTCTTACTTATGAACTGAGAACCATTGTCGCAAATTATCTCGGCTGGTACTCCGAATCTGGTCAGGATATTTCTCTTGATGAAGGATACTACTTCTTGGTCTCTTACTTGAACGAATGCTTCTGCTTCAACCCATTTAGAGAAATAATCCGTCATTGCTAGCATAAAGACTTTTCCTCCCGGAGCTTTTGGTAGCTTTCCCACTATATCCATACCCCACTTCATAAATGGCCAAGGGGAAACAATAGGATATAATGGTTCAGCCGGTTGATGCAGTATGTTACTATGTCTTTGACATGCGTCACATCTTCGAGCATGTTCTGCTGCATCCTTCCTCATTGTTGGCCAATAATATCCTGTCCTTAATACTTTTGAGAATAACGATCTGCCCCCAGCATGGTTACCACAATCCCCTTCATGTATATCCTGAAGTACTTCTTTGGCTTCAGGATCCTCCAAGCATCTCAAATACGGTCCTGCAAGAGATTTCTTGTATAAAATATTATTTATAATAGTGAATCGCGATACCTTCATCCTAAATGCCTTAGGATTTTCATTTCCAGGGATGTGTCCTTCTTTGAGATATCTCATGATTGGAGCCGTCCAGGATTTAGGATCCTCTTCAGGATGTTCTACTCCAGGATTCTGTATACTAGCTACTTCTTTATCCTGAGGATTCGTTGCAGGATATAAGACATGTAATATTGGTATTTGCGTCCCTTCAGGTATCCTGATCGATGATCCCAAATTTGCTAGGGCATCCGCTTCAGCATTATCCTCCCTTGGTACCTGTTCAAGTATAAAAACATCGAAATATCCTGCTAATTTTTTGAGAATATCGAGATATTCGATTAATTTCTCACCCTTAACTGAATAGGATCCATTAAAATGGTTAGTAATTAACAAAGAGTCAACATACACTTGCAAATTTTTGATACTCATGCTCTTAGCCAACTCTAATCCTGCAATTAAAGCCTCATACTCTGCTTCATTATTAGTAGCAGGAAATTCACACCTAATAGCCTGGGGTAATATGTCCCCCTGTGGCGATTTTAGTAGTATTCCTAATCCTATTCCTCTTACATTGGAGGCACCGTCAGTATATAATGTCCAGGATCCTGAGGATTCTCCTAACTGTTGAACTTCTAGGTCTACCTCGTCCTGAATGTCACTACTAAAGTCAGCCACAAAGTCAGCTAAAGCCTGAGATTTTATGGCACTTCTAGGTTCATATACTAAATCATAAGCACTCAACTTTACTGACCGCTTGGCCATCCTGCCTGACATCTCTGGTTTCCTAAGCACATTTTTGACAGGATAATTTGTTTTAACATGCATCCTATGTGTCTCGAAATAATGCCTAAGTTTCGTTGATGCCATGACTAGAGCTAATATCAATTTTTCTAAATGAGAATACCTAGTTTCAGCATCTAACAAACTTTTACTAACATAATAAACAGGATACTGCTGACCTTCATGGTCTTTTATAAGAACGGCACTTACAGCATTCCCTGACACAGCAAGGTACAGGGATAGTGGTTCACCATTTTCGGGCTTCATCAATAGAGGTGCGGTTGAAAGATACCGTTTCAAATCCTGCAGGGCTGCTTCATGCTTTTCCCCCCATTCGAATCTTTTGTTCTTCTTTAGGATATCATAGAAGTCTTTGCATTTTTCTGAGGATCTTGAGATAAATCTGTTTAGAGCTGCTACTCGGCCTGTTAATCTTTGTACGTCCTTCATATTTGAGGGTGATTTTATGTCTAGGATAGCTTTGATCTGCTCTGGGCTTGCTTCTATCCCCCTTTTTGTCACCATATATCCAAGAAACTTCCCTGCCCCCACTCCGACATGGCATTTAGCAGGATTTAGCTTCATGTTGTAGTGATCCAGGATATCAAATGCTCCCTTGATATCCTGAAGGTGATCCTCAGACTTTTTAGATTTCACCCCCATGTCATCGATATATACCTCCATGGTGTCCCCCAGTTTGTCTTTGAACATCATGTTCACCAATCTTTGGTATGTTGCACCTGCATTTTTCAAACCAAAAGGCATAGCTGTATAACAATAAATACCTGTTGGTGTCATGAAGGCGGTATCCTCCTGGTCAGAAGGCTCCATTTGGATCTGTTGAAATCCTGAGGATGCGTCCATGAAGGTCAGCATTTCATGCCCGGCAGTGGCATCTACCATTGCATCAATATGGGGAAGAGGAAATGGGTCTTTAGGACAAGCTTTGTTCAAGTCTGTGTAGTCTACACAAACTCTCCATTTCCCATTCTTTTTCTGTACTACAACCACGTTTGCTAGCCACCTTGGGAACTTAACCTCTCTGATCATCCTTGACTTTAATAATCTTTCAACTTCCTCCTGGATAATCGTGTTCCGCTCGGGAGCAAACTTCCTTCTTTTTTGTTGCATAGGCTTGAATGACTTATCAATTCCAAGCTTGTGAGTGATAATATCTTTGGATATGCCTGTCATATCCTCATGCTTCCATGCAAATGTTGACATCCTGCATTTTAAAAAGTTAATTAACTGCTCTTCAATATCCTGAGGGATATTGGTCCCTACGAGCACCGAAATATCGGGGTTATCCTGGTCCAGGATAACTTTCTTCACATCCTGCTCCGGATCCTCCACAATATCCTGGGCCCGCGTCTTTAATTGCTATGCTGCACTAGGTTTGGCTGAGGATTTCATCGAGGATGAGTAGCATTCTTTCGCCTCCTGCTGATCACTATCTACTTTGACCACTCCCCAAGGGGTAGGTATCTTGATGCATTGGTGATATGTTGATGGCACGGCCTTCATATCGTGAATCCACGGTCTTCCCAATATGATGTTATAGCAGGATAGAGAATCCATCACACAGAAACGTTGTATCGAATTGACTCCTTCAACGTATACTGGCAACTTTATCTCCCCCACTGTGTTTCTAGCCTCTCCACTGAATCCAACAAGCACGGTAGACTTTGAAGTGATATCCATTGGAGATACATTCATTCTCTTCAGAGTTTCTAGTTGGATTATGTTGACGGAGCTGCCATTATCAACCAATATCCTGCGTACAAAATGGTTAGCCACATATAACGTTATTACCAGAGCATCATGGTGAGGATCCTGGACAGTATCTCTGTCATCTGCATCAAAAGTGATCACTTTGTCAGTCGTGAGGGTAGTCATCCTGACAGGTCTGTCTCCCCTTTCGGCTTTAGCTTCCTTTGCATGTCTCTTTGCTGCCGAATACGAGGTCCCACAAATGTCGGATCCTCCCGAAATGAAGTTGATTATCTTGGCATCCGAGGGAGGTGATGCTGCTCGTTCAGGATCCTTGTCAGTATCCTGACCCTTATTCTTCTTTTTTCCTAAGAGATCTTTCAGATATCCCTTGCTTAGAAGATAGCTTATTTCTTTCCTCAAAGCAATGCAATCCTCAGTCATATGTCCGAAATCTTCATGGAAAGCACACCATTTCGACTTATCTTTCCAGTCAGCCTTTTGTTGATTCTTTCGAGGCCATCTAGCCTTGTCTCCTAGACCCTGCATAGCATACATCAATTCAGGGATATTAACAGAAAAGCAATATTCAGACAACTCAGGATACTCTTCAGGATCCTCATCTTCGACAGCATTCACTCTCTTGTTTTCATTTCTACCATATGGCTTAGGCCGATATGACTTAAATGAGGACTCTGACTTCCTATTAGTCGATTCATAAGTGTTGGATGAGTTCATCCTTTCTTGCATCTTCTTGTCATCTTCCAGACGGATATATCTCAAAGCCCTGTTACGAGCTTCATCGAGATTCCTGCAGGGATTCATTACAAGATCCTGATAAAACTGAGAATCCTTTTGTAATCCCATCTTAAAAGCTTGCACAGCTGTTGCAACCTCAAGATGTGGGATATCCAAGGATTCTCGACTAAATTTGTTCACATAATCCCTCAAGGATTCTTGAGGCCCTTGAGTTATCCTGTAAAGATCACTGGTTAGTTTCTCAAAACTCCGACTACAAGAAAATTGACTGTTAAATAAATTAACCAAATGAGCAAATGAAGTGATTGAGTGAGGAGGAACGTTTAACAGCCATTTTAAGGCTGATCCTGTTAGAGTAGAACCAAATCCCTTGCACAAGCACGCTTCCTTGAGCTCCGGAGGGATAGGGTTAATCTCCATTCTTTCCCTATACTGGGCAATATGCTCCTCAGGATCCGTAGTCCCATCATAAAGCTTCATGTTGGGGGTTTGGAATCTCTTTGGGATCTCAGCATCACAGATAGGATACGCGAAACGAGATATCTTATGGCTGTCTTGAGACACTTCCGGGATCGGTTGGACCACCCCAGGTACACTAGATATCATGTCCTTTAACTTCTGAAGTTCCCTGGTAAGTGCTGATGTCACACCTGTATCCTGCAAAGATCCACCACTGTTAGCAGCATGAGTATTATTATTATTAGACACGTTACCAGTTGGAGGATTCTGCCCATATCCTGAAGCATATCCTGAACTCCTTATGGTTGACATCCTGACCAAGGAGGGTATTTCAGGAGTATGATTCTGAGGAAGACTGGGCACGATATTCCCCCTATTATCCTCGGTATATACAGCTGAACTAAAGTTCAACGCTCTGGGGTGTAACGGAGTGACATTGTCCTCGGCAGATCTACTCGAGCCAGCCTTCAGGAGTTGTATTTCCCTCAAAAGCATTTGGTTTGTTTCCTGTTGCTGCCTCATTTGTTCCTGCACACTTCCAAATAAGGTTAAAATTTCATCATTAGAAGCTAAAACGAGAGCAGATCCCTGGACACTCCGAGTTGGGATAACATCTTGAGATTGTGTAGAGGCTGGCATCCTTGGAGGAGGTGGAAGCACCGAACCGGTAGTAGCAGAAGTCATAGCAGACACAGTAGAGGAACTCATGTTTGATCTTGAGGCCATTATGGACAATGTGGCAAAAAGTTTTGAAAATAGAAAACCGATTAGCGATTTGACAAAAAAATTTAGTAAAGAGAGCACCACTTGCCCCACGGTGGGCGCCAAATTGTTTTGGTCAAAAATTACCGAAGTAATTAAGTGATCAAATTAGTTAAGTGAGGTAGTGTGCTAGAAAGTGTGTTGAAAATATACTTGTTAAGTTATTTGGGAAAACAGTATTCAGGATACGGCTCAGGATATTGAGCTGTATCTATGATCAAACAATGAGCAAAAATAAAGTAAACGACACGAGATGTACGAGGAAAGCCCTTGATCAATCTAGATCGCCGGCATAAAACCTCGGGAGCTGACAATCGCAGCTGCCTTGTTCTTCAATTGCTTCAAAAATCAGGATACAGTGCGGGATGTGGTACGGATCGACTAAGTGTTACAATGAAAATGAAATACAAGTGTGGTGTTTGCAATTAGCTAAAGAGTGAAAGTGATCGAGAGTGTAAGTGTGAATTGTTGTGTTCTAAGCTGATCCGACCTCATCTATTTATAGTAAAGATAAAATAACTAACTACCCTAAACTCGCGGGATCCACCGAATATTCCTTCTTGGAACGTTGTAGACCTGGTCTTTCGGGCTCAACGTCTCTTTCTCAACAAATTCGTCCGAGTCTTGAGGAGAAGAAGTCCTCTTGACCGTTAGCAAGCCTCCAACCTTAATCTGCACGTGGTTAATTCAATAAGCCTCAGGATATCGCCCAAGATGTTAGCAATATCCTCTTCCAGCATCCTGATCACAAATAGACAAACAGAGGCAGGATATTGGTCAGGATACGTATGTAAAGAAAATGACCCCTAACAAGAACCTATAACACAATATATGACACAATGAAGATGGTGTTATATCTGGGTTTTCTATAAATTGTGTTATTAGTTCAGGTCATTGTGTTTAATATGTTATTCATTGTGTTTTAATATGTTGTCCATTGTGTTTTAATAATTTGTTCAATTTTTTTAATTATCTTTGTTCATTGTGTTTTAGTTTGTTGTGTATTGTGTTTTTAGTTTGTTTTTCATTGTGTCTTCATCTGCTCTCAATTGTGTCTTTTATCTGCTGTCATTAATTGTGTCTTTTATCTGTTGTCATCAATTGTGTTTTTATTTAGTCTGATACTTATTGTGTTATATGTTATCGCCATTGTGTTATACGTTATGCTCATTGTGTTTTAGTATGTTGTCTATTGTGTCTTTATCTGTTGTCATTGATTGTGTTTTTGATCTACTTTACATTGTGTTATTATCAAAACCTATAACACAATGTTAATTTGGGTTCTATCAATTGCGTTTTTATAAGAACCTATAACACAATATATGACACAATGAAGATGGTGTTATATCTGGGTTTTCAATAAATTGTGTTATTAGTTCAGGTCATTGTGTTTAATATGTTATTCATTGTGTTTTAATATGTTATTCATTGTGTTTTAATAATTTGTTCAATTTTTTTCATTATCTTTTTTCATTGTGTTTTAGTTTGTTGTGTATTGTGTTTTTAGTTTGTTTTCCATTGTGTCTTCATCTGATCTCCATTGTGTCTTTTATCTGTTGTAATTAATTGTGTCTTTTATCTGTTGTCATCAATTGTGTTTTTATTTAGTCTGATACTTATTGTGTTATATGTTATCGCCATTGTGTTATACGTTATGGTCATTGTGTTTTAGTATGTTGTCCATTGTGTCTTTATCTGTTGTTATTGATTGTGTTTTTTATCTACTTTACATTGTGTTTTACATCATGTCCATTGTGTAATATGCAACTGGGTTTTTGAATTTTTTTTGAAAAATATAACAATATGGTACTCATATTAAAGATAAAAAAACGCTCGATTTTATGGTATAATTTTTTAAAAAAACAAATTATGTATAAAAAAGTTACGGACGTTTAAAAATTAGGGGGGGGGGGGAAATAACATGTGACTTGCATGTGCATATTCTCTTTCCTCTTGTAGACAAAATTACCCTTTCCATTTAATTCCCCCTAGGACACTTGTCACTCTCTGGTGGCTTCTTACCCTTCTTATTTTTAAAAACTTTGTATTATAACTCAACCCATTATAATACATGAGGGAAGGATTCCCAAAAGTTAAGAACATCTTCCCCCATTATTTATAAATAAACCCCTAGAATGAGGGTAAAGTGGTCTTTTAAACCATAATTATTTTTTAGTCCCTCAATCTATTACATTTAAATCCTTGACATTTAACATAATTATGGGTAATTAGTTACACTCCCCCCTCTTTAATTCTTTAATGTATTCCTGCGATATCTTACAACCCGTAATGTTTTAAAAAAATCCGAAGGTACAATGATGATCGGCACATTTTTTTAAACGTTTCGATAGTTGTCTTTTTTAGTTTCGCCGTGCGTTCATAAAGTACAAATAGCCGATGCGTAAATGTACAATTGATTAAAGCCAACATTTGTTTTTTACCCAAGCCAGCTTTGACCATTACCTAGCTACCGTGCATTAACATTTGTTTTTTACCCAAGTTTTTTGTTTTGAACGACATTAATAAACTAAAATATTCCCTAATTTTACTTGTACATAGTCAGTTTGTTGTGACATGTTTAATATAATATAGATAAAACTCACAACAAACTTCCTATTAAACATGCCACAACAAACTAAACAGGATATGTGCATCTTATTTTAAAAACTTAAAACTCACAACAAACTTCCTAAATAAGTGGATGACCAATCTAAAACTAAACCCTAATGGACTACTATAAATACATAGCAAACACTTACAATTCTACATTTCTATTGCTAAACAGATTTAAAATATGGAGCCAGTTCTGAATTCACTTGATGCGAAAAAACAAGCATGCAATATTGAAAAATCAAAGGTCGGTTCTATGATAAGTTTTGTTATATCGCAATAATGAATAATTGTTTTCTTTTATTTACTTTTATGTGAATACTAACTTGTTTGATTTTTCAGATTCAACACACCAATTTAAACACCCCAGTTGTCGAACAAGCTTTTGTTAGTTTTTAAGTAATATTTTCGCTTATAATCTTTCATATTAACAAGTTTGTTATATTATTATTTGGTGTTTTATTGTAGGATGATGGTGATAATAATGTTGAAATTATTTCTTATGGTGCAATGTTCAGTCCATACAAGTCTAATCTTCAACGTCAATTTAGTAAAGAGGTAATTTTAAAATTTATTTAATCTTTTTAAATTTTTATATTCAATATTTTTTTTATTTTATAAAATTTATTTAATCCTTTTTTAACTTTTTTATTAAATTTTTGTTTTTTAAGGATCGGAAGTATGAGAATCAAAAGAAAAGATCTAAGAGACTCTCTGAATGGAAATGGGTCGAGGTTATAAATTTAGATGATTCTGAGGACGATGAGAAAGAAGATGAATTAGATGATACTGCTGATTCGAGCACAAACAAGAAAAACGGATCAAAAAAGAAGAGAAATTAGATGAAATATATCAAGTGTTTTTATGTTTTTTTCATTTTCAGTTGTTTTTGTTTGATCTAGACTATCCCATGAATAATAAAGTTTATTTTATATTTGAAGTTTATGTTTTGTGTTATTTTATTGCACTTATAATTTACATCTCGATTGAACTAATATACTTTTGTCATTTGTTTAGTATTTTTTATTAACAAACGAATCTTTACATGTATAAAACAGTTTTTCTATACTTTATTTATTATTAATTTTTATAACAAAACAAAACTTTGATATTTAGTAGATAGAAGATAAACTATGTTCCAAAATTTTAGGAATTATTTAATACTAATTTACGATATTTATTTAATACTAATTTACGATATTTAGTAGATAAATAGTAAACTATGTCCCAAAATTTTAGGAATTATAAGTCAACTAATTAGGTCCTCCAAGTTAATTATATGGGATGAGGCATCGATGGCGAAACGTCAGGCGATAGAGGTGTTGGGATCGAACCCTACCAGAGGAACAGATAATGTAAAGCCAAAACCAGGCCACAACAGTGGATTCACAATAAGCAGAGGTTTACACTTTGCTCTCCCTTTGAAAGTGATTTATAACAACTGATGGTCTCTATCTGCTGCTCATATTCAACTACTGCTGTCCTTTCAACTGCTGATGAAAACCCTGAAGTATTCAACACTGCTGGTCCTATCTACTGATGTTAAAGCACTGCCCAGTCAAGGACTGATCAACCTTGAGGAAAGCACTTACATAAAGGGATAGCAGCTGTTTAGTAAATTGTTTGTCTTATGTATAGTCAGTGGTTAGGTTAGCAGTGTTTGTGTAAGGTCAGTAGATATAGGTTGTTAGGCTGTTAGACGTCGCTTTCATGGTGACGTCAGCTGAGATACCTCAGTGGTTTGGTTTGCCTATAAATGTATCAGTACCCTGTACTGTTACATTTGATTGACTGAGCTGGTTTTCCCTTCTCATGTCTAATCCTTTCATCTTGTGCAATCCAACCTTGGGGCATCAGGCTGAGGGGGAGTATAGTTTGTAAGCATGACTGTAATCTTTTGCTTTGATTTGTAATCTTTTGACTCTATGTGAAGCAATTGTTTATCAAACTATTTTCTCCTTTGATTGTGTTTACAAAGTTTGTTTTCATTTCCGCTGCACCTAACATGTTTTCATATTCATTGATCATTCATTTCAAACAAACAAACACTATCATGAGAGCCTCTGATCCTAACAAGAGGCACTTGATCGAACATTGCAAGACATTATAAGTGTTAGGCTCCCATGTGTAACACTTATGACATATATCCACCACAATAATGTTATCATATACAAATAAGAAAACTACCAGCAACGAGTGCCGCAATCCAAAGTGTCGCCCCCGCCGCATCGCGCGGGCACCCTACTAGTAGTAAAAAAGAAATTATGTTTGGGACACTTGTCATAATATTAGGCCATGTACTACATGGATAATTATCATTTAGTTTAATATTTTCTAATTAATTATAGATAATCTCATATGAAATATTATTTAGTTTAATCTCTTCTACCTAATTATAAATAATTATTATTTATATCTATACAAATAATAATTAAAACAAAAAGATATTAATGGTAGAAATTATAATTAGAACATAATAATACAAGTAACACTGCTAATAATGATATTAATTAAAAAACAATATTTTTTGTCATATGTATATCAATAGTTATAATTAAAAAAAAATGTATAATATTTACTTATAACAACATTTAAATATAAAGGGTGAGGATCAAATAGGAAGTTTATTTTGGCTAGGAAGTATAGGAAGCAATAGGATTAGGACATGTGGCAAAATTTAAAATAAAAAGGAAGTGTATTTTAGTCAATCTTATCCTATTCTTCTTCATTCTTCTTCCAAGTAACATCAAAACCCACAATTTTCAAAACCCACCATCTTCAACCATTTCTTCACTTTCTATCTCAATAATCACTACATTATAGTGCGATTTTCGTCACCAATCAATGATTCAAACACCCGGTCAATGTGTTCTTCAACTTTTTTGAAGAAAACCCAGTTTAATTTCATACAAAATCTCGTTTTTTCCGGTGATTTTGAAGATAATCACTCGATCCGTTCGATTCGATCTCTGATAAGTGTTTCAATCATTCAAATTTCGTCAATCGTTGAAGAAACCGACTTCGATCCATGTAAGAAATTCTTTAATTTCATTTTTATTATTTGGGATTTTGATTTAGTCATTGCGTTTTACGATCTTGGCGGGGTCTGGGGGCAGGGCCCCGGGAGCAGGGTCACAGGGGCGGCAGCCCCTGGCGGGGTCCAAGGGGCAGAGCCCCTGGCTCAGAAAATTTAATTTTCTGTAAATTGTCTCTGGAAAACTGCATTCGTAGACAGTCTTTTTGATCTCCTACTTCCTGGTTCAGACAATTCACAGACAAAACTATTGTCCTGGTTCAATGCGTTTTAGAGAGTAAACACTTTCTTTGGTGTTTTTAGGCCATTGCGTTTTAGAACTAAGACATTTTTATGTGTTTTCTGGCCATTGCGTTTAAAAAAAAAACACATTTTTGAAGTGTTTTTAGTCATTGTGTTTTAGGTAAAAACACATTTTTAGGTGTTTTCAGTCCATTGCGTTTTAGAGAGAACACCTTCTTTTGTTTTTTTAGGCCATTGCGTTTTAGAAATGAAACATTTTTATGTATTTTCTGGCCATTGCGTTTTATAAATAAGACATTTATTTGTGTTTTTGGTGCGTTGTGTTTTAGGTAAAACACATTTTTATGTGTTTTCAGTCCATTGCGTTTAAGAAAACAGACATTTTAAGTGTTTTCTGGCCATTGCGTTTTAGAAATAAGACATTTCTTTGTGTTTTTTGTGCATTGCGTTTTAGGTAAAACACATTTTTATGTGTTTTCAGTCCATTGCGTTTTAGAAAGTACACTTTCTTTTGTGTTTTTAGGCTATTGCGTTTTAGAAATAAGACATTTCTTTGTGTTTTCTGTCCATTGCGTTTTACAAATAAGACATTTCTTTGTATTTTTGGTGCATTGCGTTTTAGAAAAATGTCATTTTTTAGGGTTTTTTTCATTGCGTTTTACGCAACTGGGTTTTAATTTTTTTTTTCGAAAATATAGCAATAGTATACTCATTTTAAAGATAAAAAAAACGCTCGTTTTTTGGTGCAATTTTTATAAAAAAATAATGTCGTATGAAAGAGTTATTAACGTTTAAAAAATGGAGGGGGGGGGGATTTAGAGGTGTACAAATCGGTTTTTTTCAATAACCGGTTACGGTTAATAACCGGTCCGGTTAAAAAGGAAAAAAAAACCGGTTAATTAAAAACCGGTCCCGGTTAATAACCGGTTTTAAGTATGAAAAAATGTAACCGATCCTAACCGATTGTAACCGGTTAAAAAAAAAACGGTTTTTAAAATTGAATAATATAACCTGTTTAAAAAACCGGTTAAAAAACCGATTAAAAAAAACCGGTAAAAAAACCGGTCTGCAGAAAACTTCACAGAATGCATGTTTGCTGTTTTTTTTTCCAGTTTTTTTGCTGTTTTTTCAGTTTTTAAGCAGTTTTTGATGTTTTTTTTAACTATAAATACAGTTTTTTTTATATAAAAACTTCACAATAATATATAAAAAGTTAAACATAATAAATATCAAGTCTTGGAAGAAACGGTTTTACATACCAATGAAAATACGAACGATACACGTAACAAACGAAATACATAAACTTAAATTATTAATCCGCAAGAAGGTCCACTAATATATATATTTTTTTAGTGGAACTACAATATTGAGAAGCGTCGTTTAATCTTCTTCGGCCGAACCCGAACCCGAACTATTGCGTAGGAATTCATCTAATTCGGCTTCTTCGTCGGTCATTGGGGTTGTCAATTCGGCTTCGACCTCGTCCTCGTAAACTTCTTCTTCGTAATCTAATTCTTCCTCGAGTGAACGTTTGTCTTGAACTCTCTCCGCCGCATCCAAGTAATCTTTTAAGCAAATCGACATCTCAACCGCCTTAGGTGTTAGTCGAGTCCTCCTTATCGAAATCACCCTACCACTAATAGAAAAAGCACTTTCCGAAGCTACCGTGGAAGCTTGGACCGTTAGTAAATCTCGGGCCATTGTGGCTAAGATCGGAAATTGATTTTCGTTACTTTTCCACCAAGCCAACAAATCAAAATTTTTAAACTCTTGTGAACTCATCATTTGTAGAAAGTTCGACCCACCATACCGACCGAGTTCACTAACCATATTGAAATTGTAGTTGAAAATATTAGCGCCATCACTTGCCATGGAAGCTTGACCACCAACGTGTTGTTGTTTCAATAAAGAGGAAATTGTTTTCTATAAAGAGGAAATTGAAAACTTTAGTCATTTAGATCTTATGTGTTGAAAACAGGTTGAGTTCTTCAAAAGGACAAAATCAACTATGTAAAAATACATTAAGAAAATCAAGGGTCATCAGAGTCCGTATCATAAGTAGTGTGAGATTGGTTGAAAAAGTGATGAAAACATGACCAAGTCTCTCAAAACATTACTGCAAAGTGATTTTGGACTAAAATTCACAAAAACTCAGAAGTGTGTTTATCTCAAAACTTTTGTTGTCAAAAGAAAAAGAGGATAAACATAAAACACTTATGAGTCAAAGTTTGGGGTAATAATGGTCATTAAGCAACTATGTACATTCATCTGTTCAGGGAAAGGTTTTGATTCCAGTGAATGAACTCCAAAGAGGACTAGACAAATTTTCAAAATCATCACATAGAAATTAGATCTATAACAGGATCTTCAAAATTCATGTGTCCATGTGTCCTCATGTTTGCAATCAACTGACACAGAAAATGGTACCAAACAGTGGTCAAAATGTTGTCAAAATATTCTACCACTGCTGTCAAACCACTGACCATTTTCACAAAACTTGAGAATGATATGATTATGTTTTCTAGTGAAAATTCACCAGATCCTTTCTGATACTGTTCTCAGAAAATCCTTTAACCATTTTTTTTTCAAAGGATTTTCTCAAATAACCAGGATATATTATTTTTTTTAATAATATATTTGGAAGTCTTGCTTGTTTTTGTTGGCAATAGTTCCAGCTCCTATCAGGATGTAATACCTTATTTTTGGTGGTATCTGTGTCCTCATAAATGGATCAAAAGGAAATGGTACATATGTCATGATCATGTCATACTCAGGCTTGCTCCTAAATTTTCATCAAAAATTGATTGCAAACTGTGCTTGAATTACTAAGGTACTCATGTTTTAATTGAATATTAAACGAAAATGAGTTGCCTTAGTAAAAAGTTTTCATCATATGGGGTACTAAACCCCTGTCTTTCAAAATTGACATGTGGCAAAACCTTGAATGAAAATCCTCAAAACTGTTGCTGAAACACCTGTTCTTCAGATTTGCACCATTTACCCTAACCACTGTTTTGTTCCAACGTCTGATCTCTAAACACTGTCCACTGCTGAAAGTTAATCACTGATCCCTCATTTTCTTGAAAAGCACTGATGCTCAAAATCAGTGTCTTATCCACTGATATGCTATCCACTGATAGTAAAAATCATTCACTGCCCATAATTTTTACCGTTGTAACTACTGATGCTTGATACGTCAGTGGCCCTTAAAACAACTGTTCTCCATACTTCATCCACTTCATCAGTGATTGACACGTGGTCAGTTTTTAGCCCTCAGATCTTAATAACCGCTGCCACTTCAGCGATCATTTTTTTAAAATAAAACCTGCCCTAAACCCCAAACATGGTTTTACACTGTCGAATTGAATTCCAAAATTCTTTTCTCATAGCAGTTTCCAACCCTTCTTCTCAAAATCTCCAAAATCCTCTTTCGTTCTTCTCAACAAAAATGACAAAATCAAAATCAAAACCTAAATCACCATCACCTTCCAAAGAGGTCGCTCAAACGGCCGAAGAACCCATCGAAATACCATTCAAACAATCTCACAACTATCTGGGTTTACTCACAAAACCTACTGATAATCACACCTTTGACACCATCATTGATACATTATCTGCATCAAAGTACAAAACTTTGTTGACAGTAAATGCTCCCATATATCTGCAAACCCAGAGAGAGTTTTGGAAAAGGCGACGCTTGAGAAACAAGACGATAAATTCATAGCCATTAACTCCTCGATACAGGGAAAAACAATCAAAATCACACCACAATCGATATCAGAAGTCTTCATACTCGACGATCAGAACGGTAAAACCTCTTTTGACAAAAACGAGTTAAAAGCTGATTTTCTGAAAAGGGGTTATGCAGAAGAACCAAAGGTAGATACCCTACAAAAGGGTTATTTTCCATATGCACCCAGGTTTTTATTTCACACACTCTTGATGTGTGCTTCAAATAAAACAACATCTTTCAACGAAATACCATTGAAAATTCAAAGCCTGGGTTACGCTATCTTGAATAATAAAGACTATAACTACTCCCAGGAGATTTTCAATGACATGGTGAAAAACGTTGAAAGTAAAGCATTTTTACTTTTTCCAAGATTTTTGAGTTATTATTTTGAACAAAAATTTGAAAAGAAAAATGTAAATTTGCTCAAACAAGGTGTTCATTGTCAAATAAAAAGCATAACAAAAGAAACATTTTCAAGGATGATGGCACCAATAAAAACAAAAGCAGGGGTACCTGAGCAGACTTTAGCGGTTACAACTGCTCCTCAGGTATCAGCTGCTGAGCCCACTGCTCCAGGTGATCAAAGCAGCACAACCACTGCTTTGAAACCCACACCTGACATCTTCAAAAAGACCAAAAGAAAAACATCCAGAAAACCCACCAAACCCAAAACAAAGGCAACTCTGGAAGATGAGATCCCAGAGGAAATGCCTGTGACAACACAAAAGTCACCACAAACCACTGTTGCTACTTCCTCACAGCAGTTGGAAGAAAGATCTCAACCCATGCCTAAAACTCCTCCTGCATCCTCACAAAAGGATCAGGTTGTAAGCACAGGGACACCACACTATGAAGCTCTGAATCCACTTGGATCCATCTTCCTCAGTCCTGATCCCAAGGACATGTCTCTTTCAACTCCCATCCCCTCACCAATCATATTACCACAAACCATGCTACCTTTGTTGCATGCAGCTGATATAGCTCAGACACAAACCAGTTTCTCTCTAACACCTATCACTGAGAGCATACTTCCACAAGTGACTGGGTCTGATGCTACTACTTCTGCTATCCCAGCAACAATTGAGGAGGTTACACCCCCTGAGTTACATATAACTCTTGGTGGTAGTTCAAGTGGAGCAGCAACTACAACTGGTGGATCAACAGGTCTCCAGTTGGCCAGTTGTTTCATAAATCAGACTCCCTTGAAGGCAATTTCTTCAATAGCACCAATGTTAACCACTAGTGAGCCTATTTTGACCACTAGTAACATCAAAGGTTTATCAAGTGTTGAAGAAAGAAGTCCCCAGTACCAAGAACAAGGGGCATCAATGGGTGATTTTTGGGACTCTGTCCCTAAGACACACATTGATATAACCACTGCTGGTGGGGATTCAGATGATCCTACTAAAGTAGGTGATGATTCAAAATATCAGGAATTGACGGACAAAGTTGAATATCTAGAAGAATCAATTTCTGAAATAAAAGAGATGGTGCAAGAGATCTTAAAAGCTCAGAAAGCGCAATCCTCTGCTGTTCCTGCTCAAGCATCTGCTCCACAACAAGCACCTGCTGCAAATGAGCTTTGGAATATTTTTCAACCCATGCTTGAAGCACAGCAACTTATGGCTGACAAAAAGCATGCTATTCAAGTACAAATGCTGACCAACATGGTTGAATCAAGATTTAAAGACACTCAAGCAGATATCAAGGCTATAAAGGCTAGCATTCAAAATGCTTCTGGCAAAGTTCCTTCTTCCATACCATTTCTTGTAAACCCCCTTCAGATAATGCCAAAAAGGGGGAGAATAACAAGCTGTTGGGAAAAATGAATAGGAGGGGAATAGAACATGGCCTTCATGTTGAGCCTGAAAAAGGAAAAGAACAAGAAAAACAGGTCTCAAAACCTGTTAGCCAAACAACTGATACAGCAGTAGTTACAAAAACTGCTGTCTGTAGCCAAACAGCTGCCACATCATCAACACACACCACTCTACCACACACTACTAAAACTACTGCTCCACCACCATCATCTACAATCACACCATCACCCCTGCCTCCTGTGTTGGTGCACACATCTGTCGTCTTCGTCTTAATATTGAGTCTAGGGTGCGTTGCAGATTTGATCGAGTGTGACATCATCATGTTTAAAGATGACATCATTATGCTAACATCATCACTGCATCATGGAATCAAGAAATACGTGGAATTGCATGCAAACGTGAACCAGATTTCTATATTTTGACAATTTCGCTTCAAGACAAAAGTGAGTTTGTTAGGTTCGCTTCAATTGTCAACATGTGGATTTCGCTTGAAGAGTTTCAAGCGAAATCATGTTTACTATATATAGGTGATGATAGGTTTCAGTTGTAACAGTTTTCTAAGAATTATACCGAGGTGCTGCCGGTTTCTCTTTCGATTGTAAAGGTTGTCAATATCAATATATAAGAGATTAAAGTGAATATCAAGCTGTTTACATGTTCGTTTCTTAGTTTCCGCCTCTGAAACGGACTAGAACTCTTCCAAACAACTCGTTTAGGTCGGAATCCGATCCTACAATTGGTATCAGAGCTCAGGACGAGGAGTTCTTACCATATTCAGCTTGAAATTTCTGTTTCTACACCTTCTTTCAAAATCGAACAAACTTTTACGGTTAAAATCGGCTAAAAATTACATATCTTATGCGTAAACATGTTCTAACCAATCCTGGAAAGTTTCAGAGCGAAAATCGACTTAAAAACTGGTTAAAATTGAACTGTCGCTTGAAACTGGTTCGACATATGCTGACATCATCCGATTTCGCTTGAGAGATTGAAGCGAAATTGAGGATTTCGCTTGAAAACAGCAGTTTGGTTGTAATTCGTGTTGATACCGCTTGAAAAGTACATTGATTAATGTGAAAATACATTGGATACGAGGTGGTGTCAGTTGATCAGATTACATATGACTATTGTTATTTCAAGATTTATCAGAAATCACGTGATTACATAAATCGATTTGATAGAATCCATGTGATTTTGTTTTTATCGATTCAATCAGAATTAATTTTGTGAGGTAATTCATGTGATAGATATTGAATTGTGTGTAAAATTCTGATCAAGGTTGTCAGTTAGTTGGAACGATAAATCACAAGTGTGTTTGTCAGGAGCATGTGAATTTGGTTTACAAGTTTGATAAAGTGTCTCGAGTCTACAAACTGAAAAAAATCACGTGTATTACTGGAAAAATTGTCGGTTAAACATCATTACTTGTATTTAGGATAAGTATCATTTTTGATTGCATGTGAATATCGAAAATTGTTCTCACATTTTGTCAGTATGTATGCATGATAATTGTGAAGGTCCAATCAATTCGAGTTGATACATGTGTTGTCAGTTAGCATATATTTCATCATCGATATGTGTTAAAGATTGTGTGATGGCATGTGAATTTGTTTAATGGTGGTGTCGGCTGCATGTTGTCAGGACATGATGGTGTACATGTGACACAAAAGTCTCGAATTGTGCTTGTTTTGTGGAGTTCAAGAAATAGCGTGTCAGTTAAACATTCTCAAAATTGTTGAAAGTTGTCGATTAGTTTTTAATTGGCAATATAAGTAGTTCAATCAGATTTGTTTGTGATATTTGTGATTGTCGGCATAAGTGTGTTGATTGGATCGTATGCGATTTTGATTCAAAATATTTGGATTGTAAAGGTCACGTGGTTTGAGTCATGGTTTGAGTTTTGGAGTTCAGTCGGTTTGCACGGTTGGATCAGTCGTTTTTGTCTGTCAAGTTGCGGTTTCAGTCAAGTTGTTTTGTGTGGTCAAGTCACGTGTTATAGTTCAGTTCGTACGGTTTGGAGTTCGAAGGTTTCAAAGGGTCAAGTCAATCGAATTCGATCCGGGTCATACAGTCCGTACAGTTGGTCAACGTTCAGTCCGCACAGAAAATCATCAGTTCAAGTACCAATTTGTTTTGATTAATTGATAAATCTTTTAACTAATTGTGTGTTGTTCATTTTGTAAAGGTACTTGTCGATTTCTACAAGAGATTCAAGTTGCTAAAAAATGGATTCCGAGTTCTACAATGCATTTGCTACACCCTCGACTACTCCAGCTTCAATTGCTCAAAACATGAAGGCAGAAAACGAAACCGGAACAATGCAAAAACCCCCAAAGCTTATGGGAATTGAGGAGTATCATGGATGGAAGAATCGCTTTGAGAATTGGGTTCAGGCAAACCATCTGAAAGCTTGGGAAAGCATTGAAACAGCATACATCAGACCACAGAATGCTATGAATGTTAATAAAATTATCTCGGAGTTTTCAGATCAAGAGAGAGAAAGTTATAAAGGAGAGAAAATGATGATAAGTCTGTTACAGCAAGCTATAACAGAGGATATATTTGTTTTGCTTCAGCATGATGGAAATGCGTTTTCGATTTGGAAAGCTCTTGAAAAGAAGTTTGAAGGAAGTACAGAGATGCTCCAGAGTAAAGCAGCGTTACTGAAGAAGGAGTTTGAGTTGTTTACAAGCATGCCTGGTGAGACTACAAAGACTCTCATTGAGAGATACTGCCATCTTGTACGCACCATGTCCCAGTTGAAGATCACTAAAACTCCAGCAGAATGGGTGGAAAAGCTTGCTGACGCTTTACCACAAAAGGAATGGGGTACATATCTCATGATTCTGAAGAATTCTGGACAGTTTAGCAGATTGTCGATTGGTCAGTTTATTGAAAAACTGGAGGCACAAGATCTTGAACAACAAAAGATTGCAAGAATGAATAATTCAAGCAATCAACAAGATGTCAAATTGTATTACAAAGGAAATATTCAAACTGTTGAATCAAGTCCAAAGATCCAAACTGCATTCAGTGCTGGAAATCAATCTATTCCAAGCAATCAAGGATCAGTCAACAAAAGTGGGTTCTCAACGGTGAATCCTCCAAATGTTCAAAGTTCATCTGCTGGAAATGGTCATTTGATTCAGTGCAATGTAGCTCTACATCTTCAAAACGGTCAAAATTATTCTGAAGAAGTTGTTAAGCATCATATGGGATTATTGGTCACTGCATTAGAGTCTTATGAAGGGTTAATTGCCGGAAAAATTGGTAATCCGATGCTGACAAAAGAAGATTATGACCAAATTGATGCAGAGGAGTTAGAACTGATGGATATTAAATGGGCTTTAGCTAGTGTTTTGAGAAGAGCAGAAAAATTTAGATTGGTTACAGGAAGAACTGATTTCTTGGATGCAAAACTTTCTAATCTTGGATTTGATAAATCTAAAGTTGTCTGTTTTCGTTGCAGGGAGAAAGGCCATTTTAAAAGGGAGTGCAAGAATCAGGAGCCGAGAGTTACAAAGGAGTCTGCTGGTAAAGATGATTATTATCGGAAGACCATTTATCAGCAAATCACTCATCAACCACATCAACAAAAAGAGCCACAAACAGCTCATGGAAAAATGATCGAGGATGCAAACAAAAAGGCTTACTATGGCATCATGGATCAAGATGACGAGAAATTGGCTGAAGGATTTAGCTGGGACAAGTACATTCCAGCTGATTCAAATGTTGGAGCGTTTATTGCTCATATTATTCGAAAGCCGGAAATGCTGAAGGAATGGATGGAAGTGTTATCTGATGAAGAGAAAAGTGAAGATGAAGGATCTGTTTCATCTGAAAACAGTTCGTCAGAGACAAGTGACAGTGATGAAGAGCTTGAACAGATAAATGTTGGAAAAACTCATTTATCTTCTGATGCTTTTGAATTTTATTTTGCAGAAAAATTGAAGAAATTGAAAGAGGAGAAAGCTGCAAAAGTAATGAAAGAAGTCAAGGTTATTGAAAAAATAGTTGAAGTGGAAAAAGTTGTTGAAGTTGAGAAGATTGTGGAAGTAGAGAAGATTGTTGAAGTTACAAAACCTTGTCTTACATGTTTGGAATCTTGCAAACAATGTGAAGAAAAAGACACGAGGTTTAGTGATTCAGAGAAGATGAAAGAAAATTTGGTGTTTGATTTAAAGAATGTGAAAGAATCATACGATGTTTTGAACAGAACTGTGAATAGTTTGCAGAAAACTAATTCAGAAAGAGAAGCTGCTTTGAAGATGTTGAATGCAACAATGATGTCGAAGCAAAAAGAGATAAATTTTTACATCGAAGAATGTGCTAAATGGAAGCAAGAGTTAGATGGTGAAAAAGTAGAAAATGAAAGAATTAGACGATTGCTGAAAAGTTATACAAGTTGTGATTACATAATTGATAGAATTTACCCTACTGTTGCAGGTTTCGAGGCGTTTAAAGATGAAGATAAAGACAAAAAATCAAAGAAGAAAACAGATACTGGTAAGAAACAGAACGTCTGTTATAACAAGTGTCCGCCTCCAATTTGGGAAGGGTATTCGCCTAGAAAACCGAATGAGGAACAAGTCCAAAAGCCAGTCAATCTAAAGTTAGAGTCCGAGTTAATCGATGTGTTACCAGACAATATTGATGTCACGTTCACAGCGTCCGACACAGATCATGAGTCCGAACTGATAAAACGAGTGGTCGATCAGGTGTTGGATAAGGATGAGGAGTCAGAGTCAAAGTCCGAGTCTGAAAGTTCGTGTCAGTCAGTCGGGAGTTCGAGTTCATCAGAAAAGAGTTCAAAGTCGTTGGGAAAACGAGTTTATAGTAAAGAATTTTTGTTGTCAAAATCTAATTTGAATGACGAAACATTTGAAGTTGCATATACTTTGAATGATTCTGACAAATTATATTTTGATAAAGAATTTCCAATTAGAAGTGTTCGGTTTGACATGATTAAAAAGGTTTTCAAAATGACAGAAATCAATATTTCTGAAATTAAAGATTTAAATCTTACTGTAAAACCTAAAAAATACACTTCAAGAGTTCAACAACGGTTAAACAAGAAAAAAGGTTACAATTCTGGTTCTGGTTTTCAAAAGAAACCACACCACAATCGTAGCTACAAAAAGAAAGGACTTGGTTTTATTCCACCTGAAAATTATAAAAATGAGAAAATTTCTAAAACAAATACAAAATATGTTGCAGGAACTAGCCATGAAGAAGAATCAAAAAGCTCATTCTGGAAGCAATCAAACACAGAATTTCTTGCAAAGAAAGTGAAGAATGAAGATTCTCAAAGAAAGGAGACAAGAACCTGTTACAGATGCAATGAAGTTGGTCATATTGCATGGAACTGTCCTCAAGCAACAAAAACAAAACAGGGAGTCTCACAAAAACTGAAAGAAGTTATTGTTGACAAAACTGAACCACCAACTGAAAAGTTCAAAGTGTTTAAAAATTCTACATATGAAGTTGGTGAGTATTCGAAAAGATTTTACAAGAAAAGGGGAAATCTTGACAACCAAGCCTGGGTTGTTAAGAAATCAGAGGAAAAATCTGGCGATGAATCTGATTCCGTAAAGTCAGAGGAGCCACAGGTTGAGGTAAAAAATGAAAACTCAGTTCCTCCAATGGATGATGAGAACTTTCCATCATTGAGGACTGAATATTTTAAATCAAAAGTTGGGAAAGTTGAGATCTCAAATCAATTCTATTCTGAACAGAAAGAATTTGATGTTGAGAAAGCGTTTAATGGAAACATTAAAAAGATGATTGGTAAAATGATTGATGGGAAGGTTAAAGGGGTAAAAGAGTTTTATGCTACAAAGAAGGCAACTTATAGTCCAACCCCTAGTGAAGTTGAGAAGCTTACACCCAAGGCTGGTCAGGCTTGGGTGGATATTTTCTTTCATTGAAAAACCTGACTTGCCGGAGATCCCAAGTTTGTAATCGTGGATCAGGAATCGGCATCATTCATGTTTTGTGAGTTTATATGAAAAGTTCTTAAAATTGTTAGCATTTTACAGGTTAAGTATGACTTGCCGGAGCTTCCAGGTTGGTAAGAGTGGAGCAGGAATCGGCATCATTCTTTATATCAGATTTTGATTGTGTTTATTTACAAGTGGTTGAAAGAGGTTTTCAATGTCAAGTGGTAAATCAAGGACATTAAATTGTACTTGATTTTCTACAAATGATTGAGGAAAGATATGATGAACCCCTAACTTTACAAGTGGTAAAATCAACAAAACTTATTTTCCGGAAAAATCATTTTGGTTAAAACAAACTTAAGTGTTTTGAAATCATAATGAGAAAATAGTTTTGTGTAAGGGGGAGTTCTGATTGTTTATGCCTAGTGAATGGCGATTTGATGCGATTTGATATCAGTTGTCACTTTATTGTACAGTTTATTTTCAAATTTACTTTCATGTGTTTGTATTTTAGGGGGAGTAAAAATTTTCAGAAAATCCAAAAACATTTGAAAATTTGAAAAAGCCAAAAACATGATAAAATTCAAAAATGAGTTTCGTTGAGAATAGAGGAAATGATAGTACATCAGTGGACTGTCACAGCATGCTAAAGAAATGTAAAGTAAAAATGTGATAAACAATCTCACTGATGATGTGTCAGTAGGTTTTTGCACATTTAGTAAATTGTGACGAGATATAAACATAAAATTTACTTGCGTCTACGTGGGGAACACCTCCAGGATATATAGGTAACCCCTGAAATCTTGTTTGAAGGGTCCCGTATTCTGAGATACTAGGTCTTTATACTCAGTGATATCTGGGGTATTATCCCGGGACTTCTGATTTTGCGGAAGCAATGGCCTAGTCCCCGGAGAATACTTTCTGCTTGCTTGAAATATAGCACCACCCTCAGCTAAAAAATGATGAAACATTGAAAAATGCTAATCATGGCTGTTGTAATACAAAAGATCCTCTAAAGGGGACACACCTAAAAGTCAACTAGGCTCTCTGCTGAACGGAAGTTCTGACCTGAGCTATCACGGTTGCATAATTTATTCCCCTTACAGATATCATCTGTGGTATACTCACCTGTAAGACTGAATATTGGGGTCTGGATACGGGAGTATATACTGAGGTGGGACACATGTAGATGTTTAAGTCCTAAAACACTAATTCGTATCTTGAAACAGTTGAACTTTGTGTGAGAATTTAAGTGGACCAGTATACTGACAATCTAAGTGAATTGTTTAGAACTTAAAATGTTTATAGCTTAACGGTGTTGGTGATTTGTCTCAAAAACTAATATGATCCTCTTACACGAACTCACAAAAATATTGTTTGTAAATATTTCTTTATTGCATTTCATTTCTGGTATTTCAAAATCCAAAAAGATTTTGGTGTGTTTTAGCATAAATTTTGAAAAATCCAAAAAGATTTTAGACAACTGATGTTGAAGAGCTGAATTTCAAAATTCCGAGTGCTAAACATGACGAATAGGTTTGGGTGATTTTGATTGAAAAGTTTTTTCAGAGATAAAAATTCGTTAAATGATCATTGTTAATGTTTGATTGTATATTGATTGAAGAAGGATCAGTGTTGGTGCATGAAAATTTGACAAATTGTTAAATATTTTATTCTTGTGAATCTTATTTTTGGGTAGAGGATGTGCAGGATAGCAGATAGAGTGCCAGGTTCCGATACCTGAGGATTCTGAAATTCTGTAAAAGTCAGACTACGATCCCAGAATGTTTTGAGGGGGAGTCTGTTAGAGAGAGAGAGAATTGGAGATTGAATAGAGCCAGGAAGAGATACTGAAGAAAGCTCAAAGAATGATAAAGACTGAAGATTGAGAAGACTCGACACTTAAGACTCGTCAACATCTGAGGGGGAGTCTGTTGGTGCACACATCTGTCGTCTTCGTCTTAATATCGAGTCTAGGGTGCGTTGCAGATTTGATCGAGTGTGACATCATCATGTTTAAAGATGTCATCATTATGCTGACATCATCACTGCATCATGGAATCAAGAAATACGTGGAATTGCATGCAAACGTGAACCAGATTTCTATATTTTGACAATTTCGCTTCAAGACAAAAGTGAGTTTGTTAGGTTCGCTTCAATTGTCAACATGTGGATTTCGCTTGAAGAGTTTCAAGCGAAATCATGTTTACTATATATAGGTGATGATAGGTTTCAGTTGTAACAGTTTTCTAAGAATTATACCGAGGTGCTGCCGGTTTCTCTTTCGATTGTAAAGGTTGTCAATATCAATATATAAGAGATTAAAGTGAATATCAAGCTGTTTACATGTTCGTTTCTTAGTTTCCGCCTCTGAAACGGACTAGAACTCTTCCAAGCAACTCGTTTAGGTCGGAATCCGATCCTACATCCTGTCCTAAAACAGAAGACAACAGATGTTACAACATCTGTTGTAATGACAGCAGCAGTTGAAGCACCAGTTGTTTCAACAGTTGTTTGTCAGACACTTCCCATCATTCAAACCACTGATCCACCCAAAACATCATCTGCTCCTTCTTCATTAAAAAGAAGAAGGACTCTCATATCAGATGATGATTCACCACCATCACCACCAACATCACCACTTCCATCCCCTACTCAAAAGCAGAAGACAACTGCTGACATATCAGCAGTTGTAATGACAGCAGATGTTGAGACACCAGTTGTTTCAACAGCTGTTAGTCATTCATCCACCACTGCTCTCACTTCGCCTACTTCACAGCCAAAGCTCTTCAACAGAAAAAGAAAGCCAATACCTGCCGATGAGGGTATACATGATCCTAATGCTGCACAATATCCATTGGAACTTGAAGCCATAAAAAATGAGATGAGGCAATTCTATACAGAAGAAGATCCTTCAAAAAGAAGATTCTCCTCACTTATAGGCTACATGTCACCAGATGATATGGATGACTACCTCAAACTCAAGGCAAGGCAGGCTAAAGTAAAAGCCAAGGTTGACAGTGAAAAAGATAAGTTAAGCGAAGATGGCATAGCTAAAAGACTGGAGTTCTACTTCACAAAAGTAAAGCAGATGGAAGATTTCGCACAGGAACTAATCAAAGAAAAGGCTGATCAAAAGAAAGAGCTAAGAAAACAATATCTAGCCTACATCATGAAAGAGAAATTCTATCCTGCTGAAGAACAACAGTTCAAAGAATGGCCAGTAGTAGCTCTTAAGCGTGAGGCAGAAAGGATTGAAAAGATTAAGAATGATCCTACGAAGAAGAAGAATGCTCCTAACTGGAGAAAATATGAAAAGCTCATTGCTGATTTAACTGCTGAATATAAGAGAAAGAAAAGGGAGCTGGTGGATGCAAAAATGGATACTGCTGAAGCCATATCAAAATGGTCAAAACAGCAAACCGATGAAGCCTACGAAAGGCTGAAGAAAAGAAAGATAACTGTTTCAGGCACTTCTAAGAAGAAAGAACAAATGATGAAGCTTGAACAGAAGATGGGAAACCTCGACACACTGTTCCGGTCTACTTTTGTAACAAATCAAGAAGAGGGAGAACAGCTGACTGAAGAGGAGGTAATAGAAAAGGAAGCAGAGTACTTCAAAGATACCATCACGAAAATGGGTCTAAAAGAAGAAACTTCAACAAAGCTTCAAAGCCTTTTTAAGGCATTAAACAAAACTGCATCTCCAAACACTGCTAAAGACAAGACAGAAGCTGAAAAACAAGAACTCATTGAACAAGAAACTGCAGAAGATATAGCTGCAGCTGACAAAGTCTTTGAAGAAGCTTTCAAAAGAATGTCTGAAAGTCTGTAGTTGTTTTCAAGGCCATTATCCCTCAACTCATCTTCAAATAAGTCTCTCCCAAGAAACCCACTTGGCTTAAAAATACTAAAGTGGATGTCTGATCAAAAGACTCACGTATTGACCTTGGTCAGAGCCAATGGCGATGTGAAGCAAATATCAAGGAAAGAAGCACTAGGCCTTAGTGTTCAAGATTTGCAGGATCTCCTTGGGCTTTCACTGTGTAGGGATGAGGATGACCAGAGTGCAAAGGAATTTGAAGCTGAATTCAAAGAACAAGCTAAGGCACTCTTGATGAGTAATAAAGGTCCTGAATAATGAAAGGTTTTGGCATTATCTGTTCCAGGGGGAGATTGTTGGGATCGAACCCTACCAGAGGAACAGATAATGTAAAGCCAAAACCAGGTCACAACAGTGGATTCACAATAAGCAGAGGTTTACACTTTGCTCTCCCTTTGAAAGTGATTTATAACAACTGATGGTCTCTATCTGCTGCTCATATTCAACTACTGCTGTCCTTTCAACTGCTGATGAAAACCCTGAAGTATTCAACACTGCTGGTCCTATCTACTGATGTTAAAGCACTGCCCAGTCAAGGACTGATCAACCTTGAGGAAAGCACTGACATAAAGGGAGAGCAGCTGTTTAGTAAATTGTTTGTCTTATGTATAGTCAGTGGTTAGGTTAGCAGTGTTTGTGTAAGGTCAGTAGATATAGGTTGTTAGGCTGTTAGACGTCGCTTTCATGGTGACGTCAGCTGAGATACCTCAGTGGTTTGGTTTGCCTATAAATGTATCAGTACCCTGTACTGTTACATTTGATTGACTGAGCTGGTTTTCCCTTCTCATGTCTAATCCTTTCATCTTGTGCAATCCAACCTTGGGGCATCAGGCTGACGGGGAGTATAGTTTGTAAGCATGACTGTAATCTTTTGCTTTGATTTGTAATCTTTTGACTCTATGTGAAGCAATTGTTTATCAAACTATTTTCTCCTTTGATTGTGTTTACAAAGTTTGTTTTCATTTCCGCTGCACCTAACATGTTTTCATATTCATTGATCATTCATTTCAAACAAACAAACACTATCATGAGAGCCTCTGATCCTAACAAGAGGCACTTGATCGAACATTGCAAGACATTATAAGTGTTAGGCTCCCATGTGTAACACTTATGACATATATCCACCACAATAATGTTATCATATACAAATAAGAAAACTACCAGCAACGAGTGCCGCAATCCAAAGTGTCGCCCCCGCCGCATCGCGCGGGCACCCTACTAGTAGTAAAAAAGAAATTATGTTTGGGACACTTGTCATAATATTAGGCCATGTACTACATGGATAATTATCATTTAGTTTAATATTTTCTAATTAATTATAGATAATCTCATATGAAATATTATTTAGTTTAATCTCTTCTACCTAATTATAAATAATTATTATTTATATCTATACAAATAATAATTAAAACAAAAAGATATTAATGGTAGAAATTATAATTAGAACATAATAATACAAGTAACACTGCTAATAATGATATTAATTAAAAAACAATATTTTTTGTCATATGTATATCAATAGTTATAATTAAAAAAAAATGTATAATATTTACTTATAACAACATTTAAATATAAAGGGTGAGGATCAAATAGGAAGTTTATTTTGGCTAGGAAGTATAGGAAGCAATAGGATTAGGACATGTGGCAAAATTTAAAATAAAAAGGAAGTGTATTTTAGTCAATCTTATCCTATTCTTCTTCATTCTTCTTCCAAGTAACATCAAAACCCACAATTTTCAAAACCCACCATCTTCAACCATTTCTTCACTTTCTATCTCAATAATCACTACATTATAGTGCGATTTTCGTCACCAATCAATGATTCAAACACCCGGTCAATGTGTTCTTCAACTTTTTTGAAGAAAACCCAGTTTAATTTCATACAAAATCTCGTTTTTTCCGGTGATTTTGAAGATAATCACTCGATCCGTTCGATTCGATCTCTGATAAGTGTTTCAATCATTCAAATTTCGTCAATCGTTGAAGAAACCGACTTCGATCCATGTAAGAAATTCTTTAATTTCATTTTTATTATTTTGGATTTTGATTTAGTCATTGCGTTTTACGATCTTGGCGGGGTCCGGGGGCAGGGCCCCGGTAGCAGGGTCCCAGGGGCGGCAGCCCCTGGCGGGGTCCAAGGGGCAGAGCCCCTGGCTCAGAAAATTTAATTTTCTGTAAATTGTCTCTGGAAAACTGCATTCGTAGACAGTCTTTTTGATCTCCTACTTCCTGGTTCAGACAATTCACAGACAAAACTATTGTCCTGGTTCAATGCGTTTTAGAGAGTAAACACTTTCTTTGGTGTTTTTAGGCCATTGCGTTTTAGAACTAAGACATTTTTATGTGTTTTCTGGCCATTGCGTTTTAAAAAAAAACACATTTTTGAAGTGTTTTTAGTCATTGCGTTTTAGGTAAAACACATTTTTAGGTGTTTTCAGTCCATTGCGTTTTAGAGAGAACACCTTCTTTTGTTTTTTTAGGCCATTGCGTTTTAGAAATGAAACATTTTTATGTATTTTCTGGCCATTGCGTTTTATAAATAAGACATTTATTTGTGTTTTTGGTGCATTGTGTTTTAGGTAAAACACATTTTTATGTGTTTTCAGTCCATTGCGTTTTAGAAAACAGACATTTTAAGTGTTTTCTGGCCATTGCGTTTTAGAAATAAGACATTTCTTTGTGTTTTTTGTGCATTGCATTTTAGGTAAAACACATTTTTATGTGTTTTCAGTCCATTGCGTTTTAGAAAGTACACTTTCTTTTGTGTTTTTAGGCTATTGCGTTTTAGAAATAAGACATTTCTTTGTGTTTTCTGTCCATTGCGTTTTACAAATAAGACATTTCTTTGTATTTTTGGTGCATTGCGTTTTAGAAAAATGTCATTTTTTAGGGTTTTTTTCATTGCGTTTTACGCAACTGGGTTTTAATTTTTTTTTTCGAAAATATAGCAATAGTATACTCATTTTAAAGATAAAAAAACGCTCGTTTTTTGGTGCAATTTTTATAAAAAAATAATGTCGTATGAAAGAGTTATTAACGTTTAAAAAATGGGGAGGGGGGATTTAGAGGTGTACAAATCGGTTTTTTTCAATAACCGGTTACGGTTAATAACCGGTCCGGTTAAAAAGGAAAAAAAAACCGGTTAATTAAAAACCGGTTCCGGTTAATAACCGGTTTTAAGTATGAAAAACTGTAACCGATCCTAACCGATTGTAACCGGTTTTAAAAAAAACCGGTTTTTAAAATTGAATAATATAACCTGTTTAAAAAACCGGTTAAAAAACCGATTAAAAAAAACCGGTAAAAAAACCGGTCTGCAGAAAACTTCACAGAATGCATGTTTGCTGTTTTTTTTCCAGTTTTTTTGCTGTTTTTTCAGTTTTTAAGCAGTTTTTGATGTTTTTTTAACTATAAATACAGTTTTTTTTATATAAAAACTTCACAATAATATATAAAAAGTTAAACATAACAAATATCAAGTCTTGGAAGAAACGGTTTTACATACCAATGAAAATACGAACGATACACGTAACAAACGAAATACATAAACTTAAAATATTAATCCGCAAGAAGGTCCACTAATATATATATATTTTTTTAGTGGAACTACAATATTGAGAAGCGTCGTTTAATCTTCTTCGGCCGAACCCGAACCCGAACTATTACGTAGGAATTCATCTAATTCGGCTTCTTCGTCGGTCATTGGGGTTGTCAATTCGGCTTCGACCTCGTCCTCGTAAACTTCTTCTTCGTAATCTAATTCTTCCTCGAGTGAACGTTTGTCTTGAACTCTCTCCGCCGCATCCAAGTAATCTTTTAAGCAAATCGACATCTCAACCGCCTTAGGTGTTAGTCGAGTCCTCCTTATCGAAATCACCCTACCACTAATAGAAAAAGCACTTTCCGAAGCTACCGTGGAAGCTTGGACCGTTAGTAAATCTCGGGCCATTGTGGCTAAGATCGGAAATTGATTTTCGTTACTTTTCCACCAAGCCAACAAATCAAAATTTTTAAACTCTTGTGAACTCATCATTTGTAGAAAGTTCGACCCACCATACCGACCGAGTTCACTAACCATATTGAAATTGTAGTTGAAAATATTAGCGCCATCACTTGCCATGGAAGCTTGACCACCAACGTGTTGTTGTTTCAACGCCTTGCAAAACGGTTTTTCGATGTGTTGCTTCAACGTGGAGTTTGCGGATTCAGAGTAAAAGCCTTGACAATGATGACAACGCGCTTTCTTTTTACCGTTGGCCATCTCGCACAAATCAAAATGTGACCAAACCTCGGGGTTGCGTTTTGTTGGAACAACACGAATCACCGTGTCGGTTGTAGACTCGCCAACATGGACCGAATCATGGGCACTAGACGTTGCCATAGCGTTTTGAGAGTTATCGAACAAGAATGAGGGACTTTTTTTATAGTTTTTGAAGGTTCTCAAGTGTTGTGAATGAAATCTAAACACCCACAACCCTTTTATATTAGTTGGAGATGAGTTTTAGGCAAAAAAAAAAAAAAACCGGCCAGAATCGAGTCCAAACGGTCATGTTACCGTTATGTGGAGCTGGGCACTTTTAACCGGTTTTTTTATATCCGTTACCGGTTAACCGGTTTTTAACCGGTTTTTTTTTTATAAAATCGATTAATTAACCGGTTTTTTTTATAAACCGGTTTTATAACCGGACCGGGCCAGGAAATACATAACCGATTTATAACCGGTCTAACCGGTTGTAACCGAACCGGTTATAAAAAAAACCGGTTTTCACAATAACCGGTTTCGGTTTTTTTACCGGTTTCGATTGCGTAATCAGTTTTTTTGTACATCTCTAGGGGGATTGGAGGAGAGAGAAACTATTGCTTTGTATTGACTAGAATGCCCCTAAATAAACCCACGTGCCTCTTTTCTTCCCTTCAATTTCACTCATTTAATCTTAGCCCTAATTAAATGGATGGTTAATATTACTTCCTAGCCTTCTTAGCTAAATAAACTTCCTATTATATCCTAACCCTAAATATAAATACAAATTAAAGAAACACTAATAAAATATAATCGATTACAAATATAAATATACTTTGGTCTCAAAATATTTCTCCTGAACCATTAAAATTTACGAGCATATAAATGATGACAATGTATCTGCCATTTACATGTGCTCAATCTTTTTAGGCTATGCGGTATGGTGACCATCCTCCCTTGGAGGATGATCCGTCACGTAGGCGCCACATCATAGTTCCATAGAGAATGATCTGCTGTGTTAAAACACTGGAAATGGGAGGATGATACTACCCCACCAAATTTACTTCTTTTTTAATTCAACTACTTTTTTAACATTTATTAAATAAGATAGAAAAATAAAATCATTAATATAAAAAAACAGAACATTACATAAGTTAAAAAAAACATAAACTTAAAAAAAATTCCTGACTTTCATACTTTTTCATGATTTTCTCTTGCATTTTCTTTCAAGTAGAGTGTTTTGGTTCCGGATAACTATCAATTAGGGCTGGCATATCGTGTATACCCGTACACGATAAGACACGACACGATAAGACACGATACACGAACACGACACGCTAACTTATCGTGTCCTTTTTTTCAAACACGAACACGACACGATATACACGAAAATTACCTGTTAATACATGTTAACATGACTATTCGACTGTTATACACGAAAATTACCTGTTAATACCTGTTAACACGAACATGACATGCTATCTGAGAGTTACAGAGGGAGTTTAGGGTTTTATTTTTTTTTTAATTGAATGAGGAATGAAAATAGAAAGGAATTAAGGAACCCACACGCACATGGCTGATGAGTTTTATTTAATTTAATTTCTTATCGTGTACTAACGGGTATTAACAGGTAAACAGGTATTTAACCTGTTTATACACGAAAATTAACAGGTAATATCGTGTCTACCTGTTTGGTACACAATACCTGTTAAGGCCATACACGATACCTGTTAACTTCGTGTAGGTTCGTGTCGTGTGTTTGTGTATTCGTGTAAAATTGCCGGCCCTACTATCAATATCGGGTTGTTCGGATCCATTGTAGAAGAATGTTTTATAAAAAAAGTATAAGGTTTTAAAAAAAGTTGAGAGAGAGGGATGGGGTTGTAGTGGGTTAAAATTGATGTAAAAGTGTTGAATTTATATAAAATTGGGTTAAAATTTGGGTTAAATTTGAATTATACCCGTTACTTTTTAATTATGGTAATTTTTTTTTTATTTTGCAACGTTAACATCTTGAAAAGGGGGAGATTTTGTCTTTTTCAAGCCCGGCTCCAACGTCCCCAATGAGACGGAGAGGACGACGCAAGGGGGGCGGGATGGTGTTGAACCCGACGCCGATCCGGGACGAACCTGGGACGCGGCCCATACCGTGGAGCCTTAGAAATTTTAAAAGCTATACATTAATTACTATATGTGTTTTATTATATATTTACTTTTAGTCATTTAGATTTTAAAATCTTGATATCAGATTATCAAAGAATTTCATAACTAATACAATTAAACTTCCTAAAAGAATGATGATAAACGTGGATTAAGTTATTCCATTTATATCTTAAATCAAACAAATTATATGTTTATTTAAAAATAAAATTCGGATAAAGAGGAGTTTGATAACTCAAATTGGGATAGATAGGAAAATACATAGTTTTAAAGATATAATATTTTTATTATTTAGTATATAAAATTACATTTATTCAACTCGTACAAT
Organism: Helianthus tuberosus; assembly: GCA_030545235.1. NCBI lineage: Eukaryota > Viridiplantae > Streptophyta > Magnoliopsida > Asterales > Asteraceae > Helianthus > Helianthus tuberosus. Next base: position 39,600,926 of record CM060424.1, on the reverse strand, counting down.
ACATATGGTTTATATATGTATAACTTTTTAATATATAAAATTATATTTATTCAACTCGTGTATTACACGGGTTATAACCTAATTCTAATATATTCTAATTAATTATTCAAAAATTCTAATCTTCCTCCCATATGTTCTAATTAATAATAAAAAATTCTAATCTTCCAGCTATATTGTAATTTATTTTTAAATTTTATGTAATGTAATATTTATCAATATCAAAAACGTGATCACTTTTAATGTGATATACGATCTTCAACTAAAATAATTATGGGGTTTTTCATGATGGTTTTAGTTAATTGTTCACAGGCCTTGAACCTGATTACGAACAAACGCTTCATCAAATCAAACTCATTTAAAACTAACAGAAAAGTGACTCCTAATATAAAATATGAAGTTATGGTTGCGTACAAAACAGATTTGAGATATGGTTATCGCCGGTTGGGGTTCTCCGGAGCGTCTCGTGGTCGACAAAGATGGCGACGGGTGGCATTGGATTCGGGTTTGTGGTGTCGTTTCTCCTCGCCGGTTTAGGTGGGATAGTGGTTCCAGGGTTGAATCTGATTCGATGAAAGCCATCGATGTGATTTACAGAAGGAACAATGCCAATCAACCGAATTGAAGGCAGGATGAATTTGATTAATCGAAAGAGATGCGGCTAATGGAGGTTGAGGGGGTTAGGGTTTGATGTGAGTGTAAATAATAAGTGGATTTTTGGATAACCCGGATTGTGTATCGGTATAATTCAGATTGTTTATTTTTTACAAAATAGAAGGAAAAAGTTGGTGGAAGGGAAAAATAAGGGGGAATAGGCTGCGGATTGTGTATCCGTATAAATGTTAGGGTAAATTACCCTTTTCATCCTTTTATGTGTATGTCGGATTGCAACGGATAGACTTTAACCTCAATAATTACATTCACAATCTTTTATTTGGAAAACTCGTTACATCTTTCGTTCTTTAGCACTAACAAAGTTAAAATTAAACGTTAAATTGTATCACATGATTTCCATGTGAGGGCATTTATGTCCTTTTACCTCTGATTCCTCCCACCTTATAAACCCCTTTCCCAGATTAGGGTTACTTTAACCTGCTATCCAAGTCCCACCACCACCATCACCAAATCCGTCCACCAAGCCAACTACCCGTCACCATAACCACCCGCCCCTACCACAACCGTCGCCACTGTAGTCCCTACACCACCGCCACCGCTGCGATTGCAATTCAGCCTTAGGACCAGATCATACCGAAATAAAAATCGCATCTTTGACCGATAACGAAATGACGAAAACCCCCCAGTTGTGTTCTGATCATCTTTCTTCAGAAAAAAATGAGCGTCGATGAAAAAGAGAAATTTGGGCATGCCATAATAGAAGCAAGTAATTATTTGAGTTCTGGTGCTGATGTGGGGGATTTAAATTCAAATAAATCCATTACACCAAATGTGTCTACGGATGATTGTGATTCAGTCCTAGAACAAGACAATACAAGCATAAAAATCGCATCTTTGACTGATAATGACTCATCATTGGAGCCAGAGAAGATCAAAATACAAAGCGTATCTTTGGCTGATCAGAGCAAATTAAAGAGCATTTGTTGAGTTTTACATCTCAAAAGGCTTGTAGAGTGTACATCATGAGATTAAACTAATGGATTCTAATGTAAAAGGCGTTAACGAGGTTGTTTCAGAAAACAACACCTTCGATCATATCCAACACATGCCAATTATGTTCAATGGATAAGTTTTTGGAAAAATTACAAGTTTTCTCCTTTATCTTTATAGTACTTTACATGCGGTGTCCTTTTTTTCAAATGTTGACAGGCGGTGTCCTTTATAGGGAATTTTGTTGCAAGTTTTGTCCTTTGAGCCTAACTCAGTTAGATTTTTTTGTTAAATCTGATTACCCAAGGGTATTTTAGTCTTTTTACTTATTTAAAGGACAAAACTTGTAATTTTTTCTTTAAAAAATATTTCAAAAAAAAATTATATATCTGAAATCAAATTACCCTAACAATCAGATCTAAAATTAAAAATATAATAATGAATAAACACACACTCTACTATGTTCTCTCTCAGGCCACCACCACTGCCGATCAAACACTGTCACCACAAGCCTCCACCAAACCACCATTAACAACCTTACAACCATCAACTGATGAGATAAACTGTGGATTTTATACACAGAAGAACCAATTTAAAGCTATATAATGAATGGATTTAAACAAAGATAAACCAATTTAAAGCTAAATAATGAAATTGCATAATCGGATTCCTGAAACAAAGACATGATAGTTGACTTTCCAAAGTCATACAAACAACTATCCAACATCTATAGCATACCAAACTCAATCCAAAGCCTACAAAAACCAAATCTATACAAAACGATCGATCAATATGCAGATCTGGAACATGAAACCAAAAGGGGAAATAATACCGGAGTCGTCGAGGGTTTCGTGACGGAACCATAGATCGGTTAGAGATATGATGCCTCTTCGCTTATCCATCACATCAACCATGATAATGGCAGAACACGAATCATTGAATTGTTTATTCAGGACAAGTATGGCCTCTTCGCTTATCCATCACATCTACTCTAATTTTGTGACATCAAAGTTAAAAAGAGAGAGGGGCGCTAACGCTGCAGAGGTGGGGCTTCTGTTGAAGATCACCTGAACTTGTCATATCCTTTCACCCCACTCTCATAACATAACCACCATCAAATTTCTTCAAACCCTAGCTTTTTCAATCAAACAATTCTTGTAATTCATGGCGGAGGAGACGTTGAAGACCACGGCGCCGGCACCGACAGAGGCACCGGAAGCTCCGGCAGCGGTGGTGGAGGTTGTCGTTGTGCCGGAGTCGGAGAGAGAGAAGCATGGTGGTGGAGTTGCGTTGTGCCGGAGTCGGAGAGCGAGAGAGAGAGAAGCATGGTGGTGGAGTTGCAGATCTGAGCGATGGATGAACAACTAAAGCTGGATTTTCACGACGGTGGTGGTGGTTGGGCGGTGGTTGCACTGTGGTGGATGAACAACAAATGAGGAATTGTAGATCTGAGTTGCAGATCTGATCTGAGATATATTTTATTTATATATATATATTTTTTTCTTTTACAAAATAGTCATTGAATATAAGGTATTTACATAATATACCATAGAAAGGTGAAATTACAAGAATGCCCTCATGTGCCTTGCACATGATTAGATTTAACAAAAAAAACTAACTGGGTTAGGGCTAAAGGACAAGACGTGTAACAAAATACCTACTAAAGGACACCGCCTGTCAACATTTGAAAAAAAGGACACCGCCTGTAAAGTACTATAAAGATAAAGGACAAAACTTGTAATTTTGTTTTTGTTTTATTTATAAAATATTTAATTAGATTGGTAAAAAGAGCAAAGTGCCATTATATAAATAAACTTAACTTAAATTTTTAACTTTGTTAGTGCTAAAGGACGAAAGATGTAACAAGTTTTCCAAATAAAAGATTGTGACTTTAATTGTTGAAGTTAAAGACTATCTGTTGCAATCCGGTATAACCATAAAGGACAAAAAGTGTAATTTACCCTAAATGTTATTATTTGATTTCATGAGGGAGGTTTAATGGCGTTATAGTTTATAAGGGTAAAGATCAAATAGGAAGTTTATTTTGGCTAGGAAGTCTAGGAAGCAATAGGATTAGGACATGTGGCAACACTTAAAATAAAGAAAAAGGGTATTTTAGTCAATCCAACCCTTTCTTCTTCCTTTTCAAAACCCAGTAACTTCAAAACCCACCATTTTCAAAACCCACCATCTTCAACCATTTCTTCACTTTCTATCTCAATAATCACTACATTATAGTGCGATTTTCATCACCAATCAATGATTCAAACACCCGATCAACGTGTTCTTCAGCTTTTTTTTTGAAGAAAACCCAGTTTAATTTCATTAAAAAATCTCGTTTTTTCCGGTGATTTTGGAGATAATCACTCGATTCGTTCGATTCAAGCGTTGATAAGTGTTTCTATCATTCAAATTTCGTCAATTGATGAAGAAACCGGCTTCGATCCATGTAAGAACTTTTTTAATTTCATTTTCACGATCTGGGTTTTTATTTAGTCATTGCGTTTTACGATCTTGGCGGGGGTCCGGGGGCGGCAGCCCCTGGCGGGGTCCAAGGGGCAGAGCCCCTGGCTGGGGTTGAGCTCGGAAAATTTGTTTTTCGATTAAATTGCTGTACTAAAAACGCATCAGAAAATTTAATTTTCCAGAAATTGGCTCATTTCGAAGACAGTAATTCGTAGACAATTCAGACAGTTCACAGACAATTCACAAACAGTTCACAAACAGTTTTATGTGTCCATTGCGTTTTAGAAATAAGAGAGTTTTATGTGTTTTCTGGCTATTGCGTTTTAGAAAAAAAACACATTTTTAAGTATCTTTAGTCATTGCGTTTTAGGTAAAACACATTTTTGAAGTGTTTTTAGTCATTGCGTTTTAGGTAAAACACATTTTTAGGTGTTTTCAGTCCATTGCGTTTTACAGAGAATACTTTCTTTTGTTTTTTTAGGTCATTGCGTTTTAGAAATGAGACATTTTTAAGTGTTTTCTGGCCATTGCGTTTTACAAATAAAACATTTCTTTGTGTTTTCTGACCATTGCGTTTTACAAATAAGACATTTCTTTGTGTTTTTGTGCATTGCGTTTTAGGTAAAACACTTTTTTATGTGTTTTCAGTCCATTGCGTTTTAGAAATAAGACATTTCTTTGTGTTTTCTGGCCATTGCGTTTTACAAATAAGTCATTTCTTTGTGTTTTTGGTGCATTGTGTCACACCCCCAAAATCCACCTGCGGAGTACTACCGCTTGGAGGCGTGACTGACCAGGATCCAGCCACCAATCATATTGAACAAGCATATAAGTAGTTATAAAATCCAACCAATACAATTGGTGTTCAAACAAAACATAGTTAAGTTGCAAGCGGAAGCATAAGTCTTAAAGCCAAAACATAAGTTTAGTAGTTTCAAAGTTTAACATGGCACACAGCCGTCCATGTCCCACAACGATCCTCCTCCATGCAAGCTCCAGCTAAGAACCTAAGGACCTGCAAAGCATGTAGTAACGAGTCAACAACAAGTTGAGTGAGTTCACGGTTGGGTGTTAGTTTTAAGTTGTTTCGAAAACAGTTTTCCTTTATCTGGCAATCCTGCCGTGGGGGTTACCCCATAGTTAAAAACGTGTCATGTGTATTCCCGGTTACTCTGGCAATCCAGCCGTGGGGGCTACCCCGTGTTAGTTATCTGGCATTTCGGCCGTGGGGGCTACCCCATGTATCTACTAGACTCGTTACCATATCGACTGCTGACTGTAGTCATGTTTATGTGCCCTGAACTGTCAATGTCTATCATCATTGACGTGCCAGTAGTCCATTAGTTCACGCCCGTCCTCTGCGGCACGGTGTGAGGTTTGTCAAACCTAAATAGCGCTATCTAACTAATGACCCGCTCGCCAATGGCCTCGGCGATTAAGTCGATACAAAGATGAGGGACTTCTTGATAGAGTTTTGGTCTAGTACGAGTTATCTGTCCGTGAGGACGAGGAATTACATTCCTGAACCTTTGCTGTCCTACCCAAGGAGGACGAGGAACCCATGTTCCTTAACCCCAATTCCCGACCCCTGGGAATCCCATGCTTTGTAGAGGGTGTGAACTCACCTTGGTTTGCTCGGTAGAAACACAGAAAAGTCAAACAAGCAATGTTGTGGCTACTCGCGTCCTATCATAGTTGTATCATACAAGTCAGGTTCGTAACCAAGTAGCACACGGATGTTTCTAGCATATTGCATTCAAGTATCATCTATGGCAGCCCAAACAATTATTCATGTACATCAGCACGTATAAGGTCCATGTAGTAGGCCCAAAGGTCCGGCCCAATTACTTAAGTCCGAAATGAGGTGCAAGCCCAAACAGCGTGTATCTGCGTATAGTCTCGAGTCGCAACTAGGCGTTTGCGACTCACAACCTGAGTCGCAATCATGGTCTCGGTTCGTGCTGTTTTGGTCTCGACTCGCAACCGGACTCGTAACTGAGATTTCGAGTCATAAGGTTTGTGTGCTGATTAAGTGTGGTTTCGAGTCGCAACCAGGTGTTTGCGACTCGCAACCGATGTCGCAACCGGGAGATTTCGACTCATCATGCACTGGTTTCGAGTCGCAACTGGAGGTTTCGGTTGGACAACTGCTGATTCGGTACAGTGTACTATCCAATGGGAATTTGATTTCATGAAATGGTTTGTACTATCCACTTAAACATGTTTGTTTGTCTAGCCATTTACCAAATTGGATCAAACATATCAGTTTTCAAATATTCAAAACATGTTCATATGATATTCAACAAGTTCTTCATACATTCATCATGTTCATCAATATCCAAGTAGTTCATCATATCATCCAATAGTTCATCATAATCATAACTTGAAACAACAACCAAAATATTCAAACAACTAATCCGATTTCCACATATATGCAGCCATTTAACAAGCATTTGATTTGTAACCTAAGAGCATGCAATCCGATTTCATAACATCAACAACTAATGATTAAACCACATTTAAATCACAAGATCTCCTTAACTCATCATACAATATATATTAAAATCAAGACATGTTTAACCGATTATCATCAACATACACATCCGAGAATATGATAAAGCCATAATCATACATTTTCCACTTATTAATACATGAAGACAAGCATTCAATCATCAAGCACACATAATCCTTAATACATAGTAGAGTACTAACCGATTGGGTTCTCTAAGTGTGAGGGTATGAAGAGTGATGAGTGAACTTCCGAATGATGATCCTAAGCTCGATCCGAGAGTCCTAGTGCCACCGGTTTGATCCAAGAAGAAGGAGAAGGAGTGTGATGCTTGGTGTCTAGGGTTCTAGTGAGAGAGTGGAGAGTGTGTGTGTTAACCAAAGAAAATGGCAACATGGATAATTACCAAGGTTATATACTTGTTTCACCTTGTGCACCCTAATGGGCTTTTCGGGCAGGCTAAGGGGTGTGTGGCCCGATCCGGCCCACTGTTTCACTAGTTCACTCGAGACCACATGGTCTCGAGTCGGGTTCTTGTGTCTCGGTTCATATATACATATATCGCATACATACAAGCACACACAAATAACACATAATCACATAAAGGTTCATTTGTCATTAATCACATAAGTTAACTAGCCACACGTTTAAGCATACACGAAAGGTTCTAGATTTCGAGTTGTCACACATTGCGTTTTAGAAAAATGTCATTTTTTAGGTTTTTTTTTCATTGCGTTTTACGTAACTGGTGGTTTTTCTATTGCGTTTTACACAACTGGGTTATTTTTTTTTTTAAATATAGCAATAGTATACTCGTTTTAAAGATAAAAAAACGCTCGTTTTTTTGGTGCAATTTTTATAAAAAAATAATGTCGTATGAAAGAGTTATTAACGTTTAAAAAATGGGGGGGGGGGGGAATTGGAGGAGAGATAAACTATTGGCTTGGATTGACTATAATGCCCTTGAACAAACTCACGCGCCTCTTTTCTTCTTTTCAATTTCCCTGATTTAATCTTAGCCCTTGATTAACTTAATGGATGGTCAAGATCACTTCCTAGCCTTCCTAGCCAAATAAACTTCCTATTGTATCTCCACCCTAGTTTATAAATGTTATTATTAAACCATTATAAAGAAGCAAGATTTTTGTGCATCATCAGTTGTACATGGTGCTTGGGGAGTGTTTAAAAAAAAAAAAACTCCCCATCTTCGCCTCTTTTCTCTGTTAGCCAACACATCTCCTTTTTCCTAACATGTTTTATCTGCTTTGCCTTTAACTATAGAGGTGATGGACGACACCTCCTGCGGTGGCGGAGCCACGGCGGAGCGGTAGTGGAGTGACGGCGGAGATGTGGTGGAGTCATGGCGGAGCTGTTGCGATGACCCCTCTTTCGATTACAGTCGATTACTGGTGAAGCTCAGGAGACTTCTCCAGTCACCGATCTGGGTCTGTATGTAAATACATCTTACTGTCGATTACTGTGTGATTGTTAGTGCTTGACTTCTCTATTTTTTTTCTATGGCAACCCTTTTGCTCGGTTAGGGTTCACGAAATGGTTGTGATGAGTTTGAGGGTCTGAGAAAATATTACTGAAGATCTCACCTTGGCGTGGCAGGGTTGCAGGATGGTAGGTGAACACCTGCAACCTCCCCTGCAGCCATGGTGGTTTCCCTATTTCGCAAACTCTGAGCCTAACTGTACGAGATTAGGATGAATCAAAGCTGTTATTTCTTATGCAGACTCTGTTCTCGATGATTACGCTGTTGTTGTTTTAAACCCTAATTTTAGGGGTTGCGAGAACCGATTGTTGCTAAAGACCGTTTTACAGCGTTTTTTAGTTGATTTGAGGCCTGGGAATTGTGCCAATGAATGCCATGAGGTATTCGGGATTCAAAGGCTATGATGAGAAATCTGAGCCACTTTATTGTGAAAATTTAAGACTTGGCACATACTGTGTTAATTTTGAAATTGTTTGGTGCTGACATATTTCTATGAGGTAGCCGTTGCTGGAGATTTAGGCCTGTGATGGTTACCTGAGGTCAAATGTTTAGTCATTCTATACGAGGTTTGTGAGGTCGCGAAGCACGTTTAGTTGCTAATGAGGTTTGTGAAATGATAGACGATGAAGGGCAACCTTCATTTCTTTCGTTGTGTCTACATTTGTTCTTGGTTTTTTTTTTCCTTTTTTTAGAAATGGATACATAGAACGGTATATACGCAGAGAATAAGCAACAAACTCTTTTTTGCCACAATCCTTCATCTGTTGTTTTAGTATCGGGAACTCGGGAGCGATTAAACCGTTAGTTGATTTATTAGGAAACGGGAGTCCACGGGGGAAAAAGGACGCAGCCACAGCTTTGTTTAACCTGTCAATATATCATGAAAACAAACCGCGCATTGTCCAGGCGGGCGCAGTTAAATACTTAGTGGAATTAATGGATCCAGCAGCTGGGATGGTTCACAAAGCGGTTGCGGTTTTGTCAAATCTTGCAACGATACCTGACGGGCGAGCGACTATCGGTCAAGAGGGCGGGATAGTAGTTCTGGTTGAAGTTGTCGAGTTGGGTTCGGCTCGAGGGAAGGAGAATGTTGCTGCGGCTCTTTTACAGTTGTGTACCGACATCAGTCGGTTTTGCAAACAGGTTCTTCAGGAAGGTGCAGTCCCGCCATTGGTTGCTTTGGCACAGTCTGGTACTCCAAGAGCCAAGGAAAAGGTGGGTAGATTGGTAATTTTATGGTTGTGTTATGTGGGTAAATTTGTAATTTTGGTTTGTTGATTGTGTTACAGGCTCTGTCACTGCTGAACTACTTTAGAAGTCAGCGTCATGGCTGGTATCAGAGCTTGGTCAAGAGGCGACGAAGAGAAGCCGAAGCAACGACAGATCACATGTTCAAGATGTATTAAGCCGAACTCGACCATGGGAGAAAAAAGATGAATAACGGATGGACAAGTAAGTTTATCTGTTTAATAATTATGTTTGATTATCGTAGTAGAAAAAGGAAAAAAAAAAGGAAAATTGGTAGCTTAGAGGTGAGTTCTTTTGGGTTAAACCTGCGTGGACGGAAAAAATAAAAGTTGACTTGAACCGTCGTCACTGAGGCAAGAGGTTAAGAAATTTAAGAAGTGTAAGTCGCTGGAATTACATTGAATTAAATTTTATGCAAAGGTGAATAATTTACCAATTCAAGAAAGTGGAGTAGGCTTTGATTGGTGGAATCCAATTCCTAAAGAAAATGCTACAGGAGGATTTGGGCAATATGTGAAAATATTTGGGAGATGAAAGTGAGTCCGTAACCAGTCAGGTTGAATCCGTGAGAAGCTGTAAAATTGATCAAGGATAAGAGTGAGTCCGTTAATAGCCGAGTTGAAAATTCGTGTGAAGACAAGGAGAAGATCAACCAATGAAGATATGACCCAGTGAAGAAGAAACGAATCGGATCCAAGCTAATTCCGATGTAGATTAGTAAAAGAAAACGAGATCGTTTTAGGGTGTGTGGGCCAACAATGGCAACAATGGGAGGGGATGATAAGGAGACTTTTATAGAATGTATATATATACACATAGCTGATCAATAAATACAAGTGTGATATAACTGTAGATATAATACATGTGACATGAGTAGTAACTTATGTAATCACATAACTGGCTTTCTTTCTCTTTCCCAGTGCGTCGGATCAAGTTCAATTGCGTGTGTTAATTAAGCGACTGAAACGTGTGTGATGAGTTAAGTCGCGTTCGATTGTAAGAAGCAATGCTTTTATTCAGAAATTAATCCATATTCGTTGACAAAAAACATCAAAATTCCGTTTGTTTTCAGGCATGTTTTGAGCATTGTAGTTAACTCTAGATGCTTTGTTATTTGACTAATGTATTTTTAATAATATGGTAGTCCAGATAGTTATAAAGTAGATGCTTAATAAACTATTATTAGATATGGTAGTCCCGAATTGCTTCTGTAACGCAAAGAAACTACCCATGACGAAGATACAATGTTCGTTTCATATCATACGTTGGTGATGTTTCTGCTTTTGTAGCTCGCGCCGCAACGCGCGCGGGTCTAATATCTAGTTTGATTTCATGAGGAAGGTTTAATAGCGTTATACAATACTTCAAAAGAATTAGCTGTGAATATAGGGTTGTGGGAGGCTATTTCTTTGAAAGCGTACATCTTTTCTTCAAATAAAGATATTTTATAAGTACCATATTCTTACCTTATTGATATCAGACGTTTTTTTTTCTATTTCTTGAAGTTAATATATATATTTTTTCATGTGAGATCACAATTTGTATATTAACAAAAAAAAAAAAAAACTATTACAATTTTTTTCATATAAAATTAAAAGAAAAAAAAATCATCTATTCTTTATTACAAAAATGGTTTAATACCTTAAATCTCACTTAAGACTACACAGTGTGGTAGCATGAAGAGGGGAGGTGGGAGCCTCTCCACACCCTAACACCGTCTCGTCGCTTGTTTCACACGGACGTTTCGCTTTTCAAGGCAAAGGTTTTATGGGTGTTGCCCCTTGACCTACTTGGTTTTTTTTTCAAAATATTTGGGGCTTTGCCTTTGAGCCTTTTTTTTTTTGATGTGGAGGGCGAAACCCACATGGTCTATGTGGCAACTAGCAAGGTAGTGCTCTACTTTTGCCCTCGTGACTCTTTGTAGTCTATGCTTGAAAATAGGTTAAGCGGCTTTTCGATTCACTACCACGTTAAAATCACATATTTGTGAGTGCATACATACAAAATTGTTGTAAGCACATGTAAAAAAATCACAACATACACACATCTTTAAAATATAACATCTTATAATACAATAAAGTTGCTAAGTTTTAAGAAATTTTATCAGAACAATTTTAAAACTTGACGAGTTATTATAGCTTAAAAAAGTTCAAGTAAACTTATGGATAAATAGTAGTCGAAATTGTGAAATCCAAGTTAAAAGATTTGGACCAAAACCCTTGATTATATTGAAATGTTTCACAAAATAAGTTAAAAAATGTAAAGTGATATAAACGGTGCGTTAGAACGTATTTAATATATAAATGATTATTAGTGTGAAAGATATTTGAATAGTTATACTTGATATTAATTTTAGAGTAAAGTACAATTTCTATATATCTGGTTTACACCCATTCTCACATACAAACTCTATTTGAAAAAATGACCATTCCAGTCCATGTGGTTGTCAATTGGAATCAATCACGTCCCTGAAAGCATTTGTTGTTAGTCAACTGTTGGTTGACTGGGACATGGATGTCTTTTACCATATAATTTTAAGGGCATTATGGTCATTTCGCTCTTTACAACTCAAAAAGCATGTTATATCCTCTTCAAAACTCCAAATTACACCATTCACTCCTTCCACTTCTCCAGCACGCCATAACTCTGTAACATCCGTGTTGATATTTTGAGCTGGAACACGATAATGGCTGGAGTCATATAGATAATGGGTGGGTGGAGATAGTGGCTATAAAGGTGAACTACAACAACAAGGATGAGTTAACCTGTGAAGGAAGGCAACAATGGTGGCTCATGATTGCTCGACTAGTGAAGTGCACTCCTCCATACCACTAGTGGCGGATCTAGAAAATCTTTATAGGGGCAACGTTTCGTATAAAAAGGTAAACGAAATCGAAAAAACGTCAAATTCTTCCGAAATTTACAACACAGCCGAAGCGTCAAGGGGTAGCAGGGGTCACCCCTTTGGGTCGTTGGTTTCGCCCTTGTTCTTGTAACTCGAATCCTTGCCCGGTATATCCCATTTTAGTTTTACACCATTGTGAACCTTACGCCTTTTTAACTCTCTGATAGAGGTTCTCGGCATTGAAAATTCTTCGTAAACTAAATCACACGTGTATATGTTGACATTTAAGAGATATACAGTCAAGAAAATCAAGAACAATGGTGATATATATGCGGATTAGACACCAAAAAATAAACACTCAAAAAATGGCAACAATTTCAGGAATATGTTTAGTGACGGCATCAGATTCCTAACTGATGGAGAGAGGTCTGGTGGCAAGAAAAGCTGCTTCCCGGAGGATGTCAAGTGTTTTCGCTCGACGATTCCATTCTTGGGTGGTTGGTTTGGCCCTTGTTCCGGTAACTCGAATCCTAGCCCGTAATATCCCATTTTAGTTTTACACCATTGTGAACCTTACGCCTTTTTTACTCTCTAATCAAGGTTCTCGGCATTGAACAATCTTCGTAAACGAAATGACACGTGTATATGTTGACATTTAAAAGATATACAGTCAAGAAAATCTAGAGCAATGGTGATATTTATGCGGATTAGACACCAAAAAATAAACACTCAAAAAATGGCTACAATTTAAGGAATGTGTTTAGTGATGGCATTAGATTCCTAATTGATGGAGAAATGTCTGGTGGCAAGAAAAGCTGCTTCCAGGAGGTTGTTAAGTGTTTTCGCTTGACGATTACCTTCTTGGGTGGTTGGTTTGGCCCTTGTTCCTGTAACTCGAATCCTAGCCCGTTATATCCAATTTTAGTTTTACACCATTGTGAACCTTACGCCTTTTTTACTCTCTGATCGAGGTTCTCGGCATTGAAAAATCTTCGTAAACTAAATCACACGCGTATATGTTGACATTTAAGAGATATACACTCAAGAAAATCAAGAACAATAGTGATATATATGCGGATTAGACACCAAAAAATAAATACTCAAAAAATGGCTACAATTTAAGGAATGTGTTTATTGACGGGATCAGACTTTTAACTGATGGAGAAATGTCCGGTGGAAAGAAAAGCTGCTTCTAGGAGGATGTCAAGTGTTTTCGCTCGACGATTCCATTCTTGGGTGGTTGGTTTGGCCCTTGTTCCTGTAACTCGAACCCTAGCCCGGTTTATCACATTTTAGTTTTACACCATTGTGAACCTTACGCCTTTTTTACTCTCTGAACGAGGTTCCTGGCATTGAAAAATCTTCGTAAACTAAATCACACGTGTATATGTTGACATTTAAGAGATATACAGTCAAGAAAATCAAGAGCAATGGTGATATTTACGCGGATTAGACACCAAAAAATAAACACTCAAAAAATGGCTACAATTTAAGACATGTGTTTAGTGACGGCATCAGATTCTTAATTGATGGAGAAAGGTCTGGTGGCAAGAAAAGCTGCTTCTAGGAGGTTGTCAAGTGGTTTCGCTCGACGATTCCATTTTTGGGCGGTTGGTTTGGCCCTTGTTCATGTAACTCGAATCCTAGCCCGGTATATCCCATTTTAGTTTTACACCATTGTGAACCTTACGCCTTTTTTACTCTCTGATCGAGGTTCTCGGCATTGAAAAATCTTCGTAAACTAAATCACACGTGTATATGTTTACATTTAAGCGATATAAAGTTAAGAAAATCAAGAGTAATGGTGATATATATGCGGATTAGACATCAAAAAATAAACACTAAAAATGGCTACAATTTAAGGAATGTGTTTAGTGACGACATTAGATTTGTAATTGATGGAGAAAGGTCTGGTGGCAAGAAAAGCTGCTTCCAGGATGTTGTCAAGTGTTTTCGCTCGACGATTCCATTATGGGGTGGTTGGTTTGGCCCTTGTTCTTGTAACTCCAATCTTAGCCCGGTATATCCCATTTTAGTTTTACACCATTGTGAACCTTACGCCTTTTTTACTCTCTGATCGAGGTTCTCGGCATTGAAAAATCTTCGTAAACTAAATCAGACGTGTATATGTTTACATTTAAGAGATATACAGTTAAGAAAATCAAGAGCAATGGTGATATATATGCGGATTAGACACCAAAAAATAAACACTCAAAAAATGGCTACAATTTAAGGAATGTATTTAGTGACGGCATCAGATTTCTAATTGATGGAGAAATGTCTGGTGGCAAGAAAAGCTGCTTCAAGGAGGTTGTCAAGTGTTTTCGCTGGACGATTCCATTCTTGGGTGGTTGGTTTGGCCCTTGTTCCTGTGACTCGAATCCTAGCCCGATATATCCCATTTTAGTTTTACACCATTGTGAACCTTACGCCTTTTTTACTCTCTGATCGAGGTTCTCGGCATTGAAAAATCTTCATAAACTAAATCACACGTGTATATGTTAACATTTAAGAGACATACAGTCAAGAAAATCAAGAGCAATGGTGATATATATACGGATTAGACACCCAAAAATAAACACTCAAAATATGGTTACAATTTAAGGAATGTGTTTAGTGACGACATCAGATTCCTAATTGATGGAGAAAGGTCTGGTGGCAAGAAAAGCTGCTTCCTGGAGGTTGTCAAGTGTTTTCGCTAGACGATTCTATTCTTGGGTGGTTGGTTTGCCCCTTGTTCCTGTAACTCGAATCCTAGCCTGGTATATCCCATTTTAGTTTTACACCATTGTGAACCTTACGCCTTTTTTACTCTCTCATCGAGATTCTCGGCATTGAAAAATCTTCGTAAACAAAATCACACATGTATATGTTGACATTGAAGAGATATACAATCAAGAAAATCAAGAGCAATGGTGATATATATGCGGATTAGACACCAAAAAATAAAAACTCAAAAAATAGCTACAATTTAAGGTATGTGTTTAGTGACGGCATCAGATTCCTAATTGATGGAGAAAGGTCTGGTGGCAAGAAAAGCTGCTTCCAGGAGGTTGTCAAGTGTTTTCGCTCGACGATTCTATTTTTGGGTGGTTGGTTTGGCCCTTGTTCCTGCAACTCGAATCCTAGCCCGGTATATCCCAGTTTAGTTTTACACCATTGTGAACCTTACGCCTTTTTTACTCTGTGATCGAGGTTCTCGGCATTGAAAAATCTTCGTAAACTAAATCACACGTGTATATGTTGACATTTAAGTGATATACAATCAAGAAAATCAAGGGCAATGGTGATATATATGCGGATTAGACACCAAAAAATAAACACTAAAAAATAAACACTAAAAAAATAGCTACAATTTAAGGAATGTGTTTAGTGATGGCATCAGATTCCAAATTGATGGAGAAAGGTCTAGTGGCAAGAAAAGTTGCTTCCAGGAGGTTGTCAAGTGTTTTCGCTCGACGATTCGATTCTTGGGTGGTTGGTTTGACCCTTGTTCCTGTAACTCGAATCCTAGCCCGGTATATCCCATTTTAGTTTTACACCATTGTGAACATTACTGTTGATGCACTTTGTGTGGACGCGACTCGGCTCGGTTCGACTCGGCCTTGAAGACTTGAAGACACGAAGATCGAGACAAAGCTACAGCCAAGGGGGAGTTTGTTGGTGCACTCGTGTCTGTACTTTGTCTGTATTTCGTCATGATACAAAACGATGTCTTTAATGTAAGGTTGATGTAAGTTTGACCAAGTCAACCATCCTTCTGGTTTGACTTGACCAAACAGTAAACAAATGTTTGTAAGGTGTTTGGGTCGAAAGATGTGTGATCGAAGGATTGTTTATATCCTTCGATCATAATCTCGAAACATAAACCCTCGACAGATGAACCTCGAAGGATATCATCCTTCGAGGTGTATGCAGATCTTTCGAAGGGATTTCTGGTCGACAGATGATCTTTCGATCAGTCTGTCTGATCTTTCGACCAGACCTGCTGTGTCGGGTATATATACCCATGTGTTGTGTTCAGTTCGGCAGTTAGACAGAAAAGGGAGTGGACACAAGAGAAACAGAGAGAGCATTCTGTTGAAAGCACACACACTTTGAGAGTTTATAGAACATATCTGTAAACATTGAGCTTGTAACCGGACCCTTCATTCGTATTAATACATGTGGTGTTAATCGGTGAATCTTGTGTGTTGTGTTTGTGCTTGTTCTCGTATACATTCTCGGTTGCATGCTAGCTTGGATTCCGCACTCGCTAGTGTGTTTGATATAACAAGGAAAAGGTTTTATCTCATCCTCGAGAGGGACCTACAAGTGGTATCAGAGCTTTGGCTCTTCTCCTTGTTAAAACCGAGGTGTTCTTGGGTGTTTTTCGGGTTTTGAAAAGTTGTATTTTTCTGAAAAACTTTATTTATCTGGTTTAAATCTTGTTCGGAAGTTTGTAGTTTTACCGGAAAACCCTTTGTGTTCATAATATCTTCAAGTGTTCTTCAATGTTTACATCTTTTGATCTTGTTTAGTTATTTTCGAAAGTTGTTGGTGTATTGGATAGGGGGAACTGATTAAAATAATCATACAAAATCTGTTTTTGCAGAAAAGCATGGTCTGACCATACTTTCTGCCGAAAGATTTACCAACCCATCACCTTTTTCACCAACCTGTCACCCTTTGTCAACCGTGTCAGAGCTGTTCGAAAGATATCCTTCGAAGTCGAAAGATCATCTTTCGACCAAAGGAGGTTCGACAGATAGTCATCCTTCGAGCATCCTTCGAAGTGTGAGACTTATCTTTCGGTCCAAGGAATATTTTCGAAACATACATCTTTCGGTCTTCTGCTCATTTTCGAAAGACTAGGATCCTTCGATTGGGGAGTCTTTCGAAGTCATCTTTCGTGTTCATCCTTCGGTCTACAGGTCTTATTCGAAAGACAAGGATCCTTCGATTGGAGAGTCTTTCGAAGTCAATGCTCGAAACTCAACAGTGATCTTTCGAACACTGTTGATCCTTCGAACAAAGTTTGATCTTTCGATCCTTGTTTGTTTTAGTTTAACAGTTTGTGTTTTCAGGTCTTTCGATCAAGGATCTTTCGGCTGGTGTTATCATTTGAAATTAACATAGTTTGTGAAAATTTCTTTTTAAACAGAAAACTTGTTTTCATTTTTAAATCAATTTTCACTTAATATATTAATTTTCATAAAATGGGAACAAACGGTCAGTGGGATCCAACCGCGTGGACTCAAATAACTTCGACTCCACAATCATCAGCTATGCAATCTACGCAATCTACGTCAGATTTCGACAAAACGGCATGGATGCGAGCTATTGTCCCACCTCAAGCTGCAATGATCACTGCAAATCAATGGGCACTGGTCACAAATCAAAACAGCAGCATTCAATCTATGATGCAGAACGACAGTGAAACTGGTACAAGCACAAAACCGCCAAAGTTAAATCACATCAATGATTGGGGATGGTGGAAAGAAAGGCTGAGAACTTATGTTCAGGGACAAGGTCAAGATCTATGGATGTGCTTCTTCACAGCCTTTGAAAATGAGTTGGAAATTGCAGGATCTAATCCACAAACTTACAGCACTTTATCTGAAGAAGATAAAAAGAAGTTTGAGTTAGAAAAGAAAGCATTCATGATTCTCACACAAGCTCTTCATAAAGACATTTACCACCAGTTTGTTTACTGCACGACTACTAAAAGCTTGTGGGATATGCTCACGTTACGTTGTGAAGGAAATGCTCAATCAAGAAAGATCAAGCAAGAATTACTGAAGAAGGAGTTTGAAGGATTTACGTGTTTGGAGAATGAGACTTTAGGAGAGTTATCTACAAGATTCCATCACTTGTTGAGCGAGATGTTTGCTTTTAAAGTCACTGCCACTCCACAAGAATTGGTGAAGAGATTCGCTGATAGCTTTCCAGCAAAGTGGAGCAGTTATCTTGAAATTCTTAAGGAAAATGGTGTTTTAGAAACAATCACCGTTTATGAATTAATTCAAAGATTGGAGAATAAGGATGTTGAAGAAAAGCTGAAGGCAAAAAGAACACAAACTCCTCAAAATCCAGAAATGTACTTTGGGATTGCAGGAGGTATCAGTGGAGAAAGACCAGCTTCTCAACACGCGAAGCTTCAAACAGCTTTTGTTTCTAACACCGGACCTTCAACAACAGATCAGTTTGATCCTTCAGCCTACACGATGTTTTCAAGACCGAATGTGCAACCGACAGCTCAGCAGCAACAACCGCAACAGCAAGGGTTTTATGGAAGCTCTTCAAACTTTCAAGCCACTTCCAATCCTAACTCAGTCAGATTAGACACTTCCAACTTTTCCAAAGTCAGTGTCGAAGTAGCCAAGGAGCATATGGAGATGTTGAATACCTTGGTTAGTGCTTATAGTGGATTAGTTGCAGGTCAGATTGGGAATATCAATCTAACCAATGAAGATTATCAGCAAGTGGATAAAGAAGAGTTTGAGATGATGGATATCAAATGGGCTCTTGCTAGTGCAATTCGAAGAGCAAAGGAGTTTATGGAAAGGACGGGGAGAACCAACTTGGATAGCAAGAAAGACACCAAGTATGGGTTCGACAAGCAAGCTGTAACGTGCTTTAACTGTGGTGAACGGGGTCATTTCAAAAGGGAATGCACAAGACCAGCTCAGCATGGAAATCAAAATCCGTTCAGAAATCAAGGCAACCAGAACGGGAACAATGTTCGTACGTTGATACCTGTCAACAACCAAGGCCAAGCAGGGTCATCAAATACCAACCGGGGACTGTTGGTTCAAATAGATGAGGGTTGTGATTGGTCGCTTCAGCTTGGAGAAGGAGGAAATGGTGGAACAGCATGTTTTGCTGAAGTCGTAAAGGATTTAAAGCACGCCAGTGGTGGAGAATCTTCCACCAATGGTGTTGCATCTTCTGGAGATGAAGACAGTTCTGGTTATAGTGGAAGCTCAGATGAAGAGTCCTCTACTTCAGGAAATGATCATGTGGATGAGACATCTAGTGCATCAACGTCAGTCGATGCAGATTTTGATGAGCTTTTGGAAGAAGCTGCAGCAGGAGCTGAAAGAAGATCTAATTTGACGGATCAAGCTGCTTACTCTTCGTCTTCTCTCCATTCAGCCTTTATGGCTAATGTCGACAGTTCATCAGGTCAGGTATGTGTCGATGAACCCACTGTAGTTAGCTGTGAAAATTGTGATAGTTTAAATGTTAAATATGCTGAACAGAAAAGTCAGATTGAAATCCTATCCAAACACAATCAAGAATTGATTGTAGATCTTTCTAAAGCAGCTGAAGCTAACGTGTTTTTAACCAGAAATGAAAAGGAATTTAAAAAAACAATTGCGTCATTAAGACATGATGTTTCAGAATTACAAAAAGCTGTTTTGCGAAAACAACATGCTAACAATGATCTTATAGACACAATTGAAAATCAGATGGTAGAATTGGCAACCGCTCGATGTGAATGTGAAACAATCAAGCAGAAATTGGAAAGTTATTCCAATTCCCGCTATGTATTGGATCACATTATTGATGTTCAAAAGAAAAAGGGGGATAAGAAGTGTATGGGATTCAAATCATGTCCTCCCCCAATGAATCACAATTACTCCAAATTGCCTGATAACGAGGATATGCCCCGTTTTGAACCTACTGTGCCACTCAATCTAGATGATTTTGCAGCAGGCCTCGGGTTCACAACTGGTACATCATCCTCGAGTCAATCTGAAACTGAATCTGAATCTGAGAATGTGACAGATTCATCATGTGTTAAGGAACAGAGTCCTCCCATTGTTGAGGATCCTGATTCTTCGGATGATGAATCTGAAGTGATTGTGAAACAACAGTCTAACTCGGTTACAACAGATATTCCAATCGAGAATCACATCCTGTGTGATCCACCAGTGAAACCGAGTAAGACTGAAATGACAAAAGAAATGGAGTCGATTGCATCAAGTTTTGAAGGAAGTAACTTGTTGTACACGCTCAAAGGAGATGACAAAATTTACTCTAACAAAGATTTTCCAATTAAAAATGTAAATCAAGATTTAATTGAGCAAATTTTTGAAGGATGTACTGATAAGTTTTTGGGGAACAAAGGTGGCAAAGTTACTGTCACTCAATGTGATCCAATTCCGTGTGAACAAATTAGAAAACAGTACGGAAACCAAAAACTACAAGTTGAGCGAAAACAACAAGTCAACTCCGGAAAGGGTAAGGTACAGGGAAAGAAGGCTCAGAACAAGAATGTTCAAGCACCTAAGGCTCAACAACAATGGGTGCAAAACAAAAGAGCTCCTGTTAAGAAAAGAGAACCGAAAGTGAACTTTGTTGGATCCATGGGTTCAGACAAACTTGAAACATTTCAGGATAAATCTAACCTTGATTTTATAAAACAAGTTAAAATTTTAAAACGAAATGATCAGAATAATTACACCCAACACACCAACGGATGTGATTTAGGTCCAAGCACATCTAGATCACAAAGTTCATTGTCTGGTTCTCAGTCTGGTCATCAACGTGTTTCTCCGAGGTTTGTAGAGCGGAGAATGTGCTTTGAGTGTGGCACAATTGGGCATATTGTAAGATACTGCCCATACCTGCAAAAGTTGAAGGCAAAAACAAGTGCTCCCCAAGAAACCAATTACCAAAAACGATCATTTTCCCCGAAACAAGACCCTCGTGTCTTGAAAGAAAGGGAAAAGAAGTTAAAACAAAAGAATCAAAAGGTAATTGAAAAGGCCTTAAAGTCAGAGGTCAAAGAAGAAAAACCTGTACAAGCAAAACCTAAAACTGTAAAACCAGTAAATGCTAAAACAATTAATGCAAATACTGGTAAAGAACAAACTGCTTGGAAACAAAAACAGGTAATTCAGTCAGGGGGAGCACCACAGGTTCTTTTTCCTAATCATCAAGTGATTGAAATCACTTTTCTTGATGATCAAGGACGACCCAAGTCCACAAAGGCTTGGGTCCCACTCTCCAACTAATTTTTGAGTGAGTGTGTAGGATATTCCAGGAGGAACTTTCGATAGTCGTAAGATTGTTGATAGTGGAGCATCCTTGCACAAAATAGGCAACAGAAGAAATTGCTGCCTTTGATGGAGAGAAAAAGGAAAGGGAAACAGAAATGTCTGTTGAAAGAGAGTGAAAAGCTTCGACAAAATGAAAATCATTTCAAAAAGTGAATGTTCAAGGCTTTGATCGGGTCCCCGGGATAGATTCAAATGAAATGTATGCACCTGCAGCACGTCTGAAGTTCAACAATCTACAAGATGAACGTGCAGTGTACATTTCTTAGTGGTGTGATTGAAGAAAATGTGTTTGTTGAACAAACCAACCAGGTGTGCGGACGCCTTGGCATGGGTTGAACAACCGCATACTTCTTCTGAAAGAGAAAGACAAAGACCTTCGCTGGTGCAATGTGGACGACCAGCCGGACCCAAAGGTTTCTGATCTTGTTGCTGTCAAGAGATTTCAGTGGCTACAAAATCGACTTTGAAATTCACACCGGGTGGATATCCAGTTTGGGAGAGCACTCAGTTTCCTGTCAATGCATGAAGCAGTTGAAGGATACGGTTTTAAATTTCTAATCTCTCTTTTACTTGTCGATTATTAAGCTGCTTTGTGAATTACTATCTCGCACAGCACTCTTTGGCCAGACAATGTTGTCATGGTCCGCACCGCTTACCGACATGCCAACTGATTTTTCCAAAATTCGCTAAATCATTTCTGATTAAAACTTAATTTTGGTAAACGGCATTGAGGTAAAACATGAGTTAACCAACATCGGAAAATCATTTTTGTAAATACCTTTGTTTTTTAAATTTATTTTAGTTTGTTGATTTTAGGGGGAGTAAATCCAAAATTTGAAAATCCAAAAACATTGAAAAATTTCAAAAACACAAAAACAATAGAAAAACAAAAATGAGTTTCCTGGCGAGAAAAAGAGAAAATGATAGTACATCAGTGGTCTGTCTAAACCTCTTTAAACCCAAAATGAAAAACGATAAGCAGCTCTATATAAGATGTATCGGTAGGCTCACAATCATTTTAAAGTGTGCAGGGTGATATAAACTTAAATCGACTGAAGACTGGGTGGGAACCATTCATTGGCATATGGTCTTAGTACCGAAATTTCGTTTGAGAGATTGCCGAGGTTCTGAGATATTCGGTCTTTATGCTGCTTATCATCTGGGTATCATGGTTGTATCTTTTACCAAAAAATAATGGGGACGCAAGTCTAGATCTTCCATGATACCATACATACGTGTACATATTGCATACGACCTCAATAAGTGATCAACAATCACATGTCCAAACAAATAAGTGATAATATATCACAAATTCTTTCCGGGAGTCAAGTTCGTCTCTCTGCTGTACGAAAGTACTGACCTGTTCACGGACTTGCTCCTGTGCCCTCATGCATCGAAAATCAAGTTCCTCATCAATAAGTGATTATATCACATAGGGCTTGTTTTCAATCAAAATAAGTGAGAATCTCACATCATATACGGTCAAACAGATGATAATCGGTATACTCACCGGTAAGATGAATCCTCGTGCATACCTTGATACGGGAATGTGTCGTGATGTGGATGAACACCGGTCGGTAAGTATAAATTATACCTTAACGTATCCCCTCGCCATGATTACAAATGATAAGCTGAGCTTAAGTGGACAACAATACCGATAATTGTTATAGGATGCTTGTCTTAATGTTAACTAAAAGAACAACAAGAGCGTTTTGGACATGACCGTACACTGATATGATTCTCTTACCCTCGAAACTCGCAAAAAGAATGTTAACTAAAAGAACAACATTCTTGTCTTAATGTTAACTAAAAGAACAACAAGAGCGTTTTGGACATGACCGTACACTGATATGATTCTCTTACCCTCGAAACTCGCAAAAAGAATGTCTGTAAATATTTATTTAATGTTTCCTGTTTATGTATCTTGGTATATATTTATTTATTGCTTTCCGTCTTTACTTTTGAAAAATGAAAATTTCAAAAAGATTTTAGGTGTGTTTTAATTTAAACTTTATAAAATCCAAAAAGATTTTTCTTCAAGTTTATTTTTGATTGACCGATGTTGGAACTCGAGTCTATCCTACCCAAAATCCTGATCGTAAGCTGGAAAACAATTGCATCTTCATAAACAGTCGAAGTTAAACGAGTTTTGAAAGTTAGAGGATTAAAATGAATATTTTTCTAAACTTTCAAACTGCTGTCGGTTGGTGTTTGATTGAGATTTGATCTCATAAGTGTCATTAGTTTAAATATTAACTATATTCCAAGCGGTTGTTCTCATTATGCGTTTAGCTTTCTTGCATGTGCAGATGCTAAAGGCGAGGAGAACATATTCGATGAAAAGCTTTGGAATGAAGACACGAAGTGGAGGCACTCAAAGGATAAAATGATCGAGTTGCCACTGTCCCTTCCTCAACACCACAAGGATCTGAAGAATTGTCAAGTCAAAAGATTCACGAGCAGGACTCAATGGAGAGTTCAATCTAAGGGGGAGTGTGTCAACACACTTTCTACATGAAACGGGGAGTTTGTTGATACACTTTCTGCTTTCAACGCGTGAAGACTTTGAAGATCCTCCGACATGAAAGACATAGAAGACGAACCATCACGAGTAGCGTCCAAGGGGGAGTTTGTTGATGCACTTTGTGTGGACGCGACTCGGCTCGGTTCGACTCGGCCTTGAAGACTTGAAGACACGAAGATCGAGACAAAGCTACAGCCAAGGGGGAGTTTGTTGGTGCACTTGTGTCTGTACTTTGTCTGTATTTCGTCATGATACAAAACGATGTCTTTAATGTAAGGTTGATGTAAGTTTGACCAAGTCAACCATCCTTCTGGTTTGACTTGACCAAACAGTAAACAAATGTTTGTAAGGTGTTTGGGTCGAAAGATGTGTGATCGAAGGATTGTTTATATCCTTCGATCATAATCTCGAAACATAAACCCTCGACAGATGAACCTCGAAGGATATCATCCTTCGAGGTGTATGCAGATCTTTCGAAGGGATTTCTGGTCGACAGATGATCTTTCGATCAGTCTGTCTGATCTTTCGACCAGACCTGCTGTGTCGGGTATATATACCCATGTGTTGTGTTCAGTTCGGCAGTTAGACAGAAAAGGGAGTGGACACAAGAGAAACAGAGAGAGCATTCTGTTGAAAGCACACACACTTTGAGAGTTTATAGAACATATCTGTAAACATTGAGCTTGTAACCGGACCCTTCATTCGTATTAATACATGTGGTGTTAATCGGTGAATCTTGTGTGTTGTGTTTGTGCTTGTTCTCGTATACATTCTCGGTTGCATGCTAGCTTGGATTCCGCACTCGCTAGTGTGTTTGAGATAACAAGGAAAAGGTTTTATCTCATCCTCGAGAGGGACCTACAATTACGCCTTTTTTACTCTCTGATCGAGGTTCTCGGCATTGAAAAATTTTTGGAAACTAAATCACACGTGTATATGTTGACATTTAAGAGATATACAGTCAAGAAAATCAAGAGCAATGGTGATATATATGCTGATTAGACACCAAAAAATAAACATTAAAAAATGGCTACAATTTAAGGAATGTGTTTAATGACTACATTAGATTCCTAATTGATGGAGAAAGGTCTGGTGGCTAGAAAACCTGATTCCAGGAGGTTGTCAATTGTTTTCGCTCAACGTTTCCATTCTTGGGTAGTTGGTTTGTCCCTTGTTCTTGTAACTCGAATCCTTGCCCGGTATACCCATTTTAGTTTTACACCATTGTGAACCTTACGCTTTTTTTACTCTCTGATCGAGGTTCTCGACATTGAAAAATCTTCGTAAATTAAATCACACGTGTATATGTTGACATTTAAGAGATATACAGTCAAGAAAATCAAGAGCAATGGTGATATATATGTGGATTAGACACCAAAAATAAACACTAAAAAAATTGCTACATTTTAAGGAATGTGTTTAGTGACGACATCAGATTCCTAAATGATGGAGAAAGGTCTGGTGGCAAGAAAAGCTGCTTCCAGGAGGTTGTTAAGTGTTTTCGCTTGACGATTTCATTTTTGGGTGGTTTGTTTGGCACTTGTTCCTGTAACTCGAATCCTAGCCCGGTATATCCCATATTAGTTTTACAACATTGTGAACCTTACGCCTTTTTTACTCTCTGATCGAGGTTCACGGCATTGAAAAATCTTCATAAACTAAATCACACGTGTATATGTTGACATTTAAGAGATACACAGTCAATAAAATCAAGAGAAATGGTGATATATATGCGGATTAGACACCAAAAAATAAACACTCAAAAATGGCTACAATTTAAGGAATGTGTTTAGTGACGGCATCAGATTACTAATTGATGTTCAAAGGTCTAGTGGCAAGAAAAGCTACTTCCAGGAGGTTGCCAAGTGTTTTCGCTCGACAATTCCATTCTAGGGTTGTTGGTTTGGCCCTTGTTCCTGTAACTCGAATCCTAGCCCGATATATCCCATTTTAGTTTTACACCATTGTGAACCTTACGCCTTTTTTTACTCTCTGATCGTGGTTCTCGGCATTGAAAAATCTTCGTAAACTAAATCACACTTGTGTATGTTGACATTTAAGAGATACACAGACAAGAAAATCAAGTGCAATGGTGATTTATATGCGGATTACACACCAAAAAATAAACACTTAAAAAAATGGCTACAATTTAAGGAATGTGTTTAGTGATGGCATCAGATTCCTAATTGTTGGAGAAAGGTCTGGTGGCAAGAAAAGCTGCTTCCAGGAGGTTGTCAAGTGTTTTCGCTCGAGGATTCCATTCTTCGGTGGTTGGTTTGGCCCTTGTTCCTATAACTCGAATCCCAGCCCGGTATATCCCATTTTAGTTTTACACCATTGTGAACGTTACGCCTTTTTTACACTCTTATCGAGGTTCTCGGCATTGAAAAATCTTCGTAAACTAAATCACAAGTGTATGTGTTGACATTTAAGAGATATAAAGTCAAGAAAATCAAGAGCAATGGTGATATATATGTGGATTAGACACCAAAAGATAAACACTCAAAAAATAGCTACAATTTAAGGTATGTGTTTAGTGACGACATCAGATTCCTAATTGATGGAGAAAGGTCTGGTGGCAAGAAAAGTTGCTTCCAAGAGGTTGTCAAGTGTTTTCGCTCGACGATTACATTCTTGGGTGGTTGGTCTGGCCCTTGTTCCTGTAACTCGAATCATTGCCCGGTATATCCCATTTTAGTTTTACACCATTGTGAACCTTACGCCTTTTTTACTCTCTGATCGAGGTTCTCGGCATTGAAAAATCTTCATAAACTAAATCACAGGTCTATATGTTGACATTTAAGAGATACACAGTCTAGAAAATCAAGAGCAATGGTGATATATATGCAGATTAGACGCCAAAAAATAAACACTAAAAAAAATAGCTACAATTTAAGGTATGTGTTTAGTGACGGCATCCGATTCCTAATTGATGGAGAAAGGACTGGTGGCAAGAAAAGCTGCTTTCAGGAGGTTGTCAAGTGTTTTCGCTCGACGATTGCATTGTTGGGTGGTTGGTTTGGCCCTTGTTCCCGTAACTCGAATCCCAGCACGGTATATCCCATTTTAGTTTTACACCATTGTGAATCTTACGCCTTTTTTACTCTGTGATCGAGGTTCTCGGTATTGAAAAATCTTCGTAAAATAAATCACACGTGTATATGTTGACATTTAAGAGATATACAATCAAGAAAATCAAGAGCAATGGTGATATATATGCAGATTAGACGCCAAAAAATAAACACTAAAAAAATCGCTACAATTTAAGGTATGTGTTTAGTGACGACATCAGATTTCTAATTGATGGAGAAAGGTCGGGTGGCAAGAAAAGCTGCTTCCAGTAGGTTGTCAAGTGTTTTCACTCGACGATTGCATTGTTGGGTGGTTGGTTTGGCCCTTATTGCCGCAACTCGAATCCTAGCCCGGTATATCCCATTTTAGTTTTACACCATTGTGAACCTTACGCCTTTTTTAATCTCTGATTGATGTTCTCGGCATTGAAAAAAATATTCGTAAACTAAATCACACGTGTATATGTTGACATTTAAGAGATATACAATCAAGAGAATCAAGAGCAATGGTGATATATATACGGATTAGACACCAAAAAATAAACACTCAAAAAATAGCTACAATTTAAGTTATGTGTTTAGAGACGGCATCAGATTCCTAATTGATGGAGAAAGGTCTGGTGGCAAGAAAAGCTGCTTACTGGAGGCTGTCAAGTGTTTTCGCTCGATGATTCCATTCTTGGGTGGTTGGTTTGGCCCTTGTTCCTGTAACTCGAATCCTAGCTCGGTATATCCCATTTTAGTTTTACACCATTGTGAATCTTACGCCTTTTTTACTCTGTGATCGAGGTTCTCGGCATTGAAAAATATTCGTAAAATAAATCACATGTGTATATGTTGACATTTAAGAGATATATAGTAAAGAAAATCAAGAGCAATGGTGATATATATGCAGATTAGACGCCAAAAAATAAACACTCAAAAAATCGCTACAATTTAAGGTATGTGTTTAGTGACGGCATCAGATTCCTAATTGATGGAGAAAGGTCGGGTGGCAAGAAAATCTGCTTCCAGTAGGTTGTCAAGTGTTTTCGCTCGACGATTCCATTCTTGGGTGGTTGGTTTGGCCGTTATTCCCGCAACTCGAATCCTAGCCCGGTATATCCCATTTTAGTTTTACACCATTGTGAACCTTACGCCTTTTTTACTCTGTGATTGATGTTCTCGGCATTGAAAAATACTCGTAAACTAAATCACACATGTATATGTTGACATTTAAGAGATATACAATCAAGAGAATCAAGAGCAATGGTGATATATATGCGGATTAGACACCAAACAATAAACACTCAAAAAATAGCTACAATTTAAGGTATGTGTTTAGTGACGGCATCAGATTCCTAATTGATGGAGAAAGGTCTGGTGGCAAGAAAAGCTGCTTCCTGGAGGTTGTCAAGTGTTTTCGCTAGACGATTCCATTCTTGGGTGGTTGGTTTGGCCCTTGTTCCTGTAACTCGAATCCTAGCCCTGTATATCCCATTTTAGTTTTACGCCATTGTGAACCTTACGCCATTTTTACTCTCTGATCGAGGTTCTCGGCATTGAAAAATCTTCGTAAACTAAATCACACGTGTATATGTTGACATTTAAGAGATATACAGTTAAGAAAATCAAGAGCAATGGGGATATATATGCGGATTAGACACCAAAAAATAAACACTCGAAAAATAGCTACAATTTAAGGTATGTGTTTAGTGACGGCATCAGATTCCTAACTGATGGAGAAAGGTTTGGTGGTAAGAAAAGCTGATTCCAGGAGGTTGTCAAGTTTTTTCAAATGAAGATTCCATTTTTTGGTGGTTGGTTTTGCCCTTGTTCCGGTAACTCGAATCCTATCCCGGTATATCCCATTTTAGTTTTACACCATAGTGAAACTTACGTCTTTTTTTACTCTTTGATCGAGGATCTCTGCATTGAAAAATCTTCGTAAACTAAATCACAGGTGTATATGTTGACATTTAAGAGATATACAGTAAGAAAATCAAGAGCAATGGTGATATATATGCGGATTAGACACTAAGAAATAAACACTTAAAAAATAGCAACAATTTAAGGTATGTGTTTAGTGACGGCATCAGATTCCAAATTGATGGAGAAAGGTCTGGTGGCAAGAAAAGCTGCTTCCCGGAGGTTGTCAAGTGTTTTCGCTCGACGATTCCATTCTTGGGTGGTTGGTTTGGCACTTGTTCCTTTAACTCGAATCCTAGCCCGGTATATCCCATTTTAGTTTTACACCATTGTGAACCTTACACGTTTTTACTCTCTGATCGATGTTCCCGACATTGAAAAATCTTCGTAAACTAAATCACACGTGTATATGTTGACATTTAAGAGATATACAGTCAAGAAAATCAAGATCAATGGTGATATATATGCGGATTAGACACCAAAAAATAAACACTCAAAAAATAGCTACAATTTAAGGTATGTGTTTAGTGACGGCATCAAATTCCAAATTGAAGGAGAAAGGTCTGGTGGCAAGAAAAGCTGCTTTCAGGAGGTTGTCATGTGTTTTGGCTCGACGATTCCATTCTTGGATGGTTGGTTTGGCCCTTGTTCTTGTAACTCGAATCCTAGCCCGGTATATCTCATTTTAGTTTTACACCATTGTGAACCTTACGCGTTTTTTACCCTCTGATCGATGTTCCCGACATTGCAAAATCTTCGTAAACTAAATCACACGTGTATACATTGACATTTAAGTGATATACAGTCAAGAAAATAGAGAGCAATGGTGATATATATGCGGATTAGTCACCAAGAAATAAACACTCAAAAAATGGCTACAATTTAAGGTATGTATTAAGTGACGACATCAGATTCCTAATTGATGGAGAAAAGTCTGGTGGCAAGAAAAGCTACTTCCAGGAGGTTGTCAAGTGTTTTCTCTTGACGACTCCATTCTTGGGTGGTTGGTTTGGCCCTTGTTCCTGTAACTCGAATCCTAGCCCGGTATATCCCATTTTAGTTTTACACCATTGTGAACCTTACGCCTTTTTTACTCTGTGATCGAGGTTCTCGGCATTGAAAAATCTTGGTAAACTAAATCACACATGTATACATTTATATTTAAGAGATATACAGTCAAGAAAATAGAGAGCAATGGTGATATTTATGCGGATTAGACACCAAAAAATAAACACAAAAAAAATATCTACAATTTAGGTATGTGTTTAGTGACGGCATCCGATTCCTAATTGATGGAGAAAGGTCTGGTGGCAATAAAAGCTGCTTACAGGAGGTTGTCAAGTGTTTTCGCTTGACGATTCCATTTTTGGGTGGTTGGTTTGGCACTTGTTCCTGTAACTCGAATCCAACCGGTATATCCCATTTTAGTTTTACACTATTGTGAACCTTACGCCTTTTTACTCTCCGATCGAGCTTCTCGACATTGAAAAATCTTTGTAAACTAAATCACACGTGTATATGTTGACATTTAAGAGATATACAGTCAAGAAAAGCAAGAACAATGGTGATATAAATGCGGATTAGATACCAAAAAATAAACACTCAAAAATAGCTACAATTTAAGGTATGCGTTTAGTGACGGGATCAGATTCCTAATTGACGGAGAAAGGTCTGGTGGCAAGAAAAGCTGCTTCCAGGAGGTTGTCAACTGTTTTCGCTCGACGATTCCATTTTTGGGTGGTTGGTTTG
Organism: Helianthus tuberosus; assembly: GCA_030545235.1. Lineage (NCBI taxonomy): Eukaryota > Viridiplantae > Streptophyta > Magnoliopsida > Asterales > Asteraceae > Helianthus > Helianthus tuberosus. Next base: position 39,570,456 of record CM060424.1, on the reverse strand, counting down.
GCTCTTGTTCCTGTAACTCGAATCCAACTGGTATATCCCATTTTCGTTTTACACCATTGTGAACCTTACGCCTTTTTTATTCTCTGATCGAGCTTCTCGACATTGAAAAATCTTCGTAAACTAAATCACACGTGTATATGTTGACATTTAAGAGATATACAGTCAAGAAAATCAAGAGCAATGTTGATATATATGCGGATTAGATACCAAAAAATAAACACTCAAAAAATAGCTACAATTTAAGGTATGTGTTTAGTGACGGCATCAGATTCCTAATTGATGGAGAAAGGCCTGGTGGCAAGAAAAGCTACTTCCAGGAGGTTGTCAAGTGTTTTTGCTCGACGATTCCACTATTGGGTGGTTGGTTTGGTGATGTGTGTAAAATACAACATATAAATTACATCAAATGAGGCATAAAACTAACCCTTTTTTAGTACTAATATTGGAAAAAGAGTGTTTTTGTCTTCCTTTTGTATTTTCAGGATTAAATGAGCTCAAAAACGCAAAAGAAGCAAAAAGACAGCTAAATCCAACATAAATACAAGAAAAGGAACATTAGTGGATTGCCCGAACCCTCAACGGCACCTTCCAAAGCAAAATAGAGAAAACAGAAGGCTGAACACGCCCCGTGCTCAGCCAGCACGGGGCCGTGCCCAAGAAGCAGCAGAAAAGACAAACCTATAGAAGCTTCTATTGCCCACCACGGGCCGTGCTCAGCGGACACAGGGGCGTGTCGAAAGTACAGCAGGCGCATTTATTGTAATTGCGAATTACAATTAATGAGGAGAGAGAGTGTCAGACGGGCACGGGGCCGTGTCCAGCGGACACGGGGCCGTGTCCAGCTCTCTGTTCAGCCTATAAATAGGAGTGCTTGGATTCATTTCATCTCATCCCTTGGCACACCACCTCTCTCACACTTCATCCACCACCCACCACCATCACAACACCATCATCCACCACCATCATCCATTGTCCATCATAGAGTGTGTGAGTCGTCTCGGGATCCAAGATTGATCGTAAGAGTTCTTGACAATCAAGGCCATGTTTGCCTAAGTCTCTTACATCACTTGGTGAAGACAAAGTGTCTAGTATAATACTTTTTATTTCTAATCTTTTGCACTTTTTATTTGGTTTTGTATTAATGACTTTAATAACTAGTTACTTATGTTGAAGGTGATCTTTCCTTATCGTTTGTCCGTGGTGTCTTGGCATTATTTTACTGTCTATATAAAATAAAGGATTTTCACCATTCATATCTCCACGGTCTATATGGAGGTATGTTGGCTACCTGGTAGGGGGTTAAGGGAACGGTTTGGTAAAGGTCTTGCCATTGTTCAGCGTTTAGAGGTCCTGCAATGGACCTGGGTCAAATTTAGTAGGACCTCCTTCAATACTTCACGGTATTGGATGGCGGGGGTCCAAACTCTTTGATCCCCTCATAAGTTAACTACTATTAATACTATAACCCGGCTATTTAGGACTGTATCCCTGCTGACTCAGACTACTTAGTCGAGGGTAACGTCACCGCCAAAAGCGGGGCCTACCACAATACTGCATTAATAACTTAATTCATTATCTTCCAATAATCCACCCCTTTAGGATTGTATCCCTGCTGACTCAAACTACTGGGGTGAGGGTAACGTCACCTTCAAAAGAGGGGCCTACTACAATAACTAAGATAATCTCTTAATTATGTGCAAAAGTGCGGAAATAATCAAAGGTTATACTAGATACGAGTAGGAACCAAGTGATTCATCTTGTCTATCTGTTTTTATTTTATTTTTATTTTCAGCATTTTAGTTAGTTTTTATTAGTTTAAAACATTTTTCTAAACTTTTATTTTGGTTAGACGTTGAGGATAAACCGGTATTAAAAGCTCTTGTGTCCTTGGACGACCTCGGTATCTTACCAACGCTATACTACACTCAACGATGGGTGCACTTGCCCATATGTGTGTTTAGTGTTAGTGAAATATCGTGTTTTATAAATTTAAAACTTGGCTTAAATAAGTGTTAAAAAGGGCTTAAAATATACACCTAAAATATACGACACTTCGCACGCATCAAGTTTTTGGCGCCGTTGCCGGGGACACAAGGATTTTAAGAAAGCTTAAAATCGACGGCCTAATCAGTTTTTTTAAAACGCGCGCACATTTTTCTGCATTTAGTTTAGTTTTGCATTTACAGTATCCTGTACACGGGGCCGTGTTCACTGAACACGGGGCCGTGCTGCAGATTTTTCATAAACGCCCAGTAACAGTAGCTTGAACACGGGCCGTGCTCACTGAACTCGCCCCGTGCTCAACTAGATCAGTCAAATTAATTAAAACGCCCAGATACAGATTCTGAACACGGGGCCGTGTCCACTCAACACGGGGCCGTGTCCAGCCTCTGTTTCCGTTTTTATTTTTGTTTTCTGATCTCGAGACTCGGTTGTGGTCTGCTGAGTGATTCTTATGGATCAATACTCAGGAGGTTACAACTACACCTATGATGAGGATGATTATAGGGGTAATTATTGCACAAATTGTCGTATTACACGTTCAATTCAAGATAATCACTCGTACCAACCATCCAATTCATACACTTACTATGAGGGGCCCAGGTACGAACCATCAACTTCATACACATCCTATGAAGACCAAAGGTATGAACATCCTCCCTCATACTCATATTTTGATGAACCAAGGTATGAGCCTTCTTACTCATACTTTGAGGAACCAAGGTATGAGCCACCACCTTCATATGCTTATTATGAGGAACCTTGGCGTGAACAACCCACCTCATATGAGTATTATGAAGAACAAAATTACGAACCTTATCCATCATATGCTTACAATGAAGGGCAATGGTGTGAACCATCAACTTCATATGGGTATTATGAGGAACAAAGGGTCGAACAACCGGATTCAAGCTTAGAAAATAATGATTCTTTTTCTATAACTGAAGTGACCGATAGGATATTAGAACACATTAGAGTTATCGATCGGTGTATAAAAGAAGCTCGCGCAAGGGAAGAGGAGTCCCGCGCAAGAGAAGAATTAAAAAAGGAAGAGATAACTAAAAATGAAAAAATGGAAGAACAAATAAGTGAAAAACCGACACATGAGTTAAACAACGAAAAAGGTGAGTCCGACAACGTTAAAATCCAAGAAGAGTCTAATTTTGAAGAAATTCATCTCTTATCACCTTCTTTCGAAAATCATTGTTTAGTACCCACTCATGCTAAGTTTCTAAAAGAATTAAACACTAACACTAAAATTGACGAAACGGTAAGTGTTAAGTTAACTAATGATCAAACTTCACTAATAAAAGAAGACCCATTTGAAATTAACATCACACCGGTTCCATGTTTCTTTCAAAATTCGTTTATTAGTAATGTCACAATCGATAAAGATCTTTGTGTTAACATAATGCCTAACTACCTTTTCGAAAAATTAAGTATTAGTGATTTTTCTCCACTTCAAATACCCATTTTTCTATCCAATCGGAAAGTAATAAAATCAATCGGTATAGTTGAAGATGTCTTGGTTCAAACAAATCAAATGGTAATTCCAACCGACTTTGTCATCCTCGATGACGCTCCTCTAGTGTTGGGACGACCATTTGTAAAAACTTACGAAGCTTTGAAAAACCGGAAGTTCAATAATCTACCTCTTCAATTAGGGGCATTTAAAAGAAGTGTCGATCTCGAACGATCAATGAAATATCCATTCGGCAATAATGACCCCCTAATTGAAGATGAAGATGAGCCACCCGATACAAGTGAAGAGACTGAACACTTTGTCGAAGAAGAGGTCGCCATAGAACAAACTTTTAAAGTTCTTGATCGAAACGAGCAACCAAATAAGGAGTCTCCTAAAGACCCACCACTTGAGCTCAAAGAACTTCCAAAAGGTTTGGAATATGCTTTTCTAGACAAAGATGGTAAATTACCTGTAATTATTTCGTCTAAATTAGATAACCTAGAAAAAGAAAAACTAGTTAGTCTTTTGAAAAAACACAAAAATGCAATAGCCTGGAAACTTGTTGACATAAAAGGAATTAGTCCTTCTATGTGCACACACAAAATCTTGATGAATGATGACTACAAATCTGTCATACAACCACAACGTCGAGTAAATCCAAATGTTCAAGAAGTGGTTAAAAATGAAGTCATCAAATTACTTGACGCATGACTTATCTATCCTATTTCCGATAGTCCTTGGGTAAGTCTCGTCCAAGTAGTTCCAAAGAAAGGAGGTATGACGGTAATAACTAACGAAAAAAATGAATTAATACCAACAAGAACCGTCACAGGATGGAGAGTATGTATAGATTATAGACGATTAAATGAAGCAACAAGAAAGGATCATTTTCCTTTACCCTTCATTGATCAATGTTAGAAAGATTATCCGGTCATAAATTTTACTGTTTCTTGGATGGTTTTTCAGGTTACTTTCAAATCCCGATAGCACCCGAAGACCAAGAAAAGACAACTTTCACATGTCCCTATGGAACTTTTGCCTATCGACGCATGCCGTTTGGTCTATGTAATGCCCCCGCAACATTCCAACGTTGCATGGTAGCCATTTTCCATGACATGATAGAAAAGACAATGGAAGTCTTCATGGACGACTTTTCTATCTTTGGGGATTCATACGACCAATGCCTCGATAACCTTGAACGAATGCTATCCCGATGTGAGGAAACTAACCTCGCCCTTAATTGGGAAAAATGCCATTTCATGGTAACGGAGGGAATAGTACTCGGTCACAAGATCTCAAGCGAAGGAATGGAGGTGGATCGAGCCAAAATAGATACCATTTCTAGGTTACCTCCTCCATCCTCCGTAAGAGCTATTAGAAGTTTCCTAGGGCATGCCGGATTTTATAGGAGGTTTATCAAAGACTTTTCAAAAATCTCAAGACCTCTAACAAAGTTACTTGAAAAAGATGCTCCTTTCATCTTTGACAAGGATTGCAATCAAGCATTTCTAACCCTAAAGGAAATGTTAGTCAATGCACCTATCATGATAGCACCTGATTGGAAATTTCCTTTCGAAATCATGTGCGATGCTAGTGACTTTGCAGTTGGAGCTGTCTTGGGACAGAGAAAAGAAAAGCATTTCCACCCAATATATTATGCTAGTAAAACACTTAACGATGCACAAGAAAATTACACAACAACTGAAAAAGAGTTACTAGCTGTGGTATTTGCTTTTGATAAATTTCGCTCTTATCTTGTTCTTTCTAAAACTATAGTCTACACATACCATGCAACCATTCGATATCTCTTTAAGAAGCAAGACGCAAAACCACGTTTGATTAGGTGGATTCTACTCCTCCAAGAATTCGACATTGAAATCAAAGACAAAAGAGGAGCAGAAAATACCGCATCAGATCATCTTTCGCGCTTAGAAGACCCAGCTTTGGAGGCAACCAAGGACGAGCAAATCAACGAAAAATTCCCAACTGAATCCCTGGAAATGGTGGAATTTAAGGAAGAACCATGGTACGCCGACTTTGCCAACTACTTAGCTAGTGGAATAGTCGCAAAAGGATGGCCACATCATCAAAGAAAAAAATACTTTGCCAATGTGAAACACTATTTTTGGGAAGATCCATATCTTTTCAAAATGTGTGCCGACCAACTCGTCAGACGATGCGTACATGGTAGTGAAGCCCGAAGAATTCTTCGCCATTGTCACGAAGGTCCATACGGAGGACATCATGGTGCTGCCGGTACCGCACGAAAGGTATTTGATTCAGGATTTTATTGGCCAACCATTTACAAAGATGCCCAAAATCTTGTAATGACATGTGATGCTTGCCAAAGAACAGGTAATATTTCTTCCAAAAACGAAATGCCACAAAATGGCATTCTTGTTTGTGAAATTTTTGATGTGTGGGGACTCGACTTTATGGGACCTTTTCCACCACCGAAAGGAAACAAATACATACTTGTGGCAGTAGATTACCTGTCTAAATGGGCCGAGGCCGAAGCACTTCCAACAAATGATGGAAGAGTGGTGGTAAGATTTCTGAAAAAATTATTCTCTCGTTTTGGCACACCCAAAGCTTTAATAAGTGATAGAGGTACCCATTTTTGTAATCATCAACTTGAAAAAATTTTAACAAGATATGGGGTCTATCACCGGGTTTCGACAGCTTATCACCCTCAAACAAACGGACAAGCCGAAGTGACCAATAGAGGGCTAAAACGAATACTTGAAAAAACCGTAGGGTTAAATAAAAAGGAATGGGCTGATAAATTAGATGATGCTTTATGGGCTTTTCGAACTGCTTATAAAACAACGATAGGTACAACCCCATATAAGCTAGTCTATGGAAAAAGTTGCCACTTGCCAGTAGAAATTGCACACAAAGCCTACTGGGCAATCAAAAATGTAAACTTAGATCTAGAATTTGCTGGTAGAAATCGATTTTGTCAAATAAATGAGTTAGACGAACTTAGGAATTATGCATACTCAAACTCTGAAATTTATAAGGAAAGAATGAAAGATTGGCATGACAAACATATTAAACCTAATGAATTTCGGGTAGGAGATTTAGTTCTTTTGTTTAATTCACGACTTCGATTGTTTCCTGGTAAATTAAAGTCTAGGTGGTCAGGACCTTTTTCCGTCACCCATATTTTTCCACACGGTGCAGTGGAAATTAAACCTCGAAATGGGTCACCATTTAAAGTCAATGGCCAACGGCTGAAACTCTATCAAGGATTTATTGAGGATGAGGAAGAAGAGATCTCGCTTCAAACCGTGGAAGAATAAAAACATCATGCCTGGTAAGTTACGAACGATGGAGGCGGCAAAATAAAGCGGTAAGTTTTCTAAACCATAGCTTATAGGAAAAAGGGGCACTCACACGCGCACTATAAAAAAAAAAAAAGCTCGGCACGAGGCCGTGTCCGCTGGACACGGGGCCGTGTTCGCGCTGCAGACGGGATAAAACCCCTTTTTCAAAACAGTTTCTTCATTCCACACGCCCCGTTTCCCCACAAAAGCTCTGGTTCCAGGCGATTTTCCGCGAGATTCCAACGTCTCTTACCGATCTAACAACGTCAAGGTATGATTCTGTCACTCGTAGTAGTTAGATTAATCACTTGCATGTAGTTAATACACCACAAATTTGGGGAAAAATCTAGGGTTCTTGATGTTCATTCGGATCGAACCTAAAATTTTTGCCTAAATCTGTTTGCATTTAGTTAGATTAGTGTTATGGGAAGTAAATACACTTGTATTGTTCATAGATTCACCCGATTTCTTACAAAAACCCCCAAACCCTTGTTCTTGAACCGTAAAAGATAAAATTGATAGGGTAAACGAGTTATTTTGGGAAAAAACGGCACTTAGGGTTTCATTTTCGGGGGAAACCGCACCTATTGGTTCAAAAATTTTCAAGTTTTCGAAACCGGGTCGAAAAATGGGATTTTTGAGTAACAGACCCCTGAACACGGGGCCGTGTCCGCTGGGCACGGGGTCGTGTCCAGCCCGCTGTTTGCAGTTTTGTCTGAAAATATTTCTGTTTCATGCTAACTTTTGGTGTATTCTTGCAGATGGCCAGGAAGTTTACTAGATTCAACGCCAATGAACTAGATGCAAGAGCTCGATACGAGCTTCTTCAAACAAGGCCGGAGGAATACCCGAGGCAGGCATGCACAGAACTACTAACCTTGGTGAATCAAATTGACCGTTTCAACAACATTGTCACGGGACCACTCAGAGTCGCACTAACAACCCGACTCCGTTCTGTTCATGAATGCACCTTGGAATTCTACAGCACCTTTGCATTCAAGTCAAGGTGCGAACCGTTCGATGAAGAAGGGGTGTCATTCAGGTGTGGCGGAACGAGGTATTCGATCTCCATGGCACAATTCGGGTCGATTATCGGGTTGTATGCGGAGGAGGATGCGGGAGACGAAGGCAATACAGGGGGATTGAGAGAGATCGAAGACAACGAGCGCCAAGCCATGTGGGCTCAGATTGGGGAAGGGTTCTACAATCCGAGCAGCACTAAGAGTACCAAGCTGAGGGATCCGCTTTACAGATACATTCATAGGCTCCTCGGCTACTCTCTTAGCCAAAGGCATGACAGTGGTGGCGTCGTTGGGTTAAGAGATTTGCTTGTCCTCCATTGCATTCACAACCGTAGGCCGCTCGATGTTCCGTACCTTATGCTCCGAAACATGCATCACAACCGCCTTGCTAGTGCACCAACTCCTCTTTTCTTCGGGGGGTGGGTGCACCGTCTCTTCAGGCACTTCGCCCACATTCCGAGGGCATTTGAGAGAAGCCCATGGTCGGGTACGGTGGATATTCACATATGCCGCTCGATGAACCTGGTTTATGAGGCAGAAGATGGGACGGTAACCTTTCAAAGGATGCAAGGTCATGCATGGAACCCGCAAGAAGCACTTGTCCTCCCAGCACCGCAACATCATCAGTACCAATACCCACCCCACGGTGATCCGGGCCAATCATCCTCCTCGGGAGGCAGTTTTCCTAATTTTCAAAGTTTGCATGATTTGTTGCAGGAAAACCTCATATGTACTCGGAACACCTATAACATGGCGAGCAACACCTACCACCGGGTCGGAGCTATCGAGAGAAACCTATCCGAGATACAAGAAGACGTCGGATACATAAGAGACCACATTGCACGCCATGGAGGGGGTGACGATGATGATGATGATGATGCCATGGAGTAGGCGGGAGGAGCATAGGAGGAAGCGGTTGATTGATGGCTCCCCAGGTTAACCCTTTGCAATCTTGAACAATTGATGGCCTGCGTGCCAAGTGTTAGACAATTTACTTTTCCTAACTATTTTCTGCATTTTATTTTTCTTACTTTATGCGTGGAATAATTAACTTTGGTAACGTAGGATGTTGGTATTGCTTGGTGTGGTATTAAGTGTTCAAACAGGTACAAACCAAGGCTTAAGGTGTTAAGCCTCAGCACCTATAAGGCTAGGATGGAAAAACCGGAGGAAGAAACCTGTTTTTCAGGCTTCCAGACTGTCCACACGGGGACGTGTCCAGCCAACACGCCCCCGTGCTCACCTCCCTGACCTGCTGTTTGGCTTCTGTTCGGCAGAATTTTGTCAGACACGTGGCCGTGTCCAGTGGACACGGGGCCGTGTCCACCTTCTGTAAGTTCTTGTTACTGGCACCTGAACACGGGGTCGTGTCCACTCTACACGGGGCCGTGTTCAGTGCCCAGTAACACAAATTTTTGCTTTTTAAACACTATTTTACACATCTAATCAACCTAAAAATTTATTTTTGGGACACATTGAGGACAATGTGTAATTTAAGTGTGGGGGGGATGCTAAAACCTTGAATTTTGCAAGTCCTAAATACAAGCCTTACACAAAACTCTATTGGAACCGCTAATCACCCCAAATTTTTTCAAAAATTTCATTTTTTTTTTACTTGTCTAGGTTTAACTCGGGAAATTCAAGCTCTCAAAAAGGTTATATTTTTACAAATTTACAACCGATAGCGTAGTGATAAAAAGAACCAACATAAGAAAATTATGAAAAGGCATGACAAACTTATTTAAAATTTGATTATATATACTTGATCACATAAAAACCCATTCCCACAAAAGTGAGTTTTGAGCCTTTATTGAGCACACAATTTCATATCATTTGACTAAATGCTCATTTTTCGTTTCTTGTGTGAATAGCCGCTTGGTTCTTACGACTCTAGAACTTGCCATGACAATACATTCCCGGTCCTTATCAACTTAAACCCGAGTAAGTAAATGATAGAGGCATTAGGACTAACCTTTTTCATTTCTACACCATTATTTTTCTTTTTTTTTTACCACCTACCCAAAAATCCCCCTAGTTAGCCCCTTTGAGCCTAAACCTTTTCGTTTCATCACCCAAAACAAAAAACCCTTTCACCCACCAAAACCTTTTTCATTTTTAACCCTTTATTTTAGTAACAAGTTCGGTTCTTCGAAAAAAAAAAATGAAGCAAAAAGAAAATAAACAAACAAAGTAATCAAAAATAACTTTGTTTGAATAAAAGCTTCATCAAAAATAAAAAGTTGCAAAAATACGAAAACCGACACTTGTTACGCTTTTTAGCCCTTTTTCTACTAACCACTAACCCAACCACCTACCTTTAACCCTAGCCAACCCTTAACCCACAAAGTCCTCTTGATATCTACAAAGGTATAAAAGTTAAAAAGGAGGAGGATTGATTTCTTGGCAAGCCTATGGTAGGAATAAGTTCCGTGCCGCTCTCGAGTGATTCACTAAAAATACACCTTCGGCCGAGTGTGAGTGATTTCCCCGCGAGGTATGTGAACTTGTATATAAATAGAATTTTAAAAAATTATGTTATGCCCAAATAAGTAATTTCTTTTATGAACAGTTCTAAATAAATCATTACGAATAGGAGTGTAAATAAATAAAAATAAAACCCCAAAAAGATCTTGGAAATCCCGACACTCTATGACAAGCCCAAAACCTTCTCTTCTACCTATTCCATTTGGGAGTGTAAGCCAAATATTAAAGAGTTTTGCTTGAGGACAAGCAAAAGTTCAAGTGTGGGGGTATTTGATGTGTGTAAAATGCAACATATAAATTACATCAAATGAGGCATAAAACTAACCCCTTTTTAGTACTAATATTGGAAAAAGAGTGTTTTTGTCTTCCTTTTGTATTTTCAGGATTAAATGAGCTCAAAAACGCAAAAGAAGCAAAAAGACAGCTAAATCCAACATAAATACAAGAAAAGGAACATTAGTGGATTGCCCGAACCCTCAACGGCACCTTCCAAAGCAAAATAGAGAAAACAGAAGGCTGAACACGCCCCGTGCTCAGCCAGCACGGGGCCGTGCCCAAGAAGCAGCAGAAAAGACAAACCTATAGAAGCTTCTATTGCCCACCACGGGCCGTGCTCAGCGGACACGGGGGCGTGTCGAAAGTACAGCAGGCGCATTTATTGTAATTGCGAATTACAATTAATGAGGAGAGAGAGTGTCAGACGGGCACGGGGCCGTGTCCAGCGGACACGGGGCCGTGTCCAGCTCTCTGTTCAGCCTATAAATAGGAGTGCTTGGATTCATTTCATCTCATCCCTTGGCACACCACCTCTCTCACACTTCATCCACCACCCACCACCATCACAACACCATCATCCACCACCATCATCCATTGTCCATCATAGAGTGTGTGAGTCGTCTCGGGATCCAAGATTGATCGTAAGAGTTCTTGACAATCAAGGCCATGTTTGCCTAAGTCTCTTACATCACTTGGTGAAGACAAAGTGTCTAGTATAATACTTTTTATTTCTAATCTTTTGCACTTTTTATTTGGTTTTGTATTAATGACTTTAATAACTAGTTACTTATGTTGAAGGTGATCTTTCCTTATCGTTTGTCCGTGGTGTCTTGGCATTATTTTACTGTCTATATAAAATAAAGGATTTTCACCATTCATATCTCCACGGTCTATATGGAGGTATGTTGGCTACCTGGTAGGGGGTTAAGGGAACGGTTTGGTAAAGGTCTTGCCATTGTTCAGCGTTTAGAGGTCCTGCAATGGACCTGGGTCAAATTTAGTAGGACCTCCTTCAATACTTCACGGTATTGGATGGCGGGGGTCCAAACTCTTTGATCCCCTCATAAGTTAACTACTATTAATACTATAACCCGGCTATTTAGGACTGTATCCCTGCTGACTCAGACTACTTAGTCGAGGGTAACGTCACCGCCAAAAGCGGGGCCTACCACAATACTGCATTAATAACTTAATTCATTATCTTCCAATAATCCACCCCTTTAGGATTGTATCCCTGCTGACTCAAACTACTGGGGTGAGGGTAACGTCACCTTCAAAAGAGGGGCCTACTACAATAACTAAGATAATCTCTTAATTATGTGCAAAAGTGCGGAAATAATCAAAGGTTATACTAGATACGAGTCGGAACCAAGTGATTCATCTTGTCTATCTGTTTTTATTTTATTTTTATTTTCAGCATTTTAGTTAGTTTTTATTAGTTTAAAACATTTTTCTAAACTTTTATTTTGGTTAGACGTTGAGGATAAACCGGTATTAAAAGCTCTTGTGTCCTTGGACGACCTCGGTATCTTACCAACGCTATACTACACTCAACGATGGGTGCACTTGCCCATATGTGTGTTTAGTGTTAGTGAAATATCGTGTTTTATAAATTTAAAACTTGGCTTAAATAAGTGTTAAAAAGGGCTTAAAATATACACCTAAAATATACGACACTTCGCACGCATCAAGGTTCTCGGCCTTGAAAAATCAAGGTTCTCATTTTTGTTTTACACCATTGTGAACCTTACGCCTTTTTTACTCTCTGATCGAGGTTCTCGGCCTTGAAAAATCTTCGTAAAGTTAATCACACGTGTATATATTGACATTTACGTGATATACAGTCCATAAATCAAGAGCCATGGTGATATATATGCGGATTAGACACCAAAAAATAAACACTCAAAAATAGCTTCAATTTAAGGTATGTGTTTAGCGACGACATCAGATAGCTAATTGATGGAGAAAGGTTTGGTGGCAAGAAAAGCTGCTTCCATGAGGTTGTCAAGTGTTTTCGCTTGACGATTCCATTCTTGGGTGGTTGGTTTGGCCCTTGTTCTTGTAACTCGAATCCTAGCCCGGTATATCCCATTTTAGGTTTACGCCTTTGTGAACCTTATGCCTTTATTACTCTCTGCTCGAGTTTCTCGGCATTGAAAAATCTTCGTAAACTAAATCACACGTGTAAATGTTGACATTTAAGAGATATATAGTCAAGAAAATCAAGAGCAATGGTGATATATATGCGGATTAGACACCAAAAAACAAACACTCAAAAAATAGCTACAATTTAAGGTATGTGTTTAGTGACGGCATCAGATTCCTAATTGATGGAGAAAGGTCTGGTGGCAAGAAAAGCTGCTTCCAGGCGGTTGTCAAGTGTTTTCGCTCGACGATTCAATTCTTGGGTGGTTGGCTTTGCCCTTGCTCCTGTAACTCGAATCCTAGCCCGGTGTATCCCATTCTAGTTTTACACCATTGTGAAAGTTACACCTTTTTTACACTCTGATCGAGGTTCTCGGAATTGAAAAATCCTCGTAAACTAAATCACACGTGTAGGATCGTTTTGCGACCTATATGAGTCGACCAGAGTCAACACAAAGCTGTTTGAAAGGCGGAAACAGTCAAACAACCTAGAATCAGTGATAGAACAGTGTAGAAATAGAGTATGATACTTAAAACAAGCTTCTCATTGATAATTGACTTGATTACACGGTGAAAATTGGACAGCACTTCGTTACACCTTGACTAATTTCGTACCAAATGAGAAGCATGACCTGCCTATTTATAGACATCTAATTTCGCATGGAATTACCACATGTAATTTCATGCGAAATTACCATCTCGAACTTCGTGCCCTGATCTTTCAATACTAATCTAAGACTCGAACAAAGACGAAGTTGACAGACGTATGCATCAACAGGCTTCCCCTCGGATGTTGACGAAGTCTTCGGTACGAGTCTTCAGCATGTCAACTCTTCAGTCTTGATCTTTCAACTCTTTTTCACAGAATTTGACGCTAAAAAGAATCCACAAACTCTATCTCCTCTTCTTCAGCATCAACACTCCATCTTGAATAATGTTCCAGGATCTATCTCTGGCTCTAACCTCGTCAGACTCCCCCTTTCATCAAGCTAGGATCGCCGTCTGGAATTAGCTATCGCCTTGAGATCGAATCCTGGCTCAAACTCTGTTCAGCTCTTCGCAGGTTCTGGATTGTATCCTGGCTCTCCGTAGTATCAGGATCAGAAACCTGGTCTTTAACCTCCACAAATCTCAACCACTTTTAAGATAAACTGATTTGACGCTAATAAGCTCTACTTAACCTCTTGAATTAGTAACATTCAAATTTTGATTCAAATTAATGAACCATTTAAACTTTTCAAAAATTATTTCACATCTTCAACAAATTCTCCCAAACAATTTGTTCATCATGTTTAGCACTTGGAATTTTGAAAATCAACTCTTCAACATCAGTTGTCGAAAATAAGATGAAGTAAAATCTTTTTGATTTTTCAAAATTTTATGCTAAAACACACATAAAATCTTTTTGGATTTTTGTTTAATGAAAAGCAGAATTAAAATGCAATAAAGAAATGTTTACAGACAATATTTTTGTGAGTTTGCATTAGAGGATCATATCAGTTTATTGAGACAAATCAGCTGCACCGTTGATCTAAACATTACCACTTAAAGCTTTTAAACAATTCACCCTAGATCATCAATATTGTGATCCACTTAAACTCCTCTAAGATATTCGTAATGCTTACTGATACGATTAGGGTACATTAGATAGCACTAAAGTCTTATGCGCCCCACGATCTTAGCATATCCCCTCATCATGCAATACACTAACTCACGTAATGCCTTTAAACTTTTATCAACTGTGATTTGTGTAAAAACAACGCTGAATGTTTAAACATTAACAATCAGGTCGATACTTTCGTATACGCAGAGAAAGTCCAATGTTTAAACAAAATAAGAAATAAAAAACAAGTTGAAGTTGTTTAGGCTTTAACCACCAGGTCGATACTCCCGTATACGCAGAGGTGATCCAAAGCTTAAACGAAACACCAAAGAAAATAAAGCAGAACGTTTATGCACTAACATCCAGGTCGATACTTTCATATACGCAGAGGGTGTCCAATGCTTAAACAAAATAAAGAAATAAAACAAGTTTAAATCTTTGCAAAATGAAAACACAGAATCACAGTGACTTTTCAGCAAAATTGTGAAAGCTCACAAACTTAAACGGTTTTATGTCTTTCGACAATCAGCAATTACCGAGCAGGCACACAGTCAAGAAGGACAAAACTAAGTACTATGCGTTCGACCGTGTTTCCCACCAGACTTAGGCTTTTTGCTTTATGTTTGTATCATTATCGCAAGACTACTAGTCTTAGCTGAGCCTATCGACACATTCCTAGTGAGACTGTTTAAAACTTTATAAAACTTTTCATTTCTCTAGCGTGCACTGATAGTCCACTGATGTACTATCATTTCCTCTTTTTACACAAAACTCTTTTTTTATTTTTCGATGTTTTTTGACCTTTTAGATTTTATCATGTTTTTGAATTTTTTCAAATTTTCAAAATTTCTAAAAAATTTCTTACTCCCCCTAAAATCAAAATATATTTCAATTTTAATTTTCCGGGAAAATTTGAAAATAATAGACTGTACAAATAAAATGACACACTGATGAGAATCACTTCAATTCTCCATCCACTTGGCATAAACAATCAGAACTCTCCCTGACAACAAACTATTTTCCCATTATGATTTCAAAACACTTAAGTTTGTTTTAATCAAAATGGTTTTTCCGGAAAAATAGTTTTGTTTTCCATTTCACAAACATGGGGTTTAATTCATCACATTGTTTTCAACCACTTGTAGGTTTATCACAAAAACAATTTTCAATAATTATACCACTTGTAAGATAGTTGAATCAAGTACAACTTAATGGCCTTGATTAAACTTGTAAGTCGAAATATCACAGATGTGAATTTCTCAAGAAAGATGCCGATTCCTACTCCCCAATTATCAACCTGGGAGTTCCGGCAAGTCAGGATTTTAAGCAAAGAATGCAGGCACCCAAGCCTGACCAGCCTTGGGTGTATCCGAGTTATTTTCACTCGGGGTGTCAATTATCCTCATTCACTCATAAAATTCTTTCACCCCTTTGGCCCTACCATCGACTATCTTTCCAAATATATGTTTTACTTTGCTATTAAAATCCTTTTCGACATCGAATTATTTCTTTTCAGAATAGAATTGATTCGAAATTTTCATTTTACCAACTTTTTGTTTAAAATTTTCAGTCCGCAATGGTGGAAAGTTGACATCATCTATTGGCGGAACTGAATTTTCTCCTTTTTGCTCAACTGTTGGCTCTTCTGACTTTGACGAGTCAGATTCATCGCCAAAACGTGACTCCTTTGCTTCCGAAGAAACAAAATCATCGCCAGGAAGTGAAAATCTCACTTTCTTTGATTTGTCAATCGTTTGATTAACTACTTTTTCCTTTACTTTCCCTTTTGTCCTTAGATTTGTATCTGATGAATTCGTTTTATTTGACTGATCATTTTTTGTTGAGTGAAGCGATTCATCAGAACTTTTATCTGAATTAACATTTGTACCCGAGGACAAAATCTTTTCAAGATACTCCCTTGCTTTCTTTCTTTTCTTTCTCAGTCTATCTTTCTGCCCTTGTGAAAGCTTCACTTTCTGTTATTTCACTTTATGTTCTTTGGGCTTTTCATCACTTTTGACTGATTTCTTTACCGTTCCATGAGATTCAGCCCTCGATCTTCTCTTTGATTTCATTGGGCAATCTCTTGCAATATGACCTTTGATTTGACATTCATAGCATCTCCTAGTCTCAAAACTTTGACTCTGGCAGTTAACAGCAATGTGTCCTTGAAAACCACATTTGTAACACACCTTGTTATCGTACCATTCTCCACTTTCATACCAAACACTCAAATCATAACACTGATTTGATTTGTAGTAGTCATCATTCTTCAGTTTTCTATCATTGTAATGATTTGACTTTGAAGAGTTTTCATCCCATCTTCTCCTATAAGCTTGATTTGACTTTTGAGCACTGTGGTCAAACCTGCACCACTTATTACCAACTTTTTGTGAGTTTTGATTTTCAAATTTTTGTGGTTTTTTTATAACGATTGGATGATTGAACTGATGATCTTTTATTGCTGTTTTGAAATTTTTTTGGATTTTTAACATTTTGTTTTTGTTCTACATTCTTCTTAAAAGGTTTTTGCTTTGAGCATTCACCTCTTTCAGTAGATTGTAAAATAGTTTCTTGAAATTTTTCTTTTAATTTCAAAAATATTTTCTTTTTATCTTTTTCATCATCAGATTTATCATCAGAATCCTCAATTATGACTTTGTCCTAATTCGTGACATTGTCACTTATTGGAATTTCATTGATCGGTTTTGGACATAAATGATCCAGTAATGCAGACGAGGTCACAAAACCTTTCAATGTCTTTTCTAACTCAGCAATTTTATTTCTATCACTCTCAACTTCTTTTTCAAGTTGAGAGATTTTTTCAAGATGAGAATTTATTGCTTTTTCATTTTCAATTTTATTTTTTTCAAGAACATATTTTTCATTTTCTAAAACTTTTATTTGATTTTGAAATTCTGTTTCTTTTTCTTTTAAATTTTTGTTTTCTAATTTTATCCAAAAATCTTCATTTTCTGAAGATTTTATTTTATTTTCAAAATCTTTTTCAATTTTTAACTTTTCATTTTCCAAAAATGTTATTTTATCTTGAAAATCTTTTTCTTTCAAATTTTTGTTTTCCAATGTCAAACTCTCCACATTTTTCAAGAGTTTGACATCGTCTGCTTCAGATTTATCTCAGTTTAAGCACTTCTCAGATATCATTTCAGCTTCAGCTTTCTTCTCAACCTTGATAGCTGAAATTTCTTCAACCTGCTTCTCTACTACTTGAACATTTTCTTCAGATTTGACTTTTACTTCAACAGTTGATGCTTTATTCTTCTCTCTTGCAGCTTGTCTTTCTTTGATCTCTTCCATTTTACCTGCAAAATAAAAATTATAACTTTCAGGTGGAAGTTCTCTTTTATAGCATTCAAGTCTTCGAATTTTTTCACTGTCATCATCGCTTTCTTCATCTAATAATTGATCAAACATTGGAGCTTTTTCCGAAACCTTGTCTTGTTTGTCAATTTTACTTCCGGTTTTACCAATCTCTTCGGATTCGGACTTAGACTTTTCTCCTGAATCAGACTTCAATTTTCTAATCTTTCGGAGTTCAAGTTCTTGAGTTTCAATCTTCTCAATGAACGTGCTCAAATTGAAGCCAAAATATTCCAAATTTTGCTTCCAAATCAACAGATATGTGCCCCACTCATCACGCGGTAAAGCTTTTGCCAACTTGTCAACCCACTCATCATCTCTTTTGCTAATGTTCAAACGCTTCATCTCTACATATAACTTGCAATACCTTTCGATCAACTCTTTTGTAGATTCTCCCCTGATAGCTGTAAAACTATCAAACTTCTGTTTGATACTTGCCGGAGTCTGAACAAACATACCATTTTCGAAAGATGAGTTATAGAACTCAGAATCCATGTTTCAGTATTGAAAGATTCACGAAGACAGATTTTCAAACGATACGAAAATTCACTCAATCTAAGATTAGTTCAATCACTTTATCAAACCACTGAATCAGATGAATATCCGATTGAATGCCAAAAATCAGGTGACAACGGATCGGGTGGGAATTCGCTCGTGCGAGTATCCGATGCTTGACAAATCACTTAAAACACAGACAAATAGAACTGTAGGTCCCGTTTTTCCGGTGGATCGATAACGAAAACCTATCCTTGTTTATCACAAACACGCTAACGGGTGCGGAATCCCCGTGACGGTGCAAACCAAACACAGTTAATAAAACACACACGTAACCAAAGATTCAATATCTATTGATTAAGGATGAGAACGGATACAAACATATACAAACAATGTTTTAACAGACTCTCTCAAAGTCTCACAACTCTCACCAGTTTCACACAGAAACTGTGAGGGGTATTTATACTAGACAGACACAGACTATGACGAAACGCATAGAGGCCACGACGAAACACTATCTGTTTCGTCGACATACATATTAATATCATTATTTGTTTCGTCGATACATTTCTAGCCCAAATAATAGACAAAGCCCAAATGAAGAGTTAAGGCCCAACATTCAATAATTACGGCCCAGATGCATGTTTCTGTTGACAACTTTCATAAATTCAACATAAGACAAATCTGTGACATCATCATGACATCACAATGATGATATCATGGTGATGTGTAAACGGGAATGGGTTCGCGGCTCTCCGTGCTTCGCGTGTCGAACTCTGGGGCGCACGACGGAGGAATGTCGTGACGTCGGGCTTGAGCCGGACCTAACCGAGTCGACCCGAACCGAATCGAATCGAGTCGAGTCGCGTCCACATAAAGTGTACCAACAAACTCCCCCTTGGACGCTATTCGTGAGGTTCGTCTTCCGTGTCACACCCCCAAAATCCACACGCGGAGTATCACCGCTTGGGAGTGTGACTGACCAGGATCAAGCCACCAATCATATAGAACAATGTATAAAGTAAAAGTAATTGCAATTTAATCAAACCAATCCATATGAGAGGTGTTCCAAAACATAAATATGTTATCACTGTTTAGCGGAAGCGTATGAATAAAACCCGACAAAATAAAGTATGAAATGTCATGAAGTGTTTAACGTAACAATCACGATCCAAGTCCACAACGACCAGCTCCTCCCTGTGCAAGCTCCATGTATCTAAAGACCTGCAAGGCATGTAACAGAGGATCAACAACTAGTTGAGCGAGTTCACAGAATGTAAATGCGTGATAGTAAGTTCGTATGTAACATGTGGCTCTACTGGGCCGATAGTACGTTCTATTAGTGGGGGCTTCCCATGTTATATATCCCCTAGACTATTCGTAATCATAAGTATCCTTCCCAATCCGAGGATAGTAGTATGTATAGGTTTACGCAGGTTTTATGTAAGTGCCCTTCCCAACCGAGGACAGTACGTAGCGAGTACGTAGGTTTAGCGCTGGCGTCCTTCCCAATCCGAGGACGGTAGTACGTAGGTTTAGCACTGGCGTCCTTCCCAATCCGAGGACGGTAGTACGTAGGTTTTACATAGGTTTAGTGCTGGTGTCCTTCCCAATCCGAGGACAGTACGTAGGCTTTGCGTAGAATTTGGCACAGGCATCCTTCCCAATCCGAGGACCGTGGTAAATAGTCTAGTGTTAATGTAAGTGCAGATAATCATTCATTCCCATTCCCAACCCAACCGGGGAATCCCATTCCTTGGTAAGAGTGTGAACTCACCTTGGTTTGCTCGGTATGCTAAGTATGTGCTCAAGGTAAATCAATCACGTCCTAAAGTATGTACGTATGTGAAATCAGTTTGTGTTCAAGTTGTGCACGTAAAAACATGTAATCACGTAATCACAATCATATACATGATGGCTACACTTAACAGCAGTTAAATATTCCAGTTAACACTTAACAGAATTAACTCAGTTTACTGCACAGTTCGGCGAAACACATATATGGCGAAACACATAAGTTGGCGAAAACACACCTAGTGGCGAAACACATATAGTGACGAAACACACTCTGTTTCGTCGTGGCTTTGCTTGGCGAAACAGGATTCTAATTCGTCGACGACTCTTGGCGAAACACATTCTGTTTCGCCGAGATTCCTGTTTCGTCGAATGTCTGATTCGTAGACACCGTTACAGCAGTTACGAAATACACAGAAACCCTAATCATAATAGCAGCCGACATCAATATTATCAATCATGCAGTAATCATTCAACACAGAATCATAGTAACCTCATCATAGTATAATCATCGGATCACTTTACGTCTAGCATGAACCCTAGTTTACGTATACAACATATCGATTATAACATCACATCATCAAACCCTATCAAGATGCTAACTTGCATTCAGAATCACATCATAATAACAACATCCAGAACCGAATATTCGATCATGTTAGGTTTCGCATATAGTTACGTATCCGATTAACCATGCATATCAAAATCTATATCATCATCATCATAACAAGAACCCTAATATTTAACATGTGTCAGTTACAATTATACATCAACATAGCAGAATCTCATGGCACAGAAACACATACATGGATGAGAGATCAATCAAGACACATAGGATTACTAACCGAGATGATGGTTTTAATCGCACAAGAGTTTCTAGTGGGTTCTAGCTTGCCGTCACAGTAAGAGAGCTCTAGGGTTTCGGTTGTGTTGATAGAAAGTGAAATATGATGATGTTTTACGTAAATAAACTCAGAATAACGTTTTGGGCCCAAACTGGGCTTCGTGAATCTGGGCCGGCGAAACAGACTTCTGTTTCGTCGGAGTGTTCATGGCGAAACAGCCTGTTTCTTCGGAATGGGCTATGGCGAAACAGCCTTGTGTTTCGTCGGGTTCTTAACAGTTTAAGTTCTACAGACAGTACACATGTTATACAATTACACATAACCATGCAAACACACTAGGTTTTATCATAACACATCCATATAGTCAAAGTCAACGTGCATTAAATGCGAATAAAGAATGTCAGAAATTCGAGTTGTCACATTCCGTGTCTTTTATGTCGGAGCATATTCAAAGTCTTCACGCGTTGTAAGTAGAAAGTGTATCAACAAACTCCCTTTTCATTTAGGTAGTGCATTAATAAACTCCCCCTTGGAATGAACTCTCCATTGAGTTATGCCCGTGAATCTTTTGATCTTCAATTCTTTAGATCCTTGTGGTGTTGATGAGTGATCAACTGCAATCCGATCATCTTGATCTTCTGATTGCATCAACGTCGTGTCTTCACTTTACGGCTTGTCATCTGACACGTTCTCTTCGCCTTTAGCTGATTCTGATGTCGCATCTGCACATACAAGAAAGCTAAACACGTAATGAGAACAACCGCTTGGAATATAGATAAATTAAACAAATGACACATATGAGATCAAATCTCAATCAAACACTGATCGACAACAGTTTGAAAGTTTAGAAAATGATCAATTTTAATCCTTTAACTTTCAAAACTTGTTAACTTCGACAGTTTATGAAGGTGCAATTGTTTTCCGGCTTACGATCAGGATTTTGGGTAGGATAGACTCGAGTTCCAACATCGGTCAATCTAAAATAAACTAGAAGCAAAATCTTTTTGGCTTTTATAAAATTTATATTAAAACACACCTAATTTTTTTTTTAAATTTTTCATTTTTCAAATGTAAAGACGGAAAGCAATAAATAGATATATATAAAGATGCATAAACAGAAAACAGTAAATAAACATTTACAGACGTTCTTTTTGCGAGTTTCGAGGGTAAGAGAATCATATCAGTGTACGGTCACGTCAAAACGCTCTTTGTGTTCAATTAGTTAACATTTAGATAAGCATCCTATAACAATTATCGGTATTGTTGTCCACATAAACTCAACTTATCAGATGTAATCATGGCGAGGGGGATACGTTAAGGTATGATTTATACTTACCGACCGGTGTTCATCCACACACGACACATTCCCATATCAAGGCATGCACGAGAGTTCATCTTACCGGTGAGTATACCGTTTATCATCTGTTTGACCGTATAAAAGATGTGAGAAACTCACTTTTTTGATTTGAAAACAAGCCCTATGTGATAGAATCACTTATTGATGAGGAACTTGATTTTCAATGCATGAGGGCACAGGAGCAAGTCCGTGAACAAGTTAGTACTTTCATACAGCAGAGAGACGAACATGACTCCTGGATAGAATTTGTGATATATTATCACTTATTTTGTTTGGACATATGATTGTTGATCACTTATTGAGGTCGAATGCAATATGTACACGTATGTATAGTATCATGGAAGATCTAGACTTCGTCTCCGTTATTTTTCGGTTTGATACAACCATGATACCCAGATGATAAGACAACATAAAGACCGAATATCTCAGAACCTCGGCAATCTCTCAAACGAAATTTCGGTACTAAGACCATATGCCAATGTGCGGTTCCCACCTGGTCTTCAGTCGATTTAAGATTATATCACCATGCACACTTTAAAATGATTGTGAGCCTACCGATACATCTTATATAGAGCTGCTTAACATATTTTTCATTTTCAAGTTCACTTCAAATAGGTTTCAACAGACCACTGATGTACTATCATTTTCTCTTTTTCTCGCCAGGAAACTCATTTTCGTTTTTCCAATGTTTTTGCGTTTTGAAATTTTTCGATGTTTTTGAATTTTTCAAATTTTGGATTTACTCCCCCTAAAATCAACAAACTATGATAAATTTAAAAGACACAAAGATATTTACAAAAACGATTTCCCGATGTCGGTTAACTCATGTTTTACCTCAATGCCGTTTACCAAAATTAATTTAATCAGAAATGATTTTTGGAAAAATGGGTTGGCACGTTGGTAAGCGGTGCGGACCATGACAACATTGAGGAGTTTCATAGTGAAACAATCACGTGTGAGGTGATATTCGAGATCAACATGTCAGGCCAAAGAGTGCTATACGAGAGGATAACAATTTATAAAGCAGCTTAAATATCGACAAGTAAAGGAGAGATTAGAAAATCAAAACCGTATCCTGCAACTGTTTCATGCATTGAAAGGAATCTGAGCGCTCTCCTGAACTGTATATCCACCCGGTGTGGATTTCAAAGTCGATTTTGTAGCTACTGAGAAATCTCTTCACAGCAACAAGATCAGAAACCTTTGGGTCCGGCTGGTCTTTTACATTTCACCAGCGAAGGTCTTTGTCTTTCTCTTGAGAAGTAGTGTGCGGTTGTTCAATCCATGCCAAGGCATTCGCACACCCGGTTGGTTTGTTCAACAAACACATTTTCTTCAATCACACCGCGAAGAAATGTACACTGCACGTTCATCTTGTTGATTTTGAACATCAGACGTGCTGCAGGTGCGTAGATTTTGTTTGAATCTATCCCGGAGACCCGATTAAAGCCTTGAACAATCAAACTTTGAAATGATTTCCATTTTGTCGAACCTTTTCAATTTCTTTCGACAGACAATTCTGTCTTCTTTCCTTTTTCTCTCCATCAAAGGCAACAATTTCTTTTGTCGCCGTTCTTGTGCATGAACATTCCACTATCAATAATCCTATGACTATCGAAAGTTCCTCCTGGAACATCCTGCACACTCACTCAGAGATTAGTTGGAGAGGGGGACCCAAGCCTTCATAGACTTGGGTTGCCCCTGAGAATCAAGAAATGTAATTTCAATTTCCTGATGATTTGGAAATTTCACGCCTTCCCTTGAACATTCACCCATTTTAGGTTTCCAAAACTGTTTCCGTTTACCAGATTGTGTATCATTTACAGATTTAGAAATCTCCGGTTTTAACGGTTGCGACAAAATTGGTTTCCTTTTAACAGTTTCCGGTTTTAAAGCCTTTTCGATCACCTTCACATTCTTATGTCGTTGTTTTGTTTCCTGTTCTTTAATAGTGCGTTTATCATGTTTTGGAGAAACAGGACGACGTTGTGAGTGACCTTGTTCAGAAGGGGCTCTTTCTACAAAATTTGGTTTTGGAGAGTTTGTACAGTTTTTGATGATATGTCCAAAGTCCCCGCATTTGAAACACGATCTCCTCTCAACAAACTTGGGAGATCCGGTTCGACTTTCACGTGTTGAACCTGTAGACCCAGAGGTACTTGTTCTTTCATCACACCCGTTTGTGTGTTGGGTGTAATTGTTTTGAGCGTTACGCTTTAAAATTCTGACTTTTTGAACAAAATCGGTGTTTGATTTATTTTCAAAAGTCTCCACCTTGTCAGTACCCTTGGATGCTACAAATTTAACATCATTTTTTTCTTCTTGAAACGAGCTCCTTTGGTCTCAACCTTCGGTTGTGAACCTTTAGAATTTTGAGCTCGCTGCTGTTGCTGTTTACCCTTAAAAGCGACAGGTTGTTGCTTTGTTGGTGATTTTTGATTTCCAAATTTTCTTCTAACTTCAGCTTTTGGAATCGGATTACACTGAGTTACTGAAACTCTCGGGATCCCTTTTTCCAAAAACTTACTAGTAGTATCTTCAAACACTTTATCAATCAAAGATTGATTGACATTTTTAATTGGAAAAGCTGTGTTTGAATAAATTTTGTCATCACCGACTAAAGTGTACAACACGTTATCACTTTTAACAGTAGACACTGTCTCAGTGATAGGATCTATCTCTTGTTTAGCACAAGTTGATTGCACAGCAGGAGTAGGAGGATCACACGGAATGTGATTCTCAAAAGGCACTTCTACTCCTTTTCTATCGTCAAGAGATTTATCCTCATCACTCACATCTGATTCATTATCTGAAGAATCATAGTCCTCAATGGTTGGAGGACTTTGATTTGAAGCACATGATGACTTTTCCTTGCTATCAGATGAGCCCTCCGATGAATTGTCCTTTTTGAAACCTAAACCAGTTGTAACATCCTCATAATCGAGAGGTACAGATGGTTCAAAACGAGGCATATCCTCTTCATCGGGCATTCGAGTATAATTTTGTCTCAAAGGGGGCGGACATTTCTTATACCCAACACCTCTCATGTTTCCCTTCAGTTGTTGAACGTCAATAATGTGATCGAGCACAAATCAGGAGTTAGAATAACTCTCCAATTTGAGCTTGATTGCATCATGCTCGCATTTGGCAATGGCTAGCTCCTTTTTGGTTTCCTCAACAATGTTAATGTAATCGTTAATACTAACTTGTTTATGATAAACAGTTTTAGTCACTTCGGAAACACTTTTCTTTAAGGTTTCAATTATAGATTTAAAATCCTTTTCGTTTCTAGCTAAAGCCATATTTGCCTCTTTGCACTTTGACAATTCAATAACCAAACTCTGATTGTGACTATGAACCGTTTCAGATTCACGTTTCAATTCAGCACATTCACTACATATGCTAGGAGTTTCAGATTTTACCTGACTTGTAGAAGCTGTGACATTAGCCATAAAGGCAGTCTGAAAAGAGAAAGATCCATCTTCAGTGAGAATCTTCTCCATTTCTTCTGATGTAGCATCAGCTTTCTTGATCAAGTCAGATTTCTCGTTAGCATCATTCGACAAATTATCAGCTTCAGAATCCACTCCCTCCTTCACGTCCGATTCTGAACTGTAATCACTCACACCTGAGCCATCTTCATCAGTACTGCCACTATATCCTGAACTCTCATCATTTCCTGAAGATTCACCATTATTGACATTCTTGACAATTTCAGCATAAAACACAGTTCCTCCTTGATCTCCACCTCCAAATTGTAGAGACCAGTCACTCCCTTCATCGGCTTTATTTGAGTTGGACGTGGATGTACTTGTTTGATTTATGAAAGGATTTTAGTTGCCTTGTTGAGGTTGTGGTTGGGCTTGTGACGGTGTCGAAATATATGCACTTGGATTGAAAACCGGAGGATGAGCTGACTGGGGAAACGGAAAGGAACTTGTATTGGACATGAATGCCGTTTGTAGTTTTGGTTGCTGAGCTGCACTGGAACTAGCTAAAGAACTAAAACCTGGAAGGTACATTTCAGTATTTTGAGGAACAGGAGCTCGTTTAGCTTTCCGGATTTCTTCGTCATTCTTGTGCTCCAACTTCTGAATGAATTCATAGATATTGATAGTATCTAGACTACCCGTATGCTTTAGCAATTCAATGAAGGAACTCCATTTCGGGGGTAAAGCATCATCAAACCTTGCTACCATTTCCTGTTGAGATCCAAGAACACCATAATAATACATTTCACTAATCAAATGATAAAAACGAGTTGTCATATCATTCAGCGTTTCATTGTCCAAGAAATGAAATTATTCAAATTCCTTCTTCAACAGATCATGTTGTGTCTTTCTAGTAGCTGCATTCCCTTCACCTCTCCCTACCAAGGCATCCCATAGTGCTTTCGTGCTCATACAATAAGAGAATTGATGATAGATGTTTTTGTGGAGTGCTTGCGTGAGAATAGCAAACGCCTTCTTCTCTAGATCATACGCTTTCTTGTCGTCTTCAAGCATATTAGTAAAACCCGCTGCAGTTGATGCTGCTGCTTCGAGGGCAAGGTTGCATTCAGTAGTGAAACACGTCCAAAGTTCTGTGTTTTGCCCTAAAACAAATGTGTGAAAACGACCCTTCCATGATGGATAGGCATTCATGTGATTCAGCTTTGGCGGGCGATTGTTGCTGCCCGTTTCACTCTCGCTAAGCAAAAGATTCTGAATGCTTTGATTTTGATTTGACACCAAAGCCCATTGAGTTGCACTTATAGATTTCTGACCAAAAACATTCCTTACCCACGCGGCTGCCGAAGTCCGATCTTCACCTGGTCTCGGTTCCATACTCCAATCCAAAGGGCTAGTACAACTCATGATTGATATATGAAAGTGAAAAACCTGGTCACACACTTGAAACAGACAGTTAAATTAGTTTTGCAAAGCCTCTGTTAAAAACTTTGACAAGTTTCGACGAAACCCAAATTTTAAACAATTGTGCGACGACATTCAAAGCCTCGGCGAAACTCTTGTGACATAACAGATGGCGACGAAACTGAATGGTTGATGTGTGTTGATTAACGAAACAGATGTTGAGATCTTGGCGACGAAACTGCATGTTATGTGTGCGACAAAACGATTTGATTAAATACCACAATGACGAAACATGCTGTTAATGTTTGGCGAGAAACTTCTAATAAATAATGAAACCTTTAATGTTGAATGATGCTCCACCCCCTATGTGATATACTTTATCAAATCTGAATATGATTGGACCGATAGGAAACATTCAGCACATGCAATCTGAAAAAAAAATCGGCCCAGCTGTTAAAAGGGGGTCGGCCCAGCACATGCAATATGATTACTATAAACTTTGGCCTCCAAAATTGATTTATTAACTTTTCACATGGGCCACAAATCAATGAAATGCATGTGATGGACAGTTGTAAACACGTGAAGGCAAACAATTACAAATATCCTATTAGACCTCACTTTGTTGTTCACGTGATGTTAGGCTGACAAAATCAAACCAAGTTATTAGATTTCTATTGGGCCGAGTTATTAGTGGACGTTGGATTGTGAGTGGATGTTTTAAATAATGACGAAACTCTAACAATCAAAGAAGTCGACGAAACAGATTGATATCCTTTTGACTAATACGGCGAAACTGGTGAGGTATCAGATGACGAAACAGATTTGAAATCTTGAACTTATGTCGACGAAACAGAAATGATATTAATGATCGACGAAACTGATTTGTGAATGAGCGACGAAACAAAATTGATGTGATGATCTAGGCGACGAAACTCATATGTTCTATACTTGTCGACGAAACAGATGTATATATGACAAAACTGAAATGAATTTGATAATCTGATCGACGAAACAGGAAGGACCCTTATCCTCTTCTGACAAGTTGGTGAGATTGGTTAAGTTTTTCAAACTAGCATTCTCCTATTCTGACAAAGTTGACACAATTTTCAAACTTCACACAACTTTCCTTCTTTTCAAAGACACAGTTCTTGTTCCTTTTTCAACAAAACATCATTACAAGTACACAAAATGTCAACATAATATATAATACTCAACTAACACTTTAATTCAAACAAGAATTCGGATCAAACACTCATATATTATGAAGAACAGTTTGAAGATAGCTTATGAACTATATGAATATCAGATGAACACAATTTTCGGAAACAAGATTTTGCTTAAATTTTCAACAAAAACCCACAATAACATACAAGCATGTAATAAAAGAGGGTTTTCACTAAAACTTACAGCAAAAACAACGATTTAAGCACTGATTTCCAGAAAATATATAAACTTTTTAAGAACGAAATCTGAAAAAAATCACTAAAAACCACTTGTTTCAAACACGACAATGTTTGGTTTTAAACAAGGAAAAGAGCCAATGCTCTGATACCACTTGTAGGTCCCGTTTTTCTCGGTGGATCCGATACGAAAACCTATCCTTGTTTATCACAAACACGGTAACGGGTGCGGAATCCCCGTGACGGTGCAAACCAAACACAATGTAAAACACACGCGTAACCAAAGATTCAATATCTATTGATTAGGGATGCGTACAACCGCAAACATATACAAACAATGTTTACAGACTCTCACTAAGTCTCACAGCTCTCTCATACTCATCCGTTTCACACAGAAACTATGAGGGGTATTTATACTAGACAGACACAGACTATGAAGAAACGCAAAGATGCCACGACGAAACACCAAAGTCGACGAAACACTATCTGTTTCATCGACATACATATTAATATCATTCTGTTAGGATCGGAGGCTCTCATGATAGTGTTTGTTTGTTTGAAATGAATGATCAATGAATATGAAACCATGTTAAGTGCAGCGGAAATGAAAACAAACTTTGTAAACACAATCAAAGGAGAAAATAGTTTGATAAACAATTGCTTTTTATAAAGTCGAATGTTTTACAAATCAAAGCAAAAGATTACAGATAAGCTTACAAACTATACTCCCCCTCAGCCTGATGCCCCAAGGTTGGTTGCACACAAGATGAAAGGATTAGACATGAGGAGAAGAACCCGCTCAGTCAATCAAATGTAACAGTACAGGGTACTGTTACATTTATAGGCAAACCAAACCACTGAGGAATATCAGCTGACGTCACCATGAAAGCGACGTCTAACAGCCTAACAAACTATATCTACTGTCCTTAAACAAACTACTGATGTCTAACAACTGATTGTAATAATAATACAAAACATGAGGAAACAACTGCTTCACGTTCCACTGTTGTAGCCTAAGCACTGATGCTTAACAACAACATCAGTGCTTTCTTCAAAGGTGATCAGTCCTTGAATGAGCAGTGTTTGTGTCTTCAGCAGCACTTAAGAGACAGCAGTAGATAGAGCAACAGAGTTTGTCTTCAGCAGTCTTTATAATCATATCAGCAGTTGAAAGGGCACAGCAGTTGATTATGAGCAGCAGTTAGAGATCATCAGATGTTATAACTCACTTTCAAGGGAGAGCAAAGTATAAACTACTGTTTATTGTGAATCCTCTGTTGTGACCTGGTTTTGGCTTTACATTATCTGTTCCTTTGTTAGGGTTCAATCCCAACAATCTCCCCCTGGAACAGATAATGCCAAAACCTTTCATTATTCAGGACCTTTATTACTCATCAAGAGTGCCTTAGCTTGTCTTTTGAATTCAGCTTCAAATTCCTTTGCACTCTGGTCATCCTCATCCCTACACAGTGAAAGCCCAAGGAGATCCTGCAAATCTTGAACACTAAGGCCTAGTGCTTCTTTCCTTGATATGTGCTTCACATCGCCATTGGCTCTGACCAAGGTCAATACGTGAGTCTTTTGATCAGACATCCACTTTAGTATTTTTAAGCCAAGTGGGTTTCTTGGGAGAGACTTATTTGAAGACGAGTTGAGGGATAATGGCCTTGAAAACAACTGCAGACTTTCAGACATTCTTTTGAAAGCTTCTTCAAAGACTTTGTCAGCTGCAGCTATATCTTCTGAAGTTTCTTGTTCAATAAGTTCTTGTCGTTCAGCTTCTGTCTTGTCTTCAGCAGTGTTTGGAGTCGCAGGTTTGTTTAACGCCTTAAAAAGGCTTTGAAGCTTTGTTGAGGTTTCTTGTTTTAGACCCATTTTTGTGATGGTATCTTTGAAGTACTCTGCTTCCTTTTCTCTTACCTCTTCTTCAGTCAACTGTTCTCCCTCATCTTGATTTGTTGCAAAAGTAGACCGGAACAGTGTGTCGAGGTTTCCTATCTTCTGTTCAAGCTTCATCATTTGTTCTTGCTTTTTAGAAGTGCCTGAAACAGTTGTCTTTCTTTTCTTCAGCCTTTTGTAGGCTTCATCAGTCTGCTGTCTTGACCACTTTGATATGGCTTCAGCAGAGTCTATTTTGGCATCCACCAGCTCCTCTTTCTTTCTTTTATACTCAGCAGTGAAATCAGCAATGAGCTTTTTGAATTTGTTCCAGTTTGGAGGATTTTTCTTCTTTGTGGAATCATTCTTGATTCTGTCAATCCTCTCAGCCTCATGCTTTAGAGCGATTATTGGCCATTCTTCAAACTATTTTTCTTCAGCAGGATAGAATTTTTCTTTCATAATGTAGGCGAGATATTGTTTTCTTAGCTTTTTGCGTTGTTCAGCCTTTTCTTTGATTAGTTCCTGTGCAAATTCTTCTATCTGCTTTACTTTTGTTAAGTAGAACTCCAGTCTTTCAGCAATGCCATCTTCGCTTAACTTTTCTTTTTCACTGTCAACATTTGCTTGTACTTTGGCTTGCCTTGCCTTGAGTTTGAGGTAATCATTCATATCCTCTGGTGGCATGTAGCCTATGAGTGAGGAGAATCTTCTTTTTGACGGATCCTCTTCTGTATAGAATTGCCTCATCTCATTTTTGATAGCTTCAAGTTCCAGTGGATATTTTGCAGCATTAGGATCATGCATACCCTCATTGACAGAGATTGGCTTTCTTATTCTTTTGAAGAGCTTTGGTTGTGATGTAGAAAGAATGAGAGCAGTGATGGATGCCTGACAAACATCTGTTGAAACAACTGGTGTCTCAACATCTGTTGTCATTACAACTGCTGATATGTCAGCAGTTGTCTTCTGCTTTTGAGCAGGGGATGGAAGTGGTGATGTTGGTGGTGATGGTGGTGAATCATCATCTGATATGAGATTTCTTCTCCTTTTTAATGAAGAAGAAGCAAATGATGTTTTGGGTGGATCAGTGGTGGTAGATTGGATAGCAGTGGTTTGTGGCAGTGATTGACTGACAGTGGTTGAAACAACTTGTGTTTCAATCACTGTTGTCATTACAACAGATGTTGTAACATCTGTTGTCTTCTGTTTTATGACATGAGGCAGTGGTGATGGTATGATTGTAGATAATGATGGTGGAGCAGTATTTGTAGTGGTGTGTGGTAGAGTGGTGTGTGTTGAAGATGTTGATGACATGGCAGCTGTTTGGCTACTGACAGCAGTTTTTGTAACTGCTGCTGCAACAGTTTTTGTAACTGCTGCTGTATCAGCTGTTTGACTAACAGGTTTTGAGACCTGCTTTTCTTTTGCTTTTTCAGGCTCAACATGGAGGCCATGTTCTATTCCCCTCCTATTCAAATTTCCCAACAGCTTGTTATTCTCCCCCTTTTTGTCATTATCTGAGGGGGGATTTACAAGAAATGGTATGGAAGAAGGAACTTTGCCAGATGCATTTTGAATGCTAGCCTTTATAGCCTTGATATCTGCTTGAGTATCTTTAAATCTTGATTCAACCATGTTGGTCAGCATTTGTACTTGAATAGCATGCTTTTTATCAGCCATTTGTTGCTGTGCTTCAAGCATGGGTTGAAATATATTCCATAGCTCATTTGCAGTAAATGCCTGTTGTGCAGGTGCTTGAGCAGGAACAGCATATTGTGATGGGGCAGCAGTGGATTGTGCTTTTTGAGCTTTTAAAATCTCTTGCACCATCTCCTTTATTTCAGCAACTGATTCTTCAATTTTGTCAACTCTGCCCGTCAATTCCTGATATCGTGAATCATCACCTACTTTAGTAGGATCATCTGAATCCCCACTAGCAGTGGTTATATCAATGTTTGACTTAGGAACTGAGTCCCAAAAGTCATCCATTGATGCCCCTTGTTCTTGGTACTGGGGACTTCTTTCTTCAGCACTTGATAAACCTTTGATGGTGCCAGTGGTTTGATCCAACTCACTGGTGGTTATCGAAGTTGCCATGGAAGAAATTGCCTTCAAGGGAGTCTGATGTATGAAACAACTGGCCAACTGGAGACCTGTTGGTCCACCAGTTGTAGTTGTTGCTCCACTTGAACTACTAACAGGAGTTACTTGTAACTCCTGTAGTGTAACCTCCTCAACTGTTGCTGGGATAGCAGAGGTATAAGCATCAGACCCAGTCACTTGTGGATGTATACTCTCAGTGATAGGTGATAGAGAGGAACTGGTTTGTGTCTGTGCAATAGCAGCTGCATGCAACAGAGATAGCATGGATTGTGGCATTATTATTGGTGAGGGGATGGGGGTTGAAAGAGACATGTCCTTGGGATCAGGACTGAGGAAGATGGATCCGAGTGGATTCAGAGCTTCATATTGTGGTGTCCCTGTGCTTACAACCTGATCCTTTTGTGAGGATGCAGGAGGAGTTTCGGTTATGGGTTGAGATCTTTCTTCCAACTGCTGTGAGGAAGTAGCAGCAGTGGTTTGTGGTGACTTTTGTGTTGTCACAGGCATTTCCTCTGGGATCTCATCTTCCAGAGTTGCCTTTGTTTTGGGTTTGGTGGGTTTTCTGGAAATTTTCTTTTTGGTCTTTTTAGTGGTGGCAGGTGTGGGTTTCAAAGCAGTGGGAGTGCTGCTATGATCACCTGGAGCAGTGGGCTCAGCAGCTGATACCTGAGGAGCAGTTATAACTGCTAAAGTCTGCTCAGGTACCCCTGCTTTTGTTTTTATTGGTGCCATCATCCTTGAAAATGTTTCTTTTGTTATGCTTTTTATTTGACAATGAACACCTTGTTTGAGCAAATTTACATCTTTCTTTTCAAATTTTTGTTCAAAATAATAACTCAAAAATCTTGGAAAAAGTAAAAATGCTTTATTTTCAACGTTTTTCACCATGTCATTGAAAATCTCCTGGGAGTAGTTATAGTCTTTATTATTCAAAATAGCGTAACCCAGGCTTTGAATTTTCAGTGGTATTTCGTTGAAAGATGTTGTTTTATTTGAAGCACACATCAAAAGTGTGTGAAATAAAAACCTGGGTGCAGATGGAAAATAACCCTTTTGTAGGGTATCTACCTTTGGTTCTTCTGCATAACCCCTTTTCATGAAATCAGTTTTCATCTCGACTTTTTCAAATGAGAGTTTACCTTCCTGATCGTTGAGATTAAAGACTTCTGAGATCGACCGAGGGGTTATTTGAACTGCTTTATCCTGTATCGAGGAGTTTATGGCTATGACTTTTCCGTCTTGTTTTTCAAGCGTCGCCTTTTTCCAAAACTCTCTCTGGGTTTGCAGATATATGGGAGCATTCACTGTCAACAAAGTTTTGTACTTTGATCCATTTATTGCATCAATGATGGTGTCAAAGGTGTGATTATCGGTAGGTTTTGTGAATAAACCCAGATAGTTATGAGATTGTTTGAATGGTATTTCGATGGGTTCTTCGGTCGTTTGAGCGACCTCAGTTGAAGGTGATGGTGATGTAGGTTTTGATTTTGATTTTCCTTTTGACTTCGTCATTTTGATGAAGAAGAATCGGAGAATGATTTTGAGGGTTTTGAGAAGAAGGGTTGAAAACTGCTATGAGAAGAGAATTTTTTCGGAATTCAATTCGTCAGTGTAAAACCCTGTTTGGGGGTTTAGGGAAGGGTTTTATTTAAAATATGATCGCTGATGTGGCAGCGGTTATTTTCGATCTGAGGGCTAAAAACTGACCACGTGTCAAACACTGATGAGGCGGATGGAGTATAGAGAACAGTTGTTTTAAAAGCCACTGACGTATCAAGCATCAGTGATTACAACGGTAAAAATCTTGGGCAGTGAATGATTTTTACTATCAGTAGATAGCATATCAGTGGATAAGACACTGATTTTGAGCATCAGTGCTTACAAGAAAATGAGGGATCAGTGGTTAACTTTCAGCAGTGGACAGTGTTTAGAGTTCAGATGTTGGAACAAGGCAGTGGTTAGGGTAAATGGTAAATATCTGAAAGGCAGATGTTACAGCAAAAATTTTGAGGATTTTCATTCAAGGTTTTGCCACATGTCAATTTTGAAGGACAGTGGTTTAGTACCCCAGATGATGAAAACTTTTTGCTAAGGCAACTCATTTTCGTTTAATATTCAATTAAAACATGAGTACCCTAGTATTTTAAGCACAGTTTGCAATCAACCTTTGATAAAAATTTAGGAGCAAACCTGAGTATGATATGATCATGACATATGTACCATATTCTTTTGACCCATGTATGAGGACACTAATACCATAAAAATGAGGTATTACATCCTGACAGGAGCTGAAACTATTGCCAACAAAAACAAGCATAAGTTCCATATATATTATTCCAAAAAAAAATGAATAATATATCCTGATTATTTGAGAAAATCCTTTGAACAACAAAAAAAATAGTTAAAGGATTTTTCTGAGAATATTATCAAAAAGGATCTGGTGTAATTTCAATAGAGTATATAATCATATCATACATAAGTTTTGAAAATGGTCAGTGGTCACCAGTGGAAAGAACTTTTGGATA
This sequence comes from Helianthus tuberosus, assembly GCA_030545235.1. Taxonomy (NCBI): domain Eukaryota; kingdom Viridiplantae; phylum Streptophyta; class Magnoliopsida; order Asterales; family Asteraceae; genus Helianthus; species Helianthus tuberosus. The sequence goes on along the minus strand of CM060424.1, from coordinate 39,535,497 downwards.
CATTTTGACCACTGTTTGGAACCATTTTCTTTGACAATTGATTGCAAACTTGAGGACATATGGAGAAAAGTTTTTGAACATTTGTCTAGTCCTCTTTGGAGTTCATTTACTGGAATCAAAACCTATTTCTGAACAGATAAATGCACATAGTTGCTCAATTACCATTATTACCCTAAACTTTGACTCATAAGTGTTTTATGTTTATACTCTTTTCTTTTGACTTCAAAAGTTTTGAGATAAACACACTTCTGAGTATTTGTGAATATTAGTCCAAAATCGTTCTACAGTAATGTTTTGAGAGACTTGATCATGTTTTCACAAGTTTTTCATCCAATCTCACATTACATATGATGCGGACTATGTTGACCCTTGTTTTCTTAATGTATTTGAACATAGTTGATTTAATCGATACTCTGTTTTTCAACAAAATACAACCAACCTTAGTATCAATGAATTTTGAGCCGAACTGTTATGTCAAATTGATTGTTAGATCGAATTTTGACTGTCCGTGCTCTGATACCAATTGTTAGGATCGGAGGCTCTCATGATAGTGTTTGTTTGTTTGAAATGAAATCTGAATATGATTGGACCGATAGGAAACATTCAGCACATGCAATCTGAAAAAAAAATCGGCCCAGCTGTTAAAAGGGGGTCGGCCCAGCACATGCAATATGATTACTATAAACTTTGGCCTCCAAAATTGATTTATTAACTTTTCACATGGGCCACAAATCAATGAAATGCATGTGATGGACAGTTGTAAACACGTGAAGGCAAACAATTACAAATATCCTATTAGACCTCACTTTGTTGTTCACGTGATGTTAGGCTGACAAAATCAAACCAAGTTATTAGATTTCTATTGGGCCGAGTTATTAGTGGACGTTGGATTGTGAGTGGATGTTTTAAATAATGACGAAACTCTAACAATCAAAGAAGTCGACGAAACAGATTGATATCCTTTTGACTAATACGGCGAAACTGGTGAGGTATCAGATGACGAAACAGATTTGAAATCTTGAACTTATGTCGACGAAACAGAAATGATATTAATGATCGACGAAACTGATTTGTGAATGAGCGACGAAACAAAATTGATGTGATGATCTAGGCGACGAAACTCATATGTTCTATACTTGTCGACGAAACAGATGTATATATGACAAAACTGAAATGAATTTGATAATCTGATCGACGAAACAGGAAGGACCCTTATCCTCTTCTGACAAGTTGGTGAGATTGGTTAAGTTTTTCAAACTAGCATTCTCCTATTCTGACAAAGTTGACACAATTTTCAAACTTCACACAACTTTCCTTCTTTTCAAAGACACAGTTCTTGTTCCTTTTTCAACAAAACATCATTACAAGTACACAAAATGTCAACATAATATATAATACTCAACTAACACTTTAATTCAAACAAGAATTCGGATCAAACACTCATATATTATGAAGAACAGTTTGAAGATAGCTTATGAACTATATGAATATCAGATGAACACAATTTTCGGAAACAAGATTTTGCTTAAATTTTCAACAAAAACCCACAATAACATACAAGCATGTAATAAAAGAGGGTTTTCACTAAAACTTACAGCAAAAACAACGATTTAAGCACTGATTTCCAGAAAATATATAAACTTTTTAAGAACGAAATCTGAAAAAAATCACTAAAAACCACTTGTTTCAAACACGACAATGTTTGGTTTTAAACAAGGAAAAGAGCCAATGCTCTGATACCACTTGTAGGTCCCGTTTTTCTCGGTGGATCCGATACGAAAACCTATCCTTGTTTATCACAAACACGGTAACGGGTGCGGAATCCCCGTGACGGTGCAAACCAAACACAATGTAAAACACACGCGTAACCAAAGATTCAATATCTATTGATTAGGGATGCGTACAACCACAAACATATACAAACAATGTTTACAGACTCTCACTAAGTCTCACAGCTCTCTCATACTCATCCGTTTCACACAGAAACTATGAGGGGTATTTATACTAGACAGACACAGACTATGAAGAAACGCAAAGATGCCACGACGAAACACCAAAGTCGACGAAACACTATCTGTTTCATCGACATACATATTAATATCATTCTGTTAGGATCGGAGGCTCTCATGATAGTGTTTGTTTGTTTGAAATGAATGATCAATGAATATGAAACCATGTTAAGTGCAGCGGAAATGAAAACAAACTTTGTAAACACAATCAAAGGAGAAAATAGTTTGATAAACAATTGCTTTTTATAAAGTCGAATGTTTTACAAATCAAAGCAAAAGATTACAGATAAGCTTACAAACTATACTCCCCCTCAGCCTGATGCCCCAAGGTTGGTTGCACACAAGATGAAAGGATTAGACATGAGGAGAAGAACCCGCTCAGTCAATCAAATGTAACAGTACAGGGTACTGTTACATTTATAGGCAAACCAAACCACTGAGGAATATCAGCTGACGTCACCATGAAAGCGACGTCTAACAGCCTAACAAACTATATCTACTGTCCTTAAACAAACTACTGATGTCTAACAACTGATTGTAATAATAATACAAAACATGAGGAAACAACTGCTTCACGTTCCACTGTTGTAGCCTAAGCACTGATGCTTAACAACAACATCAGTGCTTTCTTCAAAGGTGATCAGTCCTTGAATGAGCAGTGTTTGTGTCTTCAGCAGCACTTAAGAGACAGCAGTAGATAGAGCAACAGAGTTTGTCTTCAGCAGTCTTTATAATCATATCAGCAGTTGAAAGGGCACAGCAGTTGATTATGAGCAGCAGTTAGAGATCATCAGATGTTATAACTCACTTTCAAGGGGAGAGCAAAGTATAAACTACTGTTTATTGTGAATCCTCTGTTGTGACCTGGTTTTGGCTTTACATTATCTGTTCCTTTGTTAGGGTTCAATCCCAACAATCTCCCCCTGGAACAGATAATGCCAAAACCTTTCATTATTCAGGACCTTTATTACTCATCAAGAGTGCCTTAGCTTGTCTTTTGAATTCAGCTTCAAATTCCTTTGCACTCTGGTCATCCTCATCCCTACACAGTGAAAGCCCAAGGAGATCCTGCAAATCTTGAACACTAAGGCCTAGTGCTTCTTTCCTTGATATGTGCTTCACATCGCCATTGGCTCTGACCAAGGTCAATACGTGAGTCTTTTGATCAGACATCCACTTTAGTATTTTTAAGCCAAGTGGGTTTCTTGGGAGAGACTTATTTGAAGACGAGTTGAGGGATAATGGCCTTGAAAACAACTGCAGACTTTCAGACATTCTTTTGAAAGCTTCTTCAAAGACTTTGTCAGCTGCAGCTATATCTTCTGAAGTTTCTTGTTCAATAAGTTCTTGTCGTTCAGCTTCTGTCTTGTCTTCAGCAGTGTTTGGAGTCGCAGGTTTGTTTAACGCCTTAAAAAGGCTTTGAAGCTTTGTTGAGGTTTCTTGTTTTAGACCCATTTTTGTGATGGTATCTTTGAAGTACTCTGCTTCCTTTTCTCTTACCTCTTCTTCAGTCAACTGTTCTCCCTCATCTTGATTTGTTGCAAAAGTAGACCGGAACAGTGTGTCGAGGTTTCCTATCTTCTGTTCAAGCTTCATCATTTGTTCTTGCTTTTTAGAAGTGCCTGAAACAGTTGTCTTTCTTTTCTTCAGCCTTTTGTAGGCTTCATCAGTCTGCTGTCTTGACCACTTTGATATGGCTTCAGCAGAGTCTATTTTGGCATCCACCAGCTCCTCTTTCTTTCTTTTATACTCAGCAGTGAAATCAGCAATGAGCTTTTTGAATTTGTTCCAGTTTGGAGGATTTTTCTTCTTTGTGGAATCATTCTTGATTCTGTCAATCCTCTCAGCCTCATGCTTTAGAGCGATTATTGGCCATTCTTCAAACTATTTTTCTTCAGCAGGATAGAATTTTTCTTTCATAATGTAGGCGAGATATTGTTTTCTTAGCTTTTTGCGTTGTTCAGCCTTTTCTTTGATTAGTTCCTGTGCAAATTCTTCTATCTGCTTTACTTTTGTTAAGTAGAACTCCAGTCTTTCAGCAATGCCATCTTCGCTTAACTTTTCTTTTTCACTGTCAACATTTGCTTGTACTTTGGCTTGCCTTGCCTTGAGTTTGAGGTAATCATTCATATCCTCTGGTGGCATGTAGCCTATGAGTGAGGAGAATCTTCTTTTTGACGGATCCTCTTCTGTATAGAATTGCCTCATCTCATTTTTGATAGCTTCAAGTTCCAGTGGATATTTTGCAGCATTAGGATCATGCATACCCTCATTGACAGAGATTGGCTTTCTTATTCTTTTGAAGAGCTTTGGTTGTGATGTAGAAAGAATGAGAGCAGTGATGGATGCCTGACAAACATCTGTTGAAACAACTGGTGTCTCAACATCTGTTGTCATTACAACTGCTGATATGTCAGTAGTTGTCTTCTGCTTTTGAGCAGGGGATGGAAGTGGTGATGTTGGTGGTGATGGTGGTGAATCATCATCTGATATGAGATTTCTTCTCCTTTTTAATGAAGAAGAAGCAAATGATGTTTTGGGTGGATCAGTGGTGGTAGATTGGATAGCAGTGGTTTGTGGCAGTGATTGACTGACAGTGGTTGAAACAACTTGTGTTTCAATCACTGTTGTCATTACAACAGATGTTGTAACATCTGTTGTCTTCTGTTTTATGACATGAGGCAGTGGTGATGGTATGATTGTAGATAATGATGGTGGAGCAGTATTTGTAGTGGTGTGTGGTAGAGTGGTGTGTGTTGAAGATGTTGATGACATGGCAGCTGTTTGGCTACTGACAGCAGTTTTTGTAACTGCTGCTGCAACAGTTTTTGTAACTGCTGCTGTATCAGCTGTTTGACTAACAGGTTTTGAGACCTGCTTTTCTTTTGCTTTTTCAGGCTCAACATGGAGGCCATGTTCTATTCCCCTCCTATTCAAATTTCCCAACAGCTTGTTATTCTCCCCCTTTTGTCATTATCTGAGGGGGGATTTACAAGAAATGGTATGGAAGAAGGAACTTTTCCAGATGCATTTTGAATGCTAGCCTTTATAGCCTTGATATCTGCTTGAGTATCTTTAAATCTTGATTCAACCATGTTGGTCAGCATTTGTACTTGAATAGCATGCTTTTTATCAGCCATTTGTTGCTGTGCTTCAAGCATGGGTTGAAATATATTCCATAGCTCATTTGCAGTAAATGCCTGTTGTGCAGGTGCTTGAGCAGGAACAGCATATTGTGATGGGGCAGCAGTGGATTGTGCTTTTTGAGCTTTTAAAATCTCTTGCACCATCTCCTTTATTTCAGCAACTGATTCTTCAATTTTGTCAACTCTGCCCGTCAATTCCTGATATCGTGAATCATCACCTACTTTAGTAGGATCATCTGAATCCCCACTAGCAGTGGTTATATCAATGTTTGACTTAGGAACTGAGTCCCAAAAGTCATCCATTGATGCCCCTTGTTCTTGGTACTGGGGACTTCTTTCTTCAGCACTTGATAAACCTTTGATGGTGCCAGTGGTTTGATCCAACTCACTGGTGGTTATCGAAGTTGCCATGGAAGAAATTGCCTTCAAGGGAGTCTGATGTATGAAACAACTGGCCAACTGGAGACCTGTTGGTCCACCAGTTGTAGTTGTTGCTCCACTTGAACTACTAACAGGAGTTACTTGTAACTCCTGTAGTGTAACCTCCTCAACTGTTGCTGGGATAGCAGAGGTATAAGCATCAGACCCAGTCACTTGTGGATGTATACTCTCAGTGATAGGTGATAGAGAGGAACTGGTTTGTGTCTGTGCAATAGCAGCTGCATGCAACAGAGATAGCATGGATTGTGGCATTATTATTGGTGAGGGGATGGGGGTTGAAAGAGACATGTCCTTGGGATCAGGACTGAGGAAGATGGATCCGAGTGGATTCAGAGCTTCATATTGTGGTGTCCCTGTGCTTACAACCTGATCCTTTTGTGAGGATGCAGGAGGAGTTTCGGTTATGGGTTGAGATCTTTCTTCCAACTGCTGTGAGGAAGTAGCAGCAGTGGTTTGTGGTGACTTTTGTGTTGTCACAGGCATTTCCTCTGGGATCTCATCTTCCAGAGTTGCCTTTGTTTTGGGTTTGGTGGGTTTTCTGGAAATTTTCTTTTTGGTCTTTTTAGTGGTGGCAGGTGTGGGTTTCAAAGCAGTGGGAGTGCTGCTATGATCACCTGGAGCAGTGGGCTCAGCAGCTGATACCTGAGGAGCAGTTATAACTGCTAAAGTCTGCTCAGGTACCCCTGCTTTTGTTTTTATTGGTGCCATCATCCTTGAAAATGTTTCTTTTGTTATGCTTTTTATTTGACAATGAACACCTTGTTTGAGCAAATTTACATCTTTCTTTTCAAATTTTTGTTCAAAATAATAACTCAAAAATCTTGGAAAAAGTAAAAATGCTTTATTTTCAACGTTTTTCACCATGTCATTGAAAATCTCCTGGGAGTAGTTATAGTCTTTATTATTCAAAATAGCGTAACCCAGGCTTTGAATTTTCAGTGGTATTTCGTTGAAAGATGTTGTTTTATTTGAAGCACACATCAAAAGTGTGTGAAATAAAAACCTGGGTGCAGATGGAAAATAACCCTTTTGTAGGGTATCTACCTTTGGTTCTTCTGCATAACCCCTTTTCATGAAATCAGTTTTCATCTCGACTTTTTCAAATGAGAGTTTACCTTCCTGATCGTTGAGATTAAAGACTTCTGAGATCGACCGAGGGGTTATTTGAACTGCTTTATCCTGTATCGAGGAGTTTATGGCTATGACTTTTCCGTCTTGTTTTTCAAGCGTCGCCTTTTTCCAAAACTCTCTCTGGGTTTGCAGATATATGGGAGCATTCACTGTCAACAAAGTTTTGTACTTTGATCCATTTATTGCATCAATGATGGTGTCAAAGGTGTGATTATCGGTAGGTTTTGTGAATAAACCCAGATAGTTATGAGATTGTTTGAATGGTATTTCGATGGGTTCTTCGGTCGTTTGAGCGACCTCAGTTGAAGGTGATGGTGATGTAGGTTTTGATTTTGATTTTCCTTTTGACTTCGTCATTTTGATGAAGAAGAATCGGAGAATGATTTTGAGGGTTTTGAGAAGAAGGGTTGAAAACTGCTATGAGAAGAGAATTTTTTCGGAATTCAATTCGTCAGTGTAAAACCCTGTTTGGGGGTTTAGGGAAGGGTTTTATTTAAAATATGATCGCTGATGTGGCAGCGGTTATTTTCGATCTGAGGGCTAAAAACTGACCACGTGTCAAACACTGATGAGGCGGATGGAGTATAGAGAACAGTTGTTTTAAAAGCCACTGACGTATCAAGCATCAGTGATTACAACGGTAAAAATCTTGGGCAGTGAATGATTTTTACTATCAGTAGATAGCATATCAGTGGATAAGACACTGATTTTGAGCATCAGTGCTTACAAGAAAATGAGGGATCAGTGGTTAACTTTCAGCAGTGGACAGTGTTTAGAGTTCAGATGTTGGAACAAGGCAGTGGTTAGGGTAAATGGTAAATATCTGAAAGGCAGATGTTACAGCAAAAATTTTGAGGATTTTCATTCAAGGTTTTGCCACATGTCAATTTTGAAGGACAGTGGTTTAGTACCCCAGATGATGAAAACTTTTTGCTAAGGCAACTCATTTTCGTTTAATATTCAATTAAAACATGAGTACCCTAGTATTTTAAGCACAGTTTGCAATCAACCTTTGATAAAAATTTAGGAGCAAACCTGAGTATGATATGATCATGACATATGTACCATATTCTTTTGACCCATGTATGAGGACACTAATACCATAAAAATGAGGTATTACATCCTGACAGGAGCTGAAACTATTGCCAACAAAAACAAGCATAAGTTCCATATATATTATTCCAAAAAAAAATGAATAATATATCCTGATTATTTGAGAAAATCCTTTGAACAACAAAAAAAATAGTTAAAGGATTTTTCTGAGAATATTATCAAAAAGGATCTGGTGTAATTTCAATAGAGTATATAATCATATCATACATAAGTTTTGAAAATGGTCAGTGGTCACCAGTGGAAAGAACTTTTGGATACATTTTGACCACTGTTTGGAACCATTTTCTTTGACAATTGATTGCAAACTTGAGGACATATGGAGAAAAGTTTTTGAACATTTGTCTAGTCCTCTTTGGAGTTCATTTACTGGAATCAAAACCTATTTCTGAACAGATAAATGCACATAGTTGCTCAATTACCATTATTACCCTAAACTTTGACTCATAAGTGTTTTATGTTTATACTCTTTTCTTTTGACTTCAAAAGTTTTGAGATAAACACACTTCTGAGTATTTGTGAATATTAGTCCAAAATCATTCTACAGTAATGTTTTGAGAGACTTGATCATGTTTTCACAAGTTTTTCATCCAATCTCACATTACATATGATGCGGACTATGTTGACCCTTGTTTTCTTAATGTATTTGAACATAGTTGATTTAATCGATACTCTGTTTTTCAACAAAATACAACCAACCTTAGTATCAATGAATTTTGAGCCGAACTGTTATGTCAAATTGATTGTTAGATCGAATTTTGACTGTCCGTGCTCTGATACCAATTGTTAGGATCGGAGGCTCTCATGATAGTGTTTGTTTGTTTGAAATGAAATCTGAATATGATTGGACCGATAGGAAACATTCAGCACATGCAATCTGAAAAAAAAATCGGCCCAGCTGTTAAAAGGGGGTCGGCCCAGCACATGCAATATGATTACTATAAACTTTGGCCTCCAAAATTGATTTATTAACTTTTCACATGGGCCACAAATCAATGAAATGCATGTGATGGACAGTTGTAAACACGTGAAGGCAAACAATTACAAATATCCTATTAGACCTCACTTTGTTGTTCACGTGATGTTAGGCTGACAAAATCAAACCAAGTTATTAGATTTCTATTGGGCCGAGTTATTAGTGGACGTTGGATTGTGAGTGGATGTTTTAAATAATGACGAAACTCTAACAATCAAAGAAGTCGACGAAACAGATTGATATCCTTTTGACTAATACGGCGAAACTGGTGAGGTATCAGATGACGAAACAGATTTGAAATCTTGAACTTATGTCGACGAAACAGAAATGATATTAATGATCGACGAAACTGATTTGTGAATGAGCGACGAAACAAAATTGATGTGATGATCTAGGCGACGAAACTCATATGTTCTATACTTGTCGACGAAACAGATGTATATATGACAAAACTGAAATGAATTTGATAATCTGATCGACGAAACAGGAAGGACCCTTATCCTCTTCTGACAAGTTGGTGAGATTGGTTAAGTTTTTCAAACTAGCATTCTCCTATTCTGACAAAGTTGACACAATTTTCAAACTTCACACAACTTTCCTTCTTTTCAAAGACACAGTTCTTGTTCCTTTTTCAACAAAACATCATTACAAGTACACAAAATGTCAACATAATATATAATACTCAACTAACACTTTAATTCAAACAAGAATTCGGATCAAACACTCATATATTATGAAGAACAGTTTGAAGATAGCTTATGAACTATATGAATATCAGATGAACACAATTTTCGGAAACAAGATTTTGCTTAAATTTTCAACAAAAACCCACAATAACATACAAGCATGTAATAAAAGAGGGTTTTCACTAAAACTTACAGCAAAAACAACGATTTAAGCACTGATTTCCAGAAAATATATAAACTTTTTAAGAACGAAATCTGAAAAAAATCACTAAAAACCACTTGTTTCAAACACGACAATGTTTGGTTTTAAACAAGGAAAAGAGCCAATGCTCTGATACCACTTGTAGGTCCCGTTTTTCTCGGTGGATCCGATACGAAAACCTATCCTTGTTTATCACAAACACGGTAACGGGTGCGGAATCCCCGTGACGGTGCAAACCAAACACAATGTAAAACACACGCGTAACCAAAGATTCAATATCTATTGATTAGGGATGCGTACAACCGCAAACATATACAAACAATGTTTACAGACTCTCACTAAGTCTCACAGCTCTCTCATACTCATCCGTTTCACACAGAAACTATGAGGGGTATTTATACTAGACAGACACAGACTATGAAGAAACGCAAAGATGCCACGACGAAACACCAAAGTCGACGAAACACTATCTGTTTCATCGACATACATATTAATATCATTCTGTTAGGATCGGAGGCTCTCATGATAGTGTTTGTTTGTTTGAAATGAATGATCAATGAATATGAAACCATGTTAAGTGCAGCGGAAATGAAAACAAACTTTGTAAACACAATCAAAGGAGAAAATAGTTTGATAAACAATTGCTTTTTATAAAGTCGAATGTTTTACAAATCAAAGCAAAAGATTACAGATAAGCTTACAAACTATACTCCCCCTCAGCCTGATGCCCCAAGGTTGGTTGCACACAAGATGAAAGGATTAGACATGAGGAGAAGAACCCGCTCAGTCAATCAAATGTAACAGTACAGGGTACTGTTACATTTATAGGCAAACCAAACCACTGAGGAATATCAGCTGACGTCACCATGAAAGCGACGTCTAACAGCCTAACAAACTATATCTACTGTCCTTAAACAAACTACTGATGTCTAACAACTGATTGTAATAATAATACAAAACATGAGGAAACAACTGCTTCACGTTCCACTGTTGTAGCCTAAGCACTGATGCTTAACAACAACATCAGTGCTTTCTTCAAAGGTGATCAGTCCTTGAATGAGCAGTGTTTGTGTCTTCAGCAACACTTAAGAGACAGCAGTAGATAGAGCAACAAAGTTTGTCTTCAGCAGTCTTTATAATCATATCAGCAGTTGAAAGGGCACAGCAGTTGATTATGAGCAGCAGTTAGAGATCATCAGATGTTATAACTCACTTTCAAGGGGAGAGCAAAGTATAAACTACTGTTTATTGTGAATCCTCTGTTGTGACCTGGTTTTGGCTTTACATTATCTGTTCCTTTGTTAGGGTTCAATCCCAACACATTCTTTGTTTCGTCGATACATTTCTAGCCCAAATAATAGACAAAGCCCAAATGAAGAGTTAAGGCCCAACATTCAATAATTACGGCCCAGATGCATGTTTCTGTTGATAACTTTCATAAATTCAACATAAAACAAATCTATGACATCATCATGACATCACAATGATGATGTCATGGTGATGTGTAAACGGGAATGGGTCCGCGGCTCTCCGTGCTTCGCGTGTCGAACTCTAGGGCGCACGACGGAGGAATGTCTTGACGTCGGGCTTGAGCCGGACCTAACCGAGTCGACCCGAACCGAATCGAATCGAGTCGAGTCGAGTCGCGTCCACATAAAGTGTACCAACAAGAACTGATTAGGATCGGGTGGCAACTTGTTCAGATTACCACTTGATTTGATGCACTTTAAACTTGAACAAAAATACGATCCCTTGAAACAAATTGTGACCCAATCGGGTAGGGTTTTCACTTTTCTTTTGAACAAATGAACTTTGATTTTTATTAGGCCGCTCCTCTTTTTCACATGCAATATATGATCTGAGAGTATAATGAGCCGACAAGTTTGATATCAAATGTGATTGGTCCAAGAAACCCACTAAACCGACAAAATCTGTTCACAAATCAATTTTGATTGGGCCGTGATTAAGTGTGAATCTCATTAAGTATAATTGGGCCGTTATTATGCTTATCAACTCATTACTTCAGTGGCTGACAACCCCTTTTAACACAGTTATTGTAATTTGACTTCAAGATTAAAGCACATGGGCCGAGACACACATGATATTATGACATCTCATGAGCTCATGCACACTAACTAAATTTTATTGTGCCACAAACATTGACTGACAATTGAATTAATATGATCACATGGATTTGTCCCTCGTGAATTTCTGATATTCTCAATTAAATGGCCGACAAAATGTGAATGGGATCTGGCAATTATTTCACATGCATTGGGTCGATGATATCTCTAATATTATATGATCGGGCCGCCTCACTTTAATCACATGTATTCAAACATTCTGAACACTGTTTCACACAAATTGATGCACTTTTCACGCGAAATAGACTTTTTCACACGAAATGAAGTCTTCAAACGAAATAAGTACTTTCAAACGAAATGAAACATATTTCACGCGAAACACATTCACACGAAATCAGATATTCACACGAAATACCTCTTTTATACGAAATCAAATTTCACACGAAATCAACTTTTTCAAACGAAATAACACCTTCAAGCGAAATCAAGTGTTATTTCATACGAAATTAATAAAAAAAACTTAATTTCGTGCGAAATTATCCAAACGGAATTATAGTTTCAAACGAAATCAGTTATTTCGTGTGAAATAATCTCAACTTTTCAAACGAAATAAGATGCTCGTTCAAACAAAATTAGCCTTTTGGCCCATTTTTGTCACTTTTAGTCTGAATTTAGGTGTAATTCTTTCAAGGGTTTGTTAAAACTGTATTTTACACTTAATATCAAAAGATCAGTCCATTTTGTCCGTGAATTTGTCCAGAAATCCAAGAATGTGTAGAAAAACAGAATTCTAAGCACTGATTCAAGTGAATTGACTCATCCTGAGCTCTGATACCACTTGTAGGATTGTTTTGCGACCTATATGAGTCGATCAGAGTCAACACAAAGCTGTTTGAAAGGCGAAAACAGTCAAACAACCTAGAATCAGTGATAGAACGGTGTAGAAATAGATGTATGATACTTAAAACAAGCTTCTCATTGATAATTGACTTGATTACACGGTGAAAATTGGACAGCACTTCGTGCGAAATTATAGACATCTAATTTCGCATGGAATTACCACTTGTAATTTCATGCAAAATAACCATGTAATTTCGTGTGGAATTACCAATTGTAATTTCGTGCGAAATTACCTGCCAACCTATTTTTGACATATTTCTCGAACTTCGTGCCCTGATCTTTCAATACTAATCTAAGACTCGAACGAAGACGAAGTCAACCGACGTATGCACCAACAACACGTGTATATGTTGACACTTAAGAGATATACAGTCAAGAAAATCAAGAGCTATGGTGATATATATGCGGATTAGACACAAAAAAATAAACACTCAAAAAATAGCTACAATTTAAGGTATGTGTTGAGTGACGACATCAGATTCCTAATTGATGGAGAAAGGTCTGATGGCAAGAAAAGCTGCTCCCAGGAGGTTGTCAAGTGTTTTCGCTCGACGATTCCATTCTTGGGTGGTTGGTTTGTCCCTTGTTCTCGTAACTCGAATCCTAGCCCGGTATATCCCAATTTAGTTTTACACCATTGTGAACCTTACGCCTTTTTTTACTCTCTGATCGAGGTTCCCAACAATGAAAAATATACGTAAACTAAATCACACGTGTATATGTTGACATTTAAGAGATATACAGTCAAGAAAATCAAGAGCAATGGTGATATATATGCGGATTAGACACCAAAAAATAATCACTCAAAAAATCGCTACAATTTAATGTATGTGTTTAGTGACAGCATCAGATTCCTAATTGACGGAGAAAGGTCTGGTGGCAAGAAATGCTGCTTCCAGGAGGTTGTCAATTGTTTTCGCTCGACTATTCCATTCTTGGGTGGTTGGTTTGGCCCTTGTTCTTGTAACTCGAATCCTAGCCCGGTATATCCCATTTTAGTTTTACACCATTGTGAACCATACGCCTTTTTTACTCTCTGATCGAGGTTCTCGACATTGAATAATCTTCGTAAACTAAATTACACGTGTATATGTTGATATTTAAGAGATATATAGCCAAGAAACTCAAGAGCAATGGTGATATATATGCGGATTAGATACCAAAAAATAAACACTCAAAAAATAGCTACAATGTAAGGTATGTGTTTAATGACGGCATCAGATTCCTAATTGATGGAGAAAGGTCTGGTGGCAAGAAAAGCTGCTTCCAGGAGGTCGTCAAGTGTTTTCGCTCGACGATTCCATTCTTGGGTGGTTGGTGTGGCCCTTTTTTCTGTAACTCTAATCCTGACCCGGTATATCCCATTTTAGTTTTACACCATTGTGAACCTTACGCCTTTTTTATTCTCTGATCGAGGTTCTCGGCATTAAAAAATCTTCGTAAACCAAATCACACGTGTATATGTTGACATTTAAGAGATCTAAAGTCAAGAAAATCAAGAGAAATGGTGATATATATGTGGATTAGACACCAAAAAATAAACACTAAAAAAAAATGGCTACAATTTAAGGTATGCGTTAAGTGACGGCGTGAAATTCCTAATTGATGGAGAAAGGTCTGGTGGCAAGAAAAGCTGCTTCCAGGAGGTTGTCAAGTGTTTTCGCTCGACGATTCCATTCTTGGGTGGTTGGTTTGGCCCTTGTTCCTGTATCTCGAATCCTAGCCCGGTATATCCCATTTTTGTTTTACACAATTGTGAACCTCACGTCTTTTTTACTCTTTGATCGAGGTTCTCGGCATTGAAAAATCTTCGTAAACTTAATCACACGTACATATGTTGACATTTAAGAGATATACATTCAAGAAAATTTAGAGCAATGGTGATATATATGTGGATTAGACACCAAAAAATAAACACTCAAAAAATAGCTACAATTTAAGGTATGTGTTTAGTGATGGCGTCAGATTCCTAATCGATGGAGAAAGGTCTGGTGGCAAAAAAAGCTGCTTCCAGGAGGTTGTAAAGTGTTTTCGCTCGATGATTCCATTCTTGGGTGGTTGGTTTGGCCCTTGTTCCTGTAACTCGAATCCTAACCCGGTATATCCCATTTTAGTTTTACACCATTGTGAACCTCACGTCTTTTTTACTCTTTGATCGAGGTTCTCGGCATTGAAAAATCTTCGTAAACTTAATCACACGTACATATGTTGACATTTAAGAGATATACATTCAAGAAAATTTAGAGCAATGGTGATATATATGTGGATTAGACACCAAGAAATAAACACTCAAAAAATAGCTACAATTTAAGGTATGTGTTTAGTGACGGCATCAGATTCCTAATTGATGGAGAAAGGTCTGGTGGCAAGAAAAGCTGCTTCTAGGAGGTTGTCAAGTGTTTTCGCTCGACGATTCCATTCTTGGGTGGTTGGTTTGGCCCTTGTTCCTGTAACTCGAATCCTATCCCTGTATATCCCATTTTAGTTTGTAGGATCGTTGAATCGATCAAATGA
This sequence comes from Helianthus tuberosus, assembly GCA_030545235.1. NCBI lineage: Eukaryota > Viridiplantae > Streptophyta > Magnoliopsida > Asterales > Asteraceae > Helianthus > Helianthus tuberosus. Next base: position 39,520,298 of record CM060424.1, on the reverse strand, counting down.
GTCAATCAGAAGAGTTCTAGATCAAATCAAAGGTGGAATTCAATGATTCGATCTTCATTGCAACTTGATTAACACTCGGAATCACTTTAACTGTCTCTTGTATTGATTTGAAAGCAATTACAGGTCTGGAGACACTTCGGCAGCACCTCGACTCCGGAATCAGGAATGTTACAAATGACAACACAAGTCACCTATTTTTACTAGAAGCCACTTCGCATGAACATGTCTCTCCAGTTCGCACGAATTGGACAACCCAGTTCGCACGAACTGGTCAGTTCGTGTGGACTGGCTAGTTCATGACTGTTTCCCGTTTTTCTCGTACAACGTGTCTAGATCTAACAATTCTATTACAAGACTCGATACAAGACGAAGTCGACAGACATATGCACCAACAAACTCCCCCTTGGATGTTGACGAGTCTTTACTACGAGTCTTCAGTACGTTAAGTCTTCTGTCTTGATCAGTCTTCACGCTCTTTCCAAAGTATCTTACACTGTAAGCATCCTTCAATCTCTATCTTCTTCCAGAATCTCAGACTGGCTCTTTCAAACTCACTTTTGCTAACAGACTCCCCTTAAATTGTTCCGTGATTGTAATCTGACATAGCTTTCACAAGTTCAGGAATGATTCCTAGCTCTCCGTAGCAACAGGATCAAACACGGGAATCTGCACAAATCTCTACCCAAAAATAAATTTCTCAATTGTTAAGATTTAACAAATTTAGAAACCACTGGTAGATATCGTTCAATCAACAACAATAGTTATATCAAGTTCAAATTAATGACCTTGATTAACTAACTATAAAATCATTCTCAAAACAACATTTGTAAGATTATTTTAACATTTCTCAAATTATCTCAAACTTTAACTTCATTTTTCATATCAAACAAACTCTCCCATCCCACTGTTGTTCATCATGTTTAGCACTCGGAATTTTGAAAATCAGCTTTTCAACATCAGTTGTCGAAAATAAGATGAACTAAAATCTTTTTGATTTTTCAAAGTTTTATGCTAAAACCCACTAAAGAAAAGAAGTAACAAAATATTTTACAGACAATATTTTTGTGAGTTTGTGTAAGAGGATCATATCAAATTTTGACAAATCACTAGCACCGTTGAGCTTTAAACACATTAAGTTATAAACGATTCACTTAGATTATCAGTATACTGATCCACTTATTTTTTCACACAAAGTTCAACTGTTTCGAGATATGAGTTTAGTGTTTTAAAGAACTTAAACTTATTCGCGTGTCCCACCTCAGAATATACTCTCGTATCCAGAATCCTATATTCAGTCTTACAGGTGAATATACATTAATGATATATGTAAATGGGTAAATGCGAGGCCATGAGAGCTCATGCTATTGCTTCCGCAAAATCAGAGAGATGACGGCTCGTCTTTAGGTGGGTCCCCCTTGGGGATCTTCTTTTCAACAGCACATGATTATCATTTTTTAATGTTTCATCATTTTTTATGCTGAGGGTGAGCTTTAAGATTAAAGCAGTGCAAAGTATTATACGAGGACTAGGCTATTGCTCCCGCAAAATCAGAAGTCCTGGTATAATACCCCAGATATCATCATGCACAAAGACCTAGTATGTCAGAAATAGAAAGCCCTTCAAACAAGATTTCAGGGGTTACCTATATATCCGAGAGATGTTCCCCACGAAATAAGTAAGTATTTGATATTTAGGTTTATATCTCGAACACAATCTACTAAGCGTGTAAAAATCTACTGCCATATCATCAGTGAGACCGTTTATCACATTTTAACTTTCCAATTCTTTAGCGTACTGTGATTGTCTACTGATGTACTATCATTTCCTCTTTTTCACAACAAAATTCATTTTTGATTTTCCGATGTTTTTGGCTTTTTAAATTTTATCATGTTTTTGGATTTTTCAAATTTTCAAAATTTCTAAATTTTTTACTCCCCCTAAAATAAAAAATATATCATTTTTGATTTTCAAGAAAAATTTGAAAAATAAAAGCAATAAACTGTACAAAGTAAAATGACAAACTGATGTGAATTGCTTCAATTCGCCATCCACTTGGCGTAAACAATCAGAACTCCCCCCTGACAACAAACTATTTTCCCATTGTGATTTCAAAACACTTAAGTTTGTTTTAATCAAAAAGGTTTTTCCGGAAAATTAGTTTGTTTGTTATTTCACAAACATGTAGGATCGGGGATTTATTCATCACTTTGTTCTTCAACCACTTGTAAAAATCTAACACTTGTATGTTTTTTACAAAAACATTTTCCAAGAATGATGCCGATTCATGCTCCACGATTACCAACCTGGGAGCTCCGGCAAGTCCGGATTTTACTTTTTAAAGAATCTCACCCATGCCTGAGGGATCATGGGTGAACCGTCCTCATTCGGTTTAACAATTTTCGATTCATAAAATTCTTTCACTCCTTTTACCTTCCCATCAGCCATCTTTCCAAAAATATGTAACACTTTGCCATTAAAAGCTTTTTCAGCATCAAATTCTTTCTCATCAGAGAAGAATTGATCTGAAATCTCAATCTTACCACTTTTTGATTTCAAGTTTCCGTTTGACAATGGTGGAAAGTTTTCATCATCAATTGTTGGAACGGAATTTTCATCTTTTAGCACAACAGATGGCTCCTCTGACTTTGACGAGTCAGATTCATTGCCAGAACTATCCTCTGAATTCTTAACCACCCATTTTTGTTTGTTAAGATTTGCTCTTCTTTTGTAAAAATGTTTCGAACTTTCACCAACTTCGAAAGTCGAATTTTTAAACTTTTTAAATTTCTCTGTTGGTTGTTCCTTTTGATGAACGCATTTTTCTTTCAATTTCAAGTTGGAAGAAACTCCCTGTTTTGTGTTGGTTGGCTTTGGGCAATCCCAAGCGATATGTCCAACTTATTGACATTTGAAACAGGTTCTTCGTTCAACTCTCTGTTCAGATTCTTTCAACAGATTCTTTTTCCTTTCAGCGAGAAACTCCTTGTTTGACTGTTTCCAGAACAGTTTCTCCTTCTCCTCTTCTGAGCTTGCTCCTGAAACAAATTTAGTTTTTGGTTTATAAGTTTTCTCATTTTTATGATTTTCTGGTGGAACAAAACCTAAACCTTTCTTTTTGAAATTACTTTTATGGTTTGGTTTCTTTTGAAAACCAGAACCAGAACTGTAACCTTTTTTCTTGTTCAATCTTTGTTGAAATCTTGAAGTGTACTTTTTAGGTTTTTCAGTAAGATTTACATCTTTTATTTCAGAAATATTAATTTCTGTTAATTTGAAAACCTTGTTAATCTTTTCAGTTTTAACACTTCTTATTGGAAATTTCTCATCAGAAAATAATTTGTCTGAATCATTCAAAGTATATGCTACTTTGAATGTTTCGTCATTCAAATTATTTTTCGACATCAGAAAATCTTTATTGTAAACTCTTTTGACCGGTGAACTCGAGCTTTTCTCTGACGAACTCGACTTTTCAGATTTAGAATCTGACTTTGACTCTTCATCTTTATCCAACACCTGATCGACCACTTTCTTAATTAACTCGGACTCATGATCAGTGTCAGACGCTGTGAAGGTGACAACAATATTATCTGGTAATCCATTGATGGACGCGGCTTTCAGATTTGGATTGAATGCTTCAGCCACCTTTTCAAAATCTCGGGGAGTATAGCCATCCCATATTGGATTTGGAACTCTGTTATACTTCAAACCAGTTTTCTTACCTGAATTTTCTTCTTCTTCTTCTGCATACTTATGAGCAGCCACTGTAGGATAGATGCGGCCAATAACGTAATCTGAACTTTGATAGCTTCGAAGTAAATTGTTCACTCGTTCTGTTTCGATTGTCATTGCTGCCAATTCCTGTTTTAGCTTAGCATTCATCTCAATATATCCGTTAATTGCTCTTTGCTTTTGAAGAACTGTTGCTTTTAGAAGATTTTTCATCTGAACATCCTCATCAGAAGCTCCTTTGTACACGTTCACTTTGCTGCTTAGGAGATCATATGACTCCTTTATGCTCCTCACATTGTGCAGTAAATTCTCTTTGAGCTTTTCCAATTCAGCCAACTTTGTATCTTTCTCAGCACAATCTTTGCAAGATACTAAACACTTTGCACAAGGTTTTTCAACCTCTACAATCTTTTCAACTTCAACTATTTTTTCAACTTCAACTATTTTTTCAACTTCGATGATTTTTTCAACTACTTTCTCCACCACCTTTTCAATCACAATCGATTTTTTCTCATCTTCCGTCTTCACTTCACTCTCTACAACCTCGACCTTCTCTATCGGTGTTTCTTCAACTTTTGCCTTTTCTTCAGCAATCCTTCTTGCTTCAATTTCTTCTTCAACAACCCTTCTTGCTTCCAATTCTCTCTTCAATCTAGCAGCCTTTTTCTCTTTCAAAATCTCGATTTTATCTTCAAAAAACAAATTAAAACTGTAAGGATCCAATTGTTTTCTAGCTCTATTAATATACGCTTCCTCATCATCAGTATCTTCATCATTTCCTGAAGATTTAAAAATCGGTTGTCTTCTAGGACGGTTCTTAGATTTGACTGATTCTTCTCCTGAGGTTGAGTCTTCAAAGATTCGAGCAACAAATGCTGTTTTTTCTGAAGTTCTGTTAGGATCATACTTATCCCAACTGAATCCTTCCCAACTGAATCCTTCTGGAAGCCTTTCATCTTCTTGGTCTATCAGACCACCTTTTGGACTTCTTTCATCTTCTTGGTCTATCAGACCATAACAAGCTCTCTTCTTTCCATTTTCAATTTTAATAGTATTTGAGCTTGAAGATTGTTGTTGATATGGTTGTTGAGCAACCTGATGATAAATTGCTTTTCGATGATAATCGTTGTTTCCAAATGGATCTTGTCTTCCAGTTGCTTCTCTGTTTGTACACTCTCGTTTAAAATGCCATTTTTCTCGGCAACGAAAACAAGTAACCTTTGATTTGTCAAAACCTAGCTGTGATGTTGCAGCTTCACGAAGATCATCTCTACCGGTGATTTGTTTGAACTTTTCTGCTCTTCTTAAAACACTAGCTAAACACCACTTGATGTCCATCAACTCAAGTTCCTCAGAATCAATCTGATCATAATCTTCTTTAGTGAGCATTGGATTCCCGATTCGTCCAGCAACCAAACTTTCATACGACTCTAACACAGTAACAAGTGATGCCATGTGTTGCTTCGCAATATCTGTAGAGAAATTTTGACCATTTTGAATGTTTAATGTCACATTGCATTGAAAATTTGTTGAACTCTGTTGTTGAGAACTTGGTGTTGAGAAATTTGGTTCAAAACTTGAATAAGACAAAGAATATCCACCACTCTGAGTTGTAGTGCTAACATTTGTTCCGGAAGTACCATCAGCACTGAAAGCAGTCTGAATCTTCGGACTCGGAGTAGTCTCAACTTTGCTTCCTCTATAGTATAGAGTAACATCTTGTTGAGCACCCGGATTCTTCATGATAGCAGTTTTCTGAACATCCAATTCATGTTCTTCAAGCTTCTGAATGAACTTACACAAATTCATATCTTCAGATTGTTTGTTATGTTTTAAAATCAATAGATATGTTCCCCATTGATTCTGTGGTAACGCATCAACTAGCTTATCAACCCATTCTTCATCTTCTTTCTTGATGTCCAATCTTTTCATTTCCTGGACAAGATGGCAATATCTCTCGATAATCTTCCTAGTCGTCTCACCTTTAAAAGCTGTAAACATATCAAAAGATTTTTTTAGTAATGCACGTTTATTTTTTTATCATATCAGCACTTCCCTTAAACTTTTTAACCAACGCTAACCAAATTGATCTAGCAGTTCCCTCATGTTGAAGCAAAATGAAAATATCTTCTTTTACCGCTTGTTGGAGAAGGCTAATCATCATCTTTTCACTGGTGTATCTTAATTTTCCATTCGGTGTAAATTCACTTAATGGTTTTTCATTTTCAAGATCATCTTTCGGTCTAGTGTAATCTTTCTCTAACGCAACCCAAGCATCAAACTTATTAGCTTGCACCCAGTTTTCAAAACGATCTTGCCATCCTTTAAAATCCTCAATGTATATAAGCTTTGGAGGTTTCTGGAAAGTTCCCGTTTCATTTTCGAGTCCAACAGTTTCGACAACTGTAACTGGAGCAGCTGGAGTAGTAGCAAACGCGTTGTAAAACTCGTTATCCATGTTTCGGTATCGAAAGTTCAAAAAACTGATTGTTCAAAACTATATGGATTCTCACATGATCTGGTTCAAACCACTTGAACTTAAACGAACTGGAATTCTTTTAACCACACCCTATGACCTGATTCACAATCCCAAGCGACTTGAACCTACTCGTGCGAACTGGAAGGTTCTCCAAACAATTTGAACCTCACCCCGTACGGATTGGCTCAAATCTAAAACGAACTGGAATAATTCCACACAACCTGACAACTTCGCGCGAACTAGTTCACTTTAGTTCAATCCGTGCGACCTGGGTAATCTTTTCAAACGACCTGGGTCAGCTTTCATGTGAACTAGACCAAATCCAAATAACTTGGTAATAGTTCACCTCGTGCGGATGAATATGTCTCTCCAGTTCGCACGAACTGGTCAGTTCATGTGGACTGGCTAGTTCATGACTGTTTCCCGTTTTTCTCGTACAACATGTCTAGATCTAACAATTCTATTACAAGACTCGATACAAGACGAAGTCGACAGACATATGCACCAACATAGTTTTACACCATTGTGAACCTTATGCCTTTTTACTCTCTGATCGAGGTTCTCAATGTTGAAAAATCTTCGTAAACTTAATCATACGTGTATATGTTGAGATTTAAGAGATATACAGTCAAGAAAATCCAGAGGAGTGTTGATATATATGCGGATTAGACACCATAAAATAAACACTCATAGCTACAATTTAAGGTATGTGTTGAGTGACGACATCAGATTCCTAATTGATGGAGAAAGGTCTGGTGGCAAGAAAAGCTGCTTCAAGGAGGTTGTCAAGTGTTTTCGCTCGACGATTCCATTCTTGGGTGGTTGGTTTAGCCCTTGTTCCTGTAACTAGAATCCTAGCCCGGTATATCCCATTATAGTTTTACACCATTGTGAACCTTACGCATTTTGTACTCTCTGATCGAGGTTCTCGGCATTGAAAAATCTTCATAAACGAAATCACACGTGTATATGTTGACATTTAAGAGATACAGTCAAGAAAATCAAGAGCAATGGTGATATATATGCGGATTAGACACCAAAAAATAAACACTCAAAAAATAGCTACAATTTAAGATACGTGTTTAGTGACGGCGTCAGATTCCTAATTGATGGAGAAAGTTCTGGTGGCAAGAAAAGCTGCTTCCAGGAGGTTGTCAAGTGTTTTCGCTCGACGATTCCATTCTTGGGTGGTTGGTTTGGCCCTTTTTCCTGTAACACGAATCCTAGCTCGGTAAATCCCATTTGAGTTTTACACCATTGTGAACCTTACGCCTTTTTTACTCTCTGATCGAGGTTCTCGGCGTTGAAAAATCTTCGTAAACTTAATCACACGTGTATATGTTGAATTTAAGAGATATACAGTCAAGAAAATCAAGAGGAGTGTTGATATATATGCGGTTTGGACACCAAAAAACAAAAACTAAAAAAATAGCTACAATTTAAGGTATGTGTTTAGTGACGGCATTAGATTCCTAATTGATGGAGAAAGGACTGGTGGCAAGAAAAGCTGCTTCCTGGAGGTTGTCAAGTGTTTTCGCTCGACGATTCCATTCTTGGGTGGTTGGTTTGGCACTTGTTCCTGTAACTCGAATCCTAGCCCGTTATATACCATTTTAGTTTTACACCATTGTGAACCTTACGCCTTTTTTACTCTCTGATCAAGGTTCTCGGCATTGAAAAATCTTCGTAAACTAAATCACACGTGTATATGTTCACATTTAAGAGATATACAGTCAAGAAAATCAAGAGCAATGGTGATATATATGCGGATTAGACACCAAAAAATAAACACTCAAAATATAGCTACAATTTAAGGTATGTGTTTAGTGACGACATCAGATTCCTAATTGATGAAGAAAGGTCTGGTGGCAAGAAAAGCGGCTTCCAGGAGGTTGTCATGTGTTTTCACTCGACGACTCCATTCTTGGGTGGTTGGTTTGTCCCTTGTTCCTGTAACTCGAATCCTAGCCCAGTATATCCCATTTTTGTTTTACACCATTGTGAACCTTATGCCTTTTTTACTCTCTGATCGAGGTTCTTGGCATTGAAAAATCTTCGTAAACTAATTCACACGTGTATATGTTGACATTTAAGAGATATACTGTCAAAAAAATCAAGAGCAATGGTGATATATATGCGGATTAGACACCAAAAAATAAACACTAAAAAATAGCTACAATTTAAGGTATGTGTTTAGTGACGGCATCAGATTCCTAATTGATGGAGAAAGGTTTGGTGGCAAGAAAAGCTGCTTCCAGGGGGTTGTCAAGTATTTTCGCTCAACGATTCCATTCTTGGGTGGTTGGTTTGGCCCTTGTTACTGTAACTCAAATCCTAGCTCACTATATCCCATTTTAATTTTACACCATTCTGAACCTTATACCTTTTTTACTCTCTGATCAAGGTTCTCGGAATTGAAAAATCTTCGTAAACTAAATCACACGAGTATATGTTGACATTTAAGAGATATACAGTCAAGAAAATCAAGAGCAATGGTGATATATATACGGATTAGACACCAAAAAATAAACACTAAAAAATAGCTACAATTTAAGATATGTGTTTAGTGACGGCGTCAGATTCCTAATTGATGGAGAAAGGTCTGGTGGCAAGAAAAGCTACTTCCAGGAGGTTGTCAAGTGTTTTCCCTCTACGATTCCATTCTTGGGTGCTTGGTTTGGCCCTTGTTCCTGTAACTCGAATCCAGCCCGGTATATCCCATTTTAGGTTTACACCATTGTGAACCTTACGCCTTTTTTACTCTCTGATCGAGGTTCTAGGCGTTGAAAAATCTTCGTAAACTTAATCACACGTGTATATGTTGACATTTAAGAGATATACAGTTAAGAAAATATAGAGCAGTGTTGATATATATGCGGATTAGACACCAAAAAATAAACACTCAAAAAATACTACAATTTAACGTATGTGTTTAGTGACGGCATCGGAGTCCTAATTGATGGAGAAAGGTCTGGTGGCAAGAAAAGCTGCTTCCTGGAGGTTGTCAAGTGTTTTCGCTCGACGATTCCATTCTTGGGTGGTTGGTTTGGCCCTTGTTCCTGTGACTTGAATCCTAGCCCGTTATATACCATTTTAATTTTACACCATTGTGAACTTTACGCCTTTTTTACTCTCTGATTGAGGTTCTCGGCATTGAAAAATCTTCGTAAACTAAATCACACGAGTATATGTTGACATTTAAGAGATATACAGTCAAGAAAATCAAGAGAAATGGTGATATATATGCGGATTAGACACCAAAAAATAAACACTCCAAAAATAGCTACAATTTAAGGTATGTGTTTATTGACGGCATCTGATTCCTAATAGATGGAGAAAGCTCTGGTGGCAAAAAAAGCTGCTTCTAGTAGGTTGACAAGTGTTTTCGCTCGACGATTCCATTCTTGGGTGGTTGGTTTGGCCCTAGTTACTGTAACTCAAATCCTAGCCCGGTATATACCATTTTAGTTTTACACCATTGTGAACCTTACGCCATTTTTACTCTCGTATAGAGGTTCGAGGCATTGAAAAATCTTTGTAAACTAAATCACACGTGTATATGTTGACATTTAAGAGATATACAGTCAAGAAAATCAAGAGCAATGGTGATATATATGCGTATTACACACCAAAAAATAAACACTAAAAAAATAGCTATAATTTAAGATATGTATTTAGTGACGACATCAGATTACTAATTGATTGAGAAAGGAATGGTGGCAAGAAAAGCTGTTTCCAGGAGGTTGTCAAGTGTTTTCGTTCCATTCTTGGGTGGTTGGTTTGGCCCCTGTTCCTGTAACTCAAATCCTAGTCCGGCATATTCCATTTTAGTTTTACACCATTGTGAACCTTACGCCTTTTTTACTCTCTGATCGAGGTTCTCGGCATCGAAAAATTTTGTAAACTAAATCATACGTGTATATGTTGACATTTAAGAGATATACAGTCAAGAAAATCAAGAGCAATGGTGATATATATACGTATTAGACACCAAAAAATAAACACTCAAAAAATAGCTACAATTTAACATATGTATTTAGTGATGACATCAGATTACTAATTGATTGAGAAAGGAATGGTGGCAAGAAAAGTTGCTTTCAGGAGGTTGTCAAGTGTCGACGATTCCATTGTTGGGTGGTTCGTTTGGCCCTTGTTCCTGTAACTCGAATCCTAGCCCGGTATATACCATTTTAGTTTTACACCATTGTGAACCTTACGCCTTTTTTACTCTCTGATCGAGGTTCTCGGCATCGAAAAATCTTTGTAAACTAAATCACACGTGTATATGTTGACATTTAAGAGATATACAGTCAAGAAAATCAAGAGCAATGGTGATATATATGCGTATTAGACACCAAAAAATAAACACTCAAAAAATAGCTACAATTTAACATATGTATTTAGTGACGACATCAGATTACTAATTGATTGAGAAAGGAATGGTGGCAAGAAAAGCTGCTTTCAGGAGGTTGTCAAGTGTCGACGATTCCATTCTTGGGTGGTTCGTTTGGCCCTTGTTCCTCTAACTCGAATCCTAGCCCGGTATATCCCATTTTAGTTTTACACCATTGTGAACCTTACGCCTTTTTTACTCTCTGATCAAGGTTCTCGGCATTGAAAAATCTTCGTAAACTAAATCACACGTGTATATTTTCACATTTAAGAGATATACAATCAAGAAAATCAAGAGCAATGGTGATATGTATGCGGATTAGACACCAAAAAATAAACATTCAAATAAAAGCTACAATTTAAGGTATGTGTTTAGTGACGACATCAGATTCCTAATTGATTGAGAAAGGTCTGGTGACAAGAAAAGCGGCTTCCAGGTGGTTGTCAAGTGTTTTCACTCGACGATTCCATTCTTGGGTGGTTGGTTTGGCCCATGTTCCTGTAACTCGAATCCTAGCCCAGTATATCCCATTTTAGTTTTACACCATTGTGAACCTTACGCCTTATTTACTCTCTGATCGGGTTCTCGGCATTGAAAAATCTTCGTAAACTAAATCACACCTGTATATGTTGACATTTTAGAGATATACAGTCAAGAAAATCAAGAGCAATGGTGATATATATGCGGATTAGACACCAAAAAATAAACACTCAAAAAATAGCTACAATTTAAGGGATGTGTTTAGTGACGGCATCAGATTCCTAATTGATGGAGAAAGGTCTGGTGGTAAGAAAAGCTGTTTCCAGGAGGTTGTCAAGTATTTTCGCTTGACGATTCCATTCTTGGGTGGTTGGTCTGGCCCTTGTTCCTGTAACTCGAATCCTCACTCAGTATATCCCATTTTAGGTTTACACCATTGTGAAACTTACGCCTTTTTTACTCTCTGATAAAGGTTCTCGGCATTGAAAAATCTTCGTAAACTAAATCCCACGTGTATATGTTGACATTTAAGAGATATACAGTCAAGAAAATCAATAGCAATGGTGATATATATGCAGATAAGACACCAAAAAATAAACATTCAAAAAATACCTACAATTTAAGGTATGTGTTTAGAGACGACATTAGATTCCTAATTGTTGGAGAAAGGTGTTAGTGCACTATGTCTGTGGACTTCGTCTTGTATCGAGTCATGTAATAGGATAGGATAACCAGTGCTCGGGTTGCTAGAAACTGAGTTTTTGGTGTTTGAAGCTAATTCCGCTTGAAACAGCCAATGGCCATTTCAAACGGAATTACAACACTATATATAGGGGAGCATGCCGTGTCATTTGATACGGAATTACTTTGTCTGATTTGGTAATGAAGTGCTGCCGAATCGTCTCCAGGTTGTAAATTTTTGTTAGATCAATACAAGAGACATTATAATTGAATCGAGCGTCCGTTTCATTGATTCCGCCTTTGATTCGGATCCAAAAACTCTTCTGAACGATTCATTCAGGTCGCACAACGATCCTACAAGTGGTATCAGAGCTCAGGAGGAAGAGTTTAGCTTGATATCACCAGTTTTCTGACTTCTACACCTTCTTTTTCAAAATTCACAAGATTTCACGGTCAAAATGGATTGAATTTCACACATTATATGCGAAACATAGTTTTAATAAACCCTTGAAAGAATCAGACCAAAATTCAGCTTAAAAGTGACAAAAATGGACCAAAATACTAATTCCGTTTGAACGGGCATCCTGATTTCGCTTGAAAAGTTGAGGCATTTTCACACGAAATTACTTATTTCGTTTGAGTTACATCTGATTCCGCTTGAAAAGGATAATTCCGTTTGAATGGTTCACACGAAATAAGCTATTTCGCTTCAAAGTGTAATTCCGTTTGAAGATTTCGCTTGAAACATTTGATTCCATTTGAGAAGTTAATTCCGTTTGAGAAGTGATTTCATTTGAAAACATATTCTGTTTGAAAGTGGTTATCTCGTGTGATGAGGGTATTCCGCACCAAAGTGATTCCGTTTGAAATTCCTTATTTCGTTTGAAAGAGGACATTTTGCATCAAGATCATTTCACGTTAACCTAGTGTCAGTTTATTTCAAGTTGTTCGATATTGTTTAAACTGATTGTGTTTGTTTGTTTGTTTCTGTCTCCAGGAAATTCAAGAAGCTTTCATCATGGCTGAAGAGTTCTACAATACATTCTACAGCGCATTTACATCCGAGTCTTCTGAAACTTCAACTGTCACACCGAAATCAATAACTAAAGCGGTTAATGAAAACATTAATCATGACAACTTTTATGGAACTCATTCAAAACCACCCAAGCTTGATAATATTGAGGACTATACTTGGTGGAAAGACCGTTTTATTAACTTGGCAAAAGCTTACGCACATGAAAGCTGGTTCTGTCTAGAGTTCGGATATGAAAGACCAAAAAATGACAAAGGAGAGGAGCTTTATTTGAAGAAGTTAAGCCTTGAGGACAAAAAGGAATTCTCGTCTGAACAGAGAATGATTGCTTTGATCCAGTCGTCAATTAGAAATGACATTTTTGCATTGCTTAACCATGATGGGCCATCAAAATCTGTTTGGGAAGTTTTACGAGTTAAAGCTGAGGGGGGTAAACAAATCAAAAAGAATAAAATTGCTTTGTTAAAGAAAGAATTCGATTTGTTTGATAGCATTAAAGGAGAGTCAGTAAGGCAAATGATAGAGAAATTTTTTCATTTAAAAATTGAACTCAAAAGGTTTGAGATTGTGAATACGAGAGAGGAAACAATTGATAAAATCATAGAAGCGTTACCACGAGCTGATCAGTGGTAAACGTTTGTATTCATATTGAAAAATGATGCTTTATATGATACAATTTCTCTCGATACTTTAATTGAAAAGATTGAAACTCACGAGCTTGAATTGCAGAAACAGAACAAGATGAGCAGTTCTTCGCATCAACAGAATGTTGGTCTCTATTACAAAGGCAATTTACCTTCGGTGAAAGTTGGTGAAACACCAAAGACAGCATTCAGTGGTGAGAAGACAAAAGAACCTCAGAAAAGCTCATCAAGTTACGATCCGGGTTATCATTCTTCGTCAAAAGCTATTTCTGAAGAATCAGAGGAGATACTGTGCAACATTGCTCTCAAGTTGAAAAATTCTCCGGCAATGAGCATTAATGCAGCTAAACAGCAAATGAGCTTCCTTGCATCTGTTCTGGAATCGTATGAAAGTCTTGTAGCTGGTAAAATTGGAAACTCAGAGTTAACCAAAGAAGACTACGACCAGATTGATCCGGAAGAAATGGAACTCATTGACATTCGCTGGTGTTTGGGAAGTTGCATCCGCAGAGCTCAGAGATATATGGAGATTAATGGGAAACAATCATTAGGTGGTGCATCAACAAAACTTGGATTTGACAACTCCAAAGTGATCTGTTTCAAATGTAAGCAAAAAGGTCATTTCAAGAGAGAATGAAACAATTCTGCAGTTGGTGGAAATGAACATCCGTTCAATGATAATTATTACCGAAAGGAAATCTACCACTGAAGCAAAGAAGAGCCAAAAATGATTGAAGATAAACCCATAGATAAATCAAGAGCTTGTGCTGTAATCCATGATGATGAAGGATATGATTGGAGCCATATTCTTCCAGAAGAAGATCGTTTGGATAATCGAAGTACAGCTCATGGCAGAAACCCATCAAACAACAAACATTATGTTTTTGTTGCTGAAATTAAAGAAGAAAACAAAGAAGAAAATGTTGTTGCTGATATCAAAGAGAAAACCAGAGAAGAGATTTTGAATGAGAAAACATAAGAGAAAGAAATATTGCTTGGAACAGAATGGATATGATGCAAGAAGAATATGAAAGTGCAGTATTCAACAAGAGATGGGATAAAAAGCGAGAGTGCTACATCAACAGAAATGGTGAACCTGTTGTTTCCAAGAAGGACATAGTTTTTGATGACGTTCTGTTAGTAATCCCTCGATCCGTCGAATACTATACTAATGTTGAAAAAGATGAAACATATGTGAAGAAGTTTGAAAAACTCCTTAGGGATGTTATGACTTCAAGTCTAAAGAAGAGGGATGAAGAAAGAATGAAGAAGAAAATTGAGAATTTGGTTGATGATTTGAAAAAGGTCGCTGAGGAAGATGTGAAGGTAGCCGATGAAGTAAAAGAAGAAGTTGTTGTGAAGGAAGAAGTTGTGAAAGAAGTTGTTACTAAAGAACAGCAGGTTGAAGAAGCTGAGAAAAAGGTTGAAGGTTTGATTGAAGTGAAGGATGAGAATTCGAAGGTTGTTGGTGATGTTGGTACTAGTAAAGAAAAGAAGAGTGAAACTGAACTGAAGCAGAAAGATGCTAATCAGACAGATGCAGCAGAAAACACCGAGGTGCCAATCACTGAGGTAAATTCTGACTCTGAAACTCATTTCAAAATCGTTGAACAGTGCAAGAAATGCATGGAAACGTGCATTGCTTGTACTGAAAAAGATGAAAAATTCAGAACAAGAGAACTTGAATTCACAAAAATAGAAGAAGTTTTCAAAAATAAATACAAAGAAATGTTAGAAAACGAAAAAGTTTTGAAAGATAATGATGAAAAACTTTCAGAAAAATGTAAAAGGTTAGAAAAAGAAAATGAAGTTTTGAAAGCAAATGTTTTGAAAATAACAGAAGAATGTGATCAAAAAGAAAATGTTTGTCAAGAAATGAAAAAGGAATACGATTAAATAAAATTGGCATATCACATTACAAAAGAGTCATATGAAAAGGTGAAAAGTGAAATGAAATTTGTTCAATCAAGATTGAATTACTGTTCTGAAACAACTAAGGAGTATAAGCGAAATTATGAAATAAAGCAAGAAGTTGTTAATTTTTACATTGAGGATGTTGCTAAACTTAAGCGTCAGATTGCTGATTTAGAACAGGATAATAACAAGTTAAAAAGTTATCACGCGTCGTCATATGTGCTTGAAAGAATTTTCAACATAAAACTGGATGGAAAAGATTCTGAGCAAAACAAGAAAGGTATTGGCTCAGAGTTTCATCAAGTTCCACCACCGGAAAAGTTTGCATTTTATGATGATGAAAAGGTCGAAAAAGCTTTCAACATGGTAGATCAAATGCCAGATAACATTGACGTAACCTATTCCAAATATGATAATTCTAGTGATTCAGAGGTGGTAGGTAAGGTCGTTGAAAGTGTGTTGAAAGAAGAGTCAGTTGAAACAGGTAAAACTGAATCACAAGATGAAAATGAAGGTAATTTTCATGATGGATATCTGAAAAACTCAAAATCCCAGAAAAATTTGAATGATGATTCAAAAGGATTGGTTTATACTATGATTGGATCGGACAAATTATTCTTAGATGTTGTATTCCCTATTCAGAATGTGATATCAGACAAGATTGACAAAGTTTTCAAAATGGTTGAGATTGAAAAGTCAGAAATTTCAAAGTTTACTGGAAAAGGTCATAAAACTTTTTATAACAAACCTGGTTTTAAGAAGAAAAACATGAAGGCTGGGTTGGGTTATAAGAAGAAACAAAGTTGGAAGAAAAATGAAATGCCAAATTATCAGGCAAAAATGAATTTTGTTCAAGGAATAAGTTTAGAAGAAGAGAAAGAACTCCAAGGTACGACAGTCTAATGAAGAGTTCTATGCTCAAAAGAAAAAGCAACAACCACAGGTTAAAGATGTGTCCAAGAGGAAATGTTTTAAATGTGATCAAATAGGACATCTTGCACGAAAGTGTCCAAATCTTAAAGCTGTTGATGTTGACAAAAAGAAGTCTGAAAATGTTGAGAAACAAAAATATGAGAATGTGAAACAAAGGTCGACCAGATTTGATTCAAAACAAACTTGGAGGTATAACACAAACAAGTTTGTTTCGAACCAAACTTGGAAATCAAACCCGAATAGGTTCGATTCAAGACAGACCTGGAATTCTCACACACCCAGATTCAGAACAACTCAAAGTTGGAAAACATCAGTTGATATGACAAAACCGAATGAGTTTTGGAAACCAAAAGTTGTTGTTCAAAATCAAAAAGTTCAAAAAGAGTTAAATTTTTACAAAAGAGGTACTCCGAAAGGTCAAACATGGAGTGTTAAGAAACAAATGACTTCTGTAAATGATGAAAAAGTTGAAGTCAAAATTGAAAAAGTATTTGTTCAGAATGACAAAGATTTTCCAAAATTGAATCATGCATATTGTGTTGAAATGCCTAAGGTCCAACACACCTGGGCTAAATTGTTCAAGTAATCAAGTAGTCTGAATGTGCAGGTGCTCAAGAAAACTGAAGATTGTGAAAATAGTATTCGGAGCAGCCTGGCACAACAGGAAGAGGAGGTTGCTGAACCCTGGTTTGGTTGAAACAGGGAGTTTGTTTGTTTTCTGTACATAAATTAACAATATTTCAAAAACCCTAAAAATTGAAAAATTTAAAAACCAAAAATATGTTTTTATTTTGTCAAAATTTTGAAAAAACCAAAAATATGTTTGATTTTAAATTTGTCAATAAATCAAAAAGTACAAAAATATGTTGATTGAATACGCTGAAACCCTCACGGCTGAACAAACATGATTAATTTCACAAAATTGAAAAACGGTTTTCAAACTGTAAAAATCAATGTGTTGTAAATCATGGGGGGTAATTGCTGCTTTATATGTTATATTTTCTGCAAATTAGTGCATGAGAAGCAGAAAATGGATGGCGAAACGAAGCTATCAGTATCGGTTTGTCAAATTTTCTTTTAAATGGTTTTGCATTTTAGGGGGAGTATTGCTGTCTAAAAATACAAAAACATTTGAAAATTTGAAAAAGTAAAAAACATGATAAAATTTGAAAATGAGTTTTTGTGTAAAAAGAGGAAATGATAGTACATCAGTAGGCAGTTACAGTATGCTAAAGAAATGTAATGATTATATAGCGTTAAACAGTCTCACTGATGATATGCCGATAGGTTTTTATACATGCTAAAGAAATGTAATGATTGTCGATATATGCTAAAGAAAGAAATGGTTTTGTAAATTTTTCGGGATATAAACTTAAATTCAAACTTGCTTGTTTCGTGGGGAACACTACTTGGATATATAGGTAACCCCTGAAATCTCGTTTGAAGGACCCATCTTTCTGAGATACTAGGTCTTTATGCTTAGTGATATCTGGGGTATTATCCCGGGACTTTTGATTTTGCGGAAGCAATGGCCTAGTCCCCGTATAATACTTTCTGCTTGCTTGAAATATAGCACTGCCCTCAGCATAAAAAATGATGAAACATTGAAAAATGCTAATCATGTGCTGTTGAAGAAAAGATTCTCTAAAGGGAACACACCTAAAGTCAAAGCCGTCATCTCTCTGCTGAACGGAAGTTCTGACCTGAGCTCTCACGGCCCTGGCAATTTAACCCCTTACAGATATCATCTAGGTATACTCACCTGTAAGACTGAATCTTGGGATCTGGATACGGGAGTATATTCAAGTGGTGGAACACACGAATGAGTTTAAGTTCTTAATACACCTAATTCGTATCCTGAATCAGTTGAAATTTATGTGAAAATTTACGTGGATCAGTATATCGACAATCTAAGTGAATTGTTTAATTCTTAATGTGTAACTAAGCTCAACGGTACTTGTGACTTGTCAAAAACTGATATGATCCTCTAACGAAAACTCAAACAAAAATATAGTCTGTAAATATGTTTGTAAATATTTCTTTACTGCTTTATGTTTCAGAAAAATGCAAAAAGATTTTGAATTCTACTTTATTTTCGACAACCGATGTTTGAAATGCTGAGTTTCAAAATCTAAGTAAGCTGATTGTGTTTCTGAAAATAAAACAAGTTCATTAATTTGAAACTTGAAATGTTAAATCATAAAATCAAAAACTGTTTGTGATATCTCCAAGGTCATTAGTTTGGACTTGGACGATTAACTGTGAGGGATTTGGATTCTTAGATTGTTAAATTCTTTGTAAAAGAGCCAGTGTTCGATGTTGGATTCTTAACGCTGCCAAATCTATAAGTAAGCTGATTGTGTTTCTGAAAATAAAACAAGTTCATTAATTTGAAACTTGAAATGTTAAATCATAAAATCAAAAACAATTTGTGATATCTCCAAGGTCATTAGTTTGGACTTGGACGATTAACTGTGAGGGATTTGGATTCTTAGATTGTTAAATTCTTTGTAAAAGAGCCAGTGTTCGATGTTGGATTCTTAACGCTGCCAAATCTATAAATTTTGTTGATAGGGGAAGTGATTTAGAAAGGTGAATAGAACCAGATTACGATTTCTGGAAAATTGAATGTTCAAAATATTGTTTCTTATAAATGTTTTAGTGTTGCAGATAAGATTCCAGACTACGATCCCGACAGATGAGTCTAAGGGGGAGTCTGAACACGAGCTCAAAGCAAGGGGGAGCTTGTAACCTGAAAGCAAGGTGCCGAACCCTAAAGCACGGAAGCTTGACGAAAGGGGGAGCCTGAAGAATCTGTTATTGTTAGAGCCAGAGACAGATCCTGGTATACTATTCAAAGATAGAAGCTGATCATTGAAGAAAGATTGATGGATGCTTACAGTGTTAGACAAATTGGAAAGAGCATGAAGACTGATCAAGACTGAAGATGTGTGATGATAAAGACTCGACACTGAAGACTTCCTCAACATCAAAGGGGGAGTCTGTTAGTGCACTATGTCTGTGGACTTCGTCTTGTATCGAGTCATGTAATAGGATAGGATAACCAGTGCTCGGGTTGCTAGAAACTGAGTTTTAGGTGTTTGAAGCTAATTCCGCTTGAAACAGCCAATGGCCATTTCAAACGAAATAAACTTTGTTAATTTCGCTTGAAATGACACTTGGCCATTTCAAACGGAATTACAACACTATATATAGGGGAGCATGCCGTGTCATTTGATACGGAATTACTTTGTCTGATTTGGTAACGAAGTGCTGCCACATCGTCTCCAGGTTGTAAATTGTTGTTAGATCAATACAAGAGACATTATAATTGAATCGAGCGTCCGTTTCATTGATTCCGCCTTTGATTCGGATCCAAAAACTCTTCTGAATGACTCATTCAGGTGGCACAACGATCCTACAAAAGGTCTGGTGGTAAGAAAAGCTGCTTCCAGGAGCTTGTCATGTGCTTTCGCTCGACGATTCCATTCTTGGGTGGTTGGTTTGGCCCTTGTTCCTGTAACTCGAATCCTATCCCGGTATATCCCATTTTAGTTTTACACCATTGTGAACCTTACGCCTTTTTTACTCTCTGATCGAGGTTCTCGGCATTGAAAAATCTTCGTAAACTAAATCACACGTGTATATGTTGACATTTAAGAGATATACAGTCTAGAAAATCAAGAGCAACAGTGATATATATGCGGATTAGACACCAAAAAATAAACACTCAAAAAATAGCTACAATTTAAGGTATGTGTTTAGTGACGACATCAGATTCCTAATTGATGGAGAAAGGTCTGGTGGCAAGAAAATCTGCTTCCAGGAGGTTGTCAAGTGTGTTCACTCAACGATTCCATTCTTGGGTGGTTGGTTTGACCCTTATACCTGTAACTCGAATCCTAGCTCGATATATACACCTTTCTCCATCAATTAGGAATCTGATGCCATCACTAAACACATTCCTTAAATTGTAGCCATTTGTTGAGTGTTTTTTATGTCTAATCCGCATATATATCACCATTGCCCTTAATTTTCTTGACTGTATATCTCTTAAATGTCAACATATACACGTGTGATTTAGTTTACGAAGATTTTTCAATGCCGAGAACCTCAATCAGAGAGTAAAAAAGGAGTAAGGTTCACAATGTTGTAAAATTAAAATGGGATATACCGGGCTAGGATTCGAGTTACAGGAACAAGGGCCAAACCAACATCCCAAGAATGGAATCGTCGAGCGAAAACACTTGACAACCTCCTAGAAGCAACTTTTCTTGCCACCAGACCTTTCTCCATCAATTAGGAATCTGGCGCCGTCACTAAACACATTCCTTAAATTGTAGCCATTTGTTAAGTGTTTTTTTTTGTTGTCTAATCCGCATATATATCACCATTGCCCTTGATTTTCTTGACTGTATATCTCTTAAATGTCAACATATACACGTGTGATTTAGTTTACGTAGATTTTTCAATGCCGAGAACCTCGATCAGAGAGTAAAAAAGGCGTAAGGTTTACAATGTTGTAAAATTAAAATGGGATATACCGGGCTAGGATTCGAGTTACAGAAACAAGGGCCAAACCAACCATCCAAGAATGGAATCGTCGAGCAAAAACACTTGACAACCTCCTAGAAGCAGCTTTTCTTGCCACCAGACCTTTCTCCATCAATTAGGAATCTGATGCCGTCACTAAACACATTCCTTAAATTGTAGCCATTTGTTAAGTGTTTTTTTTGTTGTCTAATCCGCATATATATCACCATTGCCCTTGATTTTCTTGACTGTATATCTCTTAAATGTCAACATATACAAGTGTGATTTAGTTTACGAAGATTTTTCAATGCTGAGAACCTCGATCAGAGAGTAAAAAAGGCGTAAGGTTCACAATGGTGTAAAATTAAAATGGTAATACCGGGCTAGGATTCGAGTTACAGGAACAAGTGCCAAACCAACCACCCAAGAATGGAATCGTCGAGCAGAAACACTTGACAACCTCCTAGAAGCAGCTTTTCTTGCCACCAGACCTTTCTCTATCTATTAGGAATCTGATGCCTTCACTAAACACATTCCTTAAATTGTAGCCATTTGTGTAGTGGTTTTTTTTTTGGTGTCTAATCCGCATATATATCACCATTGTCCTTGATTTTCTTGACTGTATATCTCTTAAATGTCAACATATACACGTGCGATTTAGTTTACGAAAATTTTTCAATGCTGAGAACCTCGATCAGAGAGTAAAAAAAGCGTAAGGTTCACAATGGTGTAAAATTAAAAAGGGATATACCGGGCTAGGATTCGAGTTACAGGAACAAGGGCCAAACCAACCACCCAAGATTGAAATCATCGAGCGAAAACACTTGACAACCTCCTAGAAGCTGCTTTTCTTGCCACGAGACCTTTCCCATCAATTAGGAATCTAATGCCGTCACTAAACACATTCCTTAAATTGTAGCCATTTGTTGAGTGTTTTTTTTTGTGTCTATTCCGCATATATATCACCATTGCCCTTGATTTTCTTGACTGTATATCTCTTAAATGTCAACATATACACGTGTGATTTTGTTTACGAAGATTTTTCAATACAGAGAACCTCGATCACAGAGAAAAAAGGCGTAAGGTTCACAATGGTGTAAAATTAAAATGGGATATACCGGGCTAGGATTCGAGTTACAGGAACAAGGGCCAAACCAACCACCCAAGAATGGAATCGTCGACCGAAAACACTTGACAACCTCCTAGAAGCAGCTTTTCTTGCCACCCAACCTTTCTCCATCAATTAGGAATCTGATGCTGTCAATAAACACATTCCTTAAATTGTAGCCATTTGTTGAGTATTTTTTTTGGTGTCTAATCTGCATATATATCACCATTGCCCTTGATTTTCTTGACTGTATATCTCTTAAATGTCAACATATACACGTTTGATTTAGTTTATGAAGATTTTTCATTGTCGAGAACCTCGATCAGAGAGTAAGAAAGGCGTAAGTTTTACAATGTTGTAAAATTAAAATGGGATATACCGGGCTAGAATTCGAGTTACAGGAACAAGGGCAAAACCAACCACCCAAGAATGGAATCGTCGAGCAAAAACACTTGACAACCTCCGAGAAGCAGCTTTTCTTGTCGCCAGACCTTTCTCCATCAATTAGGAATCTGATGTCGTCACTAAACACATACCTTAAATTGTAGCTATTTTTTGAGTGTTTATTTTTTGGTGTCTAATCCGCATATATATCACCATTGCCCTTGATTTTCTTGACTGTATATCTCTTAAATGTCAACATATACACGTGTGATTTAGTTTACGAAGATTTTTCAATGCCGAGAACCTCGATCATAAAGTAAAAAAGGTGTAAGGTTTCCAATGGTGTAAAATTAAAATGGGATATACCGGGCTAGGATTCGAGTTACAGGAACAAGGGCCAAACCAACCACCCAAGAATGGAATCGTCGAGCGAAAACACTTGACAACATCCTAGAAGCAGCTTTTCTTGCCACTAGACCTTTCTCCATCAATTAGGAATCTGATGCCGTCACTAAACACATTCCTTAAATTGTAGCCAATTGTTGAGTGTTTTTTTGGTTGTCTAATCTGCATATATATCACCATTGCCCTTGATTTTCTTGACTGTATATCTCTAAAATGTTAACATATACACGTGTGATTTAGTTTACGAAGATTTTTCAATGCCGAGAACCTCGATCAGAGAGTAAAAAAGGCGTAAGTTTCACAATGGTGTAAAATTAGAATGGTATATACCGGGCTAGGATTCGAGTTACAGAAACAAGTGCCAAACCAACCACCCAAGAATGGAATCGTCGAGCAGAAACACTTGACAACATCCTAGAAGCAGCTTTTCTTGCCACCAAACCTTTCTCTATCTATTAGGAATCTGATGCCGTCACTAAACACATTCCTTAAATTGTAGCCATTTGTGTAGTGGTTTTTTTGGTGCCTAATCCGCATATATATCATCATTGCCCTTGATTTTCTTGACTGTATATCTCTTAAATGTCAACATATACACGTGTGATTTAGTTTACGAAAAATTTTCAATGCTGAGAACCTTGATCAGAGAGTAAAAATGGCGTAAGGTTCACAATTGTGTAAAATTAAAAAGGGATATACCGGGCCAGGATTCGAGTTACAGGAACAAGGGCCAAACCAACCACCCAAGATTGAAATCGTCGAGCGAAAACACTTGACAACCTCCTAAAAGCAGCTTTTCTTGCCACCAGACCTTTCTCCATCAATTACGAATCTGATGCCGTCACTAAACACATTCCTTAAATTGTAGCCATTTGTTGAGTGTTTTTTTTGGTGTCTATTCCGCATATATATTACCATTGCCTTTGATTTTCTTGACTGTATATCTCTTAAATGTTAACATATACACGTGTGATTTTGTTTACGAAGATTTTTCAATACAGAGAACCTTGATCACAGAGTAAAAAAGGCGTAAGGTTCACAATGGTGTTAAATTAAAATGGGATATACCGGGCTAGGATTCGAGTTACAGGAACAAGGGCCAAACCAACCACCCAAGAATGGAATCGTCGACCGGAAACACTTGATAACCTCCTAAAAGCAGCTTTTCTTGCCACCAAACCTTTCTCCATCAATTAGGAATCTGATGCAGTCAATAAACACATTCCTTAAATTGTAGCCATTTGTTGAGTATTTTTTTTTGGTGTCTAATCCGCATATATATTACCATTGCCCTTGATTTTCTTGACTGTATAACTCTTATTTGTCAACATATACACGTTTGATTTAGTTTATGGAGATTTTTCATTCCCGAGAACCTCGATCAGAGAGTAAAAAAGGCGTAAGTTTTACAATGTTGTAAAATTAAAATGGGATATACCGGGCTAGGATTCGAGTTACAGGAACAAGAGCAAAACCAACCACCCAAGAATGGAATCGTCTAGAAAAAACACTTGACAACCTCCGAGAAGCAGCTTTTTTTGCCACCAGACCTTTCTCTATCAATTAGGAATCTGATGCCGTCACTAAACACATTCCTTAAATTGTAGCCATTTGTTGAGTGTTTTTTTGGTGTCTAATCCGCATATATATCACCATTGTCCTTGATTTTCTTGACTTTATATCTCTTAAATGTCAACATATACACGTGTGATTTTGTTTACGAAGATTTTTCAATGCCGAGAATCTCGATCAGAGAGTAAAAAAGGCGTAAGGTTCACAATGGTGTAAAATTAAAATGGTTTATACCGGGCTAGGATTCGAGTTATAGGAACAAGGGCCAAACCAACCACCCAAGAATGGAATCATCGAGCGAAAACAGTTGACAACCTCCTAGAAGCAGGTTTTCTTACCACCAGACCTTTCTCCATCAATTAGGAATCTGATGCAGTCACTAAACACATTCCTTAAATTATAGCCATTTGTTGAGTGTTTTTTTTGGTGTCTTATCCGCGTATATATATCACCATTGCCCTTGACTTTTTTTACTGTATATCTCTTAAATGTCAACATATATACGTGTGATTTAGTTTACAAAGATTTTTCAATGCTGAGAACCTCGACCAGAGAGTAAAAAGGGCGTAAGGTTCACAATGGTGTAAAATTAAAATGGTATATACCGGGCTAGGATTCGAGTTACAGGAACAAGGGCCAAGGCAACCCCCCAAGAATGGAATCGTCGAGAGAAAACACTTGACAACCTCCTAGAAGCAGCTTTTCTTGCCACCAGACCTTTCTCCATCAATTAGGAATCTGATGCCGTCACTAAACACATTCCTTAAATTGTAACCATTTGTAGAGTGTTATTTTGGTGTCTAATCCGCATATATATCACCATTGCCCTTGATTTTCTTGACTGTATATCTCTTAAGTGTCAACATATACACGTGTGATTTAGTTTACGAAGATTTTTCAATGCCGAGAACCTCGATCAGAGAGTAAAAAAGGCGTAAGGTTCACAATGGTGTAAAATTAAAATGGGATATACCAGGATAGGATTCAAGTTACAGGTACAAGGGCCAAACCAACCACCGAAGAATGGAATCGTCGAGCGAAAACACTTGACAACCTCCTAGAAGCAGCTTTTCTTGCCACCAGACCTTTCCCCATCAATCAGATTTCTGATGCCGTCACTAAACACATTCCTTAAATTATAGCCATTTGTTGAGTGTTTTTTTGGTGTCTAATCCGCATATATATATATATATATATATATATAAATCACCATTGCCCTTGATTTTCTTGACTGTATATCTCTTAAATGTCAACATATACACGTGTGATTTTGTTTACGAAGATTTTTCACTACAGAGAACCTCGATCACAGAGAAAAAAAGGCGTAAGGTTCACAATGGTGTAAAATTAAAATGGGATATACCGGGCTAGGATTCGAGTTACAGGAACAAGGGCCAAACCAACCACCCAAGAATGGAATCGTCGAGGGAAAACACTTGACAACATCCTAGAAGCAGCTTTTCTTGCCACCTGACCTTTCTCCATCAATTAGGAATCTGATGCCGTCACTAAACACATTCCTTAAATTTTAGCCAATTGTTGAATGTTTTTTTTGTTGTCTAATCCGCATATATATCACCATTGCCCTTGATTTTCTTGACTGTATATCTATTAAATGTCAACATATACACGTTTGATTTAGTTTATGAAGATTTTTCATTGTCGAGAACCTCGATCAGAGAGTAAAAAAGGCGTAAGTTTTACAATGTTGTAAAATTAAAATGGGATATACCGGGCTAGAATTCGAGTTACAGGAACAAGGGCAAAACCAACCACCCAAGAATGGAATCGTCGAGCAAAAACACTTGACAACCTCCGAGAAGCAGCTTTTCTAGCCACCAGACCTTTCTCCATCAATTAGGAATCTGATGTCGTCACTAAACACATACCTTAAATTGTAGCTATTTTTTGAGTGTTTATTATTTGGTGTCTAATCCGCACATATATCACCATTGCCCTTGATTTTCTTGACTGTATATCTCTTAAATGTCAACATATACACGTGTGATTTAGTTTACGAAGATTTTTCAATGCCGAGAACCTCGATCAGAGAGTAAAAAAGGTGTAAGGTTTACAATGGTGTAAAATTAAAATGGGATATACCGGGCTAGGATTCGAGTTACAGGAACAAGGGCCAAACCAACCACCCAAGAATGGAATCGTCGAGCGAAAACACTTGACAACCTCCTAGAGGCAGCTTTTCTTGCCACCAGACCTTTCTCCATCAATTAGGAATCTGATGCCGTCACTAAACACATTCCTTAAATTGTAGCCAATTGTTGAGTGTTTTTTTTGTTGTCTAATCCGCATATATATCACCATTGCCCTTGACTTTTTTGACTGTATATCTCTTAAATGTCAACATATATACGTGTGATTTAGTTTATGAAGATTTTTCAATGCCGAGAACCTCGACCATAGAGTAAAAAGGGCGTAAGGTTCACAATGGTGTAAAATTAAAATGGTATATACCGGGCTAGGATTCGAGTTACAGGAACAAGGGCCAAATCAACCACCCAAGAATGGAATCGTCGAACGAAAACACTTGACAACCTCCTAGAACCAGGTTTTCTTACCACCAGACCTTTCTCCATCAATTAGGAATCTGATGCAGTCAATAAACACATTCCTTAAATTATAGCCATTTGTTGAGTGTTTTTTTTGGTGTCTTATCCGCGTATATATATCACCATTGCCCTTGACTTTTTTGACTGTATATCTCTTAAATGTCAACATATATACGTGTGATTAAGTTTACGAAGATTTTTCAATGCTGAGAACCTCGACCAGAGAGTAAAAAGGGCGTAAGGTTCACAATGGTGTAAAATTAAAATGGTATATACCGGGCTAGGATTCGAGTTACAGGAACAAGGACCAAACCAACCACCCAAGAATGGAATCGCCGACCGAAAACACTTGACAACATCCTAGAAGCAGCTTTTCTTGCCACCAGACCTTTCTCCATCAATTAGGAATCTGATGCTGTCACTAAACACATTCCTTAAATTGTAGCCAATTGTTGAGTGTTTTTATTTTGTCTAATCCGCATATATATCACCATTGCTCTTGATTTTCTTGACTGTATATCTCTAAAATGTTAACATATACACGTGTGATTTAGTTTACGAAGATTTTTCAATGCCGAGAACCTCGATCAGAGAGTAAAAAAGGCGTAAGTTTCACAATGGTGTAAAATTAGAATGGTATATACCGGGCTAGGATTCGAGTTACAGAAACAAGTGCCAAACCAACCACCCAAGAATGGAATCGTCAAGCAGAAACACTTGACAACATCCTAGAAGCAGCTTTTCTTGCCACCAGACCTTTCTCTATCTATTAGGAATCTGATGCCGTCACTAAACACATTCCTTAAATTGTAGCCATTTGTGTAGTGGTTTTTTTGGTGTCAAATCCGCATATATATCACCATTTCCCTTGATTTTCTTGACTGTATATCTCTTAAATGTCAACATATACACGTGTGATTTAGTTTACGAAAAATTTTCAATGCTGAGAACCTCAATCAGAGAGTAAAAAAGGCGTAAGGTTCACAATGGTGTAAAATTAAAAAGGGATATACCGGGCCAGGATTCGAGTTACAGGAACAAGGGCCAAACCAACCACCCAGCGAAAACACTTGACAACCTCCTCAAAGCAGCTTTTCTTGCCACCAGACCTTTCTCCATCAATTACGAATCTGATGCCGTCACTAAACACATTCCTTAAATTGTAGCCATTTGTTGAGTGTTTTTTTTGGTGTCTATTCCGCATATATATCACCATTGCCCTTGATTTTCTTGACTGTATATCTCTTAAATGTCAACATATACACGTGGGATTTTGTTTACGAAGATTTTTCAATACAGAGAACCTCGATCACAGAGTAAAAAAGGCGTAAGGTTCACAATGGTGTAAAATTAAAAGGGGATATACCGGGCTAGGATTCGAGTTACGGGAACAAGGGCCAAACCAACCACCCAAGAATGGAATCGTCGACTGAAAACACTTGATAACCTCCTAAAAGCAGCTTTTCTTGCCACCAAACCTTTCTCCATCAATTAGGAATCTGATGCAGTCAATAAACACATTCCTTAAATTGTAGCCATTTGTTGAGTATTTTTTTTGGTGTCTAATCCGCATATATATTACCATTGCCCTTGATTTTCTTGACTGTATATCTCTTATATGTCAACATATACACGTTTGATTTAGTTTATGGAGATTTTTCATTCCCGAGAACCTCGATCAGAGAGTAAAAAAGGCGTAAGTTTTACAATGTTGTAAAATTAAAATGGGATATACCGGGCTAGGATTCGAGTTACAGGAACAAGGGCAAAACCAACCACCCAAGAATGGAATCGTCTAGCAAAAACACTTGACAACCTCTGAGAAGCAACTTTTTTTGCCACCAGACCTTTCTCTATCAATTAGGAATCTGATGCCGTCACTAAACACATTCCTTAAATTGTAGCCATTTGTTGAGTGTTTTTTTGGTGTCTAATCCGCATATATATCACCGTTGTCCTTGATTTTCTTGACTGTATATCTCTTAAATGTCAACATATACACGTGTGATTTTGTTTACAAAGATTTTTCAATGCCGAGAACCTCGATCAGAGAGTAAAAAAGGCGTAAGGTTCACAATGGTGTAAAATTAAAATGGTTTATACCTGGCTAGGATTCGAGTTATAGGAACAATGGCCAAACCAACCACCCAAGAATGGAATCGTCGAGCGAAAACAGTTGACAACCTCCTAGAAGCAGGTTTTCTTACCACCAGACCTTTCTCCATCAATTAGGAATCTGATGCAGTCACTAAACACATTCCTTAAATTATAGCCATTTGTTGAGTGTTTATTTTGGTGTCTTATCCGCGTATATATATCACCATTGCCCTTGACTTTTTTGACTGTATATCTCTTAAATGTCAACATATATACGTGTGATTTAGTTTACGAATATTTTTCAATGCTGAGAACCTCGACCAGAGAGTAAAAAGGGCGTAAGGTTCACAATGGTGTAAAATTAAAATGGTATATACCGGGCTAGGATTCGAGTTACAGGAACAAGGGCCAAATAAACCACCCAAGAATGGAATCGTCGAGCGAAAACACTTGACAACCTCCTAGAAGCAGCTTTTCTTGCCACCAGACCTTTCTCCATCAATTAGGAATCTGATGCCGTCACTAAACACATTCCTTAAATTGAAACCATTTGTTGAGTGTTTTTTTGGTGTCTAATCCGCATATATATCACCATTGCCCTTGATTTTCTTGACTGTATATCTCTTAAGTGTCAACATATACACGTGTGATTTAGTTTACGAAGTTTTTTCAATGCCGAGAGCCTCTTTCAGAGAGTAAAAAAGGCGTAAGGTTCACAATGGTGTAAAATTAAAATGGGATATACCAGGATAGGATTCGAGTTACAGGAACAAGGGCCAAACCAACCACCGAAGAATGGAATCGTCGAGCGAAAACACTTGACAACCTCCTAGAAGCAGCTTTTCTTGCCACCAGACCTTTCCCCATCAATCAGATTTCTGATGCCGTCACTAAACACGTTCCTTAAATTATAGCCATTTGTTGAGTGTTTTTTTGGTGTCTAATCCGCATATATATATATATATATATATCACCATTGCCCTTGATTTTCTTGACTGTATATCTCTTAAATGCCAACATATACCCGTGTGATTTTGTTTACGAAGATTTTTCAATTCAGAGAACCTCGTTCACAGAGAAAAAAAGGCGTAAGGTTCACAATGGTGTAAAATTAAAATGGGATATACCGGGCTAGGATTCGAGTTACAGGAACAAGGGCCAAACCAACCACCCAAGAATGGAATCGTCGACCGAAAACACTTGACAACCTCCTAGAAGCAGCTTTTCTTGCCACCCAACCTTTCTCCATCAATTAGGAATCTGATGCTGTCAATAAACACATTCCTTAAATTGTAGCCATTTGTTGAGTATTTTTTTTGGTGTCTAATCCGCATATATATCACCATTGCCCTTGATTTTCTTGACTGTATATCTCTTAAATATCAACATATACACGTTTGATTTAGTTTATGAAGATTTTTCATTGTCGAGAACCTCGATCAGAGAGTAAAAAAGGCGTAAGTTTTACAATGTTGTAAAATTAAAATGGGATATACCGGGCTAGAATTCGAGTTACAGGAACAAGGGCAAAACCAACCACCCAAGAATGGAATCGTCGAGCAAAAACACTTGACAACCTCCGAGAAGCAGCTTTTCTTCCCACCAGACCTTTCTCCATCAATTAGGAATCTGATGTCGTCACTAAACACATACCTTAAATTGTAGCTATTTTTTGAGTGTTTATTTTTTGGTGTCTAATCCGCATATATATCACCATTGCCCTTGATTTTCTTGACTGTATATCTCTTAAATGTCAACATATACACGTGTGATTTAGTTTACGAAGATTTTTCAATGCCGAGAACCTCGATCAGAGAGTAAAAAAGGTGTAAGGTTTACAATGGTGTAAAATTAAAATGGGATATACCGGGCTAGGATTCGAGTTACAGGAACAAGGGCCAAACCAACCACCCAAGAATGGAATCGTCGAGCGAAAACACTTGACAACCTCCTAGAAGCAGCTTTTCTTGCCACCAGATCTTTCTCCATCAATTAGGAATCTGATGCCGTCACTAAACAGATTCCTTAAATTGTAGCCAATTGTTGAGTGTTTTTTTTTGTCACACCCTCAAATTCCACACGCGGAATACTACCGCGAGGCATGTGACTTGACCAGGATCCAACCACTAATTATCTTGAACCGTTTAGTTATTCATACAAATAATGGTGTAATTAGCGACCAATTTAAATTTTTCAAAACATAGTTTAAGTTTGCAGGGAAAGGAAAGTAGAACATATCGTAATTTAAAACCACAAGTTTATTAGTTATGAAATTACAAACCACGCACTCCAGCCGATTGCAATGTCCGTCCTAAACTGTATCGAGCAACCTACAAAGCATGCGGTAGGGTATCAACATAAAGTTGGCGAGTTCACGAGTTGTCCAGTTTTAGTTGTTGAAAACGTAAGTTGTTTAGATAAAACAATTATAATCACGTCATGGGGAGCTACCCCATATGAAAGCTACTAAACTGGCGTTACCGAAACTTTTGACGAGAAGATTTTGTGCCCCGAGTCAATGTCTATCGTCATTGACCAAGATGCAAGGTATACTAGTTCACGCCCGATCTCCCCCGGTTACGGTGTGAGGTTGTCAAACCTAATAACGCTATCAACTAATAACCCGTTCGCCTCCGGCGATTAATCGGTACTGTAAGCAGGGACTTTACATGATAGAGATTCGTTTAGTTTGGCTAGTTGTGATTTATAAATAATATCCAAACGTATCTCCCCCGGAGATAGTAATTTAAAAGTACCCGTTCGTATTTTCCCCCGGAAATATTAGTTTGGAAGTTTTCTTCCCAAAGATGGCAGTTTGTTCGTGTCCCTCCCTGGGACACATGCTTTTAGTGTGTGAACTCACCTTGGTTTGCTCGGTAGACAATTTACTTGTGTTAGGTTGGTCAACCATACCCTATTATGGTTTATAAATATTTATTAGGTTCGTATGCAAGTAACGTCACGTATAAATTACACGTATCTAACACGTAGCATGTAAATCCACATTTCACATAGTACACACATTTAGCATAATGGTACAGTAGTGGTAACAGTAACACGTATCATACCAGCATATATGTTATTGAGCCTATCCTAACGCATGAACAATTGACCAGCAATAGTTAAACAACAACAATAGTACGCAGTCCATAACACCCGTTGGCCCATTAACTAAGCAGAGCGGTCCAGTCGAAACCGGGTGGTCTCGACTCGAGAGCAAGAGGTCTCGAGTCGCAACCACGAGTTCTTGAGTCAAAATCAGATGGTCTCGAGTTGTGCATGACTGAGTCGCAACCTTAGAGGTCTCGAGTCGAGATCTGGAGATCTTGAGTCGTAACCAAGCTTGTCTCGACTCATGGAGCGTGTTATCTGGTTTCGAGTTTTCCATCGATGGTCTCGACTCGCAATACTAAGGTCTCGACTCGTTCCATGCTGATTCTTCTAAAATTTTCAGAATAGTACCGTCCAATCAAATTCCATCAGCATGTACTATCCAATTACATTTCATTAACATATCCTACCATACCGTACAATCATCAAATCAGATCAAACTAACACATTTCAAATATTTTCATGTCATTCAATTTGTTTATCATTTAGGGTTTTCACATTCAACTAACATACTCATCCTAGATATTATGACCCTATCACAATTTTATTAATCTCATGAATACATTGTTGTGATAGTATCAGATTGTCATTGAAAACATTATTAGGACCCCCCTTATCATCAATCAACATAAATTACTTTCAAAACCCCCTTTTAATCATTTAACAATTTTAATAGCCAAATAATTTGGTATGAAATAAATAAGGGACACAACCCTTTTCGTGACACATATCATTAAAGTCAACAAGTATTGGAATCAACAAAGTAACCTAGCTTTCATTAATAACCTCATCACATTATTCAATATATTAGTTGTTCAATAAAAGTTTATAATAACAGTCCACTAATTGTCATGGTCCAATAGTGATTAAGTGTTGTCAGCCCATATCATAATTGTTCAATTGAAGGTCCAATGAGATTTTGAATGTCATAAAGTTGTCGGATATCTTTGAATTGATTGTGCATATGATGAATAACAGTATTGTCGATCATTGTTTACAAAGTCTAATAACAGTATTGAAACAGGCGACTGGCCAAGATAGTTTAACCATTCTCTACACCTTAAACAAGGATCACAAATCAGACAATTTAAACATTCCGGCCAAACGATTAGCTACTACATGTGCCCACACTTAAAATGTAAGAAATACACAAAACACTTGCACTCTTTATGCTAAAGTCACACCTTAACCAACATCAGCTCAAATCGAGAGGTCACAAGATGCAAAAATAATCACGGATGAACAAGCAGTCAAATATTATGCAAGATCAAAACAAAAAGTAACCAGCAGTGCCATAAAAACTGACCGAAGGTTTAAGGACAAGGAAAAAGGGTGACGGGCTGGTGTGAAATTCCTCTCGTCGCCCAGACTAAACTCCGACTGCCACCACCGTTCGCCTTCGCACCACCGCCTCGATCGCTGAAACTCTCTCCGCCTTCATCTCTGTTTCTATCTCTCCTGCTTCGTCATCGTGCCACCACCAGACGGTGGTGGTGGCGGTCGACTGTCACATAGATCAAAAAGGGAGGGGGTGGGGTGATTGTCGGCTGGTTTGAAATGAGAGAGAGGGGAGTGCAGGTTGTTGTTGTGGGAGGGGTTTTAGGAAGAACGGGAGGTTAAGTTTGAGTGTACAGCCGAAGGAGAAGGAGGTTCAGAGGAGTGTGGGTGTGGCTGCCGGAATACGGTCGGCACTAGTGTACCGCCGGAGGTCTCCTCCGATGATCGGAGTTCAGAGAGAAAGAGAAATGGGGCGTGTTTGTGTGGCTGCACCAATATTTGAGATTAGGGTTTAAGAATAAGAGGGTGAAAGGTATAAGTAGTGTTATATAAGTCTAGGGTTTAGGTTTAAGGATTGGGGTTGGGCCTAGCCCAAGTGCATGGACCCGTCAAATGATTGCGCGTCTTGTTCAACTATATTGGCCCGGTTATTCTAAAACATAACCGTGGTGCGTAATTAAATTTCTAATCGCGTGTGCTATTATTTTGCAAATATTTGATAATACTAGCAATAATAAGAACAATATTAATAATGAATGTGCGTGTTACTAAAATGCCCTTCTCTTAACAACGAGAGTACGAGTTGTCACATTCTCCCCATGTTACTGGAATTTCGTCCTCGAAATTTAAGCAAGGGTCATCCGTTACGCTCTATATGTATACACAGACTCCATAACCATACGTAGATATAAGCAGTTTCACGAAAATCCACAAAACTAACACGTAAGTCACGTAGCACATAAAATCACATAGTACGAAAAATCACGCAACACAAGATCCACAGAGTTTGTACGTATTTCTCATAGTATAGAATTTCACAAATTTAATTATAACACCCAAGAAATGCGCAGGAAGACTCGAAGTGTCACATTATCCCAAGTTCAAGAAATTTCGTCCCGAAATTTAGCACGCAGCCACTGACAAGCTAGTGTGTTTAAACGTTTTCGTGGGGCGTCACTTCATCCCCTTGTTGGCCTGAGATTTCTTACCGAAATTCAGTTGTAGCCTCAGTGCTGGAAGTATAGTTTGCAAACAACTGGGGATACATGCGCATCATCTGGTTTTCCCGTTCCCAGGTAAGCTCTGGGCCACGGCGCGAGATCCAACGAACTCGGTCCGTTGGCATATTGTACCGCGCTTGAGGGTTTTGATTTCTTGACCCCTGATCTGAATCGGTTCCTCAATGAAGCGTAGTTTGTTGTTGATCACGAGTTCCTAAAAAAAGAACAACGAACGTTTCATCTGACAGACACTTCTTCAGATTAGGCACGTGCAAGACGCTGTGTACCGCCTTCAGCTTCTTCAGGTAGGTTTAGTCAGTATGCTACCTTACCGATCCTTTCGGTAACTTCGAATGGTCCAACGTATCGCGGATTAAGCTTGCCCTGTTTGCCAAAACGTAGCACACACCTCCAGGGTGAACCTTTTAGTTGAACCCAGTCTCCGACTAGGAATTCTGCGTAGCTTTTCTGACGGTCACGAGCTGCTGCCATGCGTTGTCTGATCTGGGCAATCTTACCCGTTGTGTCAAGTGCAAGTTCCGGGCCGGTAATTTGGCTTCCGCCCAACATAGGGGTGACTGGCATTTGCGTTCGTGCAATGCCCCAAATGGTGCTACCTGATTGCTAGCGTGGTAACTGTTGCTGGAAGAGATTTCTACAAAAAGTGAAGTGTCACTCGTTTTCCATAGTCGATAACACATGCTCTAAGCATGTCTTTAAGGGTTTCAGAGAGTGCGTTTGGTCTAACCATCAGTTTGCGGGTGATAAACGGTGCTCATGCCTAATTGTGAGCCAAAGGTCCTTGTCGGAGCTAGTGACGAATCGGATGCAAAACGTGGGTTACAATCAGGTAAAAGAGAAGTTGGCATCTCGTGCCTAGTATCTACTTCTATCAAGTAGATGGTTGCAAGTTCGGAAACTTGTCGGTTTCTTTGGTCGCGTGCCGTTACTAGAAGACATTTCATCAATGCCTTGGACAGGATAGAGTAAGATAGTAGCACCTCGTAGATTATCTTCCAGTTGCTGGAGTTGCGGATCGTTTGAGGATCTCTCGAATGCTAGGTGATGCCCCTTTTGAGTTCAAATCGTGAGAGGTTGCGTATACGGTCGAGAAATGTGGGCTTTGTGGCGTTAAAAGTCGTGTACTGAAAACTTAGCGCAAGGCGGTTTTGCGTCGTAGGAGTTCCAAGGTAAAGCGTAGGAGTCGTTTGGATTCCCCACTGATTTTCAGAATAGGTTCGGGCGTCGCCGAAAGAAACAAGTGTCGAATATTTGCAGGATGGAATAAATTCGAGTGTCGTGACTAGGTGTTGATCGAATCGAGTTCGAAGAACAGTGCTTGCGATACCCGTTACCCCCGGGGTATCCTTGGCTCGTTGCCGCCAACGAGTAACATTCGTAGGAAGTATTTCGTCCAAACGGAGATTTGTGCAGAATAGAGTAGGATAAGAATCAGGGAATTCATAACACGAGTAGCGAGGTAATGTTTGAAGGGTAGTCAATGTTGGTGCCTTCAATTTGAGACAAAACATAAAAGGCTTGGTGGTCGGCAATAAGGATTTATCTGGTGTCGATGAGGTAGCTGGTCGTACATAAGCCGCGGGCGATTAGGATAAAGAACGTCGTTTTGCCGATAAGAGGTGTTACGTCAGTATGAATGGCACAACAAGAACCAATGATAGAGAAGGACGGTCGTCGTATGGGTCGGGGGGGGGGGGTTTAGGTTCACTAAAACATCTAACAAGATGTTCTGAGCTGAGCCGTATGCGAAAAACGAGTTTGTGATCTCCCAAACCGGTAAGTAACCAAACTTGAATAGACTACCGAAGTCGTGAGGACGACTCCGAAGTAGTGCTTGTGTCGTCGAAAGGCTTCCATACAAGGTAATAAAAACATGTCTGAAAGGATACGTTTGGATCACACGTCACAATTTTTATGATTCAAGAAGTTTATTGACTAGCAGTCGAGCTTGCTGAATTTCCCCAAACTAGAGGGAAATCTGGTCAAGGTCTCAGTATGAGGGGGGGGGGGGGGTTTCGACATGAAACTGTGAAAACAGGTTTTCAGGAAAGTACGATTGAAGTAACACATTGAATTTCAAGGGATAAAAAGTTTGCTGACTAAAGGTCGTGTTTGTTGAATTCACCAAACTGAAGAGAGGTCTGGTCAAGGTTTCTATACGAAGAAACGTGGATGTTATGATAAAGAAATGATAGGAGCGGGGATACCATCTGAGCAATAAACGCGGATTCGTATGAAAGCTGGCGAAAGGATTCACAGAATCAGGAAAGTCGTCAAACAATAACAGTTCTGACAAATGAAAGATAGGGTAAGCATTAAAGTCGCCGTACTCGTCGGTTGGTTGACTGGTTCGTGTCTTCGTCTAGCCACGCTTCCAAATACGCCGGTCTGTAAGAAATTTATCAATCTGTTGGGTTTTGGGGCATGCTAAGGTATTAGGTTGTACTTGAATAGGGGTTAACCATGTAACGAGAAATCAGGGAGAAATAACTCTGTGGTTGATGGAAATGTGATACGATTGCTGGCACTACAATGAGAGGCATACACCACACATGCTTTTCATGTTCGAGACGTGCAAACAGAAACCCGAAAGGTGTAGACTTACTAGAAGGCTTCAAGAATCTAGATGATCAGTCGTATGAGGGAACAAGTCTCACTACTTAAGTCGGGAAAAGAAATACGCAAGTAAAAAGGATGCGAATGACGTCGTCATTCTTTCTGATATCCCATGATATAGGGGTGGTTCCCCTTCGTTGATTCGTTCTCGTAACTCCTCTATATGCTTCGTAGCTGGGCAGGTCTATCGAGTGGACGTCCCTCGTGTCGATTTGCAATCCATGGATGATATTAGGAAATATGTGGACGAGGACCTGGAATAACTAGTTTCTTGCCCTTAGTGTGTCGTGGCTTCGAATCGAGGTTAGGAGAATTCACTCCTTCTTAGCGCACATCGAGTTTACATAGTTTTCGCATAATTCACAGCGTCGAGTACTAATTACACAACTACACATTTATGCACATAAGCCAAATTCATATATAGATTTACACACTGAGTTATGCACAAGTAATTTCGATAATTTACAATTACCAGGTGAGTACCTGAGTCTGGCGAACCTTGCAATCCGGAGTGTGGTGTCGTGGTGGTTTTTCATTAAGGAACAATTATAGTCTGGTTTTCATATAAAAATATTTTACGTCTTAAAAATATTTTATATCTTAAACCTAGTTCACTATAACCAATGGCTCTGATACCAATCTGTCACACCCTCAAATTCCACACGCGGAATACTACCGCGAGGCGTGTGACATGACCAGGATCCAACCACTAATTATCTTGAACCGTTTAGTTATTCATACAAATAATGGTGTAATTAGCGACCAATTTAAATTTTTCAAAACATAGTTTAAGTTTGCAGAGGAAAGGAAAGTAGAACATAGCGTAATTTAAAACCACAAGTTTATTAGTTATGAAATTACAAACCACGCACTCCAGCCGATTGCAATGTCCGTCCTAAACTGTATCGAGCAACCTGCAAAGCATGCAGTAGGGTATCAACATAAAGTTGGCGAGTTCACGAGTTGTCTAGTTTTAGTTGTTGAAAACGTAAGTTGTTTAGATAAAACATTTATAATCACGTCATGGGGAGCTACCCCATATGAAAGCTACTAAACTGGCGTTACCGAAACTTTTGACGAGAAGATTTTGTGCCCCGAGTCAATGTCTATCGTCATTGACCAAGATGCAAGGTATACTAGTTCACGCCCGATCTCCCCCGGTCACGGTGTGAGGTTGTCAAACCTAATAGCGCTATCAACTAATAACCCGTTCGCCCCCGACGATTAATCGGTACTGTAAGCAGGGACTTTACATGATAGAGATTCGTTTAGTTTGGCTAGTTGTGATTTATAAATAATATCCAAACGTATCTCCCCCGGAGATAGTAATTTAAAAGTACCCATTCGTATTTTCCCCCGGAAATATTAGTTTGGAAATATTCTTCCCAAAGATGGCAGTTTGTTCGTGTCCCTCCCTGGGACGTATGCTTTTAGTGTGTGAACTCACCTTGGTTTGCTCGGCTGACAATTTACTTGTGTTAGGTTAGTCAACCATACCCTATTATGGTTTATAAATATTTATTAGGTTCGTATGCAAGTAACGTCACGTATAAATTACACGTATCTAACACGTAGCATGTAAATCCACATTTCACATAGTACACACATTTAGCATAATGGTACAGTAGTGGTAACAGTAACACGTATCATACCAGCATATATGTTATTGGGCCTATCCTAACGCATGAACAATTGACCAGCAATAGTTAAACAACAACAATAGTACGCAGTCCATAACACCCGTTGGCCCATTAACTAAGCAGAGCGGTCCAGTCGAAATCGGGTGGTCTCGACTCGAGAGCAAGAGGTCTTGAGTCGCAACCACGAGTTCTTGAGTCAAAATCAGATGGTCTCGAGTTGTGCATGACTGAGTCGCAACCTTAGAGGTCTCGAGTCAGGTCTCGAGTCGAGATCTGGAGATCTCGAGTCGTAACCAAGCTTGTCTCGACTCATGGAGCGTGTTGTCTGGTTTCGAGTTGTCCATCGATGGTCTCGACTCGCAATACTAAGGTCTCGACTCGTTCCATGCTGATTCTTCTAAAATTTTCAGAATAGTACTGTCCAATCAAATTCCATCAGCATGTACTATCCAATTACATTTCATTAACATATCCTACCATACCGTACAATCATCAAATCAGATCAAACTAACACATTTCAAATATTTTCATGTCATTCAATTTGTTCATCATTTAGGGTTTTCACATTCAACTAACATACTCATCCTAGATATTATGACCCTATCACAATTTTATCAATCTCATGAATACATTGTTGTGATTGTATCAGATTGTCATTGAAAACATTATTAGGACCCCCCTTATCATCAATCAACATAAATTACTTTCAAAACCCCCTTTTAATCATTTAACAATTTTAATAGCCAAATCATTTGGTATGAAATAAATAAGGGACACAACCCTTTTCGTGACACATATCATTAAAGTCAACAAGTATTGGAATCAACAAAGTAACCTAGCTTTCATTAATAACCTCATCACATTATTCAATATATTAGTTGTTCAATAAAAGTTTATAATAACAGTCCACTAATTGTCATGGTCCAATAGAGATTAAGTGTTGTCAGCCCATATCATAATTGTTCAATTGAAGGTCCAATGAGATTTTGAATGTCATAAAGTTTTCGGATATCTTTGAATTGATTGTGCATATGATGAATAACAGTATTGTCGATCATTGTTTACAAAGTCTAATAACAGTATTGAAACAGGCGACCGACCAAGATAGTTTAACCATTCTCTACACCTTAAACAAGGATCACAAATCAGACAATTTAAACATTCCGGCCAAACGATTAGCTACTACATGTGCCCACACTTAAAATGTAAGAAATACACAAAACACTTGCACTCTTTATGCTAAAGTCACACCTTAACCAACATCAGCTCAAATCGAGAGGTCACAAGATGCAAAAATAATCACGGATGAACAAGCAGTCAAATATTATGCAAGATCAAAACACAAAGTAACCAGCAGTGCCATAAAAACTGACCGAAGGTTTAAGGACAAGGAAAAAGGGTGACGGGCTGATGTGAAATTCCTCTCGTCGCCCAGACTAAACTCCGACTGCCACCACCGTTCGCCTTCGCACCACCGCCTCCATCGCTGAAACTCTCTCCGCCTTCATCTCTGTTTCTATCTCTCCTGCTTCGTCATCGTGCCACCACCAGACGGTGGTGGTGGCGGTCGACTGTCACATAGATCAAAAAGGGAGGGGGTGGGGTGATTGTCGGCTGGTTTGAAATGAGAGAGAGAGAGGAGTGCAGGTTGTTGTTGTGGGAGGGGTTTTAGGAAGAACGGGAGGTTAAGTTTGAGTGTACAGCCGAAGGAGAAGGAGGTTCAGAGGAGTGTGGGTGCGGCTGCCGGAATACGGTCGGCACTAGTGTACCGCCGGAGGTCTCCTCCGATGATCGGAGTTCAGAGAGAAAGAGGGTGTTTGTGTGGCTGCACCAATATTTGAGATTAGGGTTTAAGAATAAGAGGGTGAAAGGTATAAGTAGTGTTATATAAGTCTAGGGTTTAGGTTTAAGGATTGGGGTTGGGCCTAGCCCAAGTGCATGGACCCGTCAAATGATTGCGCGTCTTGTTCAACTATATTGGCCCGGTTATTCTAAAACATAACCGTGGTGCGTAATTAAATTTCTAATCGCGTGTGCTATTATTTTGCAAATACTTGATAATACTAGCATTAATAAGAACAATAATAATAATGAATGTGCGTGTTACTAAAATGCCCTTCACTTAACAACGAGAGTACGGGTTGTCACATTTTTGTTGTCTAATCCGCATATATATCACCATTGCCCTTGATTTTCTTGACTGTATATCTCTAAAATGTCAACATATACACGTGTGATTTAGTTTACGAAGATTTTTCAAGGCCGAGAACCTCGATCAGAGAGTAAACAAGGCGTAAGTTTCACAATGGTGTAAAATTAGAATGGTATATACCGGGCTAGGATTCGAGTTACAGAAACAAGTGCCAAACCAACCACCCAAGAATGGAATCGTCGAGCGGAAACACTTGACAACCTCCTAGAAGCAGCTTTTCTTGTCACCATACCTTTCTCTATCTATTAGGAATCTGATGCCGTCACTAAACACATTCCTTAAATTGTAGCCATTTGTGTAGTGGTTTTTTTGGTGTCTAATCCGCATATATATCACCATTGCCCTTGATTTTCTTGACTGTATATCTCTTAAATGTCAATATATACACGTGTGATTTAGTTTACGAAAAATTTTCAATGCTGAGAAACTCGATCAGAGAGTAAAAAAGGCGTAAGGTTCACAATGGTGTAAAATTAAAAAGGGATATACCGGGCCAGGATTCGAGTTACAGGAACAAGGGCCAAACCAACCACCCAAGATTGAAATCGTCGAGCGAAAACACTTGACAACCTCCTAAAAGCAGCTTTTCTTGCCACCAGACCTTTCTCCATCAATTACGAATCTGATGCCGTCACTAAACACATTCCTTAAATTGTAGCCATTTGTTGAGTGTTTTTTTTGTTGTCTATTCCACATATATATCACCATTTCCCTTGATTTTCTTGACTGTATATCTCTTAAATGTCAACATATACACGTGTGATTTTGTTTACGAAGATTTTTCAATACAGAGAACCTCGATCACAGAGTAAAAAAGGCGTAAGGTTCACAATGGTGTAAAATTAAAATGGGATATACCGGGCTAGGATTCGAGTTACAGGAACAAGGGCCAAACCAACCACCCAAGAATGGAATCGTCGACCGGAAACACTTGATAACCTCCTAAAAGCAGCTTTTCTTGCCACCAAACCTTTCTTCATCAATTAGGAATCTGATGCAGTCAATAAACACATTCCTTAAATAGTAGCCATTTGTTGAGTATTTTTTTTGGTGTCTAATCCGCATATATATTACCATTGCCCCTGATTTTCTTGACTGTATATCTCTTATATGTCAACATATACAAGTTTGATTTAGTTTATGGAGATTTTTCATTCCCGAGAACCTCGATCAGTGAGTAAAAAAGGCGTAAGTTTTACAATGTTGTAAAATTAAAATGGGATATACCGGGCTAGGATTCGAGTTACAGGAACAAGGGCAAAACCAACCACCCAAGAATGGAATCGTCTAGCAAAAACACTTGACAACCTCCGAGAAGCAGCTTTTTTTGCCACCAGACCTTTCTCTTTCAATTAGGAATCTGATGCCGTCACTAAACACATTCCTTAAATTGTAACCATTTGTTGAGTGTTTTTTTGGTGTCTAATCCGCATATATATCACCATTGTCCTTGATTTTCTTGACTGTATATCTCTTAAATGTCAACATATACACGTGTGATTTAGTTTACGAAGATTTTTCAATGCCGAGAACCTCGATCAGAGAGTAAAAAAGGCGTAAGGTTCACAATGGTGTAAAATTAAAATGGTTTATAACGGCTAGGATTCGAGTTATAGGAACAAGGGCCAAACCAACCACCCAAGAATGGAATCGTCGAGCGAAAACAGTTGACAACCTCCTAGAAGCAGGTTTTCTTACCACCAGACCTTTCTCCATTAATTAGGAATCTGATGCAGTCACTAAACACATTCCTTAAATTATAGCCATTTGTTGAGTGTTTTTTTTGGTGTCTTATCCGCGTATATATATCACCATTGCCCTTGACTTTTTTGACTGTATATCTCTTAAATGTCAACATATATACGTGTGATTTAGTTTACGAAGATTTTTCAATGCCGAGAACCTCGACCAGAGAGTAAAAATGGCGTAAGGTTCACAATGGTGTAAAATTAAAATGGTATATACCGGGCTAGGATTCGAGTTACAGGAACAAGGGCCAAATCAACCACCCAAGAATGGAATCGTCGAGCGAAAACACTTGACAACCTCCTAGAAGCAGGTTTTCTTACCACAAGACCTTTCTCCATCAATTAGGAATCTGATGCAGTCACTAAACACATTCCTTAAATTATAGCCACTTGTTGAGTGTTTTTTTTGGTGTCTTATCCGCGTATATATATCACCATTGCCCTTGACTTTTTTGACTGTATATCTCTTAAATGTCAACATATATACGTGTGATTTAGTTTACAAAGATTTTTCAATGCCGAGAACCTCGACCAGAGAGTAAAAAGGGCGTAAGGTTCACAATGGTGTAAAATTAAAATGGTATATACCGGGCTAGGATTCGAGTTACAGGAACAAGGGACAAACCAACCACCCAAGAATGGAATCGTCTACCGAAAACACTTGACAACCTCCTAGAAGCAGCTTTTCTTGCCACCCAACCTTTCTCCATCAATAAGGAA
Source organism: Helianthus tuberosus (assembly GCA_030545235.1). NCBI lineage: Eukaryota > Viridiplantae > Streptophyta > Magnoliopsida > Asterales > Asteraceae > Helianthus > Helianthus tuberosus. Next base: position 39,476,780 of record CM060424.1, on the reverse strand, counting down.
TCTGATGCTGTCAATAAACACATTCCTTAAATTGTAGCCATTTGTTGAGTATTTTTTTTGGTGTCTAATCCGCATATATATATCACCATTGCCCTTGATTTTCTTGACTGTATATCTCTTAAATGTCAACATATACACGTTTGATTTGGTTTATGAAGATTTTTCTTTGTCGAGAACCTCGATCAGAGAGTAAAAAAGGCGTAAGTTTTACAATGTTGTAAAATTATAATGGGATATACCGGGCTAGAATTCGAGTTACAGGAACAAGGGCCAAACCAACCACCCAAGAATGGAATCGTCGAGCGAAAACAGTTGACAACCTCCTAGAGCGAAGATTTTTCAATGCCGAGAACCTCGACCAGAGAGTAAAAAGGGAGTAAGGTTCACAATGGTGTAAAATTAAAATGGTATATACCGGGCTAGGATTCGAGTTACAGGAACAAGGGCCAAATCAACCACCCAAGAATGGAATCGTCGAGCGAAAACACTTGACAACCTCCTAGAAGCAGGTTTTCTTACCACAAGACCTTTCTCCATCAATTAGGAATCTGATGCAGTCACTAAACACATTCCTTAAATTATAGCCACTTGTTGAGTGTTTTTTTTGGTGTCTTATCCGCGTATATATATCACCATTGCCCTTGACTTTTTTGACTGTATATCTCTTAAATGTCAACATATATACGTGTGATTTAGTTTACGAAGATTTTTCAATGCCGAGAACCTCGACCAGAGAGTAAAAAGGGCGTAAGGTTCACAATGGTGTAAAATTAAAATGGTATATACCGGGCTAGGATTCGAGTTACAGGAACAAGGGACAAACCAACCACCCAAGAATGGAATCGTCTACCGAAAACACTTGACAACCTCCTAGAAGCAGCTTTTCTTGCCACCCAACCTTTCTCCATCAATAAGGAATCTGATGCTGTCAATAAACACATTCCTTAAATTGTAGCCATTTGTTGAGTATTTTTTTGGTGTCTAATCCGCATATATATATCACCATTGCCCTTGATTTTCTTGACTGTATATCTCTTAAATGTCAACATATACACGTTTGATTTGGTTTATGAAGATTTTTCTTTGTCGAGAACCTCGATAAGAGAGTAAAAAAGGCGTAAGTTTTACAATGTTGTAAAATTATAATGGGATATACCGGGCTAGAATTTGAGTTACAGGAACAAGGGCAAAACCAACCACCCAAGAATGGAATCGTCGAGCAAAAACACTTGACAACCTCCGAGAAGCAGCTTTTCTTCCCACCAGACCTTTCTCCATCAATTAGGAATCTGATGTCGTCACTAAACACGTACCTTAAATTGTAGCTATTTTTTGAGTGTTTATTTTTTGGTGTCTAATCCGCATATATATCACCATTGCCCTGATTTTCTTGACTGTATATCTCTTAAATGTCAACATATACACGTGTGATTTAGTTTACGAAGATTTTTCAATGCAGAGAACCTCGATCAGAGAGTAAAAAAGGTGTAAGGTTTACAATGGTGTAAAATTAAAATGGGATATACCGGGCTAGGATTCGAGTTACAGGAACAAGGGCCAAACCAACCACCCAAGAATGGAATCGTCGAGCGAAAACACTTGACAACCTCCTAGAAGCAGCTTTTCTTGCCACCAGACCTTTCTCCATCAATTAGGAATCTGATGCCGTTACTAAACACATTCCTTAAATTGTAGCCAATTGTTGAGTGTTTTTTTTGTTGTCTAATCCGCATATATATTACCATTGCCCTTGATTTTCTTGACTGTATATCTCTAAAATGTCAACATATACACGTGTGATTTAGTTTACGAAGATTTTTCAATGCCGAGAACCTCGATCAGAGAGTAAAAAAGGCGTAAGGTTCACAATGGTGTAAAATTAAAATGGGATATACCAGGATAGGATTCGAGTTACAGGAACAAGGGCCAAACCAACCACCGAAGAATGGTATCGTCGAGCGAAAACACTTGACAACCTCCAAGAAGCAGCTTTTCTTGCCACAAGACCTTTCCCCATCAATAAGATTTCCGATGCCGTCACTAAACACATTCCTAAAATTATAGCCATTTGTTGAGTGTTTTTTTGGTGTCTAATCCGCATATATATATATATATATATATCACCATTGCCCTTGATTTTTTTAATTGTATATCTCTTAAATGTCAACATATACACGTGTGATTTAGTTTACGAAGATTTTTCAATGCCGAGAACTTCGACCAGAGTGTAAAAAAGGCGTAAGGTTCATAATGGTGTAAAATTAAAATGGGATATACCGGGCTAGGATTCGAGTTACAGGAACAAGGGCCAAACCAACCACCCAAGAATGGAATCGTCGAGCGAAAACACTTGACAACCTACTAGAAGCAGCTTTTCTTGCCACCAGACGTCTCTCCATCAATAAGGAATCTGATGCCGTCACTAAACACATTCCTTAAATTATAGCCATTTGTTGAGTGTTTTTTTTGGTGTCTAATCCGCATATATATCATCATTGCCCTTGATTTTCTTGATTGTATCTCTCTTAAATGTCACCATATACACGTGTGATTTAGTTACGAAGATTTTTCAATGCCGAGAACCTCGATCAGAGAGTAAAAAAGGCGTAAGGTTCACAATGGTGTAAAATTAATATGGGATATACCGGGCTAGGATTCGAGTTACAGGAACAAGGGCCAAACCAACCACCGAAGAATGGAATCGTCGAGTGAAAACACTTGACAACCTCCTAGAAGCAGCTTTTCTTGCCACCAGACCTTTCTCCATCAATTAGGAATCTGATGCCGTCATTAAATACATTCCTTAGATTATAGCCATTTGTTGAGTGTTTTTTTTTGTGTCTAATCCGCATATATATATATCACCATTGCCCTTGATGTTCTTGACTGTATATCTCTTAAATGTCAACATATACACGTATGATTTAGTTAACGAAGATTTTCAATGCCGAGAACCTCGACCAGAGAGTAAAAATGGCGTAAGGTTCACAATGGTGTAAAATTAAAATGGGATATACCGGGCTAGGATTCGAGTTACAGGAACAAGGGCCAAACCAACCACCCAAGAATGGAATCGTCGAGCGAAAACACTTGACCACCTCCTAGAAGCAGCTTTTCTTGCCCCCAGACCATTCTCCATCAATAAGGAATCTGATGCCGTCACTAAACACATTCCTTAAATTGTAGCCATTTGTTGAGTGTTTTTTGTTGGTGTCTAATCCGCATATATATCACCATTGCCCTTGATTTTCTTGATTGTATATCTCTTAAATGTCAACATATAAACATGTGATTTAGTTGCGAAGATTTTTCAATGCCGAGAACCTCGATCAGAGAGTAAAAAAGGCGTAAGGTTCACAATGGTATAAAATTAAAATGGGATATACCGGGCTAGGATTCGAGTTACAGGAACAAGGGCCAAACCAACCACCCAAGAATGGAATCGTCGAGCGAAAACACTTGACAACCTCCTAGAAGTAGCTTTCCTTGCCACCAGACCTTTCTCCATCAATTAGGATTTTGATGCCGTCACTAAACACATTCCATAAATTGTAGACATTTGTTGAGTGTTTTTTTTGGTGTCTAATCCTCATATATATCACCATTGCCCTTGATTTTCTTGACTGTATATCTCTTAAGTGTTAACATATACACGTGTGATTTAGTTTACGAAGATTTTTCAATGCCGAGAACCTCGATCAGAGAGTAAAAAAGGCGTAAGGTTCACAATGGTGTAAAATTAAAATGGGATATACAAGGATAGGTTTCGAGTTACAGGAACAAGGGCCAAACCAACCACCGAAGAATGGAATCATCGAGCGAAAACACTTGACAACCTCCTAGAAGTAGCTTTTCTTGCCACCAGACCTTTCTCCATCAATTAGGAATCTGATTTCGTCACTAAACATATTCATTAAATTGTAGCTATTTGTTGAGTGTTTTTTTGGTGTCTAATCCGCATATATATCACCATTGCCCTTGATTTTCTTGACTGTATGTCTTTTAAATGTCAACATATACACGTGTGATTTAGTTTACGAAGATTTTTCAATGCCGAGAACCTCGATCAGAGAGTAAAAAAGGCGTGAGGTTCACAATGGTGTAAAATAAAAAAGGGATATACCGGGCTACAATTAGAGTTACAAGAACAAGGTCCAAACCAACCACCCAAGAATGGAATCTTCAAGCGAAAACACTTGACAACCTCCTAGAAGCAGCTTTTCTTGCCACTAGACCTTTCTCCATCAATTAGGAATCTGATGCCATCACTAAACACATTCCTTAAATTGTATCCATTTGTTGAGTGTTTTTATTGGTGTCTAATCCGCATATATATCACCATTGCCCTTGATTTTCTTGACTGTATATCTCTTAAATGTCAACATATACACGTGTGATTTAGTTTACGAAGATTTTTCAATGTCGAGAACCTCGATCAGAGAGTAAAAAAGGCGTAAGGTTCACGATGGTGTAAAATTAAAATGAGATATACCGGGCTAGGATTCGAGTTACAGGAACAAGGGACAAACCAACCACCTAAGAATGGAATCATCGAGCGAAAACATTGACAACCTCCTACAAGAAGCTTTTCTTGCCACCAGACATTTCTCCATCAATTAGGATTCCGTCACTAAACACATTCCTTAAATTGTAGCAATTTGTTGAGTGTTTTTTTGGTGTCTAATCCGCATATATATCACCATTGCCCTTGATTTTCTTGACGGTATATCTCCTAAATGTTAACATATACACGTGTGATTTAGTTTACGAAGATTTTACAATGCCGAGAACCTCGATCAGAGAGTAAAAAAGGCGTAAGGTTCACAATGGTGTAAATAAAAATGGGATATACCGGGCTAGGATTTGAGTTACAGGAACAAGGGACAAACCAACCACCCAAGAACGGAATCGTCGAGCAAAAACACTTGAAAACTTCCTAGAAGCAGCTTTTCTTGCCACCAGACCTTTCTCCATCAATTAGTAATCTGATGCCGTCACTAAACACATTCCTTAAATTGTATCCATTTCTTGAGTGTTTTTTTGGTGTCTAATCTTCATATATATCACCATTGCCCTTGATTTTCTTGACTGTATATCTCTTAAATGTCAACATATACATGTGTGATTTAGTTTACGAAGATTTTTCAATGTCGAGAACCTCGATCAGAGAGTAAAAAAGGCGTAAGGTTCACAATGGTATAAAATTAAAATGGGATATACCGGGCTAGGATTCGAGTTACAGGAACAAGGGCCAAACCAACCACCCAAGAATGGAATCGTCGAGCGAAAACACTTGACAACCTCCTAGAAACAACTTTTCTTGCCACCAGACATTTCTCCATTAATTAGGAATCTGATGCCGTCACTAAACACATTCCTTAAATTATAGCTATTTGATGAGTGTTTTTTTGGAGTCTAATCCGCATATATATCACCAATGCCCTTGATTTTCTTGACTATATATCTCTTAAATGTCAACATATACACGTGTGATTTAGTTTACGAAGATTTTTCAATGCCGAGAACCTCGATCAGAGAGTAAAAAAGACGTAAGGTTCACAATGGTGTAAAATTAAAATGGGATATACCGGGCTAGGATTCGAGTTACAGGAACAAAGGGCAAACCAACCACCCAAGAATGGAATCGTCGAGCGAAAACACTTGACAACCTCCTAGAAGCAGCTTTTCTTGCCACCAGACCTTTGCCCATCAATTATGAATCTGATGCCGTCAATAAACACATTCCTTAAATTGTTGCCATTTGTTGAGTGTTTTTTTTTTTGGTGTCTAATCCGCATATATATCACCATTGCCCTTGATTTTCTTGACTGTATATCTCTTAAATGTCAACATATACACGCGTGATTTAGTTTACGGAGATTTTTCAATACCGAGAACCTCGATCAGAGAGTAAAAAAGGCGTAAGGTTCACAATGGTGTAAAATTAAAATGGGATATACCGGGATAGGATTCGAGTTACAAGAACAAGGGCCAAACCAACCACCCAAGAATGGAATCGTCGAGCGAAAACACTTGACAACCTCCTAGAAGCAGCTTTCCTTGCCACCAGATCTTTCTCCGTCAATTAGGAATCCGATGCCGTCACTAAACACATTCCTTAAATTGTAGCCATTTATTGAGTGTTTTTTTTGGTGTCTAATCCGCATATATATCACCATTGCCCTTGATTTTCTTGACTGTATATCTCTTAAATGTCAACATATACACGTGTGATTTATTTTACGAAGATTTTTCAAAGCCGAGAACCTCGATCAGAAAGTAAAAAAGGCGTAAGGTTCACAATGGTGTAAAATTAAAATGGGATATACCAGGTTAGGATTCGAGTTACAGGAACAAGGGCCAAACCAACCACCCACGAATGGAATCATCGAGCGAAAACACTTGATAACCTCCTAGAAGCAGCTTTTCTTGCTACCAGACCTTTCTCCATCGATTAGGAATCTAATGCCGTCATTAAACACATTCCTTAAATTGTAGCCATTTGTTGTGTGTTTTTTTTGGTGTCTAATCCGCATATATATCACCATTGCCCTTGATTTTCTTGACTGTATATCTCTTAGATGTCAACATATACACGTGTGATTTAGTTTACGGAGATTTTTCAATGCCGAGAACCTCGACCAGAGAGTAAAAAAGGCGTAAGGTTCACAATGGTGTAAAACTAAAATGGGATATACCGGGATAGGATTGGAGTTACAGGAACAAGAGCCAAACCAACCACCCAAGAATGGAATCGTCGAGCGAAAACACTTACAACCTCCTAGAAGCAGCTTTTCTTGCCACCAGACCTTTCTCCATAAATTAGGAATCTGTTGCCGTCACTAAACACATTCATTAAATTGTAGCCATTTGTTGAGTGTTTTTTTTTGTCTAATCCGCATATATATCACCATTGCCCTTGATTTTCTTGACTGTAAATCTCTTAAATGTCAACATATACACGTGTGATTTAGTTTACGAAAATTTTTCAATGCCGAGAACCTCGATCAGAGAGTAAAAAAGGCCTAAGGTTAACAATGGTGTAAAATTAAAATGGGATATACCAGGCTAGGATTCGAGTTACAGGAACAAGGGCCAAACCAACCACCCAAGAATGGAGTCGTCTAGCGAAAACACTTGACAACCTCCTAGAAGCAGCTTTTCTTGACACTAGACATTTCTCCATCAATTAGGAATCTGATGCCGTCACTAAACACATTCCTTAAATTGTAGCCATTTGTTGAGTGTTTATTTTTGGTGTCTAATCCGCATATATATCACCATTGCCCTTGATTTTCTTGACTGTATATCTCTTAAATGTCAACATATACACGTGTGATTTAGTTTACGGAGATTTTTCAATGCCGAGAACCTCGATCAGAGAGTAAAAAAGGCATAAGGTTCACAATGGTGTAAAACTAAAATGGGATATACCGGGCTAGGATTCGAGTTACAGGAACAAGGGCCAAACCAACCACCCAAGAATGGAATCGTGGAGTGAAAACACTTGACAACCTCCTAGATGCAGCTTTTCTTACCACCAGACCTTTCTCCATCATTTAGGAATCTCATGCCGTCAGTAAACACATTCCTTAAATTGTAGCCATTTGTTGATTGTTTTTTTTGGTGTCTAATCCGCATATATATCACCATTGCCCTAGATTTTCTTGACTGTATATCTCTTAAATGTCAACATATACACGTGTGACTTAGTTTACGAAGATTTTTCATTGCCGGGAACCTCGATCAGAGATTAAAAAAGGCGTAAGGTTCACAATGGTATAAAATTAAAATGGGATATACCGGGCTAGGATTCGAGTTACAGGAACAAGGGCCAAACCAACCACCCAAGAATGGAATCGTCGAGCGAAAACACTTGACAACCTCCTAGAAGTAGCTTTCCTTGCCACCAGACCTTTCTCCATCAATTAGGATTTTGATGCCGTCACTAAACACATTCCATAAATTGTAGACATTTGTTGAGTGTTTTTTTTGGTGTCTAATCCTCATATATATCACCATTGCCCTTGATTTTCTTGACTGTATATCTCTTAAGTGTTAACATATACACGTGTGATTTAGTTTACGAAGATTTTTCAATGCCGAGAACCTCGATCAGAGAGTAAAAAAGGCGTAAGGTTCACAATGGTGTAAAATTAAAATGGGATATACAAGGATAGGTTTCGAGTTACAGGAACAAGGGCCAAACCAACCACCGAAGAATGGAATCATCGAGCGAAAACACTTGACAACCTCCTAGAAGTAGCTTTTCTTGCCACCAGACCTTTCTCCATCAATTAGGAATCTGATTTCGTCACTAAACATATTCATTAAATTGTAGCTATTTGTTGAGTGTTTTTTTGGTGTCTAATCCGCATATATATCACCATTGCCCTTGATTTTCTTGACTGTATGTCTTTTAAATGTCAACATATACACGTGTGATTTAGTTTACGAAGATTTTTCAATGCCGAGAACCTCGATCAGAGAGTAAAAAAGGCGTGAGGTTCACAATGGTGTAAAATAAAAAAGGGATATACCGGGCTACAATTAGAGTTACAAGAACAAGGTCCAAACCAACCACCCAAGAATGGAATCTTCAAGCGAAAACACTTGACAACCTCCTAGAAGCAGCTTTTCTTGCCACTAGACCTTTCTCCATCAATTAGGAATCTGATGCCATCACTAAACACATTGCTTAAATTGTATCCATTTGTTGAGTGTTTTTATTGGTGTCTAATCCGCATATATATCACCATTGCCCTTGATTTTCTTGACTGTATATCTCTTAAATGTCAACATATACACGTGTGATTTAGTTTACGAAGATTTTTCAATGTCGAGAACCTCGATCAGAGAGTAAAAAAGGCGTAAGGTTCACGATGGTGTAAAATTAAAATGAGATATACCGGGCTAGGATTCGAGTTACAGGAACAAGGGACAAACCAACCACCTAAGAATGGAATCATCGAGCGAAAACATTGACAACCTCCTACAAGAAGCTTTTCTTGCCACCAGACATTTCTCCATCAATTAGGATTCCGTCACTAAACACATTCCTTAAATTGTAGCAATTTGTTGAGTGTTTTTTTGGTGTCTAATCCGCATATATATCACCATTGCCCTTGATTTTCTTGACGGTATATCTCCTAAATGTTAACATATACACGTGTGATTTAGTTTACGAAGATTTTACAATGCCGAGAACCTCGATCAGAGAGTAAAAAAGGCGTAAGGTTCACAATGGTGTAAAATAAAAATGGGATATACCGGGCTAGGATTTGAGTTACAGGAACAAGGGACAAACCAACCACCCAAGAATGGAATCGTCGAGCAAAAACACTTGAAAACTTCCTAGAAGCAGCTTTTCTTGCCACCAGACCTTTCTCCATCAATTAGTAATCTGATGCCGTCACTAAACACATTCCTTAAATTGTATCCATTTCTTGAGTGTTTTTTTGGTGTCTAATCTTCATACATATCACCATTGCCCTTGATTTTCTTGACTGTATATCTCTTAAATGTCAACATATACATGTGTGATTTAGTTTACGAAGATTTTTCAATGTCGAGAACCTCGATCAGAGAGTAAAAAAGGCGTAAGGTTCACAATGGTATAAAATTAAAATGGGATATACCGGGCTAGGATTCGAGTTACAGGAACAAGGGCCAAACCAACCACCCAAGAATGGAATCGTCGAGCGAAAACACTTGACAACCTCCTAGAAACAACTTTTCTTGCCACCAGACATTTCTCCATTAATTAGGAATCTGATGCCGTCACTAAACACATTCCTTAAATTATAGCCATTTGATGAGTGTTTTTTTGGAGTCTAATCCGCATATATATCACCAATGCCCTTGATTTTCTTGACTATATATCTCTTAAATGTCAACATATACACGTGTGATTTAGTTTACGAAGATTTTTCAATGCCGAGAACCTCGATCTGAGAGTAAAAAAGACGTAAGGTTCACAATGGTGTAAAATTAAAATGGGATATACCGGGCTAGGATTCGAGTTACAGGAACAAAGGGCAAACCAACCACCCAAGAATGGAATCGTCGAGCGAAAACACTTGACAACCTCCTAGAAGCAGCTTTTCTTGCCACCAGACCTTTGCCCATCAATTATGAATCTGATGCCGTCAATAAACACATTCCTTAAATTGTTGCCATTTGTTGAGTGTTTTTTTTTTTGGTGTCTAATCCGCATATATATCACCATTGCCCTTGATTTTCTTGACTGTATATCTCTTAAATGTCAACATATACACGCGTGATTTAGTTTACGGAGATTTTTCAATACCGAGAACCTCGATCAGAGAGTAAAAAAGGCGTAAGGTTCACAATGGTGTAAAATTAAAATGGGATATACCGGGATAGGATTCGAGTTACAAGAACAAGGGCCAAACCAACCACCCAAGAATGGAATCGTCGAGCGAAAACACTTGACAACCTCCTAGAAGCAGCTTTCCTTGCCACCAGATCTTTCTCCGTCAATTAGGAATCCGATGCCGTCACTAAACACATTCCTTAAATTGTAGCCATTTATTGAGTGTTTTTTTTGGTGTCTAATCCGCATATATATCACCATTGCCCTTGATTTTCTTGACTGTATATCTCTTAAATGTCAACATATACACGTGTGATTTATTTTACGAAGATTTTTCAAAGCCGAGAACCTCGATCAGAAAGTAAAAAAGGCGTAAGGTTCACAATGGTGTAAAATTAAAATGGGATATACCAGGATAGGATTCGAGTTACAGGAACAAGGGCCAAACCAACCACCCACGAATGGAATCATCGAGCGAAAACACTTGATAACCTCCTAGAAGCAGCTTTTCTTGCTACCAGACCTTTCTCCATCGATTAGGAATCTGATGCCGTCATTAAACACATTCCTTAAATTGTAGCCATTTGTTGTGTGTTTTTTTTGGTGTCTAATCCGCATATATATCACCATTGCCCTTGATTTTCTTGACTGTATATCTCTTAGATGTCAACATATACACGTGTGATTTAGTTTACGGAGATTTTTCAATGCCGAGAACCTCGACCAGAGAGTAAAAAAGGCGTAAGGTTCACAATGGTGTAAAACTAAAATGGGATATACCGGGATAGGATTGGAGTTACAGGAACAAGAGCCAAACCAACCACCCAAGAATGGAATCGTCGAGCGAAAACACTTACAACCTCCTAGAAGCAGCTTTTCTTGCCACCAGACCTTTCTCCATAAATTAGGAATCTGTTGCCGTCACTAAACACATTCATTAAATTGTAGCCATTTGTTGAGTGTTTTTTTTTTGTCTAATCCGCATATATATCACCATTGCCCTTGATTTTCTTGACTGTAAATCTCTTAAATGTCAACATATACACGTGTGATTTAGTTTACGAAAATTTTTCAATGCCGAGAACCTCGATCAGAGAGTAAAAAAGGCCGAAGGTTAACAATGGTGTAAAATTAAAATGGGATATACCAGGCTAGGATTCGAGTTACAGGAACAAGGGCCAAACCAACCACCCAAGAATGGAGTCGTCTAGCGAAAACACTTGACAACCTCCTAGAAGCAGCTTTTCTTGACACTAGACATTTCTCCATCAATTAGGAATCTGATGCCGTCACTAAACACATTCCTTAAATTGTAGCCATTTGTTGAGTGTTTATTTTTGGTGTCTAATCCGCATATATATCACCATTGCCCTTGATTTTCTTGACTGTATATCTCTTAAATGTCAACATATACACGTGTGATTTAGTTTACGGAGATTTTTCAATGCCGAGAACCTCGATCAGAGAGTAAAAAAGGCATAAGGTTCACAATGGTGTAAAACTAAAATGGGATATACCGGGCTAGGATTCGAGTTACAGGAACAAGGGCCAAACCAACCACCCAAGAATGGAATCGTGGAGTGAAAACACTTGACAACCTCCTAGATGCAGCTTTTCTTACCACCAGACCTTTCTCCATCATTTAGGAATCTCATGCCGTCAGTAAACACATTCCTTAAATTGTAGCCATTTGTTGATTGTTTTTTTTGGTGTCTAATCCGCATATATATCACCATTGCCCTAGATTTTCTTGACTGTATATCTCTTAAATGTCAACATATACACGTGTGACTTAGTTTACGAAGATTTTTCATTGCCGGGAACCTCGATCAGAGATTAAAAAAGGCATAAGGTTTACAATGGTGTAAAATTAAAATGGGATATACCGGGCTAGGATTCGAGTTACAGGAACAAGGGCCAAACCAACCACCCAAGAATGGAATCCTCGAGCAAAAACACTTGACAACCTCCTAGAAGCAGCTTTTCTTACCACCAGACCTTTCACCATCAATTAGGAATATGATGCCGTCACTAAACTCATTCCTTAACTTGTAGCCATTTGTTGAGTGTTTTTTTTGGTGTCTAATCCGCATATATATCACCATTGCCCTTGATTTTCTTGACTGTATATCTCTTAAATGTCAACATATACACGTGTGATTTAGTTTACGAAGATTTTTCAATGCCGAGAACCTCGATCAGAGATTAAAAAAGGCGTAAGGTTCACAATGGTGAAAAATTAAAATGGGATATACCGGGATAGGATTCGAGTTACAGGAACAAGGGCCAAACCAACCACCCAAGAATGGAATCGTCGAGCGAAAACACTTGACAACCTCCTAGAAGAAGTTTTTCTTGCCACCAGACCTTTCTCCATCAATTAGGAATATGATGCCATCACTAAACACATTCCTTAAATTGTAGCCATTTGTTGAGTGTTTTTTGTGTCTAATCCGCATATATATCACCATTTCCCTTGATTTTCTTGACTGTATGTCTCTTAAATGTCAACATATACACGTGTGATTTAGTTTATGAAGATTTTTCAATGCCGAGAACCTCGATCAGAGAGTAAAAAAGGCGTAAGGTTCTCAATGGTGAAAAATTAAAATGGGATATACCGGGATAGGATTCGAGTTACAGGAACAAGGGCTAAACCAACCACACAAGAATGGAATCGTCGAGCGAAAACACTTGACAACCTCCTAGAAGTAGCTTTTCTTGCCACCAGACCTTTCTCCATCGATTAGGAATCTGATGTCGTCTCTAAATACATTCCTTAAATTGTAGCCATTTGTTGAGTTTTTTTTGGTGTCTAATCTGCATATATATCACCATTGCCCTTGATTTTCTTGATTGTATATCTCTTAAATGTCAACATATACACGTGTGATTTAGTTTACGAAAATTTTGTAGGATCGTTTTGTGACCCAAACGAGTCAACCAGAAGAGTTCTTTATCAATTCAAAAGGCGGAAACAGATGAATTGACTTGGAAACGGCTTGATACACTTCTAAATGTCTTGTATATTGATTATAACACGATTACAGATCTGTAGACACGTCGGCAGCACTTCGGTACCGGAAATAAGTAAGTTACAAATCATTCCGCATTAAGGGCTATTTATAGTGGAGGTAATTTCGCTTGAACATGGCACTGGCCATTTCAAGCTGAATTAACAATGTTAATTTCGCTTGGAAGTGGCAGGTGTCATTTCAAGCGAAATTAACCTAAGATACCCAAACCCTATTTTCTCGTACAACGTGCCCTGATCTAACAATTCTAGAATAAGACTCGATACAAGAAGAAGTCGACAGACGTATGCGCCAACAGGCTCCCCCTCGGATGTTGACGAGTCTTAAGTGTCGAGTCTTCACAGTCTTCAGTCTTTATCAGACTTTGGGCTTTCTTCAAAGTATTTGACAGTGTAAGCATCCTCAATCTCTGTCATCTTTTCATCTCCAGAATCTCTATCTGGCCTTTTCTTCACTCTTATTTTCTTGATCAGATCTCTTGATTCATTAAAATCATTAGCATCAGCAATAAGCGAACTTCAGGATCTTATACTGGCTCTAAAATCTACAAACTCCCCCTTGAATTATGCTGGGATCCCAGTCTGGCTTTCATAGGTTTCAAGATCGAGACCTGGCTCACATCCTGCTCAGGTACTAGAATCGCAACATGGCTCTCTCATAGCCATAACCTGCACAAACTCTACCTCAAAGTAAATTTCATAAATTTTAAATTTGACAAATTTAAACTATGCTACTACTTGATAAACTCAGTTCAAAACATCAATTATAGATATAACAAATTTAATTTTTTATGACCACTTGTAAATACAACATTTTTCTCACAACACTCTCCCAAACCAGTTCGTCATATTCAGCACTCGGAATTTTGAAAATCAGCTTTTCAACATCAATTGTCTAAAATCTTTTTGAAATTTTCAAAATTTATGCTAAAACACTCCGAAAATATTTTTGGATTTTTTTATTTAAGAAATGCAGTAAAAAAATATTTACACACACTATTTTTGTGAGTTTGTGTAAGATGATCATATCAGTTTATGAGACAAATCACCAAAACCGTTAAGCTTTAAACATTTTAAGTTCTAAACGATTCACTTAGATTGTCAGTATACTGATCCACTTAAATTCTCACACAAAGTTCAATTGATTCGAGATATGAGATTAATGTTTTAGATACTTAAACTTATTCGCATGTCCCACCTCAGAATATACTCCCGTATCCAGATCCCAATATTCAGTCTTACAGGTGAGTATACCTAGATGATATCTGTAAAGGGTTAAATGCGAGGACCGTGAGAGCTCAGGTCAGAACTTCCGTTCAGCAGAGAGATGACGGCTTCAACTTTTGGTGGGTTCCCTTTAGAGAATCTTTTCTTCAACAGCACATGATTATCATTTTTCAATGTTTCATCATTTTTATGCTGAGGGTGGGCTATATTTCAAGCAAGCATAAAGTATTCTCCGGGGACAAGGCCATTGCTTCCGCAAAATCAGAAGTCCCGGGATAATACCCCAGATATCACTAAGCATAAAGACCTAGTATCTCAGAAAGAGGGACCTTTCAAACAAGATTTCGGGGGTTACCCATATATCCGAGAGATGTTCCCCACGATATAAGAAAGTTTGAAATTTAGGTTTATATCTCGTCACAATCTACTAAATGTGCAAAAACCTACTGGCATATCATCAGTGAGATCGTTTATCACATTATGACTATCTAATTCTTTAGCATGCTGTGATTGTCCACTGATGTACTATCATTTCCTTTTTTTCACACAAAAACTCATTTTTGATTTTATCCTGTTTTTGCCTTTTTTCAAATTTTCAAATGTTTTTGGATTTTCTGAACTTCTTACTCCCCCTAAAATTCAAAATCATTTAAAGGAAATTTGAAAAAAAACTGTACAAATAAAGTGACAACTGATATCGAATCACTTCAATTCGCCATCCACTTGGCATGAACAATCAGAACTCCCCCTCACAATAAACTATTTTCCCATTATGATTTCAAAACACTTAAGTTTGTTTTAATCAAATGGTTTTTCCGGAAAATAAGTTTTGTTTTCAACATAAACTATTTGTAGGTTAGGGGGTCTCATCACCTTGTTCTCTTCTTTAAGCACTTGAAATATTTAACAATTTTAGATCATTTAACAAATACCACATGTAGAAAATCAAATACAACTTAATGTCCCTGATTTACCACTTGTAAGTCAAAATATCACCAGAGTGAATTTCTTCAGAAAGATGCCGATTCCTGCTCCATGATTACCAACTTGGGAGCTCCGGCAAGTCAGGTTTTTAAGCAGAAAATGCAGTCACCCCAGCCAGACCAGACTTGGGTGATTTTGGTACACATCTATCTCACCAACATTTTGATTTATAAAATTCTTTTGCACCCTTTACCTTCCCATCAACCATCTTCCCAAAAATATGTTTGACCTTTCCATTGTAAGCCTTTTCAGCATCAAATTCTCCTTTACCAGTGAAGAATTGACCTGAAATCTCAAACCTACCTTTTGATTTCAGATTTTCTTTTGACAATTTTGGAAAATTTTCATCGTTCATCTCAGGAACGGAATTCTCATTCTTTTTCTCAACAGATGACTCCTCTGATTTTATGGAATCAGATTCATTGTCAGAACTGCTTTCAGATTTTACAATCCACTTTTGTTTGTTCAAATAAGCTTCTCTTTTGTAAAAACGTTTTGAAGTTTCACCAACTTCAAGATTTGTTGATTGTTTCTTTTCATTAACATATTTTTCTTTCAATTTTGAGTTAATAGAAACTCCCTGTTGTGTGTTGTTGTATTGTTGACAATTCCAAGCAATATGTCCAATTTGATGACATTTGAAACATGTTCTTTGTTCAACTCTTTGCTCAATTCTCATCATCATATTCTTTTTCTTCTCAGCAAGAAACTCTTTATTTGATTGTCTCCAAAATGATTTCTTTTGCTCTTCTTCAGAACTACCTCCTGCAACAAATTTTGTTTTCGATTTATAATTTTTCTCATTTTTATAAATTTCTGTGGAAATGAAACTAAGACCTTTCTTTTTGAAATTACCATTGTGGTTTGGTTTCTTTCGATAACCTGAACCAGAACTGTAACCCTTTTTCTTGTTCAATCTCTGTTGAACTCTTGAAGTGTACTTTTTAGGTTTTTCATGAAGATTAAAATCTTTTATTTCAGAAATATTGATCTCTATTAATTTGAAAACCTGTTTGATCATTTCAGTTTTGACACTTCTTATTGGAAATTCCTCATCAGAATATAATTTGTCTGAATCATTCAAAGTATATGCTACTTTGATTGGTCCATCATTCAAATTATATTTTGATAACAAGAATTCTTTATTGTAAACCCTTTTAACCGGTAAACTCGGACTCTTCTTGGACGAACTCGAACTATCTGACTTAGACTCCGAATTTGACTCTTCATCCATATCCAACACCTGATCGACCACTTTCTTTAACAATACAGGCACATGATCAGTGTCAGACGCTGTGAATGTGACATCAATGTTATCTGGTAACTGATCAATCGTTTCAGACTTTAACTTGATGTTGACTGCCTTTTTTAAACGCTCCTCGTTTGGATTTCTGGGGGAATAACTCTCATAGATTGGAGGCGGACACTTGTTATACTTGACACTTTGTTTCTTACCAGCATCCGTTTCTTTCGTCTCTTTATCTTTAAAAGCTTCAAGACCTGCAACAGTAGGATAAACTCGATCAATCAAATAATCACATGTTGTATAACTCAACAGTAACCTTTTAATTCTTTCGCTCTCAATCTTTTCAAGTTCCAACTCTTTCTTCAACTGTGCACAATCTTCAATGTATTCATTGATGACCTTCTGCTTTGACATTAATGTTAAGTTCATCTTTATCATAGAAGCCTCAATTTCTGAATTTGTCTTTTTCAGACCATTCACTGTGTTGTTCAGGACATCATATGATTCCTTCACATACTTCACATCAGACAACAAATTCTCTTTCATCTCTTCCAGTTCAACAATCTTTTTGTCTTTCTCATCCCAATTTTTGCAAGATTCTGAACATTTCTCACAAGGTTTAACGATCTCAAATATTTTTTCAACCTCGACAATTTTCTCAATTTCGACGAGTTTCTCAACTCCGACTATTTTTTCAATCTCAACAATTTTTTCTACCACTTTTTCAATCACTGATTCAACATTTTGTTCTTCAGTTTTCATCTTTGTCTTGTTGTCAGCTAATCTTATTTCTTCCAGCTCTCTCTTTAATCTTGCGATCTTCTTCTCATACAGCATCTCAACTTTATCTGCAAAAAACAAATTAAAACTATTAGGATCTATACCTTTTCTAGTTTTATTAAGATATTCTTCTTCATCATCGGTATCCAAATCACTTCCTAAATCTGGAAAAATCGGTATTCTTTTCGACTGAGATTTGACTGATTCTGCTTTCAAAATTTGAGCAACAAATCCTGAACCTAGTGGAATGTATTTATCCCAGCTAAACCCCTCTGCAACTTTTTCATCATCTTGATTAACAAGACAAGCTTTATCTTCAATAGCACGTGCATGTGCCGTTTGTGGTTGTTCAGCAATCTGATGAAAAATGGATTTCTAATAATAATCATTCTTTTCTGATCCTCTTGTTGCTTCTTGATTTTTACACTCTCGTTTAAAATGCCCTTTGCAACGAAAACAGGTAACTTTTGACTTGTCAAATCCTAATGGAGAATTAGCCAATCTCCGAAACTCATCTCTACCTGTGATTTGTTGAAATTTTTCTGCCCTTCTAACAGCACTAGCCATATAGCATTTAACATCCATCAACTCAAGTTCCTCTGCATCAATTTGGTCATAATCTTCTTTTGTAAGCATCGGGTTTCCAATTTTGCCAGCAATCAAACTTTCATATGATTCCAACATAGCAACTAGTGATGCCATATGTTGCTTAGCAATTTCTGGAGACAGATTTTGACCATTTTGAATATTCAAAGTGACATTGCATTGAAGATTTGTTGAATTTTGTTGTTGAGGACTTGGTGTTGTGTAATTTGGATCAAAATTGGAATATGAAGACGAAGATCCATGACTTTGAGTCACAATACTTCCCTTTGTTCCAGAAGAACTATCAGCACTGAAGCCAGTTTGAATCTTTGGGCTGGGAGTAGCTTCAAATTTATTTCCTCTGTAATATAAACTGACATCTTGTTGAGCATTTGGGTTCTTCATGATTGCTGTTTTCTGAATATCCAACTCATGTTCTTCAATCTTCTGAATAAACTGTGCCAGATTCATATTTTCAGTTTTTCTCATATGTTTTACAATCAACAGATAAGTTCCCCATTTCTGCTGTGGTAATGCATCAGCAAGTTTATCAACCCATTCATCATCATCTTTCTTAATGTCCAATCTTCCCATTTCCAAGACCAAATGACAATATCTATCAATGGTCATCTTTGTTGTTTCATGGTCAAAAGCTACAAACATATCAAATAATTTCCTCAATAATGCCTTTTTGTTTTTGATCATATCTGCGCTTCCTTTGAACTTCTGAATCAATGCATTCCAAATTGATCTAGCAGTACCATCATGTTGGAGTAAAACAAAGATATCTTCTTTAATCGCTTGTTGAAGAATACTGATCATCATTTTTTCACTTGTATATTTCAATTTATCATTCTCTGAAAAGTCACAGAAAGCTTTTTCAATCCCACGTTCATTTTTCGGTTTCTCGTAATTTTTCTCTAATGAACACCATGCGTCAAACTTATAAGCTTGCACCCAATTTTCAAATCGATTTTCCATCCTCTAAAATCTTCAATGCACATAAGCTTCAGCGGTTTTTGATAAGTTCCCATCTCATTCTCACTGTACAATGTTTCAGCAGCTGTAACTGGTGCAACTGGAGTAGCAAATGCATTGTAGAATTCCTCATCCATATTTCCGAAATTTTTTCACAAAAATACAAGTTCAAACGAAATTATAACCCAAATGAAATAGCTTCCTCAAACGAAATTACTTTTGAAACGGAATACCCTTCAAACGGAATTAACTTTTGAAGCGGAATTACCCTCTTCACACGGAATCACCTCTCAAACGGAATCACCTCTCAAATGGAATACCTGATTTCGTGTGAACCAACACACTTTCAAACGAAATTACAACTTGAAGCGAAATTATCTAATTCCGTGTGAAACTTCTCAAACGGAATTACATCCAGAAGCGGAATTAACTTTTTCAAGCGAAATTAGGTGTACATTTCAAACGAAATTACAATTTCAAGCGGAATCAAGTGTTAATTTCGTGTGAAATGCTGCTGACATCATCATATTCGATCTGATTTTCAAGCGGACTTACGAATTTTACCAATTTTAAACTGAATTAAGATCTAATACTTTAAAGGATTCTTTAAAACACTGTTTTGCTTGACATGTGAAAAATTCAGACCTTTTTGACTGTAAAAATTTGTGAATATTGAAAAAGAAGGTGTAGAAGTCAGATTTTAAGGCTGTTTTAGCAAGAACTCTTCCTCCTGAGCTCTGATACCACTTGTAGGATCGTTTTGTGACCCAAAGAAGTCAATCAGAAGAGTTCTTTATCAAATCAAAAGGCGGAAACAGATGAATTGACTTGGAAACAGCTTGATACACTTCTAAATGTCTTGTATATTGATTATAACACGATTACAGATCAGTAGACACATCGGCAGCACTTCGGTACCGGAAACAAGAAAGTTACAAATAATTTCGCATGAAGGGTTATTTATAGTGGAGCTAATTTCGCTTGAACAAGGCACTGGCCATTTCAAGCGGAATTAACAATATTAATTTCGCTTGAAAGTGGAAGGTGTCATTTCAAGCGAAATTAACCTAACATACCCAAATCCTATTTTCTCGTACAACGTGCCCTGATCTAGCAATTCTAGAATGAGACTCGATACAAGACGAAGTCGACAGACGTATGCACCAACAAATTTTTCAAAGCCGAGAACCTCGATCAGAAAGTAAAAAAGGCGTAAGGTTCACAATGGTGTAAAATTAAAATGGGATATACCGGGATAGGATTCGAGTTACAGGAACAAGGGCCAAACCAACCACCCAAGAATGGAATCGTCGAGTGAAAACACTTGACAACCTCCTAGAAGCAGATTTTCTTGCTACCAGACCTTTCTCCGTCAATTAGGAATCTGATGCCGTCATTAAACACATTCCTTAAATTGTAGCCATTTGTTGAGTGTTTTTTTTGGTGTCTAATCCGCATATATATCACCATGGCCCTTGATTTTCTTGACTGTATATCTGTTAAATGTCGATATATACACGTGTGATTTAGTTTACGAAGATTTTTCAATGCCGAGAACCTCGATCAGAGAGTAAAAAAGGCGTAAGGTTCACAAAGGTGTAAAATTAAAATGGGTTATACCGGTCTAGGATTCAAGTTACAAGAAAAGGGCCAAACCAACCACCCCAGAATGGAATCGTCGAGTGAAAACACTTGATAACCTCCTAGAAGTAGCTTTTCTTTCCACCAAACCTTTCGCCGTCAATTAGGAATCTGATGCCATCACTAAACACATTCCTTAAATTGTAGCTATTTGTTGAGTGTTTTTTTTGTGTCTAATCCGCATATATATCACCATTTCCCTTGATTTTCTTGACTGTATATCTCTTAAATGTCAACATATACACGTGTGATTTAGTTTAAAAAGATTTTTCAATGTCGAGAACCTCGATCAGAGAGTAAAAAAGGTGTAAGGTTCACAATGGTGTAAAACTAAAATGGGATACACCGGGCTAAGATTCGAATTTTAGGAACAAGGGATAAACCAACCACCCAATAATGGAATCGTCGAGCGAAAACACTTGACAAACTCCTAGAAGCAGCTTTTCTTGCCCCCAGGCCTTTCTCCATCAATTAGGAATCTGATGCCGTTACTAACCACATTCCTTAAATTGTAGCCATTTGTTGAGTGTTTTTTTTGTGTCTAATCCGCACATATATCACCATTGCCCTTGATTTTCTTGACTGTATATCTCTTAAATGTCAACAATATACACGTGTGATTTAGTTTACGAAGATTTTTCAATGCCGAGAACCTCGATCAGAGAGTAAAAAAGGCGTAAGGTTCACAATGGTGTAAAATTAAAATGGGATATACCGGGCTAGGATTCGAGTTACAGGAACAAGGGCCAAACCAACCACACAAGAATGGAATCATCGAGCGAAAACACTTGACAACCTCCTAGAAGAAGCTTTTCTTGCAACCAGACCTTTCTCTATCAATTAGTAATATGATGCCGTCAATAAACACATTCCTTAAATTGTAGCCATTTGTTGACTGTTTTTTTTTGGTGTCCAATCCGCATATATATCACCATTGCCCTTGATTTTCTTGACTGTATATCTCTTAAATGTCAACATATACACGTGTGATTTAGTTTACGAAGATTTTTTCAATGCCGAGAACCTCGATCAGAGAGTAAAAATGGCGCGAGGTTCACAAAGATGTAAAATTAAAATGGGTTATACCGGGCTAGGATTCGAGTTACAAGAAAAGGGCCAAACCAACCACCCAAGAATGGAATCGTTGAGTGAAAACACTTGATAACCTCCTAGAAGTAGCTTTTCTTGCCACCACACCTTTCGCCATCAATTAGGAATCTGATGCCATCACTAAACACATTCCTTAAATTGTAGCTATTTGTTGAGTGTTTTTTTGTGTCTAATCCGCATATATATCACCATTTCTCTTGATTTTCTTGACTGTATATCTCTTAAATGTCAACATATACACGTGTGATTTAGTTTAAAAAGATTTTTCAATGTCGAGAACCTCGATCAGAGAGTAAAAAACGTGTAAGGTTCACAATGGTGTAAAACTAAAATGGGATATACCGGGCTAAGATTCGAGTTATAGGAATAAGGGCTAAA
Source organism: Helianthus tuberosus (assembly GCA_030545235.1). Classification (NCBI taxonomy): domain Eukaryota; kingdom Viridiplantae; phylum Streptophyta; class Magnoliopsida; order Asterales; family Asteraceae; genus Helianthus; species Helianthus tuberosus. Next base: position 39,454,481 of record CM060424.1, on the reverse strand, counting down.
CAAACAACCCAATAATGGAATCATCGAGCGAAAACACTTGAAAAACTCCTAGAAGCAGCTTTTTTTGCCCCCAGACCTTTCTCCATCAATTAGGAATCTGATGCCGTTACTAAACACATTCCCTAAATTGTAGCCATTTGTTGAGTGTTTTTTTTTGTGTCTAATCCGCACATATATCATCATTGCCCTTGATTTTCTTAACTGTATATCTCTTAAATGTCAATATATACACGTGTGATTTAGTTACGAAGATTTTTCAATGCCGAGAACCTCGATCAGAGAGTAAAAAAGGCGTAAGGTTCACAATGGTGTAAAACTAAAATGTGATATACCGGGCTAGGATTCGAGTTACGGGAACAAATGCCAAACCAACCACCAAAGAATGGAATTGTCGAGCGAAAACACATGACAACCTCCTAAAAGCAGCTTTTCTTGCCACCAGACCTTTATCCATCAATTAGGAATCTGATGCCGTCACTAAACACATTCCTTAAATTGTAGCCATTTGTTGAGTGTTTTTTTTGGTGTCTAATCCCCGTATATATCACCATTGCCCTTGATTTTCTTGACTGTATATCTCTTAAATGTCAACATATACACGTGTGATTTAGTTTATGAAGATTTTTCAATGCCGAGAACCTCGATCAGAGAGAAAAAAAGGCGTAAGGTTCACAATGGTGTAAAATTAAAATGGGATATACCGGGCTAGGATTCGAGTTACAGGAACTAGGGCCAAACCAACCACACAAGAATGGAATCATCGAGCGAAAACACTTGACAACCTCCTACAAGAAGCTTTTCTTGCCACCAGACCTTTCTCCGTCAATTAGGAATATGAAGCCGTCACTAAACACATTCCTTAAATTGTAGCCATTTGTTGAGTGTTTTTTTTGGTGTCTAATCCGCATATATATCACCATTGCCCTTAATTTTCTTGACTGTATATCTCTTAAATGTCAACAATATACACGTGTGATTTAGTTTATGAAGATTTTTCAATGCCGAGAACATCGATCAGAGAGTAAAAAAGGCGTAAGATTCACAAAGGTGTAAAATTAAAATGGGTTATACCGGGCTAGGATTCGAGTTACAAGAAAAGGGCCAATCCAACCACCCAAGAATGGAATCGTCGAGTGAAAACACTTGATAACCTCCTAGAAGTAGCTTTTCTTGCCACCAGACCTTTCACCATCAATTAGGAATCTGATGCCATCACTAAACACATTCCTTAAATTGTAGCCATTTGTTGAGTGTTTTTTTTTTGTGTCTAATCCGCACATATATCACCATTGCCCTTGATTTTCTTGACTGTATATCTCTTAAATGTCAACATATACACGTGTGATTTAGTTTACGAATATTTTTCAATGCTGAGAACCTCGATCAGAGAGTAAAAAAGGCGTAAAGTTCACAATGGTGTAAAACTAAAATGGGATATACCGGGCTAGGATTCGAGTTACGGGAATAAATGCCAAACCAACCACCAAAGAATGGAATTGTCGAGCAAAAACACATGACAACCTCCTAAAAGCAGCTTTTCTTGCCACCAGACCTTTATCCATCAATTAGGAATCTGATGCCGTCACTAAACACATTCCTTAAATTGTAGCCATTTGTTGAGTGTTTTTTTGGTGTCTAATCCGCGTATATATCACCATTGCCCTTAATTTTCTTGACTGTATATCTCTTAAATGTCAACATATACACGTGTGATTTAGTTTACAAAGATTTTTCAATGCCGAGAATCTCGATCACAATGGTGTAAAATTAAAATGGGATATACCGGGCTAGGATTCGAGTTACAGGAACAAGGGCCAAACCAACCACCCAAGAATGGAATCGTCAAGCGAAAACACTTGACAACCTCCTAGAAGCAGCTTTTCTTTCCACCAGACCTTTGTCCATCAATTAGGAATTTGATGCCTTCACTAAACACATTCCTTAAATTGTAGCCATTTGTTGAGTGTTTTTTTGGTGTCTAATCCGCATATATATCACCATTGCCCTTGATTTTATTGTCTGTATATCTCTTAAATGTCAACATATACACGTTCGATTTAGTTTACGAAGATTTTTCAATGCCGAGAACCTCGATCAGAGAGTAAAAAAGGCGTAAGGTTCACAATGGTGTAAAATTAAAATGGGATATACCGGGCTAGGATTCGAGTTACAGGAAAAGGGCCAAACCAACCACACAAGAATGGAATCGTCGAGCGAAAACACTTCACAACCTCCTAGAAGAAGCTTTTCTTGCCACCAGACCTTTCTCCATCAATTAGGAATATGATGCCGTCACTAATCACATTCCTTAAATTGTAGCCATTTGTTGAGTGTTTTTTTTGGTGTCAAATCCGCATATATATCACCATTGCCCTTGATTTTCTTGACTGTATATCTCTTAAATGTCGACATATACACGTGTGATTTAGTTTACGAAGATTTTTCAATGTCGAGAACCTCGATCAGAGAGTAAAAAAGGCGTAAGGTTCACAAAGGTGTAAAATTAAAATGGGTTATACCGGGCTAGGATTCAAGTTACAAGAAAAGGGCCAAACCAACCACCCAAGAATGGAATCGTCGAGTGAAAACACTTGATAACCTCCTAGAAGTAGCTTTTCTTGCCACCAGACCTTTCGCCATCAATTAGGAATCTGATGCCATCACTAAACACATTCCTTAAATTGTAGCTATTTGTTGAGTGTTTTTTTTGTGTCTAATCCGCATATATATCACCATTTCCCTTGATTTTCTTGACTGTATATCTCTTAAATGTCAACATATACACGTGTGATTTAGTTTAAAAAGATTTTTCAATGTCGAGAACCTCGATCAGAGAGTAAAAAAGGTGTAAGGTTCACAATGGTGTAAAACTAAAATGGGATATATCGGGCTAAGATTCGAGTTATCGGAACAAGGGATAAACCAACCACCCAATAATGGAATCGTCGAGCGAAAACACTTGACAAACTCCTAGTAGCAGCTTTTCTTGCCCCCAGACCTTTCTCCATCAATTAGGAATCTGATGCCGTTACTAAGGACATTCCTTAAATTATAGCCATTTGTTGAGTGTTTTATTTTGTGTCTAATCCGCACATATATCACCATTGCCCTTGATTTTCTTGACTGTATATCTCTTAAATGTCAACATATACACGTGTGATTAAGTTTACGAAGATTTTTCAATGCCAAGAACCTCGGTCAGAGAGTAAAAAAGGCGTAAGGTTCACAATGGTGTAAAACTAAAATGGGATATACCGGGCTAGTATTCGAGTTACGGGAACAAATGCCAAACCAACCACCAAAGAATGGAATTGTCGAGCGAAAACACATGAGAACCTCCTAAAAGCAGCTTTTCTTGCCACCAGACCTTTATCCATCAATTAGGAATCTGATGCCATCACTAAACACATTCCTTAAATTGTAGCCATTTGTTGAGTGTTTTTTTTGTGTCTAATCCGCGTATATATCACCATTGCCCTTGATTTTCTTGACTGTATATCTCTTAAATGTCAACATATACACGTCTGATTTAGTTTACAAAGATTTTTCAATGCCGAGAATCTCGATCAGAGAGTAAAAAAGGCGTAAGGTTCACAATGGTGTAAAATTAAAATGGGATATACCGGGCTAGGATTCAAGTTACAGGAACAAGGGCCAAACCAACCACACAAGAATGGAATCGTCGAGCGAAAACACTTGACAACCTCCTAGAATCCGCTTTTCTTGCCACCAGACCTTTCTCCATCAATTATGAATCTGATGCCGTCACTAAACACATTCCTTAAATTGTAGCCATTTGTTGAGTGTTTTTTTTGGTGTCTAATCCGCATATATATCACCATTGCCCTTAATTTTCTTTACTGTATATCTCTTAAATGTCAATGATATACACGTGTGATTTAGTTTTCGAAGATTTTTCAATGCCGAGAACATCGATCAGAGAGTAAAAAAGGCGTAAGATTCACAAATGTGTAAAATTAAAATGGGTTATACCGGGCTAGGATTCGAGTTACAAGAAAAGGGCCAAACCAACCACCCAAGAATGGAATCGTCGAGTGAAAACACTGTATAACCTCCTAGAAGTAGCTTTTCTTGCCACCAGACCTTTCACCATCAATTAGGAATCTGATGCCATCACTAAACGCATTCCTTAAATTGTAGTTATTTGTTGAGTGTTTATTTTTGTGTCTAATCCGCATATATATCACCATTTCCCTTGATTTTCTTGACTGTATATCTCTTAAATGTCAACATATACACGTGTGATTTAGTTTAAAAAGATTTTTCAATGTCGAGAACCTCGATCAGAGAGTAAAAAAGGTGTAAGGTTCACAATGGTGTAAAACTAAAATGGGATATACCGGGCTAAGATTCGAGTTATCGGAACAAGGGATAAACCAACCACCCAATAATGGAATCGTCGAGCCAAAACACTTGACAAACTCCTAGTAGCAGCTTTTCTTGCCCCCAGACCTTTCTCCATCAATTAGGAATCTGATGCCGTTACTAAAGACATTCCTTAAATTATAGCCATTTGTTGAGTGTTTTATTTTGTGTCTAATCCGCACATATATCACCATTGCCCTTGATTTTCTTGACTGTATATCTCTTAAATGTCAACATATACACGTGTGATTTAGTTTAAAAAGATTTTTCAATGTCGAGAACCTCGATCAGAGAGTAAAAAAGGTGTAAGGTTCACAATGGTGTAAAACTAAAATGGGATATACCGGGCTAAGATTCGAGTTATCGGAACAAGGGATAAACCAACCACCCAATAATGGAATCGTCGAGCGAAAACACTTGACAAACTCCTAGAAGCAGCTTTTCTTTCCCCCAGACCTTTCTCCATCAGTTAGGAATCTGATGCCGTTACTAAAGACATTCCTTAAATTGTAGCCATTTGTTGAGTGTTTTTTTTTTGTCTAATCCGCACATATATCACCATTGCCCATGATTTTCTTGACTGTATATCTCTTAAATGTCAACATATACACGTGTGATTTAGTTTATGAAGATTTTTCAATGCCGAGAACCTCGGTCAGAGAGTAAAAAAGGCGTAAGGTTCACAATGGTGTAAAATTAAAATGGGATATACTGGGCTAGGATTCGAGTTACGGGAACAAGGGCCAAAACAACCACACAAGAATGGAATCGTCGAGCGAAAACACTTGACAACCTCCTAGAATCAGCTTTTCTTGCCACCAGACCTTTCTCCATCAATTAGGAATCTGATGCCGTCACTAAACACATTCCTTAAATTGTAGCCATTTGTTGAGTGTTTTTTTTGGTGTCTAATCCACGTATATATCACCATTGCCCTTGATTTTCTTGACTGTATATCTCTTAAATGTCAACATGTACACGACGGATTTTGTTTACGAAGATTTTTCAATGCCGGAACCTCGATCCGAGAGTAAAAAAGGCGGAAGGTTCACAATGGTGTAAAATTAAATTGGGATATACCGGGTTAGGATTCGAGTTACAGGAACAAGGGCCAAACAAACCACCCAAGAATGGAATCGTCGAGCGAAAACACTTGACAACCTCCTAGAAGCAGCTTTTCTTGCCACCAGACCTTTCTCCATCAATTAGTAATCTGATGCCGTCACTAAATACATTCCTTAAATTGTAGCCATTTGTTGAGTGTTTTTTTTGGTGTCCAATCCGCATATATATCAGAATTTCCCTTGATTTTCTTGACTGTATATCTCTTAAATGTCAACATATACATGTGTGATTTAGTTTAAGAAGATTTTTCAATGCCGAGAACCTCGATCAGAGAGTAAAAAAGGAGTAAGGTTCACAATGGTGTAAAACTAAAATGGGATATACCGGGCTAGGATTCGAGTTACAGGAACAAGGGCTAAACCAACCACCCAAGAATGGAATCGTCGAGTGAAAACAGTTGACACCCTCGTAGAAGCAGAATTTTCTTGCCACCAGACCTTTCTCCATCAATTAGGAATCTGATGCCGTCACTAAACACATTCCTTAAATTGTAGCCATTTGGTTGAGTGTTCTTTTTGGTGGGTAATCCGCATTTATATTACCATTGCCCTTAATTTTCTTGACAGTATATCTCTTAAATGTCAACATATACATGTGTGATTTAGTTTAAGAAGATTTTTCAATGCCGAGAACCTCGATCAGAGAGTAAAAAAGGAGTAAGGTTCACAATGGTGTAAAATTAAAATGGGATATACCGGGCTAGGATTTGAGTTACAGGAACAAGGGCCAAACCAACCACACAAGAATGGAATCGTCGAGCGAAAACACTTGACAACCTCCTAGAAGCTGCTTTTCTTGCCACCAGACCTTTCTCCATCAATTAGGAATATGACGCCGTCACTGAACACATTCCTTAAATTGTAGCCATTTGTTGAGTGTTTTTTTTGTGTCTAATCCGCATATATATCACCATTGCCCTTGATTTTCTTGACTGTATATCTTTTAAATATCAACATAAACACGTGTGATTTAGTTTACGAAGATTTTTCAATGCCGAGAACCTCGATCAGAGAGTAAAAAAGGCGTAAGGTTCACAATGGTGTAAAATTAAAATGGGATATATCGGGCTTGGATTCGAGTTACAGGAACAAGGGCCAAACCAACCACCCAAGAATGGAATCGTCGAGTGAAGACACTTGACAACCTCCTAGAAGCAGCTTTTCTAGCCACCAGACCTTTCTCCATCAATTAGGAATATGACGCCGTCACTAAACACATTCCTTAAATTGTAGCCATTTGTTGTGTGTTTTTTTTGGTGTCTAATCCGCATATATATCACCATTGCCCTTGATTTTCTTGACTGTATATCTCTTAAATGTCAACATATACACGTGTGATTTAGTTTACGAAGATTTTTCAATGCCGAGAACCTCGATCGGAGAGTAAAAAAGGAGTAAGGTTCGCATTGGTGTAAAATTAAAATGGGATATACCGGGCTAGGATTCGAGTTACAGGAACAAGGGCCAAACCAACCACCCAAGAATGGAATCGTCGAGTGAAGACACTTGACAACCTCCTAGAAGCAGCTTTTCTTGCCACCAGACCTTTCTCCATCAATTAGGAATCTGATGTCGTCACTAAACACATTCCTTAAATTGTACCCATTTGTTGAGTGTTTTTTTTGGTGTCTAATCCGCACATATATCACCATTTCCCTTGATTTTCTTGACTGTATATCTCTTAAATGTCAACATATACACGTGTGATTTAGTTTAAGAAGATTTTTCAATGTCAAGAACGTCGATCAGAGAGTAAAAAGGCGTAAGGTTCACATTGGTGTAAAACTAAAATGGGATATACCGGGCAAGGATTCGAGTTACAGGAACAAGGGCTAAACCAACCACCCAAGAATGGAATCGTCGAGCGAAAACATTTGACAACCTCCTAGAAGCTGCTTTTCTTGCCACCAGCCCTTTCTCCATCAATTAGGAATATGACGTCGTCACTAAACACATTCCTTAAATTGTAGCCATTTGTTGAGTGTTTTTTTTGTGTCTAATCCGCATATATATCACCATTGCCCTTGATTTTCTTGACTGTATATCTCTTAAATGTCAACATATACATGTGTGATTTAGTTTACGTAGATTTTTCAATGCCGAGAACCTCGATCAGAAAGTAAAAAAGGCGTAAGGTTCAGAATGGTGTAAAATTAAAATGGGATATATCGGGCTAGGATTCGAGTTACAGGAACAAGGGCCAAACCAAACACCCAAGAATGGAATCGTCGAGTGATGACACTTGACAACCTCCTAGAAGCAGCTTTTCTTGCCACCAGACCTTTCTCCATCAATTAGGAATATGACGCCGTCACTAAACACATTCCTTAAATTGTAGCCATTTGTTGAGTGTTTTTTTGGTGTCTAATCCGCATATATATCACTATTGCCCTTGATTTTCTTGACAGTATATCTCTTAAATGTCAACATATACACGTGTAATCTAGTTTACGAAGATTTTTCAATGCCGAGAACCTCGATCAGAGAGTAAGAAAAGGCATAAGGTTCACAATGGTGTAAAATTAAAATGGGATATACCGGGCTAAGATTCGAGTTACAGGAACAAATTCCAAACCAACCACCAAAGAATGGAATTGTCGAGCGAAAACACATGACAACCTCCTAAAAGCAGCTTTTCTTGCCACCAGACCTTTATCCATCAATTAGGAATCTGGTGCCGTCACTAAACACATTCCTTAAATTGTAGCCATTTGTTGAGTGTTTTTTTTTTGGTGTCTAATCCGCGTATATATCACCATTACCCTTGATTTTCTTGACTGTATATCTCTTAAATGTCAACATATACACGTGTGATTTAGTTTACGAAGATTTTTCAATGCCGAGAACCTCGATCAGAGAGTAAAAAAGGTGTAAGGTTCACAATGGTGTAAAACTAAAATGGGATATACCGGGCTAAGATTCGAGTTATAGGAACAAGGGCTAAACCAACCAACCAATAATGGAATCGTCGAGCGAAAACACTTGACAAACTCCTAGAAGCGGCTTTTCTTGCCCCCAGACCTTTCTCCATCAATTAGGAATCTGATGCCGTTACTAAACACATTCCTTAAATTGTACCTATTTGTTGAGTGTTTTTTTTTTGTGTCTAATCCGCACATATATCACCATTGCCCTTGATTTTCTTGACTGTATATCTCTTAAATGTCAACATATACACGTGTGATTTAGTTTACGAATATTTTTCAATGCCGAGAACCTCGATCAGAGAGTAAAAAAGGCGTAAGGTTCACAATGGTGTAAAACTAAAATGGGATATACCGGGCTAGGATTCGAGTTACGGGAACAAATGCCACACCAACCACCAAAGAATGGAATTGTCGAGCAAAAACACATGACAACCTCCTAAAAGCAGCTTTTCTTTCCACCAGACCTTTATCCATCAATTAGGAATCTGATGCCGTCACTAAACACATTCCTTAAATTGTAGCCATTTGTTGAGTGTTTTTTTTGGTGTCTAATCCGCGTATATATCACCATTACCCTTGATTATCTTGACTGTATATCTCTTAAATGTCAACATATACACGTGTGATTTAGTTTACAAAGATTTTTCAATGCCGAGAATCTCGATCAGAGAGTAAAAAAGGCGTAAGGTTCACAATGGTGTAAAACTAAAATGGGATATACCGGGCTAGGATTCGAGTTACAGGAACAAGGGCCAAACCAACCACACAAGAATAGAATCGTCGAGCGAAAACACATCACAACCTCCTAGAAGAAGCTTTTCTTGCCACCAGACCTTTCTCCCTCAATTAGGAATCTGATGCCATCACTAAACACATTCCTTAAATTGTAGCTATTTGTTGAGTGTTTTTTTTGTGTCTAATCCGCATATATATCACCATTTCCCTTGATTTTCTTGACTGTATATCTCTTAAATGTCAACATATACACGTGTGATTTAGTTTAAAAAGATTTTTCAATGTCGAGAACCTCGATCAGAGAGTAAAAAAGGTGTAAGGTTCACAATGGTGTAAAAGTAAAATGGGATATACCGGGCTAAGATTCGAGTTATCGGAACAAGGGATAAACCAACCACCCAATAATGGAATCGTCGAGCGAAAACACTTGACAAACTCCTAGAAGCAGCTTTTCTTTCCCCCAGACCTTTCTCCATCAGTTAGGAATCTGATGCCGTTACTAAAGACATTCCTTAAATTGTAGCCATTTGTTGAGTGTTTTTTTTGTGTCTAATCCGCACATATATCACCATTGCCCATGATTTTCTTGACTGTATATCTCTTAAATGTCAACATATACACGTGTGATTTAGTTTATGAAGATTTTTCAATGCCGAGAACCTCGGTCAGAGAATAAAAAAGACGTAAGGTTCACAATGGTGTAAAACTAAAATGGGATATACCGGGCTAGGATTTGAGTTACGGGAACAAATACCAAACCAACCACCAAAGAATGGAATTGTCGAGCGAAAACACATGAGAACCTCCTAAAAGCAGCTTTTCTTGCCACCAGACCTTTATCCATCAATTAGGAATCTGATGCCGTCACTATACACATTCCTTAAATTGTAGCCATTCGTTGAGTGTTTTTTTTGGTGTCTAATCCGCGTATATATCACCATTGCCCTTGATTTTTTTGACTGCATATCTCTTAAATGTCAACATATACACGTGTGATTTAGTTTACAAAGATTTTTCAATGCCAAGAATCTCGATCAGAGAGTAAAGAAGGCGTAAGTTTCACAATGGTGTAAAATTAAAATGGGATATACTGGGCTAGGATTCGAGTTACAGGAACAAGGGCCAAAACAACCACACAAGAATGGAATCGTCGAGCGAAAACACTTGACAACCTCCTAGAATCAGCTTTTCTTGCCACCAGACCTTTCTCCATCAATTAGGAATCTGATGCCGTCACTAAACACATTCCTTAAATTGTAGCCATTTGTTGAGTATTTTTTTTGTGTCTAATCCGCATATATATCACCATTGCCCTTGATTTTCTTGACTGTATATCTCTTAAATGTCAACATGTACACGACGGATTTTGTTTACGAAGATTTTTCAATGCCGGGAACCTCGATCCGAGAGTAAAAAAGGCGGAAGGTTCACAATGGTGTAAAATTAAATTGGGATATACCGGGTTAGGATTCGAGTTACAGGAACAAGGGCCAAACAAACCACCCAAGAATGGAATCGTCGAGCGAAAACACTTGACAACCTCCTAGAAGCAGCTTTTCTTGCCACCAGACCTTTCTCCATCAATTAGTAATCTGATGCCGTCACTAAATACATTCCTTAAATTGTAGCCATTTGTTGAGTGTTTTTTTTGGTGTCTAATCCGCATATATATCAGAATTTCCCTTGATTTTCTTGACTGTATATCTCTTAAATGTCAACATATACACGTGTGATTTAGTTTAAGAAGATTTTTCAATGCCGAGAACCTCGATCAGAGAGTAAAAAAGGAGTAAGGTTCACAATGGTGTAAAACTAAAATGGGATATACCGGGCTAGGATTCGAGTTACAGGAACAAGGGCTAAACCAACCACCCAAGAATGGAATCGTCGAGTGAAAACAGTTGACAACCTCGTAGAAGCAGAATTTTCTTGCCACCAGACCTTTCTCCATCAATTAGGAATCTGATGCCGTCACTAAACACATTCCTTAAATTGTAGCCTTTTGGTTGAGTGTTCTTTTTGGTGGGTAATCCGCATTTATATTACCATTGCCCTTAATTTTCTTGACAGTATATCTCTTAAATGTCAACATATACACGTGTGATCTAGTTTACGAAGATTTTTCAATGCAGAGAACCTCGATCAGAGAGTAAAAAAAGGCGTAAGTTTCACAATGGTGTAAAATTAAAATGGGATATACCGGGCTAGGATTTGAGTTACAGGAACAAGGGCCAAACCAACCACACAAGAATGGAATCGTCGAGCGAAAACAATTGACAACCTCCTAGAAGCTGCTTTTCTTGCCACCAGACCTTTCTCCATCAATTAGGAATATGACGCCGTCACTGAACACATTCCTTAAATTGTAGCCATTTGTTGAGTGTTTTTTTTTGTGTCTAATCCGCATATATATCACCATTGCCCTTGATTTTCTTGACTGTATATCTTTTAAATATCAACATAAACACGTGTGATTTAGTTTACGAAGATTTTTCAATGCCGAGAACCTCGATCAGAGAGTAAAAAAGGCGTAAGGTTCACAATGGTGTAAAATTAAAATGGGATATATCGGGCTTGGATTCGAGTTACAGGAACAAGGGCCAAACCAACCACCCAAGAATGGAATCGTCGAGTGAAGACACTTGACAACCTCCTAGAAGCAGCTTTTCTAGGCACCAGACCTTTCTCCATCAATTAGGAATATGACGCCGTCACTAAACACATTCCTTAAATTGTAGCCATTTGTTGTGTGTTTTTTTTGGTGTCTAATCCGCATATATATCACCATTGCCCTTGATTTTCTTGACTGTATATCTCTTAAATGTCAACATATACACGTGTGATTTAGTTTACGAAGATTTTTCAATGCCGAGAACCTCGATCGGAGAGTAAAAAAGGAGTAAGGTTCGCGTTGGTGTAAAATTAAAATGGGATATACCGGGCTAGGATTCGAGTTACAGGAACAAGGGCCAAACCAACCACCCAAGAATGGAATCGTCGAGTGAAGACACTTGACAACCTCCTAGAAGCAGCTTTTCTTGCCACCAGACCTTTCTCCATCAATTAGGAATCTGATGTCGTCACTAAACACATTCCTTAAATTGTTCCCATTTGTTTAGTGTTTTTTTTGTTGTCTAATCCGCACATATATCACCATTTCCCTTGATTTTCTTGACTGTATATCTCTTAAATGTCAACATATACACGTGTGATTTAGTTTAAGAAGATTTTTCAATGTCAGGAACGTCGATCAGAGAGTAAAAAGGCGTAAGGTTCACATTGGTGTAAAACTAAAATGGGATATACCGGGCTAGGATTCGAGTTACAGGAACAAGGGCTAAACCAACCACCAAGAATGGAATCGTCGAGCGAAAACATTTGACAACCTCCTAGAAGCTGCTTTTCTTGCCACCAGCCCTTTCTCCATCAATTAGGAATATGACGTCGTCACTAAACACATTCCTTAAATTGTAGCCATTTGTTGAGTGTTTTTTTTGTGTCTAATCCGCATATATATCACCATTGCCCTTGATTTTCTTGACTGTATATCTCTTAAATGTCAACATATACACGTGTGATTTAGTTTACGTAGATTTTTCAATGCCGAGAACCTCGATCAGAAAGTAAAAAAGGCGTAAGGTTCAGAATGGTGTAAAATTAAAATGGGATATATCGGGCTAGGATTCGAGTTACAGGAACAAGGGCCAAACCAAACACCCAAGAATGGAATCGTCGAGTGAAGACACTTGACAACCTCCTAGAAGCAGCTTTTCTTGCCACCAGACCTTTCTCCATCAATTAGGAATATGACGCCGTCACTAAACACATTCCTTAAATTGTAGCCATTTGTTGAGTGTTTTTTTTTTGTGTCTAATCCGCATATATATCACTATTGCCCTTGATTTTCTTGACAGTATATCTCTTAAATGTCAACATATACACGTGTAATCTAGTTTACGAAGATTTTTCAATGCCGAGAACCTCGATCAGAGAGTAAGAAAAGGCATAAGGTTCACAATGGTGTAAAATTAAAATGGGATATACCGGGCTAAGATTCGAGTTACAGGAACAAATGCCAAACCAACCACCAAAGAATGGAATTGTCGAGCGAAAACACATGACAACCTCCTAAAAGCAGCTTTTCTTGCCACCAGACCTTTATCCATCAATTAGGAATCTGGTGCCGTCACTAAACACATTCCTTAAATTGTAGCCATTTGTTGAGTGTTTTTTTTGGTGTCTAATCCGCGTATATATCACCATTACCCTTGATTTTCTTGACTGTATATCTCTTAAATGTCAACATATACACGTGTGATTTAGTTTACGAAGATTTTTCAATGCCGAGAACCTCGATCAGAGAGTAAAAAAGGCGTAAGGTTCACAATGGTGTAAAACTAAAATGGGATATACCGGGCTAGGATTCGAGTTACGGGAACAAATGCCACACCAACCACCAAAGAATGGAATTGTCGAGCAAAAACACATGACAACCTCCTAAAAGCAGCTTTTCTTTCCACCAGACCTTTATCCATCAATTAGGAATCTGATGCCGTCACTAAACACATTCCTTAAATTGTAGCCATTTGTTGAGTGTTTTTTTTGGTGTCTAATCCGCGTATATATCACCATTACCCTTGATTATCTTGACTGTATATCTCTTAAATGTCAACATATACACGTGTGATTTAGTTTACAAAGATTTTTCAATGCCGAGAATCTCGATCAGAGAGTAAAAAAGGCGTAAGGTTCACAATGGTGTAAAACTAAAATGGGATATACCGGGCTAGGATTCGAGTTACAGGAACAAGGGCCAAACCAACCACACAAGAATAGAATCGTCGAGCGAAAACACTCCACAACCTCCTAGAAGAAGCTTTTCTTGCCACCAGACCTTTCTCCATCAATTAGGAATCTGATGCCATCACTAAACACATTCCTTAAATTGTAGCTATTTGTTGAGTGTTTTTTTTGTGTCTAATCCGCATATATATCACCATTTCCCTTGATTTTCTTGACTGTATATCTCTTAAATGTCAACATATACACGTGTGATTTAGTTTAAAAAGATTTTTCAATGTCGAGAACCTCGATCAGAGAGTAAAAAAGGTGTAAGGTTCACAATGGTGTAAAACTAAAATGGGATATACCGGGCTAAGATTCGAGTTATTGGAACAAGGGATAAACCAACCACCCAATAATGGAATCGTCGAGCGAAAACATTTGACAAACTCCTAGAAGCAGCTTTTCTTTCCCCCAGACCTTTCTCCATCAGTTAGGAATCTGATGCCGTTACTAAAGACATTCCTTAAATTGTAGCCATTTGTTGAGTGTTTTTTTTTGTGTCTAATCCGCACATATATCACCATTGCCCATGATTTTCTTGACTGTATATCTCTTAAATGTCAACATATACACGTGTGATTTAGTTTATGAAGATTTTTCAATGCCGAGAACCTCGGTCAGAGAATAAAAAAGACGTAAGGTTCACAATGGTGTAAAACTAAAATGGGATATACCGGGCTAGGATTTGAGTTACGGGAACAAATGTCAAACCAACCACCAAAGAATGGAATTGTCGATCGAAAACACATGAGAACCTCCTAAAAGCAGCTTTTCTTGCCACCAGACCTTTATCCATCAATTAGGAATCTGATGCCGTCACTAAACACATTCCTTAAATTGTAGCCATTTGTTGAGTGTTTTTTTTGGTTTCTAATCCGCGTATATATCACCATTGCCCTTGATTTTTTTGACTGCATATCTCTTAAATGTCAACATATACACGTGTGATTTAGTTTACAAAGATTTTTCAATGCCAAGAATCTCGATCAGAGAGTAAAAAAGGCGTAAGGTTCACAATGGTGTAAAATTAAAATGGGATATATCGGGCCAGGATTCGAGTTACAGGAACAAGGGCCAAACCAACCACACAAGAATGGAATCGTTGAGCGAAAACACTTGACAACCTCCTAGAATCAGCTTTTCTTGCCACCAGACCTTTCTCCATCAATTAGGAATCTGATGCCGTCACTAAACACATTCCTTAAATTGTAGCCATTTGTTGAGTGTTTTTTTGTGTCTCATCCGCATATATATCACCATTGCCCTTGATTTTCTTTTCTGTATATCTCTTAAATGTCAACATGTACACGTGTGATTTAGTTTACAAAGATTTTTCAATGCCGAGAATCTCGATCAGAGAGTAAAAAAGGCGTAAGGTTCACAATGGTGTAAAATTAAATTGGGATATACCGGGTTAGGATTCGAGTTACAGGAACAAGGGCCAAACAAACCACCCAAGAATGGAATCGTCGAGCGAAAACACTTGACAACCTCCTAGAAGCAGCTTTTCCAGCCACCAGACCTTTCTCCATCAATTAGGAATCTGATGCCGTCACTAAACACATTCCTTAAATTGTAGCCATTTGTTGAGGGTTTTTTTTGGTGTCTAATCCGCATATATATCACAATTTCCCTTGATTTTATTGACTGTATATCTCTTAAATGTCAACATATACACGTGTGATTTAGTTTAAGAAGATTTTTCAATGCCGAGAACCTCGATCAGAGAGTAAAAAAGGCGTAAGGTTCACAATGGTGTAAAACTAGAATGGGATATACTGGGGTAGGATTCGAGTTACAGGAACAAGGGCTAAACCAACCACCCAAGAATGGAATCGTCGAGCGAAAACACTTGACAACCTCGTAGTAGCAGCTTTTCTTGCCAACAGACCTTTCTCCATCAATTAGGAATCTGATGCCGTCACTAACACATTCCTTAAATTGTAGCCATTTGTTGAGTGTTTTTTTTGTGTCTAATCCGCACATATATCACCATTGCCCTTGATTTTCTTGACTGTATATCTCTTAAATGTCAACATATACACGTGTGATTTAGTTTACGAAGATTTTTCAATGCCGAGAACCTCGATCAGAGAGTAAAAAAGGCGTAAGGTTCATAATGGTGTAAAACTAAAATGGGATATACCGGGCTAGGATTCGAGTTACGGGAACAAATGCCAAACCAACCACCAATGAATGGAATTGTCGAGCGAAAACACATGACAACCTCCTAAAAGCAGCTTTTCTTGCCACCAGACCTTTATCCATCAATTAGGAATCTGATGCCGTCACTAAACACATTCCTTAAATTGTAGCCATTTGTTGAGTGTTTTTTTTGGTGTCTAATCCACGTAAATATCACCATTGCCCTTGATTTTCTTCACTGTATATCTCTTAAATGTCAACATATACACGTGTGATTTAGTTTACGAAGATTTTTCAATGCCGAGAACCTCGATCAGAGAGTAAAAAAGGCGTAAGGTTCACAATGGTGTAAAACTAAAATGGGATATACCGGGCTAGGATTCGAGTTACGGGAACAAATGCCAAACCAACCACGAAAGAATGGAATTGTCGAGCGAAAACACATGACAACCTCCTAAAAGCAGCTTTTCTTGCCACCAGACCTTTATCCATCAATTAGGAATCTAATGCCGTCACTAAACACATTCCTTAAATTGTAGCCAGTTGTTGAGTGTTTTTTTGTGTCTAATCCACATATATATCACCTTTGCCCTTGATTTTCTTGACTGTATATCTCTTAAATGTCAACATGTACACGTGTGATTTAGTTTACAAAGATTTTTCAATGCCGAGAATCTCGATCAGAGAGTAAAAAAGGCGTAAGGTTCATAATGGTGTAAAATTATATTGGGATATACCGGGTTAGGATTCGAGTTACAGGAACAAGGGCCAAACAAACCACCCAAGAATGGAATCGTCGAGCGAAAACACTTAACAACCTCCTAGAAGCAGCTTTTCTTGCCTCCAGACCTTTCTCCATCAATTAGGAATCTGATGCCGTCACTAAACACATTCCTTAAATTGTAGCCATTTGTTGAGTGTTTTTTTTGTGTCTAATCCGCTTATATATCACCATTGCCCTTGATTTTCTTGACTGTATATCTCTTAAATGTCAACATGTACACGTGTGATTTAGTTTACGAGGATTTTTCATTGCCGAGAACCTCGATCAGAGAGTAAAAAAGGCGGAAGGTTCACAATGGTGTAAAATTAAATTGGGATATAACGGGTTAGGATTCGAGTTACAGGAACAAGTGCCAAACAAACCACCCAAGAATGGAATCGTCGAGCGAAAACACTTGACAACCTCCTAGAAGTAGCTTTTCCTGCCACCAGACCTTTCTCCATCAATTAGGAATCTGATGCCGTCACTAAACACATTCCTTAAATTGTAGCCATTTGTTGAGTGTTTTTTTTGGTGTCTAATCCGCATATATATCACAATTTCTCTTGATTTTCATGACTGTATATCTCTTAAATGTCAACATATACACGTGTGATTTAGTTTAAGAAGATTTTTCAATGCCGAGAACCTCGATCAGAGAGTAAAAAAGGCGTAAGGTTCACAATGGTGTAAAACTAAAATGGGATATACCGGGCTAGGATTCGAGTTACAGGAACAAGGGCTAAACCAACCACCCAAGAATGGAATCGTCGAGCGAAAACACTTGACAACCTCGTAGAAGCAGCTTTTCTTGCCAACAGACCTTTCTCCATTAATTAGGAATCTGATGCCGTCACTAAACACATTCCTTAAATTGTAGCCATTTGTTGAGTGTTTTTTCTTGTGTCTAATCCGCATTAATATCACCATTGCCCTTAATTTTCTTGACAGTATATCTCTTAAATGTCAACATATACACGTGTGATCTAATTTACGAAGATTTTTCAATGCCGAGAACCTCCATCAGAGAGTAAAAAAAGGCGTAAGGTTCACAATTGTGTAAAATTAAAATGGGATATATCGGGCTAGGATTTGAGTTACAGGAACAAGGGCCTAACCAACCACACAAGAATGGAATCGTTGAGCGAAAACACTTGACAACCTCCTAGAAGCTGCTTTTCTTGCCACCAGACCTTTCTCCATCAATTAGGAATAGGACGCCATCACTAAACATATTCCTTAAATTGTAGCCATTTGTTGAGTGTTTTTTTTTTTGTGTCTAATCCACATATATATCACCATTGCCCTTGATTTTCTTGACTATATATCTCTTAAATGTCAACATATACACGTCTGATTTAGTTTACGAAGATTTTTCAATGCCGAGACCCTCGATCGGAGAGTAAAAAAGGCGTAAGGTTCACAATGGTGTAAAATTAAAATGGGATATACCGGGCTAGGATTCGAGTTACAGGAACAAGGGCCAAAACCAACCACCCAAGAATGAAATCGTCGAGTGAAGACACTTGACAACCTCCTAAAAGCAGCTTTTCTTGCCACCAGACCTTTCTCCATCAATTAGGAATCTGATGTCGTCACTAAACACATTCCTTAAATTGTACCCATTTGTTGAGTGTTTTTTTTGGTGTCTAATCCGCATATATATCACCATTTCCCATGATTTTCTTGACTATATATCTCTTAAATGTCAACATATACACGTGTGATTTAGTTTAAGAAGATTTTTCAATGCCGAGAACCTCGATCAGAGAGTAAAAAGGCGTAAGGTTCACAATGGTGTAAAACTAAAATGGGATATACCGGGCTAGTATTCGAGTTACAGGAACAAGGGCTAAACCAACCACCCAAGAATGGAATCGTCGAGCGAAAACACTTGACAATCTCGTAGAAGCAACTTTTCTTGCCACCAGACCTTTCTCCATCAATTAGGAATCTGATGCCGTTACTAAACACATTCCTTAAATTGTAGCCATTTGTTGAGTGTTTTTTTGGTGTCTAATCCGCATTTATATCACCATTGCCCTTGATTTTCTTGACAATATATCTCCTAAATGTCAACATATACACGTGTGATCTAGTTTACGAAGATTTTTCAATGCCGAGAACCTCGATCAGAGAGTAAAAAAAGGCGTAAGGTTCACAATGGTGCAAAATTAAAATGGGATATACCAGGCTAGGATTCGAGTTACAGGAACAAGGGCCAAACCAACCACCTAAGAATGGAATCGTCAAGCGAAAACACTTGAGAACCTCCTAGAAGCAGCTTTTCTTGCCACCAGACATTTCTCCATCAATTAGGAATTTGATGCCGTCAGTAAACACATTCCTTAAATTGTAGCCATTTGTTGAGTGTTTTTTTTTTGTGTCTAATCCGCATTTATATCACCATTACCGTTGATTTTCTTGACTGTATATCTCTTAAATGTCAACATATACACGTGTGATTTAGTTTACAAATATTTTTCAATGCCGAGAACCTCGATTAGAAAGTAAAAAAGGCGTAAGGTTCACAATGGTGTAAAATTAAAATGGGATATAACGGGCTAGGATTCGAGTTACAGGAACAAGGACCAAACCAACCACACAAGAATGGAATCGTCGAGCGAAAACACTAGACAACCTCCTAGAAGCAGCTTTTCTTGCCACCAGACCTTTCTCCATCAATTAGGAATATGACGCCGTCAATAAACACATTCCTTAAATTGTAGCCATTTGTTGAGTGTTTTTTTTTGTGTCTAATCCGCATATATATCACCATTGCCCTTGATTTTCTTGACTGTATATCTCTTAAATGTCAACATATACACGTGTGACTTAGTTTACGAAGATTTTTCAATGCCGAGAACCTCGATCAGAGAGTAAAAATGGCGTAAAGTTCACAATGCTGTAAAATTAAAATGGGATATACCGGGCAAGGATTCGAGTTACAGGAACAAGGGCTAAACCAACCACCCAAGAATAGAATCGTCGATCGAAAACACTTGACAACCTCGTAGAAGCAGCTTTTCTTGCCACTAGACATTTCTCCATCAATTAGATATCTGATGCCGTCACTAAACACATTCCTTAAATTGTAGCCTTTTGTTGAGTGTTTTTTTTTTGTGTCTAATCCGCATTTATATCACCATTGCCCTTGATTTTCTTGACAGTATATCTCTTAAATGTCAACATATACACGTGTGATCTAGTTTACGAAGATTTTTCAATGCCGAGAACCTCGATCAGAGAGTAAAAAAGGCGTAAGGTTCACAATGGTGTAAAATTAAAATGGGATATACCAGGCTAGGATTCGAGTTACAGGAACAAGGGCCAATCAACCACCTAAGAATGGAATCGTCAAGCGAAAACACTTAAGAACCTCCTAGAAGCAGCTTTTCTTGCCACCAGACATTTCTCCATCAATTAGGAGTTTGATGCCGTCACTAAACACATTCCTTAAATTGTAGCCATTTGTTGAGTGTTTTTTTTGTGTCTAATCCGCATATATATCACCATTACCCTTGATTTTCTTGACTGTATATCTCTTAAATGTCAACATATACACGTGTGATTTAGTTTACAAAGATTTTTCAATGCCGAGAACCTCGATCAGAGAGTAAAAAAGGCGTAAGGTTCACAATGGTGTAAAATTAAAATGGGAAATACCGGGCTAGGATTCGAGTTACAGGAAAAAGGGCCAAACAAACCACCCAAGAATGGAATCGTCGAGTGAAGACACTTGACAACCTCCTAGAAGCAGCTTTTCTTGCCACCAGACCTTTCTCCATCAATTAGGAATCTGATGCCGTCACTAAACACATTCCTTAAATTGTATCCATTTGTTGAGTGTTTTTTTTGTGTCGAATCCGCATATATATCACCATTTCCGTTGATTTTCTTGACTGTATATCTCTTAAATGTCAACATATACACGTGTGATTAAGTTTAAGAAGATTTTTCAATGCCGAGAACCACGATCAGAGAGTAAAAAAGGCGTAAGGTTCACAATGGTGTAAAACTAAAATGGGATATACCGGGCTAGGATTCGAGTTACAGGAACAAGGGCTAAACCAACCACCCAAGAATGGAATCGTCAAGCGAAAACACTTGACAAACTCCTAGAAGCAGCTTTTCTTGCCACCAGACCTTTCTCCATCAATTAGGAATCTGATGCCGTTACTAAACACATTCCTTAAATTGTTGCCATTTGTTGAGTGTTTTTTTTGGTGTCTAATCCGCACATATATCACCATTGCCCTTGATTCTCTTGACTGTATATCTCTTAAATGTCAACATATACACGTGTGATTTAGTTTACGAAGATTTTTCAATGCCGAGAATGTCGATCAGAGAGCAAAAAAGGCGTAAGGTTCACAATGGGGAAAAATTAAAATGGGATATACCGGGCTAGGATTCGAGTTATAGGAACAAGGGCCAAACCAACCACACAAGAAAGGAATCGTCGAGCGAAAACACTTGACAACCTCGTAGAAGCAGCTTTTCTTGCCACCAGACCTTTCTCCATCAATTAGGAATCTAATGCCGTCACTAAACACATTTCTTAAATTGTAACCATTTGTTGGGTGTTTTTTTTGTGTCTAATCCGAATATATATCACCATTGCCCTTGGTTTTCTTAACTGTATATCTATTAAATGTCAACATATACACCTGTGATTTAGTTTACGAAGATTTTTCTATGCCGAGAACCTTGATCAGAGAGTAAAAAAGGCGTAAGGTTCACAATGGTGTAAAATTAAATTGGGATATACCGGGTTAGGATTCGAGTTACTGGAACAAGGGCCAAACAAACCACCAAAGAACGGAATCGTCGAGCGAAAACACTTGACAACCTCCTAGAAGTAGCTTTTGTTGCCACCAGACCTTTCTCCATCAATTACGAATCTGATGCCATCACTAAACACATTCCTTAAATTGTAGCCATTTGTTGAGTGTTTTTTTGGTGTCTAATCCGCATATATATCACCATTTCCCTTGATTTTCTTAACTTTATATCTCTTAAATGTCAACATATACACGTGTGATTTAGCTTAAGAGGATTTTTCAATGCCGAGAACCTCGATCAGAGAGTAAAAAAGGCGTAAGGTTCACAATGGTGTAAAACTAAAATGGGATATACCGGGCTAGAATTCGAGTTACAAGAACAAGGGCTAAACGAACCACCCAAGAATAGAATCGTCGAGCGAAAACACTTGACAACCTCCAAGAAGCAGCTTTTCTTGCCACCAGACCTTTCTCCATCAATTAGGAATCTGATGTCGTTACTAAACATATTCCTTAAATTGTAGCCATTTGTTGAGTGTTTTTTTTGGTGTCTAATCCGCATATATATCACCATTGCCCTTGATTTTCTTGACT
This sequence comes from Helianthus tuberosus, assembly GCA_030545235.1. Taxonomy (NCBI): domain Eukaryota; kingdom Viridiplantae; phylum Streptophyta; class Magnoliopsida; order Asterales; family Asteraceae; genus Helianthus; species Helianthus tuberosus. Next base: position 39,432,178 of record CM060424.1, on the reverse strand, counting down.
GTATATCTCTTAAATGTCAACATATACACGTGTGATTTAGTTTACGTAGATTTTTCAATGCCGAGAACCTCGATCAGAAAGTAAAAAAGGCGTAAGGTTCAGAATGGTGTAAAATTAAAATGGGATATATCGGGCTAGGATTCGAGTTACAGGAACAAGGGCCAAACCAAACACCCAAGAATGGAATCGTCGAGTGAAGAGACTTGACAACCTCCTAGAAGCAGCTTTTCTTGCCACCAGACCTTTCTCCATCAATTAGGAATATGACGCCGTCACTAAACACATTCCTTAAATTGTAGCCATTTGTTGAGTGTTTTTTTTGTGTCTAATCCGCATATATATCACTATTGCCCTTGATTTTCTTGACTGTATATCTCTTAAATGTCAACATATACACGTGTGATTTAGTTTACGAAGATTTTTCAATGCCGAGAACCTCGATCGGAGAGTAAAAAAGGCGTAAGGTTCACAATGCTGTAAAATTAAAATGGGATATACCGGGCTAGGACTCGAGTTACAGGAACAAGGGCCAAACCAACCACCCAAGAATGGAATCGTCGAGTGAAGATACTTGCAACCTCCTAGAAGCAGCTTTTCTTGCCACCAGACCTTTCTCCATCAATTAGGAATCTGATGCCGTCACTAAACACATTCCTTAAATTGTAGCCATTTGTTGAGTGTTTTTTTGGTGTCTAATCCGCATATATATCACCATTGCCCTTGATTTTCTTGACTGTATATCTCTTATATGTCAACATATACACGTGTGATTTAGTTTACGAAGATTTTTCAATGCCGAGAACCTCGATCAGAGAGTAAAAAAGGCGTAAGGTTCACAAAGATGTAAAATTAAAATGGGTTATACCGGGCTAGGATTCGAGTTACAAGAAAAGGGTCAAAACCAACCACCCAAGAATGGAATCGTCGAGTGAAAACACTTGAGAACCTCCTAGAAGTAGCTTTTCTTGCCACCAGACCTTTCGCCATCAATTAGGAATCTGATGCCATCACTAAACACATTCCTTAAATTGTAGCTATTTGTTGAGTGTTTTTTTTTGTGTCTAATCCGCATATATATCACCATTTCCCTTGATTTTCTTGACTGTATATCGCTTAAATATCAACATATACACGTGTGATTTAGTTTACAAAGATTTTTCAATGCCGAGAATCTCGATCAGAGAGTAAAAAAGGCGTAAGGTTCACAATGGTGTAAAATTAAAATGGGATATACCGGGCTAGGATTCCAGTTACAGGAACAAGGGCCAAACCAACCACACAAGAATGGAATCATCGAGCGAAAACACTTGACACCAGACCTTTCTCCATCAATTAGGAATATGATGCCGTCACTAAACACATTACTTAAATTGTAGCCATTTGTTGAGTGTTTTTTTTGGTGTCTAATCCGCGTATATATCACCATTACCCTTGATTTTCTTGACTGTATATCTCTTAAATGTCAACATATACACGTGTGATTTAGTTTACAAAGATTTTTCAATGCCGAGAATCTCAATCAGAGAGTAAAAAAGGCGTAAGGTTCACAATGGTGTAAAATTAAAATGGGATATACCGGGCTAGAATTCGAGTTACAGGAACAAGGGCCAAACCAACCACACAAGAATGGAATCGTCGAGCGAAAACACTTGACAACCTCCTAGAATCAGCTTTTCTTGCCACCAGACCTTTCTCCATCAATTAGGAATCTGATGCCGTCACTAAACACATTCCTTAAATTGTAGCCATTTGTTGAGTGTTTTTTTGTGTCTCATCCGCATATATATATCACCATTGCCCTTGATTTTCTTGACTGTATATCTCTTAAATGTCAACATGTACACGTGTGATTTAGTTTACAAAGATTTTTCAATGCCGAGAATCTCGATCAGAGAGTAAAAAAGGCGTAAGGTTCACAATGGTGTAAAATTAAATTGGGATATACCGGGTTAGGATTCAAGTTACAGGAACAAGGGCCAAACAAACCACCCAAGAATGGAATCGTCGAGCGAAAACACTTGACAACCTCCTAGAAGCAGCTTTTCCAGCCACCAGACCTTTCTCCATCAATTAGGAATCTGATGCCGTCACTAAACACATTCCTTAAATTGTAGCTATTTGTTGAGTGTTTTTTTGGTGTCTAATCCGCATATATATCACAATTTCCCTTAATTTTCTTGACTGTATATCTCTTAAATGTCAACATATACACGTGTGATTTAGTTTAAGAAGATTTTTCAATGCCGAGAACCTCGATCAGAGAGTAAAAAAGGCGTAAGGTTCACAATGGTGTAAAACTAAAATGGGATATACCGGGCTAGGATTCCAGTTACAGGAACAAGGGCCAAACCAACCACACAAGAATGGAATCATCGAGCGAAAACACTTGACACCAGACCTTTCTCCATCAATTAGGAATATGATGCCGTCACTAAACACATTACTTAAATTGTAGCCATTTGTTGAGTGTTTTTTTTGGTGTCTAATCCGCGTATATATCACCATTACCCTTGATTTTCTTGACTGTATATCTCTTAAATGTCAACATATACACGTGTGATTTAGTTTACAAAGATTTTTCAATGCCGAGAATCTCAATCAGAGAGTAAAAAAGGCGTAAGGTTCACAATGGTGTAAAATTAAAATGGGATATACCGGGCTAGAATTCGAGTTACAGGAACAAGGGCCAAACCAACCACACAAGAATGGAATCGTCGAGCGAAAACACTTGACAACCTCCTAGAATCAGCTTTTCTTGCCACCAGACCTTTCTCCATCAATTAGGAATCTGATGCCGTCACTAAACACATTCCTTAAATTGTAGCCATTTGTTGAGTGTTTTTTTGTGTCTCATCCGCATATATATATCACCATTTCCCTTGATTTTCTTGACTGTATATCTCTTAAATGTCAACATGTACACGTGTGATTTAGTTTACAAAGATTTTTCAATGCCGAGAATCTCGATCAGAGAGTAAAAAAGGCGTAAGGTTCACAATGGTGTAAAATTAAATTGGGATATACCGGGTTAGGATTCGAGTTACAGGAACAAGGGCCAAACAAACCACCCAAGAATGGAATCGTCGAGCGAAAACACTTGACAACCTCCTAGAAGCAGCTTTTCCAGCCACCAGACATTTCTCCATCAATTAGGAATCTGATGCCGTCACTAAACACATTCCTTAAATTGTAGCTATTTGTTGAGTGTTTTTTTGGTGTCTAATCCGCATATATATCACAATTTCCCTTAATTTTCTTGACTGTATATCTCTTAAATGTCAACATATACACGTGTGATTTAGTTTAAGAAGATTTTTCAATGCCGAGAACCTCGATCAGAGAGTAAAAAAGGCGTAAGGTTCACAGTGGTGTAAAACTAAAATGGGATATACCGGGGTAGGATTCGAGTTACAGGAACAAGGGCTAAACCAACCACCCAAGAATGGAATCGTCGAGCGAAAACACTTGACAACCTCGTAGAAGCAGCTTTTCTTGCCAACAGACCTTTCTCCATCAATTAGGAATCTGATGCCGTCACTAAACACATTCCTTAAATTGTAGCCATTTGTTGAGTGTTTTTTTTGTGTCTAATCCGCACATATATCACCATTGCCCTTGATTTTCTTGACTGTATATCTCTTAAATGTCAACATATACACGTGTGATTTAGTTTACGAAGATTTTTCAATGCCGAGAACCTCGATCAGAGAGTAAAAAAGGCGTAAGGTTCACAATGGTGTAAAACTAAAATGGGATATACCGGGCTAGGATTCGAGTTACGGGAACAAATACCAAACCAACCACCAAAGAATGGAATTGTCGAGCGAAAACACATGACAACCTCCTAAAAGCAGCTTTTCTTGCCACCAGACCTTTATCCATCAATTAGGAATCTGATGCCGTCACTAAACACATTCCTTAAATTGTAGCCATTTGTTGAGTGTTTTTTTTGGTGTCTAATCCACGTATATATCACCATTGCCCTTTATTTTCTTGACTGTATATCTCTTAAATGTCAACATATACACGTGTGATTTAGTTTATGAAGATTTTTCAATGCCGAGAACCTCGATCAGAGAGTAAAAAAGGCGTATGGTTCACAATGGTGTAAAACTAAAATGGGATATACCGGGCTAGGATTCGAGTTACGGGAACAAATGCCGAACCAACCACCAAAGAATGGAATTGTAGAGAGAAAACACATGACAACCTCCTAAAAGCAGCTTTTCTTGCCACCAGACCTTTATCCGTCAATTAGGAATCTAATGCCGTCACTAAACACATTCCTTAAATTGTAGCCATTTGTTGAGTGTTTTTTTGTGTCTAATCCACATATATATCACCTTTGCCCTTGATTTTCTTGACTGTATATCTCTTAAATGTCAACATGTACACGTGTGATTTAGTTTACAAAGATTTTTCAATGCCGAGAATCTCGATCAGAGAGTAAAAAAGGCGTAAGGTTCATAATGGTGTAAAATTAAATTGGGATATACCGGGTTAGGATTCGAGTTACAGGAACAAGGGCCAAATAAACCACCCAAGAATGGAATCGTCGAGCGAAAACACTTAACAACCTCCTAGAAGCAGCTTTTCTTGCCTCCAGACCTTTCTCCATCAATTAGGAATCTGATGCCGTCACTAAACACATTCCTTAAATTGTAGCCATTTGTTGAGTGTTTTTTTTTGTGTCTAATCCGCTTATATATCACCATTGCCCTTGATTTTCTTGACTGTATATCTCTTAAATGTCAACATGTACATGTGTGATTTAGTTTACGAAGATTTTTCAATGCCGAGAACCTCGATCAGAGAGTAAAAAAGGCGGAAGGTTCACAATGGTGTAAAATTAAATTAGGATATAACGGGTTAGGATTCGAGTTACAGGAACAAGTGCCAAACAAACCACCCAAGAATGGAATCGTCGAGCGAAAACACTTGACAACCTCCTAGAAGCAGCTTTTCCTGCCACCAGACCTTTCTCCATCAATTAGGAATCTGATGCCGTCACTAAACACATTCCTTAAATTGTAGGCATTTGTTGAGTGTTTTTTTTGGTGTCTAATCCGCATATATATCACAATTTCTCTTGATTTTCATGACTGTATATCTCTTAAATGTCAACATATACACGTGTGATTTAGTTTAAGAAGATTTTTCAATGCCGAGAACCTCGATCAGAGAGTAAAAAGGCGTAAGGTTCACAATGGTATAAAACTAAAATGGGATATACCGGGCTAGGATTCGAGTTACAGGAACAAGGGCTAAACCAACCACCCAAGAATGGAATCGTCGAGCGAAAACACTTGACAACCTCGTAGAAGCAGCTTTTCTTGCCAACAGACCTTTCTCCATTAATTAGGAATCTGATGCCGTCACTAAACACATTCCTTAAATTGTAGCCATTTGTTGAGTGTTTTTTCTTGTGTCTAATCCGCATTTATATCACCATTGCCCTTAATTTTCTTGACAGTTTATCTCTTAAATGTCAACATATACACGTGTGATCTAGTTTACGAAGATTTTTCAATGCCGAGAACCTCCATCAGAGAGTAAAAAAAGGCGTAAGGTTTACAATGGTGTAAAATTAAAATGGGATATATCGGGCTAGGATTTGAGTTACAGGAACAAGGGCCAAACCAACCACACAAGAATGGAATCGTTGAGCGAAAACACTTGACAACCTCCTAGAAGTTACTTTTCTTGCCACCAGACCTTTCTCCATCAATTAGGAATATGACGCCATCACTAAACATATTCCTTAAATTGTAGCCATTTGTTGAGTGTTTTTTTTTGTGTCTAATCCGCATATATATCACCATTGCCCTAGATTTTCTTGACTGTATATCTCTTAAATGTCAACATATACACGTGTGATTTAGTTTACGAAGATTTTTCAATGCCAAGAACCTCGATCAGAGAGTAAAAAAGGCGTAAGGTTCACAATGGTGTAAAATTAAAATGGGATATATCGGGCTTGGATTCGAGTTACAGGAACAAGGGGCAAACCATACACCCAAGAATGGAAACGTCGAGTGAAGACACTTGACAACCTTCTAGAAGCATCTTTTCTTGCCACCAGACCTTTCTCCATCAATTAGGAATTTGACGCCGTCACTAAACACATTCTTTAAATTGTAGCCATTTGTTAAGTGTTTTTTCTTGTGTCTAATCCACATTAATATCACCATTGCCCTTAATTTTCTTGACAGTATATCTCTTAAATGTCAACATATACACGTGTGATCTAATTTACGAAGATTTTTCAACGCCGAGAACCTCGATCAGAGAGTAAAAAAAGGCGTAAGGTTCACAATAGTGTAAAATTAAAATGGGATATATCGGGCTAGGATTTGAGTTACAGGAACAAGGGCCTAACCAACCACACAAGAATGGAATCGTTGAGCGAAAACACTTGACAACCTCCTAGAAGCTGCTTTTCTTGCCACCAGACCTTTCTCCATCAATTAGGAATAGGACGCCATCACTAAACATATTCCTTAAATTGTAGCCATTTGTTGAGTGTTTTTTTTTTTGTGTCTAATCCGCATATATATCACCATTGCCCTTGATTTTCTTGACTATATATCTCTTAAATGTCAACATATACACGTGTGATTTAGTTTACGAAGATTTTTCAATGCCGAGACCCTCGATCGGAGAGTAAAAAAGGCGTAAGGTTCACAATGGTGTAAAATTAAAATGGGATATACCGGGCTAGGATTCGAGTTACAGGAAAAAGGGCCAAAACCAACCACCCAAGAATGAAATCGTCGAGTGAAGACACTTGACAACCTCCTAAAAGCAGCTTTTCTTGCCACCAGACGTTTCTCCATCAATTAGGAATCTGATGTCGTCACTAAACACTTTCCTTAAATTGTACCCATTTGTTGAGTGTTTTTTTTGGTGTCTAATCCGCATATATATCACCATTTCCCATGATTTTCTTGACTATATATCTCTTAAATGTCAACATATACACGTGTGATTTAGTTTAAGAAGATTTTTCAATGCCGAGAACCTCGATCAGAGAGTAAAAAGGCGTAAGGTTCACAATGGTGTAAAACTAAAATGGGATATACCGGGCTAGTATTCGAGTTACAGGAACAAGGGCTAAACCAACCACCCAAGAATGGAATCGTCGAGCGAAAACACTTGACAATCTCGTAGAAGCAACTTTTCTTGCCACCAGACCTTTCTCCATCAATTAGGAATCTGATGCCGTTACTAAACACATTCCTTAAATTGTAGCCATTTGTTGAGTGTTTTTATGGTGTCTAATCCGCATTTATATCACCATTGCCCTTGATTTTCTTGACAATATATCTCCTAAATGTCAACATATACACGTGTGATCTAGTTTACGAAGATTTTTCAATGCCGAGAACCTCGATCAGAGAGTAAAAAAAGGCGTAAGGTTCACATTGGTGTAAAATTAAAATGGGATATAACAGGCTAGGATTCGAGTTACAGGAACAAGGGCCAAACCAACCACCTAAGAATGGAATCGTCAAGCGAAAACACTTGAGAACCTCCTAGAAGCAGCTTTTCTTGCCACCAGACATTTCTCCATCAATTAGGAAATTGATGCCGTCACTAAACACATTCCTTAAATTGTAGCCATTTGCTGAGTGTTTTTTTTTGTGTCTAATCCGCATATATATCACCATTACCCTTGATTTTCTTGACTGTATATCTCTTAAATGTCAACATATACACGTGTGATTTAGTTTACAAAGATTTTTCAATGCCGAGAACCTCGATTAGAGAGTAAAAAAGGCGTAAGGTTCACAATGGTGTAAAATTAAAATGGGATATAACGGGCTAGGATTCGAGTTATAGGAACAAGGACCAAACCAACCACACAAGAATGGAATCGTCGAGCGAAAACACTAGACAACCTCCTAGAAGCAGCTTTTCTTGCCACCAGACCTTTCTCCATCAATTAGGAATATGACGCCGTCAATAAACACATTCTTTAAATTGTAGCCATTTGTTGAGTGTTTTTTTTTTGTGTCTAATCCGCATATATATCACCATTGCCCTTGATTTTCTTGACTGTATATCTCTTAAATGTCAACATATACACGTGTGACTTAGTTTACGAAGATTTTTCAATGCCGAGAACCTCGATCAGAGAGTAAAAATGGCGTAAGGTTCACAATGGTGTAAAATTAAAATGGGATATACCGGGCAAGGATTCGAGTTACAGGAACAAGGGCTAAACCAACCACCCAAGAATAGAATCGTCGATCGAAAACACTTGACAACCTCGTAGAAGCAGCTTTTCTTGCCACCAGACATTTCTCCATCAATTAGGAATCTGATGCCGTCACTAAACACATTCCTTAAATTGTAGCCATTTGTTGAGTGTTTTTTTTTGTGTCTAATCCGCATTTATATCACCATTGCCCTTGATTTTCTTGACAGTATATCTCTTAAATGTCAACATATACACGTGTGATCTAGTTTACGAAGATTTTTCAATGCCGAGAACCTCGATCAGAGAGTAAAAAAAGGCGTAAGGTTCACAATGGTGTAAAATTAAAATGGGATATACCAGGCTAGGATTCGAGTTACAGGAACAAGGGCCAATCAACCACCTAAGAATGGAATCGTCAAGCGAAAACACTTAAGAACCTCCTAGAAGCAGCTTTTCTTGCCACCAGACATTTCTCCATCAATTAGGAATTTGATGCCGTCACTAAACACATTCCTTAAATTGTAGCCATTTGTTGAGTGTTTTTTTTGTGTCTAATCCGCATATATATCACCATTACCCTTGATTTTCTTGACTGTATATCTCTTAAATGTCAACATATACACGTGTGATTTAGTTTACAAAGATTTTTCAATGCCGAGAACCTCTATCAGAGAGTAAAAAAGGCGTAAGGTTCACAATGGTGTAAAATTAAAATGGGAAATACCGGGCTAGGATTCGAGTTACAGGAAAAAGGGCCAAACCAACCACCCAAGAATGGAATCGTCGAGTGAAGACACTTGACAACCTCCTAGAAGCAGCTTTTCTTGCCACCAGACCTTTCTCCATCAATTAGGAATCTGATGCCGTCACTAAACACATTCCTTAAATTGTATCCATTTGTTGAGTGTTTTTTTTTGTGTCGAATCCGCATATATATCACCATTTCCCTTGATTTTCTTGACTGTATATATCTTAAATGTCAACATATACACGTGTGATTAAGTTTAAGAAGATTTTTCAATGCCGAGAACCACGATCAGAGAGTAAAAAAGGCGTAAGGTTCACAATGGTGTAAAACTAAAATGGGATATACCGGGCTAGGATTCGAGTTACAGGAACAAGGGCTAAACCAACCACCCAAGAATGGAATCGTCGAGCGAAAACACTTGACAAACTCCTAGAAGCAGCTTTTCTTGCCACCAGACCTTTCTCCATCAATTAGGAATCTGATGCCGTTACTAAACACATTCCTTAAATTGTTGCCATTTGTTGAGTGTTTTTTTTGGTGTCTAATCCGCACATATATCACCATTGCCCTTGATTCTCTTGACTGTATATCTCTTAAATGTCAACATATACACGTGTGATTTAGTTTACGAAGATTTGTCAATGCCGAGAATGTCGATCAGAGAGCAAAAAAGGCGTAAGGTTCACAATGGTGAAAAATTAAAATGGGATATACCGGGCTAGGATTCGAGTTACAGGAACAAGGGCCAAACCAACCACACAAGAATGGAATCGTCGAGCGAAAACACTTGACAACCTCGTAGAAGCAGCTTTTCTTGCCACCAGACCTTTCTCCATTAATTAGGAATCTAATGCCGTCACTAAACACATTTCTTAAATTGTAACCATTTGTTGGGTGTTTTTTTTGTGTCTAATCCGCATATATATCACCATTGCCCTTGGTTTTCTTAACTGTATATCTATTAAATGTCAACATATACACGTGTGATTTAGTTTACGAAGATTTTTCAATGCCGAGAACCTTGATCAGAGAGTAAAAAAGGCGTAAGGTTCACAATGGTGTAAAATTAAATTGGGATATACCGGGTTAGGATTCGAGTTACTGGAACAAGGGCCAAACAAACCACCCAAGAACGGAATCGTCGAGCGAAAACACTTGACAACCTCCTAGAAGCAGCTTTTGTTGCCACCAGACCTTTCTCCATCAATTACGAATCTGATGCCATCACTAAACACATTCCTTAAATTGTAGCCATTTGTTGAGTGTTTTTTTGGTGTCTAATCCGCATATATATCACCATTTCCCTTGATTTTCTTAACTGTATATCTCTTAAATGTCAACATATACACGTGTGATTTAGCTTAAGAGGATTTTTCAATGCCGAGAACCTCGATCAGAGAGTAAAAAAGGCGTAAGGTTCACAATGGTGTAAAACTAAAATGGGATATACCGGGCTAGAATTCGAGTTACAAGAACAAGGGCTAAACGAACCACCCAAGAATAGAATCGTCGAGCGAAAACACTTGACAACCTCCAAGAAGCAGCTTTTCTTGCCACCAGACCTTTCTCCATCAATTTGGAATCTGATGCCGTTACTAAACACATTCCTTAAATTGTAGCCATTTGTTGAGTGTTTTTTTTGGGTCTAATCCTCACATATATCACCATTGCCCTTGATTTCTTGACTGTATATCTCTTAAAAGTCAACATATAAACATTTAATTTAGTTTACGAAGATTTTCCAACGCCGAGAACCTCGTTCAGAGAGTAAAAAACGTGTAAGGTTCACAATGGTGTAAAATTAAAATGAGATATACCGGGCTAGGATTCGATTTCGGGTACATGGGCTAAAGCAACCACCCAAGAATAGAATCGTCGAGCGAAAACACTTGACAACCTCCTAGAAGCAGCTTTTCTTGCCACCAGACCTTTCTCCATCAATTAGGAATCTGATGCCGTCAATAAACACATTCCTTAAATTGTAGCTATTTGTGGATTGTTTTTTTTTGGTGTCTAATCCGCATATATATCACCATTGCCCTTGATTTTCTTGACTGTATATCTTTTAAATGTCAACATATAAACGTGTGATTTAGTTTACGAATATTTTTCAATGCCGAGAACTTCGATCAGAGAATAAAAAAGGCGTAAGGTTCACAATGGTGTAAAATTAAAATGGGATATATCGGACTAGGATTCGAGTTACAGGAACAAGGGCTAAACCAACCACCCAAGAATGGAATCGTCGAGCGAAAACACTTGACAACCTCCTAGAAGCAGCTTTTCTTGCCACCAGACCTTTCTCCATCAATTAGGAATCTGATGCCGTCACTAAACACATTCCTTAAATTGTAGCCATTTGTTGAGTGTTTTTTTGTGTATAATCCGCATATATATCACCATTGCCCTTGATTTTCTTGACTGTATATCTCTTAAATGTCAACATATACACGTGTCATTTAGTTTACGATGATTTTTCAATGCCGAGAACCTCGATCAGAGAGTAAAAAAGGCGTAAACTTCACAATGGAGTAAAATTAAAATGGGAAATACCGGGCTAAGATTTGAATTACAGGAACAAGGGCCAAACAAACCACCCAAGAATGGAATCGTCGAGCGAAAAAACGTGACAACCTCCTAGAAGAATCTTTTCTTGCCACAAGACCTTTCTCCATCAATTAGGAATTTGATGCCGTCACTAAACACATTCCTTAAATTGTAGTCATTTGTTGAGTGTTTTTTTTTGTGTCTAATTCGTATATATATCAGCATTGCCCTTGATTTTCTTGACTGTTTATCTCTAAAATGTCAACATATACACGTGTAATTTAGTTTACGAAGATTTTTCAATGCCGAGAACCTGGATCAGAGAGAAAAAAAGGCGTAAGGTTCACAATGGTGTAAAATTAAAAGGGAATATACCGGGCTAGAATTCGAGTTACAGGAACAAGGGCCAAATCAACCACCCAAGAATGGAATCGTCGAGCGAAAACACTTAACAACCTCTTAGAAGCAGCTTTTCTTGCCACCAGACCTTTCTCCATCAATTAGGAATCTGATGCCATCACTAAACACATTCCTTAAATTGTAGTCATTTGTTGAGTGTTTTTTTTGTGTCTAATCCGCATATATATCATCATTGCCCTTGATTTTCTTGACTGTTTATCTCTAAAATGTCAGCATATACACGTGTGATTTAGTTTACGAAGATTTTTCAATACTGAGAACCTGGATCAGAGAGAAAAAAAGGCGTAAGGTTCACAATGGTGTAAAATTAAAATGGGATATACCGGGCTAGGATTCGAGTTACAGGAACAAGGGCCAAACCAACCACCCAAGAATGGAATTGTCGAGCGAAAACACTTAATAACCTCCTAGAAGCAGCTTTTCTTGCCACCATACCTTTCTCCATCAATTAGGAATCTGATGCCATCACTAAACAAATTCCTTAAATTGTAGCCATTTGTTGATTGTTTTTTTAGGTGTCTAATCCGCATATATATCACCATTGCCCATGATTTTCTTGACTGTATATCTCTTAAATGTCAACATATACACGTGTGATTTAGTTTACGAAGATTTTTCAATGCCGAGAACCTCGATCATAGAGTAAAAAAGGCGTAAGGTTCACAATGGTGTAAAATTAAAATGGGATATATTGGGCTAGGATTCGAGTTACAGGAACAAGGGCCAAACCAACCACCCAAGAATGGAATCGTCGAGCGAAAACACTTGACAACCTCCTGGAAGCAGTTTTTCTTGCCACCAGACCTTTCTCCATAAATTAGAAATCGGATGCCGTCACTAAACACATTCCTTAACTTGTAGCCATTTGTTGAGTATTTTTTTTGGTGTCTAATCTGCATAAATATCACCATTGCCCTTGATTTTCTTGAATGTATATCTATTAAATATCAACATATACACGTGTGATTTAGTTTACGAAGATTTTTCAATGCCGAGAACCTCGATTAGAGAGTAAAAAAGGCGTAAGGTTCACAACGGTGTAAAATTAAAATGGGATATACCAAGCTAGGATTCGAGTTACAGGAACAAGGGCCAAAGCAACAACTCAAGAATGGAATCGTCGAGCGAAAACACTTGACAACCTCCTAGAAGCAGCTTTTCTTGCCACCAGACCTTTCTCCATCAATTACGAATCTAATGCCGTCACTAAACACATTCCTTAAATAGTAGCCATTTTTTGAGTGTTTTTTCTTGGTGTCAAATCCGCATAAATATCCCCATTGTTCTTGATTTTCTTAACGGTATATTTTTTGAATATCAACATATACACGTGTGATTTAGTTTACAAAGATTTTTCAATGCCGAGAACCTCGATCAGAGTGTAAAAAAGGCGTAAGGTTCAGAATGGTGTAAAATTAAAATGGGATATACCGGGCTAGGATTCGAGTTACAGGAACAGGTGCCAAACCAACTACACAAGAATGGAATCGTCGAGCGAAAACACTTGACAACCTCCTAGAAGCAACTTTTCTTGCCACCAGATGTGACAACTCGTATTTCCGACATTCTTTATTCGCATTTAATACACGTTGACTTTGACTATATAGTTGTGTTATGATAAAACCTAGTGTGTTTGCATGGTTATGTGTGATTGTATAACATGTGTACTGTTTGTAAAACTTAAACTGTTAAACCATATAAGAACCCAACGAAACACAAGTGAGTTTCGCCAACAACCTCTCGACGAAACAGGCTGTTTCGCCGGCCCATGATTCGCCAAAGCCCATTACGGGCCCAGAACGTTATTCTGAGTATATTCACGTAAAACAACATCACTTTTACACTTTCTATCAAAACAACCGAAACCCTAGAGCTCTCTCACTGTGACGGCAAACTAGAACCCACCGGAAAACCTTGTGCGATCAAATCATAATCTTGGTTAGTAAATTTATGTGTCTTGTCTGATCGTTCATCCATGTATGTGTTTATGTGTCATGTGATTCTGCTTTGATGATGTGTATTGTAATTGATACATGTTAAATATTAGGGTTCTTGTTATGATGATGATGATATAGATTTCGTTATGAATGTTGCAGTCGGATATAAATAGTTTCATGTGAAACTAGATACGATTGAATACTTGGTTCTGGATGGTGTTAATCTGATCTGGTTAGCATCTTGTTAGGGTTCGGTGATATGATGTTGAATGTTAATCGATATGTTGTATACGTAAGCTAGGGTTCATGCTAGACGTTAAAGAAACCCGAGGATTATGCTATGATGATGTACGATGATTCTGTGTTGAATGATTTCTGCATGATTGATAATATTGATGTCGGCTGTTAGTGATGATTAGGGTTTCTGCATGTAACTGTACTGACGTAACTGAACTGTCCGACGAAACAGAACTCTCGGCGAAACAGAATGTGTTTCGCCAAGGGTAGTCGACGAATCAGAAGTTCTGTTTCGCCAAGGGACACCTCGACGAAACAAATGTGTTTCGCCAATAATTGTGTTTCGCCAATAATTGTGTTTCGCCAATATTGTGTTTCGCCAAATGTGTGTTTCGCCAAATAGCTGATCTGTGCAGTAACCTGAGTTATTTCTGTTAAGTGTTAACTGGAATATGTAACTGCTGTTAAATGTTAAACATGACTGGTAGGATTATGTTTTACCTGCTTATACGTGAACAACTTAAACACAAACTGATTATGTATACGTGCATACTTTAGGACGTGATTGATTTACTTTGAGCACATACTTAGCATACCGAGCAAACCAAGGTGAGTTCACACAGCCAAGGCATGGGGTTCCCGGGTGGGAATGGGATTTGATGAATTATTGTGCATACTCATAAAGTAGAACCTAACGATAAGATACGACTAGACTAGTAACACTTATTGAACTGATCTTCGCACACCTGCCAAGGGTTGGCCGCGATATTATGACTAACTTCGCACACCTGCCTTAGGAAGGCCGCGAACTAAATTTACAAATCTTCGCACACCTGCCTGGTAGGCCGCGATACAATAAACCTAGTCTAGAATACTTGGGAAGAACATCCCCTAATATCTTCGCACACCTGCCTGGGAGGCCGCGATGGGAACTAATACGATACTTTGTAACGAACGAACATACTACTACTCACGCTATACTATTACTGAACTATTAACTGTGAACTCGCTCAACTAGTTGTTGACTCTCTCTTGCATGCCTTGCAGGACCTTAGGTACATATGGAGCTTGCACAGGGAGGAGCAGGTCGTTGTGAGACATGGATCGATGATGCCATGTTATCTATCTAAACATTTGAATTTACTATTTACATTGGGTTTACATACTTATGCTTCCGCTACACACTTGTTGATGTTTGGTTTTGAAAACACCTTTCGTATTGATGAATGATTTTTGGTATTTTCTTATATGTTCAATATGATTGGTGGCTTGATCCTGGTCAGTCACGCCTCCAAGCGGTGATACTCCACAGTGGATTTTGGGGGTGTGACAGATTGGTATCAGAGCCATTGGTTATAGAGAACTTGGTTTTAATAAAGGGAAAACGATTTTGTTAAAACCAGACTATAACCAGAACAGTGCTCTCAACGATCCACAACGACGCTTCGCTCCACGTGCAAGGCTCAACATCATAGGTATTACTATTCATGTTACATTACCTACATGCTAGAACTACATAGAACTTTGCTCGTGGTATGCCTAGATTACAGAACCCACTATATGCTATTACTTGAGAACACTTGTGTGCTTACTCTCTTCTATCATCGCACTATTCGCGAACCTATCTCACTTACGTTATCTTTACTATGAAGATCATGTCTGGACGTATCAACATGACCCAGGACCAGTTGACGACCCTCATTAACGAACGAGTTACTGCGGCAGTTGCAGCCGCACAAGCAGGAGGTATACCCTGCAGTTACAACTCACACTAGGATCCTTAGATCCTACATTCCTAAATCAACTCTCGTGTTTAAACTTGACCTAATTCTTTTACACAACAGGTCAAGCACCTGTATGCACTTTCAAGACTTTCATGGACTGTCGTCCAACCACTTTCAGCGGCACTGAAGGAGCCGTAGGTCTCCTGCACTGGTTTGAAAAGATAGAGTCTGTGTTTGAGATGTGTGAATGCCCTGAGGCACGCAGGGTGAAGTATGCTACCGGTACCCTCGAGGGTTTAGCCCTCACATGGTGGAAAGCTCAGGTCCAAATACTGGGGTTGGTTGCTGCTAACGCCACCCCATGGAACAATTTCAAAGAGATGATCAAGGAAGAATACCGCAGTCGAGATGATATTCATAAGCTGGAAGTCGAGTTTTTCAACCTCAAGATGACGGGGTCTGAGATTGAAGCGTATACCAAAAGATCGAATGAGCTTGCGTTACTGTGTCTTACTCTGGTGGACAAACGTATCGAACTTTATCTTAAGGGTCTGGTGCCAGAGATCCAAAGTCATGTGACTTCAGCAAATCATGCCACTTACCAGCAGGTTGTTCAGTTGGCTCACCGTCTCACTGATCAGGCGGTGGAGCAAAACAGGTTGCCTAAACGCATCAATGCTACTACTACCGCTACCACTTCAGTTACTCCTGCTACTCCCAGCGACAATAAGAGGAAATGGGAGGGGGATTCTAGCAAGGGTTCAGCTACTGTTCAGTCTCAAGCTTAGCAACGCAAGAGGAATGATTACCAGAGTCCGAATCAGCAATCATCAGGCAGTCAAGGGCAGAGTGGATATCGGGGAATTCATCCATGGTGTAGTAGGTGCAACAAACACCACAGTGGAAGATGTCGCAGGGAACAATGTCAAAGATGCCTCAAGATGGGTCATGAGGCTAAGGATTGTAGAAGCACACGGCCAGCAAATCAGAACCAGCAACTCCCACCACCAGCTCCACAACACCAGCAACAACAGCCACAGCGTGGAAACCGGGGATGTTTCCAATGTGGGGCTGAAGGCCACTACAAACGTGATTGCCCTCAATTGAACCAAAACCAGAATCGCAACAACAACAACAACAATCAGGGCAACGGGAACAACAACAACGGGGGAAACAACAACAACAATGGCAACGAAGCTCGGGGTCGTGCTTTTGTGCTGGGTCGGGGCGACGCAATGAATGATCCCAATGTGGTTATGGGTAAGTTCCTTCTTGACGATATTTATGTTACTGTACTATTTGATTCGGGTGCGGACACCAGTTATATGTCTCTGAAGGTTAGTCAAATTTTAAAACGTGCACCAACACTTTTAAACACCAAGCACGTAGTAGAGTTAGCTAACGGTAAAAGTTTAGAGGCCACGCACATAGTTCAAGGTTGTAATCTTATCCTCGCTGGTCAAACTTTCTCCATTGATCTCATCCCTATAACACTGAGTAGTTTCGGCATCGTCATTGGTATGGATTGGTTATCCCAACAACAAGCAGAGATACTATGCAGGGAGAAGATCATTCGTATTCCACGTTCTGGTAAGGAACCTCTCAAAGTTCAAGGCGACAAGAGTGGTGTCGTGAGTGGCATCATTTCTTTCTTGAAGGCTCAGAAGTGTTTACGAAAGGGCCACACCGCTGTTTTAGCTCTCGTTACGGATACATCGAAGAAAGAGAAAAAGATTGAGGATATTCCTGTGGTACGCGACTTTCCTCAAGTGTTTCCTGAAGAGTTACCTGGGTTACCGCCTCATCGCCAGGTCGAATTTCAGATCGAGCTCGCTCCAGGAGCAGCACCCATAGCTCGAGCACCTTATCGTTTAGCTCCAACTGAATTGGAAGAACTGTCAAAGCAGCTACAAGAACTCTTGGAAAAGGGTTTTATACGTCCTAGCTCTTCGCCTTGGGGAGCTCCAGTGTTATTCGTAAAGAAGAAAGACGGTACGTTCAGGATGTGTATAGACTACCGTGAACTCAACAAGGTGACGATCAAGAATCGTTACCCTCTTCCGCGCATAGATGATTTATTCGACCAGCTGCAAGGGTCGAGCTACTACTCCAAGATAGACTTAAGGTCAGGGTACCATCAGCTGAGAGTCCGGGATGATGACGTCTCTAAAACAGCATTTAGAACTCACTACGGCCACTACGAGTTTATGGTCATGCCATTCGGGCTAACGAACGCGCCTGCTGTATTTATGGATCTTATGAACAGGGTGTGCAAACCCTATCTCGACAAGTTCGTCATTGTTTTCATCGACGACATCCTGATTTATTCGAAAAGTCAGGAGGAACACGAGCAGCACTTACGACTTATACTGGAACTTCTACGAACGGAACAGCTATACGCTAAGTTTTCCAAATGTGACTTCTGGCTTCGTGAAGTCCACTTCTTAGGCCACGTGGTAAACAAGGATGGGATCCATGTCGATCCATCCAAGGTAGATTCGATCAAGAATTGGCCTGCGCCTCGTACACCAACTGAAATACGCCAATTCTTGGGGTTTGGCGGGTTACTACAGAAGGTTCATCAAAGACTTCTCAAAGATTGCTCAGCCGCTTACACTACTGACGCAGAAAGGTGTTGTTTACCGTTGGAGTAATGCACAGGAAACAACATTCCAACACTTAAAGGATAGACTCTGTAGCGCACCTATCCTCTCATTGCCTGAAGGCACGGAAGATTTCGTAGTCTACTGCGACGCATCTATCCAAGGTCTTGGATGTGTATTGATGCAAAGGGATAAAGTCATTGCTTATGCTTCGCGCCAACTTAAGATTCACGAACGGAATTACACAACACACGATTTAGAGCTGGGAGCGGTTGTTTTTGCACTTAAGATATGACGACACTACCTGTACGGCACCAAATGTGCTATCTACACTGACCATAGAAGCCTTGAACATATCTTCAAACAGAAGGAACTGAATATGCGACAGCGACGATGGGTCGAACTGCTAAACGACTACGAATGTTCAATCAGGTACCACCCAGGCAAAGCCAATGTTGTGGCTGACGCTCTCAGTCGAAAAGACACTGCGCCTAAGCGCGTGCGAGCTTTACAACTCACTATACAGTCTAGTCTTCCTTCCCAGATACGAGATGCTCAGGTAGAAGCATTGAAACCAGAAAATGTCAGGGCTGAAGCCCTACGTGGCTCAAGACAACGTTTAGAACAGAAAGAAGATGGTGCTTACTACGTCACAGGACGCATTTGGGTTCCACTTTATGGCAACTTACGTGAGCTAGTGATGGATGAAGCTCATAAGTCTCGCTACTCGGTACATCCTGGTGCGGATAAAATGTACCACGATATCAAAACTACATACTGGTGGCCTAGCATGAAGGCCCACATAGCCACATACGTTAGCAAATGCTTGACTTGTGCGAGAGTCAAGGCAAAATATCAGAAACCGTCAGGACCACTCCAACAACCTGAGATACCACAATGGAAATGGGAGCAAATTTCCATGGATTTTGTTACTGGCTTACCTAGATCTCAGCGCGGAAATGATACTATTTGGGTGATCGTGGATCGACTCACAAAATCTGCTCACTTTTTGGCCATCAAAGAAACAGACAAGTTCTCTACCTTAGCAGACATCTACTTAAAAGAAGTGGTCTCAAGGCACGGGGTGCCCACCTCCATCATCTCTGATCGGGACGCACGTTTTACTTCAGAACTGTGGCAAGCAATGCATAAATCTTTCGGCTCTCGTTTAGACATGAGCACAGCTTATCACCCTCAGACAGATGGGCAGTCTGAGCGCACTATTCAAACTCTAGAAGACATGCTTCGGGCGTGCGTAATAGACTTTGGCAATGGTTGGGAAAAACATCTGCCACTTGTGGAATTTTCGTATAACAACAGCTACCACACCAGCATTAAAGCTGCACCATTCGAGGCATTGTACGGGCGTAAGTGCCGGTCACCTCTCTGTTGGGCAGAGGTGGGAGAAAGTCAAATCACAGGTCCAGAAATGGTAGTTGATACTACTGAAAAGATTGCACAAATACGACAACGCATGGCGGCAGCCCGTGACCGTCAGAAAGTATACGCTGATAAAGACAGGAAACTACTCGAATTCCAGGTTGGGGATCGAGTGCTACTTAAAGTTTCACCCTGGAAGGGTGTGGTTCGTTTTGGCAAACGCGGCAAACTTAATCCACGATACGTCGGACCTTTCGAAGTTACAGAGAAAATAGGCAAGGTGGCCTACAGACTGAACTTACCACCTGAACTCAGTGCAGTTCACAACGTCTTTCACGTGTCGAATCTGAAGAAGTGTACGTCAGATGAGACCCACATAGTTCCCCTGAAGGAACTCACTATCGACGAGCGGTTGCACTTCGTCGAAGAACCAGTTGAAATCACGGACCGGGATGTTAATGTCCTCAAGAACACGAGAATCCCTCTTGTACGAGTTCGTTGGAACTCCCGTCGCGGCCCAGAGTTCACCTGGGAGCGTGAAGATCAAATGGAACTCAAATATCCCCAGTTATTCGGAACCAATGCAACTACTACTGAAGCTGAAGCTACCAATACAGAATTTCGGGACGAAATTCCAAATCAACGGGGGGATGATGTGACACCCCAGGAAAACCAGTAATCTTCGCAAACCTGCTCGGGGAGCCGCGATACAATACAGGTAAACAACGTCACACCATTAGCTTCCTCAGTAACCGCATGCTAAATTTCGGGACGAAATTTCTTTCAAGTTGGGGATAATGTGACAACTCGTATTTCCGACATTCTTTATTCGCATTTAATACACGTTGACTTTGACTATATAGTTGTGTTATGATAAAACCTAGTGTGTTTGCATGGTTATGTGTGATTGTATAACATGTGTACTGTTTGTAAAACTTAAACTGTTAAACCATATAAGAACCCAACGAAACACAAGTGAGTTTCGCCAACAACCTCTCGACGAAACAGGCTGTTTCGCCGGCCCATGATTCGCCAAAGCCCATTACGGGCCCAGAACGTTATTCTGAGTATATTCACGTAAAACAACATCACTTTTACACTTTCTATCAAAACAACCGAAACCCTAGAGCTCTCTCACTGTGACGGCAAACTAGAACCCACCGGAAAACCTTGTGCGATCAAACCATCATCTCGGTTAGTAAATTTATGTGTCTTGTCTGATCGTTCATCCATGTATGTGTTTATGTGTCATGTGATTCTGCTTTGATGATGTGTATTGTAATCGATACATGTTAAATATTAGGGTTCTTGTTATGATGATGATGATATAGATTTCGTTATGAATGTTGCAGTCGGATATAAATAGTTTCATGTGAAACTAGATACGATTGAATACTTGGTTCTGGATGGTGTTAATCTGATCTGGTTAGCATCTTGTTAGGGTTCGGTGATATGATGTTGAATGTTAATCGATATGTTGTATACGTAAGCTAGGGTTCATGCTAGACGTTAAAGAAACCCGAGGATTATGCTATGATGATGTACGATGATTCTGTGTTGAATGATTTCTGCATGATTGATAATATTGATGTCGGCTGTTAGTGATGATTAGGGTTTCTGCATGTAACTGTACTGACGTAACTGAACTGTCCGACGAAACAGAACTTTCGGCGAAACAGAATGTGTTTCGCCAAGGGTAGTCGACGAATCAGAAGTTCTGTTTCGCCAAGGGACACCTCGACGAAACAAATGTGTTTCGCCAATAATTGTGTTTCGCCAATAATTGTGTTTCGCCAATATTGTGTTTCGCCAAATGTGTGTTTCGCCAAATAGCTGATCTGTGCAGTAACCTGAGTTATTTCTGTTAAGTGTTAACTGGAATATGTAACTGTTGTTAAATGTTAAACATGACTGGTAAGATTATGTTTTACCTGCTTATACGTGAACAACTTAAACACAAACTGATTATGTATACGTGCATACTTTAGGATGTGATTGATTTACTTTGAGCACATACTTAGCATACCGAGCAAACCAAGGTGAGTTCACACAGCCAAGGCATGGGGTTCCCGGGTGGGAATGGGATTTGATGAATTATTGTGCATACTCATAAAGTAGAACCTAACGATAAGATACGACTAGACTAGTAACACTTATTGAACTGATCTTCGCACACCTGCCAAGGGTTGGCCGCGATATTATGACTAACTTCGCACACCTGCCTTAGGAAGGCCGCGAACTAAATTTACAAATCTTCGCACACCTGCTGGTAGGCCGCGATACAATAAACCTAGTCTAGAATACTTGGGAAGAACATCCCCTAATATCTTCGCACACCTGCCTGGGAGGCCGCGATGGGAACTAATACGATACTTTGTAACGAACGAACATACTACTACTCACGCTATACTATTACTGAACTATTAACTGTGAACTCGCTCAACTAGTTGTTGACTCTCTCTTGCATGCCTTGCAGGACCTTAGGTACATATGGAGCTTGCACAGGGAGGAGCAGGTCGTTGTGAGACATGGATCGATGATGCCATGTTATCTATCTAAACATTTGAATTTACTATTTACATTGGGTTTACATACTTATGCTTCCGCTACACACTTGTTGATGTTTGGTTTTGAAAACACCTTTCGTATTGATGAATGATTTTTGGTATTTTCTTATATGTTCAATATGATTGGTGGCTTGATCCTGGTCAGTCACGCCTCCAAGCGGTGATACTCCACAGTGGATTTTGGGGGTGTGACACCAGACCTTTTTCATCAATTAGGAATCTGATGACGTCAATAAACACATTCCTTAAATTGTAGCCATTCGTTGAGTGTTTTTTTGTGTCTAATCCACACATATATCACCATTTCCCTTGATTTTCTTGACTGTATATCTCTTAAATGTCAACATATACACGTGTGATTTAGTTTACGAAGATTTTTCAATGCCGAGAACCTCGATCAGAGTGTAAAAAAGGCGTAAGGTTCACAATGGTGTAAAATTAAAATGGGATATAACGGGCTAGGATTCGAGTTACAGGAACAAGGGCCAAACCAACCACCCAAGAATGGAATCGTCAAGCGAAAACACTTGAAAACATCCTAGAAGCAGCTTTTCTTGCCACAAGACATTTCTCCTCAATTAGGAATCTGATGCGGTCACTAAACACATTCCTTAAATTGTAGCCATTTGTTGAGTGTTTTTTTTGGTGTCTAATCCGCATATATTTCACCATTGCCCTTGATTTTATTGACTGTATATCTCTTAAATGTCAACATATACACGTGTGATTTAGTTTACGAAGATTTTTCAATGCCGAGAACCTCTATCAGAGTGTAAAAATGGCGTAAGGTTCACAATGGTGTAAAATTAAAATCGGATATATCGGACTAGGATTCGAGTTACAGGAACAAGGGCTAAACCAACCACCCAAGAATGGAATCGTCAAGCGAAAACACTTGACAACCTCCTAGAAGCAACTTTTTTTGCCACCAGACCTTTCTCCATCAATTAGGAATCTGATGCCGTCACTAAACACATTCCTTAAATTGTAGCCATTTGTTGAGTGTTTTTTTTTGTGTATAATCCGCATATATATCACCATTGCCCTTGATTTTCTTGATTGTATATCTCTTATATGTCAACATATACACGTGTCATTTAGTTTACGAAGATTTTTCAATGCCAAGAACCTCGATCAGAGAGTAAAAAAGGCGTAAGGTTCACAATGGAGTAAAATTAAAATGGGATATACCGGGCTAGTATTTGAGTTACAGGAACAAGGGCCAAACCAACCACCCAAGAATGGAATCATCGAGCGAAAAAACGTGACAACCTCCTAGAAGAAGCTTTTCTTGCCACAAGACCTTTCTCCATCAATTAGGAATCTGATGCCGTCACTAAACACATTCCTTAAATTGTAGTCATTTGTTGAGTGTTTTTTTTTGTGTCTAATCCGTATATATATCACCATTGCCCTTGATTTTCTTGACTGTTTATCTCTAAAATGTCAACATATACACGTGTAATTTAGTTTACGAAGATTTTTCAATGCCGAGTGCCTGGATCAGAGAGAAAAAAAGGCGTAAGGTTCACAATGGTGTAAAATTAAAATGGGATATACCGGGCTAGGATTCGAGTTACAGGAACAAGGGCCAAACCAACCACCCAAGAATGGAATTGTCGAGCGAAAACACTTAACAACCTCCTAGAAGCAGCTTTTCTTGCCACCAGACCTTTCTCCATCAATTAGGAATCTGATGCCATCACTAAACAAATTCCTTAAATTGTAGTCATTTGTTTATTGTTTTTTTAGGTGTCTAATCCGCATATATATCACCATTGCCCTTGATTTTCTTGACTGTATATCTCTTAAATGTCAACATATACACGTGTGATTTAGTTTACGAAGATTTTTCAATGCCGAGAACCTCGATCATAGAGTAAAAAAGGCGTAAGGTTCACAATGGTGTAAAATTAAAATGGGATATACCGGGCTAGGATTCGAGTTACAGGAACAAGGGCTAAACCAACCACCCAAGAATGGAATCGTCGAGCGAAAACACTTGACAACATCCCAGAAGCAGCTTTTCTTGCCACCTGACCTTTCTCCATCAATTAGGAATCTGATGCCGTCACTAAACACATTCCTTAAATTGTAGCCATTTGTTGAGTGTTTTTTTTTGTTCTCTAATCCGCATATATATCACCATTGCCCTTGATTTTCTTGACTATACATCTCTTAAATGTCAATATATAGACATGTGATTTAGTTTACGAAGATTTTTCAATGCCGAGAACCTCGATCAGAGAGTAAAAAAGGCGTAAGGTTCACAATGGTGTAAAATTAAAATGGGATATACCGGGCTAGGATTCGAGTTACAGGAACAAGGGCCAAACGAACCCCCCAAGAATGGAATAGTCGAGCGAAAACACTTGACAACCTCCTAGAAGAAGCTTTTTTTGCCACCAGACCTTTCTCCATCAATTAGGAATCTGATGCCGTCACTAAACACATTCCTTAAATTATAGCCATTAGTTGAGTGTTTTTTTGTGTCTAATCCGCATATATAACACCATTGCCCTTGATTTTCTTTACTGTATATCTCTTAAATGTCAACATATACACGTGTGATTTAGTTTAAGAAGATTTTTCAATGCCGAGAACCTCGATCAGAGAGTAAAAAAGGCGTAAGGTTCACATGGTGTAAAATTAAAATGGGATATACCAGACTAGGATTCGAGTTACAGGAACAAGGGCCAAACCAACCACCCAAGAATGGAATCGTCAAGCGAAAACACTTGACAACCTCCTAGAAGCAGCTTTTCTTGCCACCAGACCTTTATCCTCAATTAGGAATCTGATGCCGTCACTAAACACATTCCTTAAATTGTAACCGTTTGTTGAGTGTTTTCGTTTTGTGTCTAATCCGCATACATATCACCATTGCCCTTGATTTTCTTGACTGTATATCTCTTAAATGTCAACATATACATGTGTGATTTAGTTTACGAAGATTTTTCAATGCTGAGAACATCGATCAGAGAGTAAAAAAGGCGTATGGTTCACAATGGTGTAAAATTAATAAGGGATATACCGGGCTAGGATTCGAGTTATAGAAACAAGGGCCAAACCAACCAGCCAAGAATGGAATCATCGAGCGAAAACACTTGACAACCTCCTAGAAACAGCTTTTCTTGCCACCAGACCTTTCTCCATCAATTAGGAATCTGATGCCGTCACTAAACACATTCCTTAAATTGTAGCCATTTGTTGAGTGTTTTTTTGTGTCTAATCCGCATATATATCACCATTGCCCTTGATTTTCTTAACTGTGTATCTCTTATATGTCAACATATACACGTGTCATTTAGTTTACGGAGATTTTTCAATGCCGAGAACCTCGATCAGAGAGTAAAAAAGGCGTAAGGTTCACAATGGAGTAAAATTAAAATGGGATATACCGGGCTAGTATTTCAGTTACAGGAACAAGGGCCAAACCAACCACCCAAGAATGGAATCGTCGAGCGAAAAAACTTGACAACCTCCTAGAAGAAGCTTTTCTTGCCACAAGACCTTTATCCATCAATTAGGAATTTGATGCCGTCACTAAACACATTCGTTAAATTGTAGTCATTTGTTGAGTGTTTTTTTGTGTCTAATCCGCATATATAACACCATTGCCCTTGTTTTTCTTTACTGTATATCTCTTAAATGTCAACATATACACGTGTGATTTAGTTTACAAAGATTTTTCAATGCCGAGAACCTCGATCAGAGAGTAAAAGAGGCGTAAGGTTCACAATGGTGTAAAATTAAATTGGGATATACCAGACTAGGATTCGAGTTACAGGAACAAGGGCCAAACCAACCACCCAAGAATGGAATCGTCGAGCGAAAACACTTGACAACCTCCTAGAAGCAGCTTTTCTTGCCACCAGACCTTTCTCCATCAATTAGGAATCTGATGCCGTCACTAAACACTTCCTTAAATTGTAGCCATTTGTTGTGTGTGTTTTTTTGGTGTCTAATCCGCATATATATCACCATTGCCCTTGATTTTCTTCACTGTATATCTCCTAAATGTCAACATATACACACGTGATTTAGTTTACGAAGATTTTTCAATGCCGAGAACTTCGATCAGAGAGTAAAAATGGCGTAAGGTTCACAATGGTGTAAAACTAAAATGAGATATACCGGGCTAGGATTCGAGTTACAGGAACAAGGGCCAAACCAACCACCCAAGAATGGAATCGTCAAAAGAAAACACTTGACAACCTCCTAGAAGCAGCTTTTCTTGCCACCAGAACTTTCTCCATCAATTAGGAATCTGATGCCGTCACTAAACACATTCCTTAAATTGTAGCCATTTGTTGAGTATTTTTTTGTGTCTAATCCGCATATATATCACAATTGTCCTTGATTTTCTTTATTGTACATCTCTTAAATGTCAACATATACACGTGTGATTTAGTTTACGAAGATTTTTCAATGCCGAGAACCTCGATCAGAGAGTAAAAATGGCGTAAGGTTCACAATGGTGTAAAATTAAAATGGGATATACCGGACTAGGATTCGAGTTACAGGAACAAGGGCCAAACCAACCATCCAAGAATGGAATCGTCGAGCGAAAACACTTAACAACCTCCTAGAAATAGCTTTTCTTGCCACCAGACCTTTCTCTATCAATTAGGAATCGGATGCCGTCACTAAACATATTCCTAAAATTGTAGCCATTTGTTGAGTGTTTCTTTTTGTGTCTAATCCGTAAATATATAACCATTGCCCTTGACTTTCTTTACTGTATATCTATTAAATGTCAACATATACACGTGTGATTAGTTTACGAAGATTTTTCAATGCCGAGAACATCGATCACAGAGTAAAAAGGGCGTATTGTTCATAATGGTGTAAAATTAAAATGGGATATACCGGGCTAGGATTCGAGTTACAGAAACAAGGCCAATCCAACCACCCAAGAATGAAATCATCGAGCGAAAACACTTGACAACCTCCTAGAAGTAGCTTTTCTTGCCACTAGACCTTTCTCTATCAATAAGGAATCTGATGCCGTCACTAAACACATTCCTTAAATTGTAGCCATTTGTTGAGTGTTTTTTTTGTGTCTAATCCGCATATATATATATCACCATTGCCCTAGATTTTCTTGACAGTATATCTCTTAAATGTCAACATATACACGTGTGATTTAGTTTACGAAGATTTTTCAATGCCGAGAACCTCGTTCAGAGAGTAAAAAAGGCGTAAGGTTAACAAGGTGTAAAATTAAAATGGGATATACCGGGATAGGATTCGCGTTACAAGAAAAAGGGCCAAACCAACCACCCAAGAATTGAATTGTCGAGCGAAAACACTTGACAACCTCCTAGAAGCAGCTTTTCTTGCCACCAGACCTTTCTCCATCAATTAGGAATCTGATGCCGTCACTAAACACATTTCTTAAATTGTAGCCATTTGTTGAGTGTTTTTTTTGTGTGTCTAATCCGCATAAATAACACCATTGCCCTTGATTTTCTTTACTGTATATCTCTTAAATGTCAACACATACACGTGTGATTTAGTTTACGAAGATTTTTCAATGCCGAGAACCTCGATCAGAGAGTAAAAAAGGCGTAAGGTTCACAATGGTGTAAAATTAAAATGGGATATACCGGGCTAGGTTTCGAGTTACAGGAACAAGGGCCAAACCAACCACCCAAGAATGGAATGGTTGAGTGAAAACACTTGACAACCTCCTAGAAGCAGCTTTTGTTGCCACCAGACCTTTCTCCATCAATTTGGAATCTGATGCCGTCACTAAACACTTCCTTAAATTGTAGCCATTTATTGTGTGTGTTTTTTTTGGTGTCTAATCCGCATATATATCACCATTGCCCTTGATTTTCTTGACTGTATATCTCTTAAATGTCAACATATACACGTGTAATTTAGTTTACGAATGTCACACCCCCAAAATCCACACGCGGAGTATCACCGCTTGGAGGCGTGACTGACCAGGATCAAGCCACCAATCATATTGAACATAGTAAGTATTAAATGTAAAGCAATCAAACCAATATGAAAGGTGTTCAAAACATATGTATAAATTCAACGTTTAGCGGAAGCATAAATAAACCCAATCATAAGTAACAATTTAAATGTTTAAATTTTGTTCATAACATCCACAAACTGTGCCCACAACGACCGTGCCTCCCGTGCAAGCTCCATAAGTACCTAAGGTCCTGCAAGGCATGTAACAGAGAGTCAACAACTAGTTGAGCGAGTTCACAGTGAGTTTGTTTAGTTATAGTGTTCATAATGTAGTTCGTATGTTCATTTAGTAATCATGTATCGTATGTATCGTATCGCGGCCCTCTAGGCATGTTTGCGAAGTATAGTGGGGATTTCCCATGTTTGCTAGACTAGGTATAGTAGTATCGCGGCCCTTCCTGGCATGTTTGCGAAGATTAGAGTATATAGTTCGCGGCCCTTCTTAGGCATGTGTGCGAAGATTGTCATAATAACGCGGCCGACCCTTGGCGTGTGTGCGAAGATCGTTTAAATTAGTATAACCAGTCTAGTCTGTTCTTATCCATAATCCTTCCTCTCCCGGGAATCATATATCTAAGTTCCATAAACTGAACGAATAAATAATCCAACCCATTCCCATCCTGGGAATCCCATGCCTTGGCTGTGTGAACTCACCTTGGTTTGCTCGGTATGCTAAGTGTATGCTCGCAAGTAATCAATCACGTCCTAAAGTATGCACGTATGTGAAATCAGTTTGCGTTCAAGTTGTGCACGTATAAACATGTAACACGTAATCACAATCATATACAAGATGGTTACACTTAACAGCAGTTAAATATTCCAGTTAACACTTAACAGAATTAACCCAAGTTACTGTGCAGATTCTGTTCGGCGAAACACACATAATGGCGAAACACAAATTGACGAAACACACATAGTGGCGAAACACATATAGTGACGAAACACATATAGTGACGAAACACACTCTGTTTCGTCGTGGCTTTGCTTGGCGAAACAGGATTCCAATTCGTCGACGACTCTTGGCGAAACACATTCTGTTTCGCCGAGGTTCCTGTTTCGTCGAATGTCTGATTCGTAGACACAGTTACAGCAGTTACGAAATACACAGAAACCCTAATCATGTTAGCAGCCGACATCAATATTATCAATCATGCAGTAATCATTCAACACAGAATCATTGTAACATCATCATAGCATAATCATCGAACCACTTTAACGTCTAGCATGAACCCTAGCTTACGTATACAACATATCGATTACAACATCGCATCATCAAACCCTATCAAGATGCTAACTTGCATTCAGAATCAGATCATAATAACAACATCCAGAACCGAGTATTCAATCATATTAAGTTTCGCATAAAACCATCTATATCCGACTACAATATTCATATCGAAATCCATATCATCATCATTATAATAAGAACCCTAATATTTAACATGTATCAGTTTCAGATATACATCATCAAAGCAGAATCACATGACACATGAACACGTACACTGATGAAAGATCAATCAAGACACATAGATTTACTAACCGAGATGATGGTTTTATCGCACAAGGGTTTCCGGTGGGTTCTAGTTCGCCGTCACAGTGAGAGAGCTCTAGGGTTTCGGTTGTGTTGATAGAAAATGTAAAAGTGATACTGTTTTACGTAAAAATACACAGAATAACGTTCTGGGCCCAAGCTGGGCTTCGGCAGATCTGGGCTCGGCGAAACAGTTTGTTTCGTCGAGTCGTATACGGCGAAACATATCCTGTTTCGTCGGGAATGGTTATGGCGAAACACACTTGTGTTTCGTCGGGTTCTATCTTATGTTGACAGTTTATGTTTCACGACATGTTATACAATCAAACACATAATCAAGCAAACACACTAGGTTTTATCATAACACAACCATATAGTCAAAGTCAACGTGCATTTAATGCGAATAAAGAATGTCGGAAATTCGAGTTGTCACATTATCCCCAACTTGAAAGAAATTTCGTCCCGAAATTTAGCATGCGGTTACTGAGGAAAGCTAATGGTGTGACGTTGTTTACCTGTATTGTATCGCGGCTCCCCGAGCATGTTTGCGAAGATTACTGGTTTTCCTGGGATGTCACATTATCCCCCCGTTGATTTGGAATTTCGTCCCGAAATTCTGCATTGGTAGCTTCAGCCTCAGTAGTAGTTGCATTGGTTCCGAATAACTGGGGATATTTGAGTTCCATTTGATCTTCGCGCTCCCAGGTGAACTCTGGGCCGCGGCGGGAGTTCCAACGAACTCGTACAAGAGGGATTCTCGTGTTCTTGAGGACCTTAACATCCCGGTCCGTGATTTCAACAGGTTCCTCGACGAAGTGCAACTGCTCGTCGATATTGAGTTCCTTTAAGGGAACTATGTGGGTCTCATCTGACGTACACTTCTTCAGATTCGACACGTGAAAGACGTTGTGAACTGCACTGAGTTCAGGTGGTAAGTTCAGTCTGTAGGCCACTTTGCCTATTTTCTCAATAACTTCGAAAGGTCCAACATATCGTGGATTTAGTTTGCCGCGCTTGCCAAAACGAACCACACCCTTCCAGGGTGAAACTTTAAGTAGCGCTCGATCCCCAACTTGGAATTCGAGTAGTTTCCTGTCTAAATCAGCGTATGCTTTCTGACGGTCACGAGCTGCCGCCATGCGTTGTCGTATTTGTGCAATCTTTTCAGTAGTATCAACTACCATTTCTGGACCTGTGATCTGACTTTCCCCCACCTCTGCCCAACAAAGAGGTGATCGGCATTTACGCCCGTACAATGCCTCGAATGGAGCAGCTTTGATGCTTGTGTGGTAGCTGTTATTGTATGAAAATTCCACAAGTGGCAAATGTCTTTCCCAACCATTGCCAAAGTCTATTACGCACGCCCGAAGCATGTCTTCTAGAGTTTGAATAGTGCGCTCAGACTGCCCATCTGTCTGAGGGTGATAAGCTGTGCTCATGTCTAATCGAGAGCCAAAAGATTTGTGCATTGCTTGCCATAGTTCTGAAGTAAAACGTGCGTCTCGATCAGAGATGATAGAGGTTGGCACACCGTGCCTGGAGACCACTTCTTTCAAGTAGATGTCTGCTAGTGTAGAGAACTTGTCTGTTTCTTTGATGGCCAAGAAGTGAGCAGACTTTGTGAGTCGATCTACGATCACCCAAATAGTATCATTTCCGCGCTGAGATCTAGGTAGACCAGTAACAAAATCCATGGAAATTTGCTCCCATTTCCATTGTGGTATCTCAGGTTGTTGGAGTGGACCTGACGGTTTCTGATATTCTGCCTTGACTCTCGCACAAGTCAAGCATTTACTAACGTATGTGGCTATGTGGGCCTTCATGCTAGGCCACCAATATGTAGTTTTGATGTCGTGGTACATTTTATCCGCACCTGGATGTACCGAGTAGCGAGACTTATGAGCTTCATCCATTACGAGCTCGCGTAGATTACCATAGAGTGGAACCCAGATGCGTCCTGTTACGTAATAAGCACCATCTTCCTTCTGTTCTAAGCGTTGCCTTGAGCCACGTAGGGCTTCAGCCCTGACATTTTCTGGTTTCAATGCTTCTACCTGAGCATCTCGTATCTGAGAAGGAAGACTAGACTGTATAGTGAGTTGTAAAGCTCGCACGCGCTTAGGCGCAGTGTCTTTTCGACTGAGGGCGTCAGCC
This sequence comes from Helianthus tuberosus, assembly GCA_030545235.1. Lineage (NCBI taxonomy): Eukaryota > Viridiplantae > Streptophyta > Magnoliopsida > Asterales > Asteraceae > Helianthus > Helianthus tuberosus. Next base: position 39,400,136 of record CM060424.1, on the reverse strand, counting down.
ACAACATTGGCTTTGCCTGGATGGTACCTGATTGAGCATTCGTAGTCGTTTAGCAGTTCGACCCATTGTCGCTGTCGCATATTCAGTTCCTTCTGTTTGAATATATGTTCGAGGCTTCTGTGATCAGTGTAGATTGCGCACTTAGTACCATACAAGTAGTGTCGCCATATCTTGAGTACAAAAACAACAGCTCCCAGCTCTAGGTCGTGTGTCGTATAATTCCGTTCGTGAATCTTAAGTTGGCGCGAAGCATAAGCAATAACTTTATCCCTCTGCATCAATACACATCCAAGACCTTGGATAGATGCGTCGCAGTAGACTACGAAATCGTCCGTGCCTTCAGGCAGTGAGAGGATAGGTGCGCTACATAGTCTATCCTTTAAGTGCTGAAACGCTGTTTCCTGTGCGTTACCCCAACGGTAAACAACACCCTTCTGCGTCAGTAGTGTAAGCGGCTGAGCAATCTTTGAAAAGTCCTTGATGAACCGTCTGTAATAACCCGCCAAACCCAAGAATTGGCGTATTTCGGTTGGTGTACGAGGCGCAGGCCAGTTCTTAATCGAATCTACCTTGGATGGATCTACATGGATCCCATCCTTATTTACCACGTGGCCTAAGAAGTGGACTTCACGAAGCCAGAAGTCACATTTAGAAAACTTAGCGTATAGCTGTTCCGTTCGTAGAAGTTCTAGTATGAGTCGTAGGTGCTGCTCGTGTTCCTCCTGACTTTTCGAATAAATCAGAATGTCGTCGATGAAAACAATGACGAACTTGTCGAGATAGGGTTTGCACACCCTGTTCATAAGATCCATAAATACGGCAGGCGCGTTCGTTAGCCCGAATGGCATGACCATAAACTCGTAGTGGCCGTAGCGTGTTCTGAACGCTGTTTTGGAGACGTCCTCATCCCGGACTCTCAGCTGGTGGTATCCTGACCTTAAGTCTATTTTGGAGTAGTAGCTCGACCCTTGCAGCTGGTCGAATAAATCATCTATGCGCGGAAGAGGATAACGATTCTTGATCGTCACCTTGTTGAGTTCACGGTAGTCTATACACATCCTGAACGTACCGTCTTTCTTCTTCACGAATAACACTGGAGCTCCCCAAGGCGAAGAGCTAGGACGTATAAAACCCTTTTCCAAGAGTTCTTGTAGCTGCTTTGACAGTTCTTCCAATTCAGTTGGAGCTAAGCGATAAGGTGCTCGAGCTATGGGCGCTGCTCCTGGAGCGAGCTCGATCTGAAATTCGACTTGACGATGAGGCGGTAACCCAGGTAATTCCTCAGGAAACACTTGAGGAAAGTCACGTACTACAGGAATATCTTCAATCTTTTTCTCTTTCTTCGAGGTATCTGTAACGAGTGCTAATATAGCAGTGTGCCCCTTGCGTAAACACTTTTGAGCCTTCAAAAAGGAGATGATGCCACTCACGACACCACTCTTGTCGCCTTGAACTTCGAGAGGTTCCTTGCCCGAACGAGGAATACGAATAACCTTTTCTTTGCATAAAATCTCCGCTTGTTGTTGAGATAACCAATCCATACCAATGACGACGTCAAAGCTACTCAATGTTATAGGAATGAGGTCGATGGAGAAAGTCTGATCAGCGAGGATAAGATTACACCCTTTAACTATGTGCGTGGCCTCTAGGCTTTTACCATTAGCTAACTCTACGACATGTTTGGTATTTAGGAGAGTTGGTGCACGTTTTAACATTTCACTAGCTTTTAGAGACATGTAACTTGTATCCGCACCAGAATCAAATAGTACAGTAACATAAAAGTCGTCAAGAAGAAACTTACCCATAACCACGTTGGGATCATTCCTGGCATCACCCTGACCGATCACAAACATACGGCCTCTAGCACCATTGTTGTTATTGTTCCCACCATTGTTGTTGTTCCCGTTACCCTGATTGTTGTTGTTGTTATTGTTCTGGTTCTGGTTTAACTGAGGGCAATCCCGCTTGTAATGACCTTCAGCCCCACACTGGTAGCATCCCCTGTTTCCATGCTGCTGCTGAGGCTAGTTTCGTGGAGCAGGTGGTTGTTGTTGCTGGTTCTGATTCGCAGGTCGTGAACTCCTGCAATCTTTAGCTTCGTGCCCGTTTTTGAGACATCTCTGACAGTAGGCCTTGCGACACTGACCACTGTGATGTTTGTAGCACCTGTTACACAGTGGATGATTTCCCCGATATCCACCCTGCCTCTGCCCACCAGAAGCTTGCTGACTTGGGCTCTGATAATCGTTAGTCTTGCGTTGCTGAGCCTGAGGTTGAACTATAGCTGAACCTTTGCTGGAATCCCCATCCCATTTCCGCTTGTTGTCACTGGGAGTAGCAGGAGTGACCGGAGTAGTAGCGGTAGTAGTAGTGCTGATGCGTTCAGGCAACTTGTTCTGCTCCACCGCCTGATCCGTGAGACGGTGAGCCAACTGAACAACCTGCTGATAAGTGGCATGATTTGCTGAAGTCACATGACTTTGGATCTCTGGCACCAGACCCTTAAGATAAAGTTCGATACGTTTGTCCACCAGAGTAGGACACAGTAACGCAAGCTCATTCGACCTTTTGGTATACGCTTCAATCTCAGACCCCGTCATCTTGAGGTTGAAAAACTCGACCTCCAGCTTATGAATATCATCCCTGCTGCAATATTCTTCTTTGATCATTTCCTTAAAGTTGTTCCATGGGGTAACGTTAGCAGCAACCAACCCCAGCATTTGCACCTGAGCTTTCCACCATGTGAGAGCTAAACCCTCTAGGGTACCGGTGGCATACTTCACCCTGCGTGCCTCAGGGCATTCACACATTTCGAATACAGTCTCGATCTTTTCAAACCAGTGGAGGAGTCCGACTGCTCCCTCCGTGCCGCTGAAAGTACTGGGACGACAGTCCATGAACGTTTTGAAAGTGCAAACAGGTGCTTGACCTGTTGTGTGCGTAAGAGTAAACAAAAATTTTAGCACAAGAGTTGGTTTAGGAATGTAGGATCTAAGGACCCTAGTGTGAGTTTCAACTGCAGGGTATACCTCCTGCTTGTGCGGCTGCAACTGCCGCAGTAACTTGTTCAGCGATGAGAGCCGTCAATTGGGCTTGTGTCATGTTGATACGTCCAGACATGATCTTCATAGTAAAGATAGCATAAGTCAGAGAGGATCGCGAATCGTGCGATGACAGAAGAGTGTGAGCATATAAGCGTTCTCAAGCAGTAACGAATAGTAATCAATGTAATCTAAGCATACCACGAGCAAAGTTCTATGTAATTCTAGCAAGTAGGCAATAAATATAAACCTTATTACCTAGGATGTTGAGTCTTGCACGTGGAGCGAGGTGTCGTTGTGGATCGTTGAGCACTGTACTGGTTATAGTCTGGTTTTAATAAAAACGTTTTTCCCTTATTAAAACCAAGTTCTCTATAACCAATGGCTCTGATACCAATCTGTCACACCCCCAAAATCCACACGCGGAGTATCACCGCTTGGAGGCGTGACTGACCAGGATCAAGCCACCAATCATATTGAACATAGTAAGTATTAAATGTAAAGCAATCAAACCAATATGAAAGGTGTTCAAAACATATGTATAAATTCAACGTTTAGCGGAAGCATAAATAAACCCAATCATAAGTAACAATTTAAATGTTTAAATGTTGTTCATAACATCCACAAACTGTGCCCACAACGACCGTGCCTCCCGTGCAAGCTCCATAAGTACCTAAGGTCCTGCAAGGCATGTAACAGAGAGTCAACAACTAGTTGAGCGAGTTCACAGTGAGTTTGTTTAGTTATAGTGTTCATAATGTAGTTCGTATGTTCATTTAGTAATCATGTATCGTATGTATCGTATCGCGGCCCTCTAGGCATATTTGCGAAGTATAGTGGGGATTTCCCATGTTTGCTAGACTAGGTATAGTAGTATCGCGGCCCTTCCTGGCATGTTTGCGAAGATTAGAGTATATAGTTCGCGGCCCTTCTTAGGCATGTGTGCGAAGATTGTCATAATATCGCGGCCGACCCTTGGCGTGTGTGCGAAGATCGTTTAAATTAGTATAACCAGTCTAGTCTGTTCTTATCCATAATCCTTCCTCTCCCGGGAATCATATATCTAAGTTCCATAAACTGAACGAATAAATAATCCAACCCATTCCCATCCTGGGAATCCCATGCCTTGGCTGTGTGAACTCACCTTGGTTTGCTCGGTATGCTAAGTGTATGCTCACAAGTAATCAATCACGTCCTAAAGTATGCACGTATGTGAAATCAGTTTGCGTTCTAGTTGTGCACGTATAAACATGTAACACGTAATCACAATCATATACAAGATGGTTACACTTAACAGCAGTTAAATATTCCAGTTAACACTTAACAGAATTAACCCAAGTTACTGTGCAGATTCTGTTCGGCGAAACACACATAATGGCGAAACACAAATTGACGAAACACACATAGTGGCGAAACAAATATAGTGACGAAACACATATAGTGACGAAACACACTCTGTTTCGTCGTGGCTTTGCTTGGCGAAACAGGATTCCAATTCGTCGACGACTCTTGGCGAAACACATTCTGTTTCGCCGAGGTTCCTGTTTCGTCGAATGTCTGATTCGTAGACACAGTTACAGCAGTTACGAAATACACAGAAACCCTAATCATGTTAGCAGCCGACATCAATATTATCAATCATGCAGTAATCATTCAACACAGAATCATTGTAACATCATCATAGCATAATCATCGAACCACTTTAACGTCTAGCATGAACCCTAGCTTACGTATACAACATATCGATTACAACATCACATCATCAAACCCTATCAAGATGCTAACTTGCATTCAGAATCAGATCATAATAACAACATCCAGAACCGAGTATTCAATCATATTAAGTTTCGCATAAAACCATCTATATCCGACTACAATATTCATATCGAAATCCATATCATCATCATTATAATAAGAACCCTAATATTTAACATGAATCAGTTTCAGATATACATCATCAAAGCAGAATCACATGACACATGAACACGTACACTGATGAAAGATCAATCAAGACACATAGATTTACTAACCGAGATGATGGTTTTATCGCACAAGGGTTTCCGGTGGGTTCTAGTTCGCCGTCACAGTGAGAGAGCTCTAGGGTTTCGGTTGTGTTGATAGAAAATGTAAAAGTGATACTGTTTTATGTAAAAATACACAGAACAACGTTCTGGGCCCAAGCTGGGCTTCGGCAGATCCGGGCTCGGCGAAACAGTTTGTTTCGTCGAGTCGTATACGGCGAAACATATCCTGTTTCGTCGGGAATGGTTATGGCGAAACACACTTGTGTTTCGTCGGGTTCTATCTTATGTTGACAGTTTATGTTTCACGACATGTTATACAATCAAACACATAATCAAGCAAACACACTAGGTTTTATCATAACACAACCATATAGTCAAAGTCAACGTGCATTTAATGCGAATAAAGAATGTCGGAAATTCGAGTTGTCACAACGAAGATTTTTCAATGCCGAGAACCTCGATCAGAGAGTAAAGATGGCGTAAGGTTCACAATGGTGTAAAACTAAAATGAGATATATACCGGGCTAGTATTCGAGTTACAGGAACAAGGGCCAAACCAACCACCCAAGAATGGAATCGTTAAGCGAAAACACTTGACAACCTTCTAGAAGCAGCGTTTCTTCCCACCAGACCTTTCTCCATCAATTAGGAATCGGATGCCGTCACTAAACACATTCCTTAAAATGTAGCCATTTGTTGAGGGTTTTTTTGTGTCTAATCTGCATAAATATCACCATTGCCCTAGATTTTCTTTACTGTATATCTCTTAAATGTCCACATATACACGTGTGATTTAGTTTACGAAGATTTTCCAATGCGGAGAACCTCGACCAGAGAGTAAAAAAGGCGTAAGGTTCACAAGGTGTAAAATTAAAATGTGATATACAGGGTTAGGATTCGAGTTACAAGAACAAGGGCCAAACCAACCACCCAAGAATGGAATCGTCGAGCGAAAACACTTGACAACCTCCTAGAAGCAGCTTTTCTTGCCATCAGACCTTTCACCATTAATTAGAAATCTAATGCCGTCACTAAACACATTCCTTAATTTGTAGCCATTTGTTGAGTGTTTTTTTTGGTGTCTAATCCGCATATATATCACCATTGCCCTTGATTTTCTTGACTGTATATCTCTTAAATGTCAACATATACACGTGTGATTTAGTTTACGAAGATTTTTCAATGCCGAGAACCTCGATCAGAGAGTAAAAAAGGCGTAAGGTTCACAATGGTGCAAAATTAAAATGGGATATACCGGGCTAGGATTCGAGTTACAGGAACAAGGGTCAAACCAACCACCCAAGAATGGAATCGTCAATCTAAAACACTTGACAACCTCCTAGAAACAGCTTTTCTTGCCACCAGACCTTTCTCCATCAATTAGGAATCTGATGCCGTCACTAAACACATTCCTTAATTTGTAGCCATTTGTTGAGTGTTTTTTTTGTTGTCTAATCCGCATATATATCACCATTGCCTTTGATTTTCTTGAGTGTATATCTCTTAAATGTCAACATATACACGTGTGATTTAGTTTACGAAGATTTTTCAATGCCGAGAACCTCGATCAAAGAGTAAAAAAGGCGTAAGGTTCACAAGGTGTAAAATTAAAATGGGATATACCGGGATAGGATTCGCGTTACAAGAAAAAGGGCCAAACCAACCACCCAAGAATTGAATTGTCGAGCGAAAACACTTGACAACCTCCTAGAAGCAGCTTTTCTTGCCAACAGTCATTTCTCCTTCAATTAGGAATCTGATGCCGTCACTAAACAATTCCTTAAATTGTAGCCATTTGTTGAGTGTTTTTTTTTGTCTAATCCGCATATATATCACCATTGCCCTTGATATTCTTGACTGTATATCTCTTAAATGTCAACATATACACATGTGATTTAGTTTACGAAGATTTTTCACTGCCGAGAACCTCGATCATAGAGTAAAAAAGGTGTAAGGTTCACAATGGTGTAAAATTAAAAAGGGATATAGTGGGCTAGGATTCGAGTTACAGGAACAAGGGCCAAACCAACCCCCCAAGAATGTAATCGTCGAGCGAAAACACTTGACAACCTCCTAGAAGCAGCTTTTCTTGCCACCAGACCTTTCTCCATCAATTAGGAATAGGATGTCGTCACTAAACACATTCCTTAAATTGTAGCCATTTGTTGAGTGTTTTTTTTGTGTCTAATCTGCATAAATATCACCATTGCCCTTGATTTTCTTGACTGTATATCTATTAAATGTCAACATATACATGTGTGATTTAGTTTACGAATATTTTTTAATGCCGAAAACCTCGATCAGAGAGTAAAAAAGGCGTAAGGTTCACAATGGTGTAAAATTAAAATGGGTTATACCGGGCTAGGATTCGAGTTACAGGAACAAGGGCCAAACCAATCACTCAAGAATTGAATCGTCGAGCGAAAACAGTTGACAACCTCCTAGAAGCAGCTTTTCTTTCCACCAGACCTTTCTCCATCAATTAGGAATCTGATGTCGTTACTAAACACATTCCTTAAATTGTAGCCATTTGTTGAGTGTTTTTTCATGGTGTCAAATCTGGATATATATCACCATTGCCCATGATTTTCTTGACTGTATATCTCTAAAATGTCAAAATATACACGTGTGATTTAGTTTACGAAAATTTTTCAATGCCGAGAACCTCGATCAGAGAGTAAAAAATGCGTAAGGTTCACAATGGTGTAAAATTAAAATTGGATATGCCGGGCTAGGATTCGAGTTACAGGAACAAGCGCCAAACCAACCACCCAAGAATGGAATCGTCGAGCGAAAACACTCGACAACCTCCTAGAAGCAGCTTTTCTTGCCACTAGACATTTCTCCATCAATTAGGAATCTGATGCCGTCACTAAACACATTCTTTAAATTGTAACCATTTGTTGAGTGTTTTTTTGGTGTCTATTCCACATATATATCACCATTGCCCTTGATTTTCTTGACTGTATATCTCTTAAAAGTCAACATATACACGTGTGATTTAGTTTACGAAGATTTTTCAATGCCGAGAACCTCGATCAGAGAGTAAAAAATGCGTAAGGTTCACAATGGTGTAAAATTAAAATGGGATATACCGGTCTAGGATTCGAGTTACAGGAACAAGGGTCAAACCAACCACCCAAGAATGGAATCGTCAATCTAAAACACTTGACAACCTCCTAGAAATAGCTTTTCTTGCCACCAGACCTTTCTCCACCAATTAGGAATCTGATGCCGTCACTAAACACATTCCTTAATTTGTAGCCATTTATTGAGTTTTTTTTGTTGTTTAATCCGCATAAATATCACCATTGCCTTTGATTTTCTTGAGTGTATATCTCTTAAATGTCAACATATACACGTGTGATTTAGTTTACAAAGATTTTTCAATGCCGAGAACCTCGGTCAAAGAGTAAAAAAGGCGTAAGGTTCACAAGGTGTAAAATTAAAATGGGATATACCGGGATAGGATTCGCGTTACAAGAAAAAGGGCCAAACCAACCACCCAAGAATTGAATTGTCGAGCGAAAACACTTGACAACCTCCTAGAAGCAGCTTTTCTTGCCACCAGTCCTTTCTCCATCAATTAGGAATCTGATGCCGTCACTAAACAATTCCTTAAATTGTAGCCATTTGTTGAGTGTTTTTTTTGTCTAATCCGCATATATATCACCATTGCCCTTGATATTCTTTACTGTATATCTCTTAAATGTCAACATATACACATGTGATTTAGTTTACGAAGATTTTTCACGGCCGAGAACCTCGATCATAGAGTAAAAAAGGTGTAAGGTTCACAATGGTGTAAAATTAAAAAGGGATATAGTGGGCTAGGATTCGAGTTACAGGAACAAGGGCCAAACCAACCTCCCAAGAATGTAATCGTCGAGCGAAAACACTTGACAACCTCCTAGAAGCAGCTTTTCTTGCCACCAGACCTTTCTCCATCAATTAGGAATCTGATGTCGTTACTAAACACATTCCTTAAATTGTAGCCATTTGTTGAGTGTTTTTTCATGGTGTCAAATCTGGATATATATCACCATTGCCCATGATTTTCTTCACTGTATATCTCTAAAATGTCAAAATATACACGTGTGATTTAGTTTACGAAAATTTTTCAATGCCGAGAACCTCGATCAGAGAGTAAAAAATGCGTAAGGTTCACAATGGTGTAAAATTAAAATGGGATATGCCGGGCTAGGATTCGAGTTACAGGAACAAGGGCCAAACCAACCACCCAAGACTGGAATCGTCGAGCGAAAACCTCCTAGAAGCAGCTTTTCTTGCCACTAGACATTTCTCCATCAATTAGGAATCTGATGCCGTCACTAAACACATTCTTTAAATTGTAACCATTTGTTGAGTGTTTTTTTGGTGTCTATTCCACATATATATCACCATTGCCCTTGATTTTCTTGACTGTATATCTATTAAATGTCAACATATACACGTGTGATTTAGTTTACGAAGATTTTTTAATGCCGAGAACCTCGATCAGAGAGTAACAAAGGCGTAAGGTTCACAATGGTGCAAAATTAAAATGGGATATACCGGGCTAGGATTCGAGTTATAGGAACAAGGGTCAAACCAACCACCCAAGAATGAAATCGTCAATCTAAAACACTTGACAACCTCCTAGAAACAGCTTTTCTTGCCACCAGACCTTTCTCCATCTATTAGGAATCTGATGCCATCACTAAACACATTCCTTAATTTGTAGCCATTTGTTGTGTGTTTTTTTTGTTGTCTAATCCGCATATATATCACCATTGCCTTTGATTTTCTTGAGTGTATATCTCTTAAATGTCAACATATACACGTGTGATTTAGTTTACGAAGATTTTTCAATGCCGAGAACCTCGATCAGAGAGTAAAAAAGGCGTAAGGTTCACAAGGTGTAAAATTAAAATGGGATATACCGGGATAGGATTCGCGTTACAAGAAAAAGGGCCAAACCAACCACCCAAGAATTGAATTGTCGAGCGAAAACACTTGACAACCTCCTAGAAGCAGCTTTTCTTGCCACCAGTCCTTTCTCCATCAATTAGGAATCTGATGCCGTCACTAAACAATTCCTTAAATTGTAGCCATTTGTTGAGTGTTTTTTTTGTCTAATCCGCATATATATCACCATTGCCCTTGATATTCTTGACTGTATATCTCTTAAATGTCAACATATACATATGTGATTTAGTTTACGAAGATTTTTCCCTGCCGAGAACCTCGATCATAGAGTAAAAAAGGTGCAAGGTTTACAATGGTGCAAAATTAAAAAGGGATATAGTGGGCTAGGATTCGAGTTACAGGAACAAGGGCCAAACCAACCACCCAAGAATGTAATCGTCGAGCGAAAACACTTGACAACCTCCTAGAAGCAGCTTTTCTTGCCACCAGACCTTTCTCCATCAATTAGGAATAGGATGCCGTCACTAAACACATTCCTTAAATTGTAGCCATTTGTTGAGTGTTTTTTTTGTGTCTAATCTGCATAAATATCACCATTGCCCTTGATTTTCTTGACTGTATATCTCTTAAATGTCAACATATACACGTGTGATTTAGTTTACGAAGATTTTTCAATGCCAAGAACCTCGATCAGAGAGTAAAAAAGGCGTATGGTTCACAATGGTGCAAAATTAAAATGGGATATACCGGGCTAGGATTCGAGTTACAGGAACAAGGGCCAAACCAACCACCCAAGAATGTAATCGTCGAGCGAAAACACTTGACAACCTCCTAGAAGCAGCTTTTCTTGCCACCAGACCTTTCTCCATCAATTAGGAATAGGATGCCGTCACTAAACACATTCCTTAAATTGTAGCCATTTGTTGAGTGTTTTTTTGTGTCTAATCTGCATAAATATCACCATTGCCCTTGATTTTCTTGACTGTATATCTATTAAATGTCAACATATACATGTGTGATTTAGTTTACGAAGATTTTTCAATGCCGAAAACCTCGATCAGAGAGTAAAAAAGGCGTAAGGTTCACAATGGTGTAAAATTAAAATGGGTTATACCGGGCTAGGATTCGAGTTACAGGAACAAGGGCCAAACCAATCACTCAAGAATTGAATCGTCGAGCGAAAACAGTTGACAACCTCCTAGAAGCAGCTTTTCTTTCCACCAGACCTTTCTCCATCAATTAGGAATCTGATGTCGTTACTAAACACATTCCTTAAATTGTAGCCATTTGTTGAGTGTTTTTTCATGGTGTCAAATCTGGATATATATCATCATTGCCCATGATTTTCTTGACTGTATATCTCTAAAATGTCAAAATATACACGTGCGATTTAGTTTACGAATATTTTTCAATGCCGAGAACCTCGATTAGAGAGTAAAAAATGTGTAAGGTTCACAATGGTGTAAAATTAAAATGGGATATGTCGGGCTAGGATTCTAGTTACAGGAACAAGGGCCAAACCAACCACCCAAGAATGGAATCGTCGAGCGAAAACACTCGACAACCTCCTAGAAGCAGCTTTTCTTGCCACTAGACATTTCCACATATATATCACCATTGCCCTTGATTTTCTTGACTGTCTATCTCTTAAATGTCAACATATACACGTGTGATTTAGTTTACGAAGATTTTTCAATGCCGAGAACCTCGATCAGAGAGTAAAATGGCGTAAGGTTCACAATGGTGTAAAATTAAAATGGGATATACCGAGCTAGGATTCGAGTTACAGGAACAAGGGACAAACCAACCACCCAAGAATGGAATCGTCGAGCAAAAACACTAGACAACCTCCTAGAAACAGCTTTTCTTGCCACCAGACCTTTCTCCATCAATTAGGAATCTCATGCCGTAACTAAACACATTCCTAAAATTGTAGCCATTTCTTGTGTGTGTTTTTTTTGGTGTTTAATCCGCATATATATCACCATTGCCCTTGATTTTTTTGACTGTATATCTCTTAAATGTCAACATATACACGTGTGATTTAGTTTACGAAGATTTTTCAATGCGAGAACCTCGATCAGAGAGTAAAAATGGCGTAAGGTTCACAATGGTGTAAAATTAAAACGAGATATACCAGGCTAGTACTCGAGTTACAGGAACAAGGGCCAAACTAACCACCTAAGAATGGAATCGTCGAGTGAAAACACTTGACAACCTCCTAGAAGCAGCGTTTCTTGCCACCAGACCTTTCTCCAATAATTAGGAATCTGATGCCGTCACTAAACACATTCCTTAAATTGTAGCCATTTGTTGAGTGTTTTTGTGTCTAATCTGCATATATATCACCATTGCCCTTGATTTTCTTTACTGTATATCTTTTAAATGTCAACATATACACGTGTGATTTAGTTTACGAAGATTTTTCAATGCCGAGAACCTCGATCAGAGAGTAAAAATGGCGTAAGGTTCACAATGGTGTAAAATTAAAATGGGATATACCGGGCGAGGATTCGAGTTAAAGGAACAAGGGCCAAACCAACCACCCAAGAATGGAATCGTCGAGCGAAAACACTTGACAACCTCCTAGAAGCAGCTTTTCTTGCCATCAGACCTTTCTCCATTAATTAGAAATCTGATGCCGTCACTAAACACATTCCTTAAATTGTAGCCATTTGTTTAGTGTTTTTTTTGGTGTCTAATCCACATATATATATATATCACCATTACCCTTCATTTTGTTGACTGTATATCTCTTAAATGTCAACATATACACATGTGATTTAGTTTATGAATATTTTTCAATGCCGAGAACCTCGATCAGAGAGTAAAAAAGGTGTAAGGTTCACAATGGTGTAAAATTAAAGTGGGATATACCTGGATAGGATTCGAGTTACAGGAACAAGGGCCAAACCAACCACCCAAGAATGGAATCGTCGAGCGAAAACACTTGACAACGTCTTAGAAGCAGCTTTTCTTGCCACTAGACCTTTCTCCATCAATTAGGAATCTGATGCCGTCACTAAACACATTCTTTAAATTGTAACCATTTCTTGAGTGTTTTTTTGGTGTCTAATCCGCATATATATCATGTTAGGAAACTTTATTTGTAAGTATTGAAGAAAATCACAATCAACTGGATCTATGAAGAGATCACAGTCCTGAAGATCACGAACTAGAAAAAGAAGATCAGATGGGACAACTGGAATACATAGCATCTACTTCAAAGAATAACAAGTTGATCAAGAGCTAAATTGGATTATCAGAAAAGGTCATTTCTGATGAATCTGATGATATTTCTGATGAAATATCATCAGTATCTGACGATTCTGATCATCAAGAATTTTCTGATGATTTGTTCATCAGAATTTCTGATGAAGTGGTTTGTCAGAATTCTGATAAAATACCCACTTGTCTGAAATTGGCTCTGTCCTGCCACACTTACCGAAGAAAGTTGACATTAATTGATATCATGATGAAAAAGGCAACTTGAACGTTGGAATCAATGAATATGTCAATTGGCTACTTTATGCAGGAATTATTGTATGAATAAACTATTGTTTATTCATGCACCAAGCCGTCTATAAATAGAAGGCTCAATCACCCACAGAATTCAAGATTCGTTTGTACTAGATAATAATCTTACAATCACCTTGTAAACCATTTTGTTTCAAAGTGATATAAACTTGATAATTCTGTAGGTCTTGTTTCTTGAAAGTCTGATTTCCATTTCCGCACATCTTTTTCACATTTACTGAAATCACTTGCCATATTATGTGAAAAGAAGTTGTTTTGAGCCCGTACTTGGATCAACAATTGGTATCAGAGCAGATTGAATAAACTATTTTCAAACGATCAATCGCTCATCTTCTTTTCTCTAAATATGTCCAGCTTTCAATCCTGGAATAATGCTTTTAACATTGGTTCTATGTCCAAACCTCCGACTCTGGTCAGAGAGGAATACCCCCAATGGAAAATCAGGATGGTCAATTTCCTTAATGGTCATGACCGAGCTCTGTTTCAATCCATTGAAAGGGGTCCACATACACCAATGACTGATATACCTGCTATTCCAGCAACTGACCAATCACCAGCTATCCCTGCCTCCCGCGCTCCCAAAAGTGAAATAAACTGGAGTGCGGAAGACAAGGACCTGGTGGCTGGGGATGAAAGGGCAAAGTCACTTTTAATAATGGCCATCCCCAATGACATATTTTCACAAGTTGATGCATGTGCATCAGCTAAGGAAATATGGGATCAGTTGGAAAATCTTTGTGAAGGAGGAGAAAGGATGAGGAGAAAGGATGAGAAGAAACAAGAGAACAAATAATGTCTCATCTTATGAAAGGTTTAAAAGTTTGCCAAATGAAAGGTTAAATGATACATATCAACGATTTACAAAACTTTTAAACGAGCTAAAGAAATTTGGTATAACAAAATCAAATGATGAAAGAAACATAAAATTTCTTGATGCCCTTCCTAGAGAATGGAAAAGTCTAACCATGACTTTATCATCAACCTTAGAATTAGGAAACATGAGTCTTCATGACTTATACAACATCTTGATCCCTAGAGAGGAAGAAATATTTGAAGAAAATATTCAAAGAGGGGGATCATTAGCTCTTATCTCAAACTCACAAAGATCAACGACAACCAATGATCCACAACCATCAAACAGTCAAAATCTTGAAACTTCTGATGCATCATCAGACTTTTCAGCTTTTGCTGAAGCAATAGCACTGCTCACCAAAACATTTGAGCAGAGGTTGAGGGGAGGTAACCAGAGATACTAGAGGAGTGACAAAGGAAGGATGGAAGATCTAAAGAAGAGATTAGATCTAAGGATAAAGGGAAGGCTGAAGTTGTGTGTTACAAGTGCAAACAGAGAGGTCATTATGCATCAGAATGCAAGACCAAAAAGCTGAAGGATGTTGCCTATTATGAGAAAAAGCTTGAAGAAGCAAAGAAGCAGCAACAAGTAAGCTTAATTGCTGGAACAGATACATGGTTATCTGATGATTCTTCTGATGATGAAGAAGAAGAATTGGCAAATTTTTGCCTCATGGCACTCTCTGAAGGACTACCAGAAACATCAGAACAAAAGGTAAATTTAGACAATCTTGATCTTGAACATAAACTAAACAAGCTCATGTCAGATTTTCTAAATCTGAAAGAAAAACATCAAACAGATATTAGAAAATCTGATGAGTTGCAAAGGACTTTGAATAAAATCATTCTTGAAAACCAACTTCTTATAGAGGACAGTTTAGATCAAAGAGCAAAAATTGAGTTTTATGAAAATGAAAGAAAAGATCTTTACAAGAAAATCAATGACAAAGAAATCAATGTAAGAGGTTTTCAACAGGCTAAAGAGTTCATAAATTTTATTGATTCCACACCAAAGAACAAAGGAGAGGGTTTAAGCTATACAAGTTCTACAAGATCAAATAGAAATAAACCCACTATCTTTGTAAAACCAACTCATTAGATTTCTGATAATTTAGTATCAGAATCTGAATCTGAATCTTGCAATACAACCTGTTCTGAATATTCTTTTGAAAAACCTAACTTCAAAACAAACAAGAGTGAATGCAGTCAAGAATCTGTAAAAACTCCAGAAGCAGTTCACTCATCTTTTCAAAATTATCCACTCATTCCATCACATGAGGAAATATCAGAAAATTCTGATAACTCTTGTATGTGTGTTGACATACTGAAGCTTGTCCAACACCATCTTCAAAAGAAAAATGTAAAATCTGTTAATGGCTCAGCATATAACAGAGTTTCTGATGCAAAACCAAGAAGAAGAAAAAATAAAGAAATTAATATTCCATCAGAAACAGTACCCAAGCATGCATGGGTACCAAAAACCCTCTAATCATTTCATTTCAGGACCATCATGTGTAGCAGATCTGGTACTGCGACTCAGGAAGCTCCAAGCACATGACTGGGGACAGGAGCTTACTCAGCAACTTTGTTTCAAAGCTGGGTAGAATGGTAAATTTTGGAAATGGAGTAAAAGGGAGGATCATGGGATATGGTTGCATAACATATGGATGTTTGACCATAGAGAAAGTAGCCTATGTTGAAGGCTTAAAGTATAATTTGCAGAGTTGTGGTCAATTCTGTGACAAAGGTTTTCAGGTAACTTTTTTACCAGAAAAATGCTTGTTAATAGGAATAGATGATAATAAAATCTATTTAAGTGGGAAAAGGATAAGAAAATCAATCTACTATTTTGACTTCAAAGAAGAAAGTGAACATCCAAAACTATGTTTATTTTCAAAACTCAACAAAGGTAGTAGTTGGTTATGGCACAAAAGGCTTGCCCATTTAAATTTCAAAAACCTAAGCAAACTAGCAAGCAAAGGTCTGGTAAAATGATTACCTTTGATATCCTCAAAGAATGATAAAATTTGTGAAGCATTTGAAATGGGAAAATCAAAGAGAAGCTCACACAAATCAATTTCTGAATCTTCTATTTCACAAAACTTGGAACTTTTACACATGGATTTGTATAGACCCATAAGTATAGAAAGTTTTTCTGGAAAGAAATACATACTAGTAATAGTGGATGACTTTTCCAGGAACACATGGGTAGAATTTTTGAGAAAGAAAAGTGAAACTCCTGATCTGATCATTAATTTTATTAAGAAAATTGAAAATATGTTAAAACTAACAGTAAGAAGGATCAGATCAAACAATGGAACAGAGTTTAAAAATGTAAAAATTGAGAATTTTCTTGTAAGTAAAGGAATTTCTCATGATTTTTCTGCTCCAAGAACACCCCAACAAAATGGGGTGGTTGAAAGAAGGAATAGGACCTTGGTAGAAGCTGCCAGAACCATGCTTGCTTTTGCTAAATTGCCTACTCATTTTTGGGCAAAAGCTATAGCAAATGCATGTTTTACCCAAAACCGATCCATAATCAACAAAAGGCACAACTAAACACCTTACAACATTATAAATGGAAGAATACCAAGTATAAAATCTTTGCATACATTTGGTTGTAGATGTTTTGTTTTTAACGATTTTGAAAGCCTTGAAAAATTTGACAGAAAAGCAGAAAAAGGTATTTTTCTTGGTTACTCTTTGTCCTCAAAAGCATACAGAGTTTTTATTCTCAATACCAGGACCATTAGAGAAAGTTTGTATGTCTCATTCGATGACTCATCAGAAACAGAGGTTTCTGATGCATACATGAAAGAAATAAACTTTTCTGATAAACAAGAAAATTATGAACATCTCTTTGAAATATTAACTGAAGATTTCCTAGAACATGATAATGCTTACAAAAATAAATCAAAAGACTATTCATGTACTAACTCTGCAGAACAAGTATGTAGTACATCAGAAATCCAGAATTCTGATACTTTTCACACAAATGAAGGACCTATTCAGGGGGAAACTTCAGATCCATCAGAACCAACCACATTTCACAACAAGTTAAGATGGATCAAAGGACATGTTCATTCTGACATAATAGGCAATCCTACAGATGGTGTCAGGACAAGATCTGCAACTGCACATGAATGCGCATTTTCTGGGTTCTTAAGCAAGATAGAACCCAAATCTGTCAAGGAAGCTCTAAATGACCCAGACTGGATTCAAGATATGCAAGAAGAGCTTGATCAATTTGAAAGGAGCAAGGTATGGGATCTGGTACCCAAGCCAAAAGACAAATCTGTCATAGGCTCAAAATGGGTGTTCAGGAACAAATTTGATAAAAACGGCATAATCACCAGGAACAAAGCAAGGTTAGTGGTAAAGGGTTACTGTCAACAAGAAGGTATTGATTATGACGAAACCTTTGCACCAGTAGCTAGATTAGAAGCTGTAAGAATTTTTCTTGCTTATGCTGCATCAAAGAATTTAAAAGTTTATCAAATGGATGTAAAATCAGCTTTTCTGAGTGGTAAAATTGAGGAAGAAGTCTATGTGCATCAACCAGAAGGCTTTGTTGATTCAAAATTTCAAAATCATGTTTATAGGTTAAACAAAGCTTTGTATGGGTTAAAGCAAGCTCCTAGAGCCTAGTATGAAACTTTATCAAACTTTTTACTTAAATCTGGGTTTACCAAAGGAACTATTGACACCACTCTTTTTCTCAAAACACACACAGGTCATACTTTGCTGGTCCAGATATATGTTGATGACATTATATTTGGATCAACAAATGAAAAATTTTGTGACAAATTTCAAAAATTGATGACCAGCCACTTTGAAATGAGTATGATGGGTGAGTTAACCTTTTTCTTAGGGTTGCAGGTAAAACAAAGAATTGATGGAATATTTTTGAGCCAATCAAAATATGTGAAAATAATTCTACAAAAATACTCACTTGAAAACTGCTCTGTTTCAAAAACTCCCATGGCAACAGGGAACAAGTTAGATTCTGATAAGAATGGTATAAGTGTTGATATTAAAACCTATAGAGGGATGATAGGATCACTGCTTTATTTAACTGCAAGCAGACCAGATATCATGTTTGCAACATGCTTTCTGGCCAGATATCAATGTCATCCCAAAGAATCCCATCTAAAAGCTGTAAAAATGGTTTTTAAATATCTCAAAGGCACATCAGAAATTGGTCTCTGGTATCCAAAGGATACAAACCTTGAATTAATTGCATACACAGATGCAGATTATGCAGGGTGCAAAATTGACAGGAAAAACACATCTGGTGCCTGTCAACTCTTGGGAGAAAAATTAGTATGTTGGGCGAGCAAGAAACAAAACTGTGTTGCCACATCAACAGCAGAATCAGAATATGTAGCAGCAGCAAGTTGATGTTCACAAGTGCTGTGGATGCAAACTCAACTAAAATATTATGGAGTAACTCTGACAAGAATTCCAATTCTATGTGACTCAAAGAGTGCCATTGCAATAACAGAAAATCCAGTTCATCACTCAAGAACCAAACACATAGATGTCAGATACCACTTCATAAAAGATCATGTGGAGAAAGGTAACAGTGAAATGTATTTTGTTCCAACTGAAAATCAAATTGCTGATATCTTTACAAAACCTCTTGATGAAAAGAGACACAATTTTTTAATCAGCAAACTAGGCATGGTTAATCTAAATGTTGAAGATTTCTCAGAAAACACAAAAACACAAATTGAAGACCAACTTGTTGAAAATCAAAATTCTGATATTCATAGAACAAATCAACTACTTTCTGATAAAATAATCCATCAATCTGATGGAACACAAGAAAATCTGATGAACTATCAATAAATGATATTTTATCAGATAATCTGAAGAAATATCAGGATATCTGGTGAAAGCACCAGAAGTTCTGATATAAAATCAGAAATTATGTTGAAACATCAGGATAATTTGTAAAAATACATCCTCATGCACATTCCACATATTGTAATTACTTATTTTCGTGTTTTTTTGTTTGTTTTGTTTTGTTTTATTTTTAATTAAAAAAAACAAAAAGGGGGAAAAGTAACATGCATACTGATGAAGTTCCATACAGCTGTGATAATCAACCGTCTCAAATTTTTTATTGAATTTCAGCTGCGTCTCAAAAATTTTTAATTTCATTCTTGCATGCAACGTCATTTTTTCATAAGGAACATATGTGTGACACGTAGGCACTAGAATCATTAGGAGCTATGAAAATAGCCGCCTAGTCATTTAATGCTCACTCACAGATGGGGCTTAGTAGACTGTCAAATTCACTGTTACATTCACTGGAACAGATATCTTCTTAATTGAAGAGAAAAAGGTTGGCTGTTAATATCACTTTCATCTATAATTATTAACAACCTGAAAAGAACCTTTTTCACAAAATTTTCTTCAAAAGCCCTTTAACAGAATTTTCTTTCCTTATCAAAAATGGGTCGCCCAAAAATGATGAAAGCCACTCAATTTCCTCTTCCGTATCACAGACTTCACAATCTTAGATTAAGATCCAACTTGGAAGGACCTGTATGGGAGGACTGCAGGTTTGTGTACAATATGATCATGCGAAGTCCTCTGGGCTTTGCTGTATCATCACATGTCACCATTTATCCAAAACTTCTCCAAGAGTTTTGGTGGAACTCTCAAATCATTTTTGGTGGCACTTCCATGTGGATTGAAAGTGAGGTTATAGGAGTAAAAATTACCCTGAAAGAGGAAACAATCAGAAATGTCATCAAACTGGGTGATGATCATGAACTCAAACTTCTGGAAAAAGTAAATGTGCAATAAACCTTGACTGAAATGGGCTATCATACACTCAACTCATCAAGGGCCGTTAGCAAATCTGGTTTTATACCACCTTTCCTGTTTTTGGTAACACAACTAAGTGTCTGCTTCTCCAAGAAGATTGGACACTTCAATGAGCTGTCGAATAGAATGATGGAAGTGGTGCATGCTGTGATACAGGAAAAACCTTACAATTATGCTAAGTTTCTCATGAGAGACCTAGAAGCAAACATCCACGACCGTTAACCCTTTCTGATCTACCCTCGATTCGTAACCAAGGTGATCACTAGTCAGCTGGACTTTGGAGGAGTGAGAAGCTGCTATCCAAGAGCCGAGCTAGTACTTCAAGAAAACATTAGTGAAGCCACCTTGACGCCATCAACAAATCACACTGGTCGGGTAACCAGCCTTTGGTTATATGTGAAGTGCATGTACAACGTATTAGAAGAGGAGGAGGAATAGATGTTTTTGTTATTGTTTTATGTTTTGTTTCTCTTTTAACAAGTTTGTTTAAAAAAAAATTTATTTCTTTTTGGTAAATAGATCTAGGGGGAACTAACATAACATGGCTGATAAAAACAAAGAAAATCTGATGGATCACACATGAGTACTGACTGAAACCAATAGAACTCAGAAAATCTGATAATCAATCAGAAAAAACTGATCATTCATCAGAAAAATTGTGAAAATTCTGATAACAAATTAGAAAATCAATTTTTTTTTTCGGATTTAATGAAACTTATGAAAATCTAAAATTTTAAGAATAAGTTTCTTTCAATTTTTTTTTCTGAGGACTGGAACAAGCTATATGAAAAAAATATATACCTCCGGTATATCAGATCAAAGGTGTGGAGTTCAGAACTGCAAGACTACAATGTAAGTAAAATCTCAGAACTCTACTAATTCCCTCTCATCTCAAAAAAAAAAAAAAAATTGATGAACTCTGATGATATATGCAGAAAATACAAACTCTTAAAAGTTTTGTTCAAAATTTTCTGATATATATATATATCATGAGAAATACCTGGGGAGACACACAAAAGGTTTCGATTGGACCTTTTAAACAAAAGGGGGTCCCACATAGAGAAAAGGTGCAAGTTGGAAACTAGTGTTTATCTACAAAAACTTTGAAGTCTCTAAGTTTCTTTAAAAGGATATACATTAAATTAGAGATAAATCAAAGGTTTTTCAAAAACGGTTGTTTCCTTTAAAGGATTAAAACATCATAAAGGTGTCATTAATCACCTTGAACTCAAACAGCCCACGACAAACACTCAAAAAGCTCTGCCTATACACCCTATAAACACCTCATTCATAAACAGAGCCTTCCATCTCCAACCTTCAAATTCAAAACCCTAAAACCCTTTTCCGAAAACATAACCCAAATTCTCAATGGCTGCTATCAACATCAACATACCTCAAATTGAACACTCAGTTCCTTTCATCACTGAAGATGAATTTCTTCCATTAAAAAGCAACAATGAAGCAATGAATGATAACATCGAAGAGTATGATATGAAGTGTCAAATTCTCATTGAATTTCTAACCAGATGCCCGTTAGCTTAAGCTCTTACTAAGATCAGAGAGGTACCACAAGAAATCATACAACAAGTTGTAAAAACTCTCAAAATCTCAAGTCAAAATGAGCTAACAACACATGTATGGGGAAATATCTTTATTAAAATTTCACCAGAAAAGATAAGGGAATGTTTGGAGCTACCCTTAGATCAGAACTTTGAAAAGTCACCAGAAAGAGAAGATATGTTTTCACAACTTGATGCTATAATGGGTTACAAAACAAAGATTTCAAGAATCAATGAATTCAAGAGAAACAAGCTACCTGCCTTCTGGCAAGTTCTAATGGAAATTCTGAACAAGTGTCTATCGTCAAAGATTGGAGGTACAGATCAGATAAATATGAACATTCTAACAATCATGTTCAGTCTCATTAATGGATTGAACATTGATTATGGAGCAGAAATATTTATTCTGATCAGAAGATCAATTCTGACTAAAGTTGGAAGAATAGATTCACATCTACCCTTTCCAAGATTTCTATCTATCATAATTTCTGATGCGTTTTTGAAAAGAAACATGGAAATTCCAGCATCAAGAAATATGTGGAAGACAAAAATTATGAAACCTTGGATTGCTACAGGGTCTTGGAAGTCAGATTATGATGTACCTGCTCTGACAGAAAAAATGATGAATCTGATACCAGAAGAACCACCATACAGAGCAGAATACCTGAAAATGCTGAACAAAAAGTCAGAGAGCAAAGGAGTTTTTGAACAAGTGTCCCCTTTGGAGCATGATGCACATGAGTCAAGCACACCAAGAATGGAACAGCAGGATGAATCTAATCCTCATTCAGCTGATAAAGATGTAAATATGAGTCTTGTGGCTGAAGAACATCATGCTGAAGACTCACACATTGGAGAAACAGGTGCACAACAGTCTAAAATAAACATATTTTATGATTCTGAGAATGATTCTGATGAATCAATTCAAGGAAAACATGAAATCTTACTTAGAGATACTATTTCTTCAAAACAAGATGTGAGTAAAACCAAAGACTCATTTTCTGAATCAGATTCTAAGGAGGAAAATGTGGTGACAACAGGTGGAGATCAGCCTGCTGATCAAGGAAACCTGGATGAGAAAACTAAGAGTTTCTCAACAACTCATGGAGAACCTGAAAAGGTTCAAGGATATGAGGAAATCCAGAACTTGAATTTGTTTCAATTTTCTGGTGAGGATATAGGGAATTTGGGTTCTTCCAATCCTCTTAACCTCGGAACAGCAGAAAATGTGTTTTATGCTGGTGTTAGAAGAGAAACATCTGTTGTTTTTCCAATTTCCCAAGAACATCAATCTATGTCTCCTAAACAACTTCAAAAAGAACCTGAAGATAGAGCTGCTACTGTGAAAACATCAACAGAGGAAAAACTTGATCTGATACTAGAAGAAATCAAAAATCAAAAGTCAGATATCAAGTTTTTGTCAGAAACTGTCAAGGCTGTGCAGAAGCAAACTGAAGACAATACTGCAGCCCTCAACAAATTGCAAAAGTCATCAGAAAACAAAGAAAGCTCATCAGAAATTGAGAAAGCTCTCAAGGAACTGCAAGATATCAAGAAAAAGATGGCTGAGGTTGCAACTACAGGAGAAAGCCCAAGTTCAGGGAAGCTTCTTGAAGAAATACAGTTCCTCAGAGCTAACAACAGTAGCATGACTGATGCTTTTGAGAAACTATTGATGGAATTAGCTGCACAAAGAAATCAAGAAGATCAGCAGTTTCAGAAGATGAAGAAACAAGAGGAAACAAATACTCAAGCTCTTACTAATGTTCATCTGTTAGTTAAGAGATTAGAGTATAATGTTGCCAGACTAGCAAATATTGATCTTCATGAACTGAAAGCCTCAATTCCACAAGAACGACAAGCAAGAAGATCAGAAACTCCTCAACAACAATCAGAAACCATTCAACAAGGTCAAATCAAAGAAACGGAAACCTCAACAGCTAAAAAACAGAAGCAATCCATGGGTCCACCTCAAGATAAACAAAAGATACTCATGGGTCCTCCACTAAATGTCTCAAAGCCAGACACATCAAGGATACAACAGAAAGATCATGTTCCAATACAACCATCTTCTACAACTATCACAGGAGAAACAGAGTTAAGTATAATGATGGATACAAAAGAAAAGAGAAGAATGGAACATGCAGTGACTTCCTCAAAAAGGCCAAGAAAAGAAATGATAGAAGATTCAGAAGGGAACATTAGAGAAATGGATGTGGTGAAAGGTGATTTACACACAATTATGTACCCTGAAGAACATCTAAAGAATTACTATTGGAAAGGTCCAGAAGACAACCCAAAGAGACCACTTTCTCCACTAAGCAAAGGTATTATTGAAAACAGAAACAATGGAGGTTGGGAAATTTTACAGAAGCACATGACCAATCCAATAGTATCAATTGAAAGAATTGATACAATGACCACTGGATGAGGCATCCTAGGCGATGAAGCACAAAACAAGTATACCTTGATCAGAAAATATAACAGTCAACAAAAGGTTACTGATGCAGATCTGGCTGATGATATTCACCCATTGGGAATAGTCAAAATGAAGAATATCATTGATGAAATGAAAGGTAGTTCAGTTATAATCAGAAGAGCACTTGAAAGTCTCAAAAGAGCAGGAGAAAAATTATACAAAATGGCTGCACTTGCAGACTTTGATCTATGTATCAATTTTGAGTACAACAACAAAGTGCTAATACCTCCTCCGAACACTTCAATTCCAGCTAAAATCACTTCTAAACCAATAAGAACCGGAGCAATCTTTGATCAACCAGAAATGCGTGTAGTCTTCAAAGATGCTAATGAAGAGAAAGCTCTGTTCAGAATTAGTGAAATATGCATGTATTCAAATCAAACACTAAAATATATAAGGAACTGCATGAATGAAAAACAAGAGCAACTCAAAAAGAAGGGAAAGAACAATGAAAAGCTGAGAAAAACAATTGAAGAGTGCATTGAAAATTTGATGGAAGCAAGAGGATGGTATAAAGAAATGTACAAAGTAACTCAAAAGGCAATTAATCACAAGAAAAGACTGAAACCAGGAGACAAATACAGAAGTGGAGTGAAGATCAACTAATGAAATGATAAGATTAAATTCCTGTCTTTGAACAAAGCTTTAAATTTGTCTGATTTATGGTTAGTTTGACCATGTTCAATGTTTCTGAACTTAGTTGTTTTTGAATTTCTCTTTCAAAGAAAGTTGTTTATGTTTGATATAGAGGTAGTTTATTTTCTTACAATACTTAGGGGGAAACTGTTAGGAAACTTTATTTGTAAGTATTGAAGAAAATCACAATCAACTTGATCTATGAAGAGATCACAGTCCTGAAGAACACGAACTAGAAAAAGAAGATCAGATGGGACAACTGGAATACATAGCATCTACTTCAAAGAATCAAAAGTTGATCAAGAGCTAAATTGGATTATCAGAAAAGGTCATTTCTGATGAATCTGATGATATTTCTGATGAAATATCATCAGTATCTGACGATTCTGATCATCAAGATTTTTCTGATGATTTGTTCATCAGAATTTCTGATGAAGTGGTTTATCAGAATTCTGATAAAATACCCACTTGTCTAAAATTGGCTCTGTCCTGCCACACTTACCGAAGCAAGTTGAACGTTGGAATCAATGAATATGTCAATTGGCTACTTTATGCAGGAATTATTGTATAAAATAAACTATTGTTTATTCATGCACCAAGCCGTCTATAAATAGAAGGCTCAACCAGGAGAAGCAAAGTGAGTTTGAAGCTTAGCATTCATACATACATCCAAACTCCATTGCCCTCTCACCCACAGAATTCAAGATTCGTTTGTACTAGATAATAATCTTACAATCACCTTGTAAACCATTTTGTTTCAAAGTGATATAAACTTGATAATTCTGTAGGTCTTGTTTCTTGAAAGTCTGATTTCCGTTTCCGCACATCTTTTTCACATTTACTGAAATCACTTGCCATATTACGTGAAAAGAAGTTGTTTTGAGCCCGTATTGGGATCAACATATCACCATTGCCCTTGATTTTCTTGACTGTATATCTCTTAAATGTCAACATATACACGTGTGATTTAGTTTACGAAGATTTTTCAATGCCGAGAACCTCGATCAGAAAGTAAAAAAGGCGTTAGGTTCACAATGGTGCAAAATTAAAATGGGATGTACCGGGCTAGGATTCGAGTTACAGGAACAAGGGTCAAACCAACCACCCAAGAATGGAATCGTCAAGCTAAAACACTTGACAACCTCCTAGAAGCAGCTTTTCTTGCCACCAGACCTTTCTCCATCAATTAGGAATCTGATGTCGTCACTAAACACATTCCTTAATTTGTAGTCATTTGTTGAGTGTTTTTTTTGGTGTCTAATCCGCATATATATCACCATTGCCTTTGATTTTCTTGGGTGTATATCTCTTAAATGTCAACATATACACGTGTGATTTAGTTTACGAAGATTTTTCAATGCCGAGAACCTCGATCAGAGAGTAAAAAAGGCGTAAGGTTCACAAGGTGTAAAATTAAAATGGGATATACCGGGATAGGATTCGCGTTACAAGAAAAAGGGCCAAACCAACCACCCAAGAATTGAATCGTCGAGCGAAAACACTTGACAACCTCCTAGAAGCAGCTTTTCTTGCCACCAGACCTTTCTCCATCAATTAGGAATCTGATGCCGTCACTAAACAATTCCTTAAATTGTAGCCATTTGTTGAGTGTTTTTTTTGTGTCTAATCCGCATATATATCACCATTGCCCTTGATTTTCTTGACTGTATATCTCTTAAATGTCAACATATACACATGTGATTTAGTTTACGAAGATTTTTCACTGCCGAGAACCTCGATCATAGAGTAAAAAAGGTGTAAGGTTCACAATGGTGT
Source organism: Helianthus tuberosus (assembly GCA_030545235.1). Taxonomy (NCBI): domain Eukaryota; kingdom Viridiplantae; phylum Streptophyta; class Magnoliopsida; order Asterales; family Asteraceae; genus Helianthus; species Helianthus tuberosus. The sequence goes on along the minus strand of CM060424.1, from coordinate 39,373,486 downwards.
AATATTAAAATGGGATATACCGGGCTAGGTTTCGAGTTACAGGAACAAGGGCCAAACCAACCACCCAAGAATGGAATTGTTGAACGAAAAAACTTGACAACCGCCTAGAAGCAGCTTTTCTTGCCAACAGACCTTTCTCCATCAATTAGGAATCGGATGCCGTCACTAAACACATTCCTTAAATTGTAGCCATTTGTTGAGTGTTTTTTTTTGTGTGTCTAATCTGCATAAATATCACCATTGCCCTTGATTTTCTTGACTGTATATCTATTAAATGTCAACATATACATGTGTGATTTAGTTTACGAAGATTTTTCAATGCCGAGAACCTCGATCATAGAGTAAAAAAGGCGTAAGGTTCACAATGGTGTAAAATTAAAATGGGTTATACCGGGCTAGGATTCGAGTTACAGGAACAAGGGCCAAACCAATCACTCAAGAATTGAATCGTCGAGCGAAAACACTTGACAACCTCCTAGAAGCAGCTTTTCTTGCCACCAGACCTTTCTCTATCAATTAGGAATCTGATGCCGTCACTAAACACATTCCTTAAATTGTAGCCATTTGTTGAGTGCTTTTTCATGGTGTCAAATCTGCATATATATCACCATTGCCCATGATTTTCTTGACTGTATATCTCTAAAATGTCAAAATATACACGTGTGATTTAGTTTACGAAAATTTTTCAATTCCGAGAACCTCGATCAGAGAGTAAAAAAGGAGTAAGGTTCACAATGCTGTAAAATTAAAATGGGATATGCCGGACTAGGATTCGAGTTAGAGGAACAAGGGCCAAACAAACCACCCAAGAATGGAATCGTCGAGCGAAAACACTCTAGAACCTCCTAGAAGCAGCTTTTCTTGCCACCATACCTTTCTCCATCAATTAGGAATCCGATGCCGTCAGTAAACACATTCCTTAAATTGTAGCCTTTTGTTGAGTGCTTTTTTTGTTGTCCAATCCACATATATATCACCATTGCCCTTGATTTTCTTGACTGTATATCTCTTAAATGTCAACATATACACGTGTGATTTAGTTTACGAAGATTTTTCACTGCCGAGAACCTCGATCATAGAGTAAAAAAGGTGTAAGGTTCACAATGGTGTAATATTAAAATGGGATATACCGGGCTAGGTTTCGAGTTACAGGAACAAGGGCCAAACCAACCACCCAAGAATGGAATTGTTGAACGAAAAAACTTGATAACCGCCTAGAAGCAGCTTTTCTTGCCACCATACCTTTCTCCATCAATTAGGAATCCGATGCCGTCAGTAAACACATTCCTTAAATTGTAGCCTTTTGTTGAGTGCTTTTTTTTGTTGTCCAATCTGCATATATATCACCATTGCCCTTGATTTTCTTGACTGTATATCTCTTAAATGTCAACATATACACGTGTGATTTAGTTTACGAAGATTTTTCACTGCCGAGAACCTCGATCATAGAGTAAAAAAGGTGTAAGGTTCACAATGGTGTAATATTAAAATGGGATATACCGGGCTAGGTTTCGAGTTACAGGAACAAGGGCCAAACCAACCACCCAAGAATGGAATTGTTGAACGAAAAAACTTGACAACCTCCTAGAAGCAGCTTTTCTTGCCACCAGACCTTTCTCTATCAATTAGGAATCTGATGCCGTCACTAAACACATTCCTTAAATTGTAGCCATTTGTTGAGTGCTTTTTCATGGTGTCAAATCTGCATATATATCACCATTGCCCATGATTTTCTTGACTGTATATCTCTAAAATGTCAAAATATACACGTGTGATTTAGTTTACGGAAATTTTTCAATTCCGAGAACCTCGATCAGAGAGTAAAAAAGGAGTAAGGTTCACAATGCTGTAAACTTAAAATGGGATATGCCGGACTAGGATTCGAGTTAGAGGAACAAGGGCCAAACCAACCACCCAAGAATGGAATCGTCGAGCGAAAACACTCTACAACCTCCTAGAAGCAGCTTTTCTTGCCACCATACCTTTCTCCATCAATTAGGAATCCGATGCCGTCAGTAAACACATTCCTTAAATTGTAGCCTTTTGTTGAGTGCTTTTTTTTGTTGTCCAATCCACATATATATCACCATTGCCCTTGATTTTCTTGACTGTATATCTCTTAAATGTCAACATATACACGTGTGATTTAGTTTAGGAAGATTTTTCAATGCCGAGAACCTCGATCAGAGAGTAACAAAGGCATAAGGTTCACAATGGTGTAAAATTAAAATGGGATATACCGCGCTAGGATTCGAGTTAAAGGAACAAGGGCCAAACCAACCACCCAAGAATGGAATCGTTGAGCGAAAACACTTGACAACCTCCTAGAAGCAGCTTTTCTTGTCATCAGACCTTTCTCCATTAATTAGAAATCTGATGCCGTCACTAAACACATTCCTTAAATTGTAGCCATTTGTTCAGTGTTTTTTTTGGTGTATAATCCGCATATATATATATATATATATATCACCATTACCCTTCATTTTCTTGACTGTATATCTCTTAAATTTCAACATATACACATGTGATTTAGTTTACGAATATTTTTTAATGCCGAGAACCTCGATTAGAGTGTAAAAAAGGCGTAAGGTTCACAATGGTGTAAAATTAAAGAGGGATATACCGGGTTAGGATTCGAGTTACAGGAACAAGGGCCAAACCAACCACCCAAGAATGGAATCGTCGAGCGAAAACACTTGACAACCTCCTAGAAGCAGCTTTTCTTTCCAATAGACCTTTCTCCATCAATTAGGAATCTGATGCCGTCACTAAGCACATTCTTTAAATTGTAACCATTTGTTGAGTGTTTTTTTGGTGTCTAATCCGCATATATATCACCATTGCCCTTGATTTTCTTGGCTGTATATTTCTTAAATGTCAACATATACACGTGTGATTTAGTTTACGAAGATTTTTCAATGCCGAGAACCTCGATCAGAGAGTAAAAAAGGCGTAAGGTTCACAAGGTGTAAAATTAAAATGGGATATACCGGGATAGGATTCGCGTTACAAGAAAAAGGGCCAAACCAACCACCCAAGAATTGAATCGTCGAGCGAAAACACTTGACAACCTCCTAGAAGCAGCTTTTCTTGCCACCAGACCTTTCTCCATCAATTAGGAATCTGATGCCGTCACTAAACAATTCCTTAAATTGTAGCCATTTGTTGAGTGTTTTTTTTGTGTCTAATCCGCATATATATCACCATTGCCCTTGATTTTCTTGACTGTATATCTCTTAAATGTCAACATATACACATGTGATTTAGTTTACGAAGATTTTTCACTGCCGAGAACCTCGATCATAGAGTAAAAAAGGTGTAAGGTTCACAATGGTGTAATATTAAAATGGGATATACCGGGCTAGGTTTCGAGTTACAGGAACAAGGGCCAAACCAACCACCCAAGAATGGAATTGTTGAACGAAAAAACTTGACAACCGCCTAGAAGCAGCTTTTCTTGCCAACAGACCTTTCTCCATCAATTAGGAATCGGATGCCGTCACTAAACACATTCCTTAAATTGTAGCCATTTGTTGAGTGTTTTTTTTTGTGTGTCTAATCTGCATAAATATCACCATTGCCCTTGATTTTCTTGACTGTATATCTATTAAATGTCAACATATACATGTGTGATTTAGTTTACGAAGATTTTTCAATGCCGAGAACCTCGATCATAGAGTAAAAAAGGCGTAAGGTTCACAATGGTGTAAAATTAAAATGGGTTATACCGGGCTAGGATTCGAGTTACAGGAACAAGGGCCAAACCAATCACTCAAGAATTGAATCGTCGAGCGAAAACACTTGACAACCTCCTAGAAGCAGCTTTTCTTGCCACCAGACCTTTCTCTATCAATTAGGAATCTGATGCCGTCACTAAACACATTCCTTAAATTGTAGCCATTTGTTGAGTGCTTTTTCATGGTGTCAAATCTGCATATATATCACCATTGCCCATGATTTTCTTGACTGTATATCTCTAAAATGTCAAAATATACACGTGTGATTTAGTTTACGAAAATTTTTCAATTCCGAGAACCTCGATCAGAGAGTAAAAAAGGAGTAAGGTTCACAATGCTGTAAAATTAAAATGGGATATGCCGGACTAGGATTCGAGTTAGAGGAACAAGGGCCAAACCAACCATCCAAGAATGGAATCGTCGAGCGAAAACACTCTACAACCTCCTAGAAGCAGCTTTTCTTGCCACCATACCTTTCTCCATCAATTAGGAATCCGATGCCGTCAGTAAACACATTCCTTAAATTGTAGCCTTTTGTTGAGTGCTTTTTTTGTTGTCCAATCCACATATATATCACCATTGCCCTTGATTTTCTTGACTGTATATCTCTTAAATGTCAACATATACACGTGTGATTTAGTTTAGGAAGATTTTTCAATGCCGAGAACCTCGATCAGAGAGTAAAAAAGGCATAAGGTTCACAATGGTGTAAAATTAAAATGGGATATACCGCGCTAGGATTCGAGTTAAAGGAACAAGGGCCAAACCAACCACCCAAGAATGGAATCGTTGAGCGAAAACACTTGACAACCTCCTAAAAGCAGCTTTTCTTGTCATCAGACCTTTCTCCATTAATTAGAAATCTGATGCCGTCACTAAACACATTCCTTAAATTGTAGCCATTTGTTCAGTGTTTTTTTTGGTGTCTAATCCGCATATATATATATATATACATATATATATATATATATATCACCATTACCCTTCATTTTCTTGACTGTATATCTCTTAAATTTCAACATATACACATGTGATTTAGTTTACGAATATTTTTTAATGCCGAGAACCTCGATTAGAGTGTAAAAAAGGCGTAAGGTTCACAATGGTGTAAAATTAAAGTGGGATATACCGGGTTAGGATTCGAGTTACAGGAACAAGGGCCAAACCAACCACCCAAGAAAGGAATCGTCGAGCGAAAACACTTGACAACCTCCTAGAAGCAGCTTTTCTTTCCACTAGACCTTTCTCCATCAATTAGGAATCTGATGCCGTCACTAAGCACATTCTTTAAATTGTAACCGTTTGTTGAGTGTTTTTTTGGTGTCTAATCCGCATATATATCACCATTGCCCTTGATTTTCTTGGCTGTATATTTCTTAAATGTCAACATATACACGTGTGATTTAGTTTACGAAGATTTTTCAATGCCGAGAACCTCGATCAGAGAGTAAAAAAGGCGTAAGGTTCACAAGGTGTAAAATTAAAATGGGATAAACCGGGATAGGACTCGCGTTACAAGAAAAAGGGCCAAACCAACCATCCAAGGATTGAATCGTGGAGCGAAAACACTTGACAACCTGCTAGAAGCAGCTTTTCTTGCCACCAGACCTTTCTCTATCAATTAGGAATCTGATGCCGTCACTAAACAATTCCTTAAATTGTAGCCATTTGTTGAGTGTTTTTTTTTTTTTGTGTCTAATCCGCATATATATCCCCATTGCCCTTGATTTTCTTGACTGTATATCTCTTAAATGTCAACATATACACATGTGATTTAGTTTACGAAGATTTTTCACTGCCGAGAACCTCGATCATAGAGTTAAAAAGGTGTAAGGTTCACAATGGTGTAAAATTAAAATGGGATATACCGGGCTAGGTTTCGAGTTACAGGAACAAGGGCCAAACCAACCACCCAAGAATGGAATCGTAGAGCGAAAACACTTGAAAACCTCCTAGAAGCAACTTTTCTTGCCACCAGACCTTTCTCCATCAATTAGGAATTGGATGCCGTCACTAAACACATTCCTTAAATTGTAGCCATTTGTTGAGTGTTTTTTTTTGTGTCTAATCTGTATAAATATCACCATTGCCCTTGATTTTCTTGACTGTATTTCTATTAAATGTCAACATATACATGTGTGATTTAGTTTACGAAGATTTTTCAATGCCGAGAACCTCGATCAGAGAGAAAAAAAGGGTAAGGTTCACAATGGTATAAAATTAAAATGGGTTATACCGGGCTAGGATTCGAGTTACAGGAACAAGGGCCAAACCAATCACTCAGGAATTGAATCGTTGAGCAAAAACACTTGACAACCTCCTAGAAGCAGCTTTTCTTGCCACCAGACCTTTCTCCATCAAATAGGAATCTGATGCAGTCACTAAACACATTCCTTAAATTGTAGCCATTTGTTGAGTGATTTTTCATGGTGTCAAATCTGCATATATATCACCATTGCCCATGATTTTGTTGACTGTATATCTCTTAAATGTCAAAATATACACGTGTGATTTATTTTACGAAAATTTTTCAATGCCGAGAACCTCGATCAGAGAGTAAAAAAGGCATAAGGTTCAAAATGGTGTAAAATTAAAATGGGATATACCAGGCTAGGATGCGAGTTACAGGAACAGGGGCCAAACCAACCACCCAAGAATGGAATCGTCGAGCGAAAACACTTGACAACCTCCTAGAAGCAGCTTTTCTTGCCACCAGACCTTTCTCCATCAATTAGGAATCTGCTGCCGTCACTAAACACATTCCTTAAATTGTAGCCATTTGTTGAGTGTTTTTTCATGGTGTCAAATCTGCATATATATCACCATTTCTCATGATTTTCTTGACTATATATCTCTAAAATGTCAAAATATAGACGTGTGATTTAGTTTACGAAAATTTTTCAATGCCGAGAACCTCGATCAGAGAGTAAAAAAGGCGTAAGGTTCACAATGGTGTAAAATTAAAATGGGATATTCCGGGCTAGGATTCGAGTTAGAGGAACAATGGCGAAACCAACCACCCAAGAATGGAATCGTCGATCGAAAACACTCGACAACCTCCTAGAAGCAGTTTTTCTTGCCACCATACCTTTCTCCATCAATTAGGAATTTGATGCCGTCACTAAACACATTCCTTAAATTGTAGCCTTTTGTTGAGTGTTTTTTTTGTTGTCCAATCCGCATATATATCACCATTGCCCTTGATTTTCTTGACTGTATATCTCTTAAATAACAACATATACACGTGTGATTTAGTTTAGGAAGATTTTTCAATGCCGAGAACCTCAATCAGAGAGTAAAAAGGGCATAAGGTTCACAATGGTATAAAATTAAAATGGGATATACCGGGCTAGGATTCGAGTTACAGGAACAAGGGACAAACCAACCACCCAAGAATGGAATCGTCGAGTGAAAACACTTGACAACCTCCTAGAAGCAGCTTTTCTTGCCAACAGACCTTTCTCCATCAATTAGGAATCTGATGCCGTAACTAAACACATTCCTTAAATTGTAACCATTTGTTGAGTGTTTTTTTTGGTGTCTAATTCGCATATATATCACCATTGCCCTTGATTTTCTTGACTGTATATCTCTTAAATGTCAACGTATACACGTGTGATTTAGTTTACGAAGATTTTTCAATGCCGAGAACCTCGATCAGTGAGTAAAAATGGCGTAAGGTTCACAATGGCGTAAAATTAAAATGAGATATAACGGGCTAGTATTCGAGTTACATGAACAAGGGCCAAACTAACCACCCAAGAATGGAACCGTCGAGCGAAAACACTTGACAACCTCCTAGAAGCAGCGTTTCTTGCCACCAGACCTTTCTCCATCAATTAGGAATCTGATGCCGTCACTAAACACATTCCTTAAATTGTAGCCATTTGTTGAGTGTTTTTTTTGTGTCTAATCTGCATATATATCACCATTGCCCTTGATATTCTTTACTGTATATCTCTTAAATGTCAACATATACACGTGTGATTTAGTTTACGAAGATTTTTCAATGCCGAGAACCTCGATCAGAGAGTAAAAATGGCGTAAGGTTCACAATGGTGTAAAATTAAAAAGGGATATACCGGGCTAGGATTCGAGTTAAAGGAACAAGGGCCGAAACAACCACCCAAGAATGGAATCGTTGAGCGAAAACACTTGACAAGATCCTAGAAGCAGCTTTTCTTGCCATCAGACCTTTCTCCATTAACTAGAAATCTGATGCCGTCACTAAACACATTCCTTAAATTGTAGCTATTTGTTCAGTGTTTTTTTTGTTGTCTAATCCGCATATATATATATATATATATATATATATATATATATATATATATATATATATATATATATATATATATATATATATAGGGGAAGGTTCAAATGAAAACCACTAGTTAACGCGAAAACTCAAAAACTAACTAAAAAAGCCTAAAAAACACACAAATTTTTTGTTTTTGTTTTTGCAAACCAAATTTCGCAGGTTTTTTTTATATAAAAAAAATTTCAAAAAAAAAAAAAAATTGTTTGTGTAGTGCACATGTGTAATACTACACATCATGTGTAGTATTACACATGTGCACTACACAATTTTTTTTTTTTTTTGAAATTTTTTTATATATATAAAAATCAGCGATTTTTATTAAAAAAATTGAAAAAAAAATTTTTGTGTGTTTTTTAGGTTTTTTTTAGATAGTTTTCGAGTTTTCGCGTTAAAAGTGGTTTTCATTTGAACCATCCCCTATATATATATATATATATATATATATATATATATATATATATATATATATATATATATATCACCATTACCCTTCATTTTCTTGACTGTATATCTCTTAAATGTCAACATATACACGTGTGATTTAGTTTACGAATATTTTTCAATGCCGAGAACCTCGATCAGAGAGTAAAAAAGGCGTAAGGTTCACAATTGTGTAAAATTAAAGGGGGATATACCGGGCTAGGAGTCGAGTTACAGGAACAAGGGCCAAACCAACCACCCAAGAATGGAATCCTCGAGCGAAAACACTTGACAACCTCCTAGAAGCACCTTTTCTTGCCACTAGACATTTCTCCATCAATTAGGAATCTGATGCCATCACAAAATACATTCTTTAAATTGTAACCATTTGTTGAGTGTTTTTTTGGTGTCTAATCCGCATATATATCACCATTGCCCTTGATTTTCTTGACTGTATATTTCTTAAATGTCAACATATACACGTGTGATTTAGTTTACGTAGATATTTCAATGCCGAGAACCTCGATCAGAGAGTAAAAAAGGCGTAAGGTTCACAATGATGCAAAATTAAAATGGGATATACCGGGCTAGGATTCGAGTTAATGGAACAAGGGCCAAACCAACTACCCAAGAATGGAAACGTCAAGTTAAAACACTTGATAACCTCCTAGAAGCAGCTTTTCTTGCCACAGACCTTTCTCTATCAATTAGGAATCTGATGCCGTCACTAAACACATTCCTTAATTTGTAGCCATTTGTTGAGTGTTTTTTTTTGTGTCTAATCCGCATATATATCACCATTGCCTTTGATTTTCTTGAGTGTATATCTCTTAAATGTCAACATATACACGTGTTATTTAGTTTACGAAGATTTTTCGCTGCCGAGAACCTTGATCAGAGAGTAAAAAAGGCGTAAGGTTCACAAGGTGTAAAATTAAAATGGGATATACCGGGATAGGACTCGCGTTACAAGAAAAAGGGCCAAACCAATCACCCAAGAATTGAATCGTCGAGCAAAAACACTTGATAACCTCCTAGAAGCAGCTTTTCTTGCCACCAGACCTTTCTCCATCAATTAGGAATCTGGTGCCGTCACTAAACAATTCCTTAAATTGTAGCCATTTGTTGAGTGTTTTTTTTGTGTCTAATCCGCATATATATCACCATTGCCCTTGATTTTCTTGACTGTATATCTCTTAAATGTCAACATATACACATGTGATTTAGTTTACGAAGATTTTTCACTGCCGAGAACCTCGATCATAGAGTAAAAAAGGTGTAAGGTTCACAATGGTGTAAAATTAAAATAGGATATACCGGGCTAGGATTCGAGTTACAGGAACAAGGGCCAAACCAACCACCCAAGAATCGAATCGTCGAGCGAAAACACTTAACAACCTCCTTGAAGCAGCTTTTCTTGCCACCAGACATTTCTCCATCAATTAGGAATCCGATGCCGTCACTAAACACATTCCTTAAATTGTAGCCATTTGTTGAGTTTTTTTTTTGTGTCTAATCTACATAAATATCACCATTGCCCTTGATTTTCTTGACTGTATATCTATTAAATGTCAACATATACATGTCTAATTTAGTTTACGAAGATTTTTCAATGCCGAGAACCTCGATCAGAGAGTAAAAAAGGTGTAAGGTTCACAATGGTGTAAATTTAAAATGGGTTATACCGGGCTTGGATTCGAGTTACAGGAACAAGGGCCAAACCAATCACTCAAGAATTGAATCGTCGAGCGAAAACACTTGACAACCTCCTAGAAGCAGCTTTTCTTGCCACCAGACCTTTCTCCATCAATTAGGAATCTGATGCAGTCACTAAACACATTCCTTAAATTGTAGCCATTTGTTGAGTGTTTTTTCATGGTGTCAAATCTGCATATATATCACCATTGCCCATGATTTTCTTGACTGTATATCTCTTAAATGTCAAAATATACACGTGTGATTTAGTTTACGAAAATTTTTCAACGCCAAGAACCTCGATCAGAGAGTAAAAAAGGCATAAGGTTCAAAATGGTGTAAAATTAAAATGGGATATATCAGGCTAGGATTCGAGTTACAGGAACTGGGGCCAAACCAACCACCCAAGAATGGAATCGTCGAGCGAAAACACTTGACAACCTCCTAGAAGCAGCTTTTCTTGCCACCAGACCTTTCTCCATCAATTAGGAATCTGATGCCGTCACTAAACACATTCCTTAAATTGTAGCCATTTGTTGAGTGTTTTTTCATGGTGTCAAATCTGCATATATATCACCATTGCCCATGATTTTCTTGACTGTATATCTCTTAAATGTCAAAATATACACGTGTGATTTAGTTTACGAAGATTTTTCAAAGCCGAGAACCTCGATCAGAGAGTAAAAAAGGCGTAAGGTTCACAATGGTGTAAAATTAAAATGGGATATACCGGGTTAGGATTCGAGTTACAGGAACAAGGGCAAAACCAACCACCCAAGAATGGAATCGTCGAGCGAAAACACTTGACAACCTCCTATAAGAAGTTTTTCTTGCCACAAGACCTTTCTTCATCAATTAGGAATATGATGTCGTCACTAAACACATTCCTTAAATTATAGCCATTTGTTGAGTGTTTTTTTTGGTGTCTAATCCGCATATATATCACCATTCCCCTTGATTTTCTTAACTGTATATCTCTTAAATGTCAACATATACACGTGTGACTTAGTTTACGAAGATTTTTCAATGCCAAGAACCTCGATCAGAGAGTAAAAAAGGCATATGGTTCACAATGGTGTAAAATTAAAATGAGATATACCAGGCTAGGATTCGAGTTACAGGAACAAGGGCCAAACCAACCACCCAAGAATGGAATCGTCGAGCGAAAACACTTGACAACCTCCTAGAAGCAGCTTTTCTTGCCACCAGACCTTTCTCCATCAATTAGAAATCTGATGCCGTCAATAAACACATTCCTTAAATTGAAGGCATTTGTTAAGTGTTTTTTTTGGTGTCTAATCCGCATATATATCACCATTGCCATTGATATTCTTTACTGTATATCTCTTAAATGCCAACATATACACGTGTGATTTAGTTTACGATGAATTTTCAATACCGAGAACCTCGATCAGAGAGTAAAAAAGGCGTAAGGTTCACAATGGTGTAAAATTAAAATGTGATATACCGGGCTAGGATTCGAGTTACAGGAACAAGGGCTAAACCAACCACCCAAGAATGGAATCGTCGAGCGAAAACACTTGACAACCTCCTATAAGAAGCTTTTCTTGCCCCAAGACCTTTCTCCAAAATTAGGAATCTGATGCTGTCACTAAACACATTCCTTAAATTGTAGTCATTTGTTGAGTGTTTTTTTTGTGTCTAATCCGCATATACATCACCATTGCCCTTAATTTTCTTGACTGTTTATCTCTAAAATGTCAACATATACACGTGTGATTTAGTTTACGAAGATTTTTCAATGCCGAGAACCTCGATCAGAGAGTAAAAAAGGTTTAAGGTTCACAATGGTGTAAAATTAAAATGAGATATTCCGGGCTAGGATTCGAGGTACAGGAACAAGGGCCAAACCAACCACCCAAGAATAGAATCGTCGAGCGAAAACACATGAAAACCTCCTAGAAGCAGCTTTTCTTGCCACCAGACATTTCTTCATAAATTAGGTATCTGATGCCGTCACTAAACACATTCCTTAAATTGTAGTCATTTGTGGAGTGTTTTTTTGGTGTCTAATCCACATATATATCGCCGTTGCCCTTGATTTTCTTAACTGTATATCTCTTAAATGTCAACATATACTCGTGTGATTTAGTTTACGAAGATTTTTCAATGCCAAGAACCTCGATCAGATAGTAAAAAAGGCGTAAGGTTCACAATGGTGTAAAATTAAAATGAGATATACCAAGATTGGATTCGAGTTACAGGAACAAGGGCCAAACCAACCACCCAAGAATGGAATCGTCGTGCGAAAACACTTGACAACCTCCTAAAAGCAGCTTTTCTTGCCACCAGACCTTTCTCCATCAATTAGGAATCTGATGCCGTCACTAAACACATTCCTTAAATTGTAGCAATTTGTTGAGTGTTTTTTTTTTGTGTCTAATCCTTATATATATCACCATTGCCCTTGATTTTCTTGACTGTATATCTCTTAAATGTCAACATATACACGTGTGATTTAGTTTACGAAGATTTTTCAATGCCAAGAAACTCGATCAGAGAGTAAAAAAGGCGTAAGGTTCACAATGGTGTAAAATTAAAATGGGATATACCGGGCTAAGATTCGAGTTACTGGAACAAGGGCCAAACCAACCACCCAAGAATGGAATCGTCGAGCGAAAACACTTGGCAACCTCCTAGAAGCAGCTTTTCTTGCCACTAGACCTTTCTCCATCAATTAGGAATCTGATGCCGTCACTAAACACATTCCTTAAATAGTAGTCATTTGTTGAGTGTTTTTTTGTGTCTAATCCGCATATATATCACCATTGCCCAAGATTTTCTTGACTGTTTATCTCTAAAATGTCAACATATACACGTCTGATTTAGTTTATGAAGATTTTTCAATGCCGAGAACCTCGATCAGAGAGTAAAAAAGTCGTAAGGTTCACGATGGTGTAAAATTAAAATGGGATATACCGGGCTAGGATTCGAGTGACAGGAACAAGGGCAAAACCAACCACCCATGAATGGAATCGTCGAGCGAAAACACTTGACAACCTCATATAAGAAGCTTTTCTTGCCACAAGACCTTTCTCCATCAATTAGTAATCTGATGCCGTCACTAAACACATTCCTTAAATTGTAGTCATTTGTTGAGTGTTTTTTTGTGTCTAATCCGCATATATATCACAATTGCCCTTGATTTTCTTGACTGTTTATCTCTAAAATGTCAACATATACATGTGTAATTTAGTTTACGAAGATTTTTCAATGCCGAGAACCTCGATCAAAGAGTAAAAAAGGCGTAAGGTTCACGTTGGTGTAAAATTAAAAAGGGATATACCGGGCTAGGATTCGAGGTACAGGAACACGGGCCAAACCAACCACCCAAGAATGGAGTCATCGAGCGAAAACACTTGACAACCTCCTACAAGCAGCTATTCATTCCACCAGACCTTTCTCCATCAATTAGGAATATGTTGTCGTCACTAAACACATTCCTTAAATTATAGCCATTTGTTGAGTGTTTTTTTGGTGTCTAATCCGCATATATATCACCATTGCCCTTGATTTTCTTAACTGTATATCTCTTAAATGTCAACATATACTCCTCTGATTTAGTTTACGAAGATTTTTCAATGCCAAGAACCTCTATCAGAGAGTAAAAAAGGCGTAAGGTTCACAATGGTGTAAAATTAAAATGAGATATACCAGGCTAGGATTCGAGTTACAGGAACAAGGGCTAAACCAACCACCCAAGAATGGAATCGTCGAGCGAAAACTCTTGACAACCTCCTAGAAGCAGCTTTTCTTGCCACCAGACCTTTCTCCATCAATTAGAAATTTGATGCCGTCACTAAACACATTCCTTAAATTGAAGCCATTTGTTGAGTGTTTTTTTTGGTGTCTAATCCGCATATATATCACCATTGCCATTGATTTTCTTGACTGTATATTTCTTAAATGCCAACATATACACGTTTTATTTAGTTTACGAAGAATTTTCAATGCCGAGAACCTCGATCAGAGAGTAAAAAAGGCTAAGGTTCACAATGGTGTAAAATTAAAATGGGATATACCGGGCCAGGATTCGAGTTACAGGAACAAGGGCCAAACCAACCACCCAAGAATGGAATCGTAGAGTGAAAACACTTGACAACCTACTAGAAGCAACTTTTATTGCCACCAGACCTTTCTGCATCAATTAGGAATCTGATGCCGTCACTAAACACATTCCTTAAATTGTAGCCATTTGTTGAGGGTTTTTTTTTTTCTCAAATCCGCATATATATCACCATTGCCATTGATTTTCTTCACTGTATATCTCTTAAATGTCAACATATACACGTGTGATATAGTTTACGAAGATTTTGCAATGACGAGAACCTCGATCAGAGAGTAAAAAAGGCGTAAAGTTCACAATAGTGTGAAATTAAAAATGGGATATACCGGGCTAGGATTCGAGTTACAGGAACAAGGGCCAAACCAACCACCCAAGAATGGAATCGTCGAGCAAAAACACTTGACAACCTCCTAGAAGTAGCTTTTCTTGCCACCAGACCTTTCAACATTAATTAGGAATCTGATGCCGTCACTAAACACATTCCTTAAATTGTAGCCAGTTGTTGAGGGTTTTTTTTTGTCTCAAATCCGCATATATATCACCATTGCCCTTGATTTTCTTCACTGTATATCCCTTAAATGTCAACATATACACGTGTGATTTAGTTTACGAAGATTTTTCAATGACGAGAACCTCGATCAGAGAGTAAAAAAGGCATAAGGTTCACAATGGTGTGAAATTAAAAATGGGATATACCGGGCTAGGATTCGAGTTACAGGAACAAGGGCCAAACCAACCACCCAAGAATGGAATCGTCGAGCGAAAACACTTGATAACCTCCTAGAAGCAGCTTCTCTTGCCACCAGACCTTCCTCCATCAATTAGGAATCTGATGCCGTCACTAAACACATTGCTTAAATTGTAGCCATTTGTTGAGTGTTTTTTTTTTGTGTCAAATCCGCATATATATCACCATTGCCCCTGATTTTCTTGACTGTATATCTCTTAAATGTCAACATATACACGTATGTTTTAGTTTACGAAGATTTTTCAATGCCGAGAACCTCGATCAGAGAGTAAAAAAGGCGTAAGGTTCACAATGGTGAAAATTAAAATGAGATATACCGGGCTAGGATTCGAGTTACAGGAACAAGGGCCAAACCAACCACCCAAGAATGGAATCGTCAAGAGAAAACACTTGACAACCTCCTAGAAGCAGCTTTTCTTGCCACCAGACTTTCCTCCATCAATTAGGAATATGATGCCGTCACTAAACTCATTCCTTAAATTGTAGCCATTTGTTGAGTGTGTTTTTTTTATTGTCTAATCCACATATATATCACCATTGCCCTAGATTTACTTGAGTGTATATCTCTTAAATGTCAACATATACTTGTGTGATTTAGTTTACGAAGATTTTTCAATGCCGAGAACCTCGATCAGAGAGTAAAAAAGGTGTAAGGTTCACAATGGTGTAAAATTAAAATGGGATATATCGGGCTAGGTTTCGAGTTACAGGAACAAGGGCCAAACCAACCACCCAAGAATGGAATCGTCGAGCGAAAACACTTGACAACCTCCTAGAAGCAGCCTTTCTTGCCACCAGACCTTTCTCCATCAATTAGGAATCTCATTCCGTCACTAAACACATTCCTTAAATTGTAGCCATTTTTTGAGTATTTTTTTTTTGGTGTCTAATCCGCATATATATCACCATTGCCCTTGACTTTCTTGACTGTATGTCTCTTAAATGTCAACATATACACGTGTGATTTAGTTTACGAAGATTTTTCAAAGCCGAGAACCACGATCAGAGAGTAAAAACGGCGTAAGGTTCACAACGGTGTAAAATTAAAATGGGATATACCGGGCTAGGATTTGAGTTACAAGAACAAGGGCCAAACCAACCAACCAAGAATGGAATTGTCGAGCGAAAACACTTGACAATCTCCTGGATGTAGCTTTTCTTGCCACCGGACCTTTCTCCGTCAATTAGGAATCTAATGCTGTCACTAAACACATTCCTTAAATGGTACCCATTTGTTGAGTGTTTTTTTGGTGTCGAATCCGCATATATATCACCATTGCCCTTGATTTTCTTGACTGTATATCTCTTAAATGTCAACATATACACGTGTGATTTAGTTTACGAAGATTTTTCAATGCCGAGAACCTCGTTCAGAGAGTAAAAAAGGCGTATGGTTCACAATGGTGTAAAATTAAAATGAGATATACCGGGCTAGGATTCGACTTACAGGAACAAGGGCCAAACCAACCACCCAAGAATGGAATCGTCAAGCGAAAACACTTGACAACCTCCTAGAAGCAGCTTTTCTTGCCACAAGACGTTTCTTCATCAATTAGGAATCTGATGCCGTCACTAAACTCATTCCTTAAATTGTAGCCATTTGTTGAGTGTGTTTTTTTTGTTGTCTAATCCGCATATATATCACTATTGCCCTTGATTTTATTGAGTGTATATCTCTTAAATGTCAACATATACACGTGTGATTTAGTTTACGAAGATTTTTCAATGCCGAGAAACTCGGTCAGAGAGTAAAAAAGGCGTAAGGTTCACAATGGTGTAAAATTAAAATGGGATATACCGGGCTAGGATTTGAGTTACAGGAACAAGGGCCAAACCAACCAACCAAGAATGGAATCGTCGAGCGAAAACCCTTGACAACCTCCTGGAAGTAGCTTTTCTTGCCACCAGACCTTTCTTCGTCAATTAGGAATCTGATGCTGTCACTAAACACATTCCTTAAATTGTACCCAGTTGTTGAGTGTTTTTTTGGTGTCGAATCCGCATATATATCACAATTGCCCATGATTTTCTTGACTGTATATTTCTTAAATGTCAACATATACACGTGTGAGTTAGTTTACGAAGATTTTTCAATGCCGAGAACCTCAATCAGAGAGTAAAAAAGGCGTAAGGTTTACAATGGTGTAAAATTAAAATGGGATATACCGGGTTAGGATTCGAGTTACAGGAACAAGGGCCAAACCAACCACCCAAGAATGGAATCGTCGAGCGAAAACACTTGACAACCTCCTAGAAGCAGCTTTTCTTGCCACCAGACCTTTCTCCATCAATTAGGTATCTGATGCCGTCACTAAACACATTCCATAAATTGTAGTCATTTGTTGAGTGTTTTTTTTTGTGTCACATCCGCATATATATTACCATTGCCCTTGATTTTCTTGACTGTATATCTCTTAAATGCTAACATATACACGTGTGATTTAGTTTACGAAGATTTTTCAATGCCGAGAACCTCGATCAGAGAGTAAAAAGGCGTAAGGTTCACAATGGTGTAAAATTAAAATGGGATATACC
The DNA here is from genome assembly GCA_030545235.1 of Helianthus tuberosus. Classification (NCBI taxonomy): domain Eukaryota; kingdom Viridiplantae; phylum Streptophyta; class Magnoliopsida; order Asterales; family Asteraceae; genus Helianthus; species Helianthus tuberosus. The sequence continues at coordinate 39,355,946 of CM060424.1, read as the reverse complement.
GGGCTAGGATTCGACTTACAGGAACAAGGGCCAAACCAACCACCCAAGAATGGAATCGTCGAACAAAAACACTTGACAACCTCCTAGTAGCAGATTTTCTGGCCACCAGACCTTTCAACATTAATTAGGAATCTGATGCCGTCACTAAACACATTCATTAAAATGTACCCATTTGTTGAGTGTTTTTTTTTTGTGTCTAATCTACATATATATCACCATTACCCTTGATTTTATTGACTGTATATCTCTTAAATGTCAACATATATACGTGTGATTTAGTTTACGAAGATTTTTCAATGCCGAGAACCTCGATCAGAGAGTAAAAAAGGCGTAAGGTTTACAATGGTGTAAAATTAAAATGGGATATACCGGGCTAGGATTCGACTTACAGGAACAAGGGCCAAACCAAACACCCAAGAATTGAATCGTCGAGCGAAAACACTTGACAACCTCCTAGAAGCAGCTTTTCTTGCCACCAGACCTTTCTCCATCAATTAGGAATCTCATTCCGTCACTAAACACATTCCTTAAATTGTAGCCATTTGTTGAGTGTTTTTTTTGGTGTCTAATCCGCATATATATCACTATTTCCCTTGACTTTTTGACTGTATGTCTCTTAAATGTCAACATATACACGTGCGATTTAGTTTACGAAGATTTGTCAATGCCGAGAACCTCGATCAGAGAGTAAAAAAGGCGTAAGGTTCACAATGGTGTAAAATTAAAAGGGGATATACCGTGGGAGGATTTGAGTTACAGGAACAAGGGCCAAACCAACCAACCAAGAATGGAATCGTCGAGCGAAAACACTTGACAACCTCCTGGAAGTAGCTTTTCTTGCCACCAGACCTTTCTCCGTCAATTAGGAATCTGATGCTGTCACTAAACACATTCCTTAAATTGTACCCAGTTGTTGAGTGTTTTTTATGTTGTCGAATCCGCATATATATCACCATTGCCCTTGATTTTCTTGACTCTATGTCTCTTAAATGTCAACATATACACGTGTGAGTTAGTTTACGAAGATTTTTCAATGCCGAAAACCTCGATCAGAGAGTAAAAAAGGCGTAAGGTTCACAATGGTGTAAAATTAAAATGGGATATACCGGGTTAGGATTCGAGTTACTGGAACAAGGGCCAAACCAACCACCCAAGAATGGAATTGTCGAGCGAAAACACTTGACAACCTCCTAGAAGCAGCTTTTCTTGCCACCAAACCTTTCTCCATCAATTAGGTATCTGATGCCGTCACTAAACACATTCCTTAAATTGTAGTCATTTGTTGAGTGTTTTTTTGTGTCAAATCTACATATATATTACCATTGCCCTTGATTTTCTTGAATGTATATCTCTTAAATGTCAACATATACACGTGTGATTTAGTTTACGAAGATTTTTCAATGCCGAGAACCTCGATCAGAGAGTAAAAAAGGCGTAAGGTTCACATTGGTGTAAAATTAAAATGGGATATACTGGGCTAGGATTCGAGTTACAGGAACAAGGGCCAAACCAACCACCCAAGAATGGAATCGTCGAGCAAAAACACTTGACAACCTCCTAGAGGCAGCTTTTCTTGCCACCAGACCTTTCAACATTAATTAGGAATCTGATGCCGTCACTAAACACATTCATTAAAATGTAGCCATTTGTTAAGTGTTTTTTTTTTGTGTTGAATCCGCATATATATCACCATTGCCCTTGATTTTCTTGACTGTATATCTCTTAAATGTCAACATATACACGTGTGATTTAGTTTACAAAGATTTTTCAATGCCGAGAACCTCGATTAGAGAGTAAAAAAGGCGTAAGGTTCACAATGGTGTAAAATTAAAATGGGATATTCTGGGCTAGGATTCGAGTTACAGGAACAAGGGCCAAACCAACCACCCAAGAATGGAATGGTCGAGCGAAAACACTTGACAACCTACAAGAAGCAAATTTTATTGCCACCAGACCTTTCTCCATCAATTAGGAATCTGATGCCGTCACTAAACACATTCCTTAAATTGTAGCCATTTGTTGAGGGTTTTTTTTTCTCAAATCCGCATATATATCACCATTGCCCTTGATTTTATTCACTGTATATCTCTTAAATGTCAACATATACACGTGTGATTTTGTTTACGAAGATTTTTCAATGACGAGAACCTCGATCAGAGAGTAAATAAGGCGTAAGGTTCACAACGGTGTGAAATTAAAAATGGGATATACCGGGCTAGGATTCGAGTTACAGGAACAAGGGCCAAACCAACCACCCAAGTATGGAATCGTCGAGCGAAAACACTTGTTAACCTCCTAGAAGCAGCTTTTCTTGCTACCAGACCTTTCTCCATCAATTAGGAATCTGATGCCGTCACTAAACACATTCCTTAAATTGTAGCCATTTGTTGAGTGTTTTTTTTGTGTCAAATCTGCATATATATTACCATTGCCCTTGATTTTCTTGACTGTATATCACTTAAATGTCAACATATACACGTGTGATTTAGTTTACGAAGATTTTTCAATGCCGAGAACCTCGATCCGAGAGTAAAAAAGGCGTAAGGCTCACAATGGTGTAAAATTAAAATGGGATATACCAGGCTTGGATTCGAGTTACAGGAACAGGGGCTAAACCAACCACCCAAGAATGGAATCGTCGAGCGAAAACACTTGACAACCTGCAAGAAGCAACTTTTCTTGCCACCAGACCTTTCTCCATCAATTAGGAATCTGATGCCGTCACTCAACACATTCCATAAATTGTAGCCATTTGTTGAGGGTCTTTTTTTGTCTCAAATCCGCATATATATCACCATTGCCCTTGATTTTCTTCACTGTATATCCCTTAAATGTCAACATATACACGTGTGATTTAGTTTACGAAGATTTTTCAATGACGAGAACCTCGATCAGAGAGTAAAAAAGGCGTAAGGTTCACAATGGTGTGAAATTAAAAATGGGATATACCGGGCTAGGATTCGAGTTACAGGAACAAGGGACAAACCAACCACCCAAGAATGGAATCGTCGAGCGAAAACACTTGGTAACCTCCTAGAAGCAGCTTTTCTTGCCACCAGACCTTTCTCCATCAATTAGGAATCTGATGCCGTCACTAAACACATTCCTTAAATTGTAGCCATTTGTTGAGGGGTTTTTTTTGTGTCAAATCCGCATATATATTACCATTGCCCTTGATTTTCTTGACTGTATATCTCTTAAATGTCAACTTATATACACGTGTGATTTTGTCTACGAAGATTTTTCAATGCCGAGAACCTCGATCAGAGAGTAAGAAAGGCGTAAGGTTCACAATGGTGTTAAATTAAAATGGGATATACCTGGCTAGGATTCGAGTTACAGGAACAGGGGCCAAACCAACCACCCAAGAATGGAATCGTCGAGCGAGAACACTTGACAACCTGCTAGAAGCAACTTTTCTTGCCACCAGACCTTTCTCCATCAATTAGGAATCTGATGCCGCCACTAAACACATTCCTTAAATTGTAGCCATTTGTTGAGGGTCTTTTTTTTGTCTCAAATCCGCATATAAGTAACCTTTGCCCTTGATTTTCTTCACTGTATATCCCTTAAATATCAACATATACACGTGTGATTTAGTTTACGAAGATTTTTCAATGACGAGAACCTCGATCAAAGAGTAAAAAAGGCGTAAGGTTCACAATGGTGTGAAATTAAAAATGGGAAATACCGGGCTAGGATTCGAGTTACAGGAACAAGGGCCAAACCAACAACCCAAGAATGGAATCGTCGAGCGAAAACACTTGATAACCTCCTAGAAGCAGCTTTTCTTGCCACCAGACCTTTCTCCATCAATTAGGAATCTGATGCCGTCACTAAACTCATTCCTTAAATTGTAGCCATTTGTTGAGTGTTTTTTTTGTGTCAAATCCGCATATATATCACCATTGCCTTTGATTTTCTTGACAGTATATCTCTTAAATGTCAACATATACACGTGTGAGTTAGTTTACGAAGATTTTTCAATGTCGAGAACCTCGATCAGAGAGTAAAAAAGGTGTAAGGTTCACAATGGTGTAAAATTAAAATGGGATATACCGGGCTAGGATTCGAGTCACAGGAACAAGGGCCACACCAACCACCCAAGAATGGAATCGTCGAGCGAAAACACTTGACAATCTCCTGGAAGTAGCTTTTCTTGCCACCAGATCTCTCTCCGTCAATTAGGAATCTGATGCTGTCACTAAACACATTCCTTAAATTGTACCCATTTGTTGAGGGTTTTTTTTGTGTCGAATCCGCATATATACCACCATTGCCCTTGATTTTCTTGACTGTATATCTCTTAAATGTCAACATATACACGTCTGAGTTAGTTTACGAAGATTTTTCAATGCCGAGAACCTCGATCAGAGAGTAAAAAAGGGGTAAGGTTCACAATGGTGTAAAATTAAAATGGGATATACCGGGTTAGAATTCGAGTTACTGGAACAAGGGCCAAACCAACCACCCAAGAATGGAATCGTTGAGCGAAAACACTTGACGACCTCCTAGAAGCAGCTTTTCTTGCCACCAGGCCTTTCTCCATCAATTAGGTATCTGATGCCGTCATTAAACAGATTCCTTAAATTGTAGTCATTTGTTGAGTGTTTTCTTTTGTGTCAAATTCGCATATATATTACCATTGCCCTTGATTTTCTTGACTGTATATCTCTTAAATGTCAACATATACACGTGTGATTTAGTTTCCGAAGATTTTTCAATGCCGAAAACCTCGATCAGAGAGTAAAAAAGGCGTAAGGTTCACAATGGTGTAAAATTAAAATGGGATATACCGGGCTAGGATTCGAGTTACAGGAACAAGGGCCAAACTAACCACCCAAGAATGGAATCGTCGAGCAAAAACACTTGACAACCTCCTAGAAGCAGCTTTTCTTGCCACCAGACCTTTCAACGTTAATTAGGAATCTGATGCCGTCACTAAACACATTCATTAAAATGTAGCCATTTCTTGAGTGTTTTTTTTTTTTTTTGTGTCTAATCCGCATATATATCACCATTGCCCTTGATTTTCTTGACTGTATATCACTTAAATGTCAGCATATAGTCGTGTGATTTAGTTTACGAAGATTTTTCATTGCCGACAACCTCGATCAGAGAGTAAAAAAGGCGTAAGGTTCACAATGGTGTAAAATTAAAATGGGATATACCGGGCTAGGATTCCAGTTACAGGAACAAGGGCCAAACCAACCACCCAAGAATGGAATCGTCAGGCGAAAAAACTTGACAATCTCCTAGAAGCAAATTTTCTTGCCACCAGACCTTTCTCCATCAATCAGGTATCTGATGCCGTCACTAAACACATTCCTTAAATTGTAGTCATTTGTTTAGTGTTTTTTTTGTTGTCTAATCCGCATATATATCACTATTGCCCTTGATTTTATTGAGTGTATATCTCTTAAATGTCAACATATACAAGTGTGATTTAGTTTACGAAGATTTTTCAATGCCGAGAACCTCGGTCAGAGAGTAAAAAAGGCGTAAGGTTCACAATGGTGTAAAATTAAAATGGGATATACCGGGCTAGGATTTGAGTTACAGGAACAAGGTCCAAACCAACCAACCAAGAATGGAATCGTCGAGCGAAAACCCTTGACAACCTCCTGGAAGTAGCTTTTCTTGCCACCAGACCTTTCTTCGTCAATTAGGAATCTGATGCTGTCACTAAACACATTCCTTAAATTGTACCCAGTTGTTGAGTGTTTTTTTGGTGTCGAATCCGCATATATATCACAATTGCCCATGATTTTCTTGACTGTATATCTCTTAAATGTCAACATATACACGTGTGAGTTAGTTTACGAAGATTTTTCAATGCCGAGAACCTCAATCAGAGAGTAAAAAAGGCGTAAGGTTTACAATGGTGTAAAATTAAAATGGGATATACCGGGTTAGGATTCGAGTTACAGGAACAAGGGCCAAACCAACCACCCAAGAATGGAATCGTCGAGCGAAAACACTTGACAACCTCCTAGAAGCAGCTTTTCTTGCCACCAGACCTTTCTCCATCAATTAGGTATCTGATGCCGTCACTAAACACATTCCATAAATTGTAGTCATTTGTTGAGTGTTTTTTTTTGTGTCACATCCGCATATATATTACCATTGCCCTTGATTTTCTTGACTGTATATCTCTTAAATGCTAACATATACACGTGTGATTTAGTTTACGAAGATTTTTCAATGCCGAGAACCTCGATCAGAGAGTAAAAAGGCGTAAGGTTCACAATGGTGTAAAATTAAAATGGGATATACCGGGCTAGGATTCGACTTACAGGAACAAGGGCCAAACCAACCACCCAAGAATGGAATCGTCGAACAAAAACACTTGACAACCTCCTAGTAGCAGATTTTCTGGCCACCAGACCTTTCAACATTAATTAGGAATCTGATGCCGTCACTAAACACATTCATTAAAATGTACCCATTTGTTGAGTGTTTTTTTTTGTGTCTAATCTACATATATATCACCATTGCCCTTGATTTTATTGACTGTATATCTCTTAAATGTCAACATATATACGTGTGATTTAGTTTACGAAGATTTTTCAATGCCGAGAACCTCGATCAGAGAGTAAAAAAGGCGTAAGGTTTACAATGGTGTAAAATTAAAATGGGATATACCGGGCTAGGATTCGACTTACAGAAACAAGGGCCAAACCAAACACCCAAGAATTGAATCGTCGAGCGAAAACACTTGACAACCTCCTAGAAGCAGCTTTTCTTGCCACCAGACCTTTCTCCATCAATTAGGAATCTCATTCCGTCACTAAACACATTCCTTAAATTGTAGCCATTTGTTGAGTGTTTTTTTTGGTGTCTAATCCGCATATATATCACTATTTCCCTTGACTTTTTGACTGTATGTCTCTTAAATGTCAACATATACACGTGCGATTTAGTTTACGAAGATTTGTCAATGCCGAGAACCTCGATCAGAGAGTAAAAAAGGCGTAAGGTTCACAATGGTGTAAAATTAAAAGGGGATATACCGTGGGAGGATTTGAGTTACAGGAACAAGGGCCAAACCAACCAACCAAGAATGGAATCGTCGAGCGAAAACACTTGACAACCTCCTGGAAGTAGCTTTTCTTGCCACCAGACCTTTCTCCGTCAATTAGGAATCTGATGCTGTCACTAAACACATTCCTTAAATTGTACCCAGTTGTTGAGTGTTTTTTATGTTGTCGAATCCGCATATATATCACCATTGCCCTTGATTTTCTTGACTGTATGTCTCTTAAATGTCAACATATACACGTGTGAGTTAGTTTACGAAGATTTTTCAATGCCGAAAACCTCGATCAGAGAGTAAAAAAGGCGTAAGGTTCACAATGGTGTAAAATTAAAATGGGATATACCGGGTTAGGATTCGAGTTACTGGAACAAGGGCCAAACCAACCACCCAAGAATGGAATTGTCGAGCGAAAACACTTGACAACCTCCTAGAAGCAGCTTTTCTTGCCACCAGACCTTTCTCCATCAATTAGGTATCTGATGCCGTCACTAAACACATTCCTTAAATTGTAGTCATTTGTTGAGTGTTTTTTTGTGTCAAATCTACATATATATTACCATTGCCCTTGATTTTCTTGAATGTATATCTCTTAAATGTCAACATATACACGTGTGATTTAGTTTACGAAGATTTTTCAATGCCGAGAACCTCGATCAGAGAGTAAAAAAGGCGTAAGGTTCACAATGGTGTAAAATTAAAATGGGATATACTGGGCTAGGATTCGAGTTACAGGAACAAGGGCCAAACCAACCACCCAAGAATGGAATCGTCGAGCAAAAACACTTGACAACCTCCTAGAGGCAGCTTTTCTTGCCACCAGACCTTTCAACATTAATTGGGAATCTGATGCCGTCACTAAACTCATTCATTAAAATGTAGCCATTTGTTAAGTGTTTTTTTTTTTTGTGTTGAATCCGCATATATATCACCATTGCCCTTGATTTTCTTGACTGTATATCTCTTAAATGTCAACATATACACGTGTGATTTAGTTTACAAAGATTTTTCAATGCCGAGAACCTCGATTAGAGAGTAAAAAAGGCGTAAGGTTCACAATGGTGTAAAATTAAAATGGGATATTCTGGGCTAGGATTCGAGTTACAGGAACAAGGGCCAAACCAACCACCCAAGAATGGAATGGTCGAGCGAAAACACTTGACAACCTACAAGAAGCAAATTTTATTGCCACCAGACCTTTCTCCATCAATTAGGAATCTGATGCCGTCACTAAACACATTCCTTAAATTGTAGCCATTTGTTGAGGGTTTTTTTTTCTCAAATCCGCATATATATCACCATTGCCCTTGATTTTATTCACTGTATATCTCTTAAATGTCAACATATACACGTGTGATTTTGTTTACGAAGATTTTTCAATGACGAGAACCTCGATCAGAGAGTAAATAAGGCGTAAGGTTCACAACGGTGTGAAATTAAAAATGGGATATACCGGGCTAGGATTCGAGTTACAGGAACAAGGGCCAAACCAACCACCCAAGTATGGAATCGTCGAGCGAAAACACTTGTTAACCTCCTAGAAGCAGCTTTTCTTGCTACCAGACCTTTCTCCATCAATTAGGAATCTGATGCCGTCACTAAACACATTCCTTAAATTGTAGCCATTTGTTGAGTGTTTTTTTTGTGTCAAATCTGCATATATATTACCATTGCCCTTGATTTTCTTGACTGTATATCACTTAAATGTCAACATATACACGTGTGATTTAGTTTACGAAGATTTTTCAATGCCGAGAACCTCGATCCGAGAGTAAAAAAGGCGTAAGGCTCACAATGGTGTAAAATTAAAATGGGATATACCAGGCTTGGATTCGAGTTACAGGAACAGGGGCTAAACCAACCACCCAGGAATGGAATCGTCGAGCGAAAACACTTGACAACCTGCAAGAAGCAACTTTTCTTGCCACCAGACCTTTCTCCATCAATTAGGAATCTGATGCCGTCACTCAACACATTCCATAAATTGTAGCCATTTGTTGAGGGTCTTTTTTTGTCTCAAATCCGCATATATATCACCATTGCCCTTGATTTTCTTCACTGTATATCCCTTAAATGTCAACATATACACGTGTGATTTAGTTTACGAAGATTTTTCAATGACGAGAACCTCGATCAGAGAGTAAAAAAGGCGTAAGGTTCACAATGGTGTGAAATTAAAAATGGGATATACCGGGCTAGGATTCGAGTTACAGGAACAAGGGACAAACCAACCACCCAAGAATGGAATCGTCGAGCGAAAACACTTGGTAACCTCCTAGAAGGAGCTTTTCTTGCCACCAGACCTTTCTCCATCAATTAGGAATCTGATGCCGTCACTAAACACATTCCTTAAATTGTAGCCATTTGTTGAGGGGTTTTTTTTGTGTCAAATCCGCATATATATTACCATTGCCCTTGATTTTCTTGACTGTATATCTCTTAAATGTCAACTTATATACACGTGTGATTTTGTCTACGAAGATTTTTCAATGCCGAGAACCTCGATCAGAGAGTAAGAAAGGCGTAAGGTTCACAATGGTGTTAAATTAAAATGGGATATACCTGGCTAGGATTCGAGTTACAGGAACAGGGGCCAAACCAACCACCCAAGAATGGAATCGTCGAGCGAGAACACTTGACAACCTGCTAGAAGCAACTTTTCTTGCCACCAGACCGTTCTCCATCAATTAGGAATCTGATGCCGCCACTAAACACATTCCTTAAATTGTAGCCATTTGTTGAGGGTCTTTTTTTTGTCCCAAATCCGCATATAAGTAACCTTTGCCCTTGATTTTCTTCACTGTATATCCCTTAAATATCAACATATACACGTGTGATTTAGTTTACGAAGATTTTTCAATGACGAGAACCTCGATCAAAGAGTAAAAAAGGCGTAAGGTTCACAATGGTGTGAAATTAAAAATGGGAAATACCGGGCTAGGATTCGAGTTACAGGAACAAGGGCCAAACCAACAACCCAAGAATGGAATCGTCGAGCGAAAACACTTGATAACCTCCTAGAAGCAGCTTTTCTTGCCACCAGACCTTTCTCCATCAATTAGGAATCTGATGCCGTCACTAAACTCATTCCTTAAATTGTAGCCATTTGTTGAGAGTTTTTTTTGTGTCAAATCCGCATATATATCACCATTGCCTTTGATTTTCTTGACAGTATATCTCTTAAATGTCAACATATACACGTGTGAGTTAGTTTACGAAGATTTTTCAATGTCGAGAACCTCGATCAGAGAGTAAAAAAGGAGTAAGGTTCACAATGGTGTAAAATTAAAATGGGATATACCGGGCTAGGATTCGAGTCACAGGAACAAGGGCCACACCAACCACCCAAGAATGGAATCGTCGAGCGAAAACACTTGACAATCTCCTGGAAGTAGCTTTTCTTGCCACCAGATCTTTCTCCGTCAATTAGGAATCTGATGCTGTCACTAAACACATTCCTTAAATTGTACCCATTTGTTGAGGGTTTTTTTTTGTGTCGAATCCGCATATATACCACCATTGCCCTTGATTTTCTTGACTGTATATCTCTTAAATGTCAACATATACACGTCTGAGTTAGTTTACGAAGATTTTTCAATGCCGAGAACCTCGATCAGAGAGTAAAAAAGGGGTAAGGTTCACAATGGTGTAAAATTAAAATGGGATATACCGGGTTAGAATTCGAGTTACTGGAACAAGGGCCAAACCAACCACCCAAGAATGGAATCGTTGAGCGAAAACACTTGACGACCTCCTAGAAGCAGCTTTTCTTGCCACCAGGCCTTTCTCCATCAATTAGGTATCTGATGCCGTCATTAAACACATTCCTTAAATTGTAGTCATTTGTTGAGTGTTTTCTTTTGTGTCAAATTCGCATATATATTACCATTGCCCTTGATTTTCTTGACTGTATATCTCTTAAATGTCAACATATACACGTGTGATTTAGTTTCCGAAGATTTTTCAATGCCGAAAACCTCGATCAGAGAGTAAAAAAGGCGTAAGGTTCACAATGGTGTAAAATTAAAATGGGATATACCGGGCTAGGATTCGAGTTACAGGAACAAGGGCCAAACTAACCACCCAAGAATGGAATCGTCGAGCAAAAACACTTGACAACCTCCTAGAAGCAGCTTTTCTTGCCACCAGACCTTTCAACGTTAATTAGGAATCTGATGCCGTCACTAAACACATTCATTAAAATGTAGCCATTTCTTGAGTGTTTTTTTTGTGTCTAATCCGCATATATATCACCATTGCCCTTGATTTTCTTGACTGTATATCACTTAAATGTCAGCATATAGTCGTGTGATTTAGTTTACGAAGATTTTTCATTGCCGACAACCTCGATCAGAGAGTAAAAAAGGCGTAAGGTTCACAATGGTGTAAAATTAAAATGGGATATACCGGGCTAGGATTCCAGTTACAGGAACAAGGGCCAAACCAACCACCCAAGAATGGAATCGTCAGGCGAAAAAACTTGACAATCTCCTAGAAGCAAATTTTCTTGCCACCAGACCTTTCTCCATCAATCAGGTATCTGATGCCGTCACTAAACACATTCCTTAAATTGTAGTCATTTGTTTAGTGTTTTTTTTGTGTCAAATCCGCATATATATCACCAATCCCCTTGATTTTCTTGACTGTATATCTCTTAAATGTCAACATATACAAGTGTGATTTAGTTTACAAAGATCTTTCAATGCCAAGAACCTCGATCAGAGTGTAAAAAAGGCATAAGGTTCACGATGGTGTAAAATTAAAATGGGATATACCAGGCTAGGATTCGAGTTACAGGAACAGGAGCCAAACTGATGTGTGCTAAACAGACTATAAAAACTAACTAAATTAGACTCTCTATTCTAGACACTATAAAGCTTTAAATTTATAGACTAGGACTCTCTAAAACCTAAACCACACAACCGGCAAGTGTACCGGTCAATGTAGTATAACCTAAGCAAGTCCGAGTATCGAACCCAAAGACTCTATGTATTACGTAAACTAGACTCTAACAGACACTGACTGACGCGACTTAAACTTGTTTAATTGTTTGGGGGCGGGGGGGGGGGGGGGGGGTTACTGAAAACTAGGAAATCTATATTAACTACTAAAATAACTAGAACTAGACTAAACACGAACTAAGACTGTGAACTTTTCTTATGAGAGAACGAGACCACCTAGACAAGAATCCTGGATTGTTTTTAAGAGATTACCAATTAAATTAAATGCACGAATTATGGAACCGGGATCGTATGATACTAAACCTATTAAGAACCATCGAGGCCCCTCGACCCTTCTCAAGGAGAAACTTGTGGACCTACCTAGGCCGTTAATCCTACCGGTTATTAGATTTCTTCCCAGTCCTCTAATTATTGTGTAAGTACCCTAATGTTGACCTATTTCTTCCCAGTCCTAGGTCTAGGGTAGTTTGAAGTAATAGATTTAACTTGATAGACTAATAAAACCGACAGGTAAACCAAGACATAACCTTTCCCAAGGCCTATCTAAAGCAATTCGCCGGGTAAGACCTACCAATAGCCCCTCACTTCCCAGATATTAGGACTAGTAGAACACTAAAACTTAGTAAATTATTACCACTTACTTCTAGAGGTTATCGGCCGATTCTCCCTAAAGAGTGAAGGTTTTCTTATGTGATATAGACACTCACCGAAACCCTAAACCCTAATATGACTCTACGTTGTGATATAGACCGTCACTAAGAATCATATGAAGCAAATAACAATAATAAACCAAATCAAAGCACGCATACACATCAAACCATTAAATCAAACCTTTTACAAATCACAATCAATCCATAAACAACGTGCAAATAACAAAACCGGTAAAATCTTTATTCAATCCATTCAACTAGTCTAGGTGGTTTAAAGGTTTAGCCAAGCATGTCTATTAACGAAAACAAATCAAAGATAATCAAACTAGAATTCATGGTAACAAGTTTCAAGAAAGAAATCAACTAAACAAGGGATTGAAAAACCCAGGAAATCTTCGATTCTTCACTCTGAACTTGATCCAATGATTCCGCGCCTTCAAGATCTTCGATTCAGCTCCCAGACGGCTCCGAGTTCGCCTCCAATCTCAATAATTTCGTAATTAGGGTTCCAATGTTCGATAATTATGATTTATTAATTCCAAAACCTAAATCTCGATGCTGTACACGATCTGGGCGCGTCAAACAACCTCTCGCGGCCCGCTTGGAAGTTAAGGGTAAGTTGACGCGGGCCGCGCGCGTATGATCATCCGGCAATTCTTGTTTCATGGTCGCGTAGCGCGACTGGAGAACCTTTTATGCTCGCGCTACGCGAGTGCGTGTTTTTTCACAGAATGTTCACTCCGAAATTCAGCTCTAGCATCCCAAAACTCCTCAAAATAATTCTAACTCTTTGTGACTCATTCCAGGATGCAATGTTTCAGGACTTTAGCTCGTTTCCACTCAATTTTTAGCCAATTAGCGTATCAAGACCTGGAAAAACGAACTTTCATCAATAGTACGTAATTCAAAGCAAAACTAAACTAAAAGTAACGAAAGAACGTACAAACTATACACGATATAAGTATGTATTTTGCAATACATCAAATATCCCCACACTTACACTTTTTTCGTCCCCGAAAAAGAATTATGCAAAGGAATCAGAGACAAATCATTACTTGGATCAAAGATTATTTATATCTTATTAAAACCAAGACTTGCGTTAGCCGCGATTGCGAATATACTGATCCTCTTAAACCCGAATCTAATCCTAAGCCCTTATCATGTGAATTTAATTTAAGTGCAGTCAATCCACCTAGGGTCTCACACTAGAATCTACGATCCATCTACTCCCACCTCAAGCTTATAGGACTAAAAGAACGATCAATGGATCAATTCCTAACCGTTTTATATCAAAACCAAGAGAGTAAACAATCAACTTTTTTTTTCTTTTCATTTTTTTTCTATTTCTTTTTTTTCTTTCATTCGAATTCGTGAGACTAGACGATGCTTTCCCTTAACCCAGCGGTATTCCGACTGTAGAGTCGCTATCCCCAATCACAGATTACATAGGTTTCGGTACTTTTATTCGGCAAATCGATTTCACACATCCCAGAGGCAAACCGGCTGTAGAGTCGCTATCCCCAACTCGGAATACGTAGGCCTGTGTTACTTTCATTTAGTTTCTAGCTCACTTTTATTCTATTTTTTTTTCATTTTTTTTTTCGCATGATCACAAACTCTAACAGTTTTAACTTATAACGGTGCCCCTTATACTATTATCGGCAGTTTTAATTTCCCATATTTCCCAGGCGAAAACCCACTAGCAGACCGACAATTTAAGGTATATTAGATCAAAGGGACTTAAAACCAAACCCGGGCCTATCCACATATCCCAAACTAGACGCAAGCTCGATTTATTATCATCTCATATTATTATTATTCAAACCAAGCAACAAATCACCTTTTCTATCATTTTCCGCTTTAATTTGCAAACTTCTTTCTATTCGAAAGACATTTTCTAATTTTTCAATTTTTTTTTTTGGATTTTTCAAATTTTTTTTAATTTTTTTGTGTTTTTCATATTTATGACTCAAATATTTACAAGTATCCCATCCCCACACTTAGAGATTGCATTGTCCCTAATGCAAGAACGAAAATACGACTCAACAACTACCTACGAAAAGAAACTGCGAACGAAATAAAAATACAACAACAACAAAAAGGGAAACGACTTAGCTGGTTAGGACAAAAGTCAGTGCCAGCCGTACGAATCTTGAATCCCCCGAACGATCGTATAGCATTCCATTCGCGATCATTAACTAGTCTGCTTGGGTTTATAAAAAATGGCAAGTCCAGAATCACCCGAATGGCAATTGGGTACGGGTGGTACAATCTAAACCTGCACAATCAAAGCAAAACAAAACCCAACGCAGTACCGACTCTAAAAACTACTCAAAACTACTAATTTCGACTCATGGTACAAAATAAACGACTCAATATACAAACTCTACAAACTACCGAAAATCCAACGAATAAAGAAAATTTAACAAACTCTACAAAACCTCCCCACACTTGAACTTAATCAGGAGGTTTTTCTTTGATTTGAACCCTATCTAACCCATTCAATTCCACCCGTTTCTCATAAACATATAAAAATTTAACGGTGGAATTATAAAAGAATTTAAAAATTAGAAACGGGTCAGACCACCAGAATTTAAATTTACCTGGCATGAACCGGATGCGTGGCATGTAATGAGAAGATTGGTCTTGCTTAAAAGGCTCATTCCTCTCCTCCTTGTACCATCTTTTGACCCGCAACCAATCCCGGTTCTTTATTTTTCTTTTCCTTGCCTTCTCCCGTGGTTTTGATTTTTCAGTTTCATTTATTATAAGTACCACGGGCCAGCTGTGGTGTTCTTCCTCTTCCACCACTTGGTCTACTTCCTTGGGAAGATCCCCACACTTAATTTCTACCTCATCATCAAACATACTCTCCAAAGAATCACCTAATTCTAATTCCTCTTCAGTCACTTCTGTCTTCACTAACGACCTTTGATAAGCAGCCCACTCTTCTTCATCTTTTTCATCATCGGAGTCACTCCAGTAATTAATGATTGGAACCTGTGGAACCGGAGGTGGGACTTCAGCGTCCATTTTCGTCTCCGTGACTGAAGTGATCTCTTCATCTAACCAATCTTCATATGGCAGCTCTTTCCCCAGTTCTGGAAATGTTGGGATTAATTCCCCAGTAGAAAGCATGTAACCGAGATAGTTACCGTCCGCATCATATGTATAGCCAGTCGTTGGCTGTTCTGGTTGGACTTTTTGCACTTGTTCCTCTTCTTCCAATCTCCTAGCCATGTCATCTACTGTACGTTTAAGATCTAATAGAGCAGACTGTTGATTTCTCATAATATTATCTTGCTCTGCTAGGATTTTCTGGGTATTGGCTTTTTGGGCAACTAATTGAACAAACAACTCCTCTAACCTGCCCCAAGCAGCAGCATCACCCCCATCATAGTTGCTACCAGAATATTGATCATAATACTGACCCTCGTTATATTGTGGCTGCTGATATGGATCATCATAAAAAGGCTGATTATCATAATAATTCAAAGAATACCCCTGTGAAAAATATGGTTGTGACTGCACAAAAGGGTTAGTGTAACATTGTGCAGAGGACCCCTCAAATTGTGGGCACTTAACAGTAAAATGAGGTCCTCCACAAATTTCACACATATTTACAAGAATCAACAAAAATAAAATACACAGAAAATTAGACTCCTATGACTCAATATACAAAAGCAAGTAGCACGTACGATGTCAATTAAGTCTATCAAAGCTAATGAACGCAATTGCCAAGAGTCCCCGGCAACGGCGCCAAAAACTTGATGTGTGCTAAACAGACTATAAAAACTAACTAAATTAGACTCTCTATTCTAGACACTATAAAGCTTTAAATTTATAGACTAGGACTCTCTAAAACCTAAACCACACAACCGGCAAGTGTACCGGTCAATGTAGTATAACCTAAGCAAGTCCGAGTATCGAACCCAAAGACTCTATGTATTACGTAAACTAGACTCTAACAGACACTGAATGACGCGACTTAAACTTGTTTAATTGTTTTGGGGGGGGGGGGGTTACTGAAAACTAGGAAATCTATATTAACTACTAAAATAACTAGAACTAGACTAAACACGAACTAAGACTGTGAACTTTTCTTATGAGAGAACGAGACCACCTAGACAAGAATCCTGGATTGTTTTTAAGAGATTACCAATTAAATTAAATGCACGAATTATGGAACCGGGATCGTATGATACTAAACCTATTAAGAACCATCGAGGCCCCTCGACCCTTCTCAAGGAGAAACCTGTGGACCTACCTAGGCCGTTAATCCTACCGGTTATTAGATTTCTTCCCAGTCCTCTAATTATTGTGTAAGTACCCTAATGTTGACCTATTTCTTCCCAGTCCTAGGTCTAGGGTAGTTTGAAGTAATAGATTTGACTTGATAGACTAATAAAACCGACAGGTAAACCAAGACATAACCTTTCCCAAGGCCTATCTAAAGCAATTCGTCGGGTAAGACCTACCAATAGCCCCTCACTTCCCAGATATTAGGACTAGTAGAACACTAAAACTTAGTAAATTATTACCACTTACTTCTAGAGGTTATCGGCCAATTCTCCCTAAAGAGTGAAGGTTTTCTTATGTGATATAGACACTCACCGAAACCCTAAACCCTAATATGACTCTACGTTGTGATATAGACCGTCACTAAGAATCATATGAAGCAAATAACAATAATAAACCAAATCAAAGCACGCATACACATCAAACCATTAAATCAAACCTTTTACAAATCACAATCAATCCATAAACAACGTGCAAATAACAAAACCGGTAAAATCTTTATTCAATCCATTCAACTAGTCTAGGTGGTTTAAAGGTTTAGCCAAGCATGTCTATTAACGAAAACAAATCAAAGATAATCAAACTAGAATTCATGGTAACAAGTTTCAAGAAAGAAATCAACTAAACAAGGGATTGAAAAACCCAGGAAATCTTCGATTCTTCACTCTGAACTTGATCCAATGATTCCGCGCCTTCAAGATCTTCGATTCAGCTCCCAGACGGCTCCGAGTTCGCCTCCAATCTCAATAATTTCGTAATTAGGGTTCCAATGTTCGATAATTATGATTTATTAATTCCAAAACCTAAATCTCGATGCTGTACACGATCTGGGCGCGTCAAACAACCTCTCGCGGCCCGCTTGGAAGTTAAGGGTAAGTTGACGCGGGCCGCGCGCGTATGATCATCCGGCAATTCTTGTTTCATGGTCGCGTAGCGCGACTGGAGAACCTTTTATGCTCGCGCTACGCGAGTGCGTGTTTTTTCACAGAATGTTCACTCCGAAATTCAGCTCTAGCATCCCAAAACTCCTCAAAATAATTCTAACTCTTTGTGACTCATTCCAGGATGCAATGTTTCAGGACTTTAGCTCGTTTCCACTCAATTTTTAGCCAATTAGCGTATCAAGACCTGGAAAAACGAACTTTCATCAATAGTACGTAATTCAAAGCAAAACTAAACTAAAAGTAACGAAAGAACGTACAAACTATACACGATATAAGTATGTATTTTGCAATACATCAAATATCCCCACACTTACACTTTTTTCGTCCCCGAAAAAGAATTATGCAAAGGAATCAGAGACAAATCATTACTTGGATCAAAGATTATTTATATCTTATTAAAACCAAGACTTGCGTTAGCCGCGATTGCGAATATACTGATCCTCTTAAACCCGAATCTAATCCTAAGCCCTTATCATGTGAATTTAATTTAAGTGCAGTCAATCCACCTAGGGTCTCACACTAGAATCTACGATCCATCTACTCCCACCTCAAGCTTATAGGACTAAAAGAACGATCAATGGATCAATTCCTAACCGTTTTATATCAAAACCAAGAGAGTAAACAATCAACTTTTTTTTTCTTTTCATTTTTTTTCTATTTCTTTTTTTTCTTTCATTCGAATTCGTGAGACTAGACGATGCTTTCCCTTAACCCAGCGGTATTCCGACTGTAGAGTCGCTATCCCCAATCACAGATTACATAGGTTTCGGTACTTTTATTCGGCAAATCGATTTCACACATCCCAGAGGCAAACCGGCTGTAGAGTCGCTATCCCCAACTCGGAATACGTAGGCCTGTGTTACTTTCATTTAGTTTCTAGCTCACTTTTATTCTATTTTTTTTTCGCATGATCACAAACTCTAACAGTTTTAACTTATAACGGTGCCCCTTATACTATTATCGGCAGTTTTAATTTCCCATATTTCCCAGGCGAAAACCCACTAGCAGACCGACAATTTAAGGTATATTAGATCAAAGGGACTTAAAACCAAACCCGGGCCTATCCACATATCCCAAACTAGACGCAAGCTCGATTTATTATCATCTCATATTATTATTATTCAAACCAAGCAACAAATCACCTTTTCTATCATTTTCCGCTTTAATTTGCAAACTTCTTTCTATTCGAAAGACATTTTCTAATTTTTCAATTTTTTTTTTTTTGGATTTTTCAAATTTTTTTTAATTTTTTTGTGTTTTTCATATTTATGACTCAAATATTTACAAGTATCCCATCCCCACACTTAGAGATTGCATTGTCCCTAATGCAAGAACGAAAATACGACTCAACAACTACCTACGAAAAGAAACTGCGAACGAAATAAAAATACAACAACAACAAAAAGGGAAACGACTTAGCTGGTTAGGACAAAAGTCAGTGCCAGCCGTACGAATCTTGAATCCCCCGAACGATCGTATAGCATTCCATTCGCGATCGTTAACTAGTCTGCTTGGGTTTATAAAAAATGGCAAGTCCAGAATCACCCGAATGGCAATTGGGTACGGGTGGTACAATCTAAACCTGCACAATCAAAGCAAAACAAAACCCAACGCAGTACCGACTCTAAAAACTACTCAAAACTACTAATTTCGACTCATGGTACAAAATAAACGACTCAATATACAAACTCTACAAACTACCGAAAATCCAACGAATAAAGAAAATTTAACAAACTCTACAAAACCTCCCCACACTTGAACTTAATCAGGAGGTTTTTCTTTGATTTGAACCCTATCTAACCCATTCAATTCCACCCGTTTCTCATAAACATATAAAAATTTAACGGTGGAATTATAAAAGAATTTAAAAATTAGAAACGGGTCAGACCACCAGAATTTAAATTTACCTGGCATGAACCGGATGCGTGGCATGTAATGAGAAGATTGGTCTTGCTTAAAAGGCTCATTCCTCTCCTCCTTGTACCATCTTTTGACCCGCAACCAATCCCGGTTCTTTATTTTTCTTTTCCTTGCCTTCTCCCGTGGTTTTGATTTTTCAGTTTCATTTATTATAAGTACCACGGGCCAGCTGTGGTGTTCTTCCTCTTCCACCACTTGGTCTACTTCCTTGGGAAGATCCCCACACTTAATTTCTACCTCATCATCAAACATACTCTCCAAAGAATCACCTAATTCTAATTCCTCTTCAGTCACTTCTGTCTTCACTAACGACCTTTGATAAGCAGCCCACTCTTCTTCATCTTTTTCATCATCGGAGTCACTCCAGTAATTAATGATTGGAACCTGTGGAACCGGAGGTGGGACTTCAGCGTCCATTTTCGTCTCCGTGACTGAAGTGATCTCTTCATCTAACCAATCTTCATATGGCAGCTCTTTCCCCAGTTCTGGAAATGTTGGGATTAATTCCCCAGTAGAAAGCAGGAACAGGGGCCAAACCAACCACCCAAGAATGGAATCGTCGAGCGAGAACACTTGACAACCTGCTAGAAGCAACTTTTCTTGCCACCAGACCTTTCTCCATCAATTAGGAATCTGATGCCGTCACTAAACACATTCCTTAAATTGTAGCCATTTGTTGAGTGTTTTTTTTGTGTCAAATCCGCATATATATCACCATTGCCCTTGATTTTCTTGACTGTATATCTCTTAAATGTCAACATATACACGTGTGATTTAGTTTACGAAGATTTTTCAATGCCGAGGACCTCGATCAGAGAGTAAAAAAGGCGTAAGGTTCACAATGGTGTGAAATTAAAAATGGGATATACCGGGCTAGGATTCCAGTTACAGGAACAAGGGCCAAACCAACCACCCAAGAATTGAATCGTTATGCGAAAACACTTGACAACCTCAAAGAAGCAGCTTTTCTTGCCACCAGACCTTTCTCCATCAATTAGGAATCTGATGTCGTCACTAAACTCATTCCTTAAATTGTAGCCATTTGTTGAGTGTCTTTTTTTTTGTTGTCTAATCCACATATATATCACCATTGCCCTTGATTTACTTGAGTGTATATCTCTTAAATGTCAACATATACACGTGTGATTTAGTTTAAGAATATTTTTGAATGCCGAGAACCTCGATCAGAGAGTAAAAATGGCGTAAGGTTCACAATGGTGTAAACTTAAAATGAGATATACCGGGCTAGGATTCGAGTTACATGAACAAGGGCCAAACCAACCACCCAAGAATGGAATCGTCGAGCGAAAACACTTGACAACCTCCTAGAAGCAGCTTTTCTTGCCACCAGACCTTTCTCTATCAATTAGGAATCTGATGCCGTCACTAAACACATTCCTTAAATTGTAGCCATTTGTTGAGTGTTTTTTTTTGTGTCTAATCCGCATATATAACACCATTGCCCTTGATTTTCTTGACTGTATATCTCTGAAATGTCAACATATACACGTGTGAGTTAGTTTACGGAGATTTTTCAATGCCGAGAACCTCGATCAGAGAGTAAAAAAGGCGTAAGGTTCACAATGGTGTAAAATTAAAATGGGATATACCGGGCTAGGATTCGAGTCACAGGAACAAGGGCCAAACCAACCACCCAAGAATGGAATCGTCAAGCGAAAACAATTGACAACCTCCTAGAAGCAGCTTTTCTTGCCACCAGACCTTTCTCCATCAATTAGGAATCTGATGTCGTCACTAAACTCATTCCTTAAATTGTATCCATTTGTTGAGTGTGTTTTTTTTGGTGTCTAATCCGCATATATATCACCATTGCCCTTGATTTTCTTGAGTGTATATCTCTTAAATGTCAACATATACTCGTGTGATTTAGTTTACGAAGATTTTTCAATGCCGACAACCTCGATCAGAGAGTAAAAAAGGCGTAAGGTTCACAATGGTGTAAAATTAAAATGGGATATACCGGGCTAGGATTCCAGTTACAGGAACAAGGGCCAAACCAACCACCCAAGAATGGAATCGTCAGGCGAAAAAACTTGACAATCTCCTAGAAGCAAATTTTCTTGCCACCAGACCTTTCTCCATCAATCAGGTTTCTGATGCCGTCACTAAACACATTACTTAAATTGTAGTCATTTGTTGAGTGTTTTTTTTTGTGTCAAATCCGCATATATATCACCAATCCCCTTGATTTTCTTGACTGTATATCTTTTAAATGTCAACATATACAAGTGTGATTTAGTTTACGAAGATTTTTCAATGCCAAGAACCTCGATCAGAGTGTAAAAAAGGCACAAGGTTCACAATGGTGTAAAATTAAAATGGGATATACCAGGCTAGGATTCGAGTTACAGGAACAGGAGCCAAACCAAAAACCCAAGAATGGAATCGTCGAGCGAAAACACTTGACAACCTGCTAGAAGCACCTTTTCTTGCCACCAGACCTTTCTCCATCAATTAGGAATCTGAGCCGTCACTAAACACATTCCTTAAATTGTAGCCATTTGTTGAGTGTTTTTTTTGTGTCAAATCCGCATATATATCACCATTTCCCTTGATTTTCTTGACTGTATATCTCTTAAATGTCAACATATACACGTGTGATTTAGTTTACGAAGATTTTTCAATGCCGAGAACCTCGATCAGAGAGTAAAAAAGGCGTAAGGTTCACATTGGTGTGAAATTAAAATGGGGATATACCGGGCTAGGATTCGAGTTACAGGAACAAGGGCCAAACCAGCCACCCAAGAATGGAATCGTCGAGTGAAAACACTTGATAACCTCCAAGAAGCAGCTTTTCATGCCACCAGACCTTTCTCCATCAATTAGGAATCTGATGCCGTCACTAAACACATTCCTTAAATTGTAGCCATTTGTTGAGTGTTTTTTTTTTTGTGTCAAATCCGCATATATATCACCATTGCCCTTGATTTTCTTGACTGTATATCTCTTAAATGTCAACATATACACGTGTGATTTAGTTTACGAAGATTTTTCAATGCCGAGGACCTCGATCAGAGAGTAAAAAAGGCGTAAGGTTCACAATGGTGTGAAATTAAAAATGGGATATACCGGGCTAGGATTCCAGTTACAGGAACAAGGGCCAAACCAACCACCCAAGAATGGAATCGTTATGCGAAAACACTTGACAACCTCCTAGAAGCAGCTTTTCTTGCCACCAGACCTTTCTCCATCAATTAGGAATCTGATGTCGTCACTAAACTCATTCCTTAAATTGTAGCCATTTGTTGAGTGTGTTTTTTTTTGTTGTCTAATCCACATATATATCACCATTGCCCTTGATTTACTTGAGTGTATATCTCTTAAATGTCAACATATACACGTGTGATTTAGTTTAAGAATATTTTTGAATGCCGAGAACCTCGATCAGAGAGTAAAAATGGCGTAAGGTTCACAATGGTGTAAACTTAAAATGAGATATACCGGGCTAGGATTCGAGTTACATGAACAAGGGCCAAACCAACCACCCAAGAATGGAATCGTCGAGCGAAAACACTTGACAACCTCTTAGAAGCAGCTTTTCTTGCCACCAGACCTTTCTCTATCAATTAGGAATCTGATGCCGTCACTAAACACATTCCTTAAATTGTAGCCATTTGTTGAGTGTTTTTTTTTGTGTCTAATCCGCATATATAACACCATTGCCCTTGATTTTCTTGACTGTATATCTCTGAAATGTCAACATATACACGTGTGACTTAGTTTACGAAGATTTTTCAATGCCGAGAACCTCGATCAGAGAGTAAAAAAGGCGTAAGGTTCACAATGGTGTAAAATTAAAATGGGATATACAGGGCTAGGATTCGAGTTACATGAACAAGGGCCAAACCAACCACCCAAGAATGGAATCGTCAAGCGAAAACACTTGACAACCTCCTAGAAGCAGCTTTTCTTGCCACGAGACCTTTCTCCATCAATTAGGAATCTGATGCCGTCACTAAACTCATTCCTTAAATTGTAGCCATTAGTTGAGTGTGTTTTTTTTGTGTCTAATCCGCATATATATCACCATTGCCCTTGATTTTCTTGAGTGTATATCTCTTAAATGTCAACATATACTCGTGTGATTTAGTTTACGAAGATTTTTCAATGCCGAGAACCTCGATCAGAGAGTAAAAAAGGCGTAAGGTTCACAATAGTGTAAAATTAAAATGGGATATACCGGGCTTGGATTCGACTAACAGGAACAAGGGCCAAACCAAACACCCAAGAATAGAATCGTCGAGTGAAAACACTTGACAACCTCCTAGAAGCAGCTTTTCTTGTCACCAGACCTTTCTCCATCAATTAGGAATCTCATTCCGTCACTAAACACATTCCTTAAATTGTAGCCATTTTATGAGTGTTTTTTTGGTGTCTAATCCGCATATATATCACATTTGCCCTAGATTTTCTTGACTGTATATCTCCTAAATGTCAACATATACACGTGTGACTTGTTTACGAAGAGTTTTCAATGACGAGAACCTCGATCAAAGAGTAAAAAAGGCGTAAGGTTCACAATGGTACAAAATTAAAATGGGATATACCGGGCTAGGATTCGAGTTACAGGAACAAGGACCAAACCAACCACCCAAGAATGGAATCGTCGAGCGAAAACACTTGACAACCTCTTAGAAGCAGCTTTTCTTGCCACCAGACCTTTTTCCATCAATTAGGAATCTAATGCCGTCACTAAACACATTCCTTAAATTGTAGCCATTTGTTAAGTGTTTTTTTGGTGTCTAATCCGCATATATATCACCATTGCCCTTGACTTTTTTGACTGTATGTCTCTTAAATGTCAACATATACACGTTTGATTTAGTTTACGAAGATTTTTCAATGCCAAGAACCTCGATCAGAGAGTAAAAAAGGCGTAAGGTTCACAATGGTACAAAATTAAAATGGGATATACCGGGCTAGGATTCGACTTACAGGAACAAGGGCCAAACCAACCACCCAAGAATGGATTCGTCGAGCGAAAACACTTGACAACCTCTTAGAAGCAGCTTTTCTTGCGACCAGACGTTTCTCCATCAATTAGGAATCTGATGCCGTCACTAAACACATTCCTTAAAATGTAGCCATTTATTTGGTGTTTTTTTTGGTGTCTGATCCGCACATATATCACCATTGCCCTTGATTTTCTTGACTGTATATCTCTTAAATGTCAACATATACACGTGTGATTTAGTTTAAGAATATTTTTGAATGCCGAGAACCTCGATCAGAGAGTAAAAATGGCGTAAGGTTCACAATGGTGTAAACTTAAAATGGGATATACCGGGCTAGGATTCGAGTTACATGAACACGGGCCAAACCAACCACCCAAGAATGGAATCGTCGAGCGAAAACACTTGACAACCTCCTAGAAGCAGCTTTTCTTGCCACCAGACCTTTCTCTATCAATTAGGAATCTGATGCCGTCACTAAACACATTCCTTAAATTGTAGCCATTTGTTGAGTGTTTTTTTTTGTGTCTAATCCGCATATATATCACCATTGCCCTTGATTTTCTTGAGTGTATATCTCTTAAATGTCAACATATACTCGTGTGATTTAGTTTACGAAGATTTTTCAATGCCGAGAACCTCGATCAGAGAGTAAAAAAGGCGTAAGGTTCACAATAGTGTAAAATTAAAATGGGATATACCGGGCTTGGATTCGACTTACAGGAACAAGGGCCAAACCAAACACCCAAGAATAGAATCGTCGAGTGAAAACATTTGACAACCTCCTAGAAGCAGCTTTTCTTGTCACCAGACCTTTCTCCATCAATTAGGAATCTCATTCCGTCACTAAACACATTCCTTAAATTGTAGCCATTTTATGAGTGTTTTTTTGGTGTCTAATCCGCATATATATCACATTTGCCCTAGATTTTCTTGATTGTATATCTCCTAAATGTCAACATATACACGTGTGACTTTCTTACGAAGAGTTTTCAATGACGAGAACCTCGATCAAAGAGTAAAAAAGGCGTAAGGTTCACAATGGTACAAAATTAAAATGGGATATACCGGGCTAGGATTCGAGTTACAGGAACAAGGGCCAAACCAACCACCCAAGAATGGAATCGTCGAGCGAAAACACTTGACAACCTCTTAGACGCAGCTTTTCTTGCCACCAGACCTTTCTCCATCAATTAGGAATCTGATGCCGTCACTAAACACATTCCTTAAATTGTAGCCATTTGTTAAGTGTTTTTTTGGTGTCTAATCCGCATATATATCACCATTGCCCTTGACTTTTTTGACTGTATGTCTCTTAAATGTCAACATATACACGTGTGATTTAGTTTACGAAGATTTTTCAATGCCAAGAACCTCGATCAGAGAGTAAAAAAGACGTAAGGTTCACAATGGTACAAAATTATAATGGGATATACCGGGCTAGGATTCGACTTACAGGAACAAGGGCCAAACCAACCACCCAAGAATGGAATCGTCGAGCGAAAACACTTGACAACCTCTTAGAAGCAGCTTTTCTTGCCACCAGACGTTTCTCCATCAATTAGGAATCTGATGCCGTCACTAAACACATTCCTTAAAATGTAGCCATTTATTTGGTGTTTTTTTTGGTGTCTGATCCACACATATATCACCATTGCCCTTGATTTTCTTGACTGTATATCTCTTAAATGTCAACATATACACGTGTTATTTAGTTTAAGAATATTTTTGAATGCCGAGAACCTCGATCAGAGAGTAAAAATGGCGTAAGGTTCACAATGGTGTAAACTTAAAATGGGATATACCGGGCTAGGATTCGAGTTACATGAACAAGGGCCAAACCAACCACCCAAGAATGGAATCGTCGAGCGAAAACACTTGACAACCTCCTAGAAGCAGCTTTTCTTGCCACCAGACCTTTCTCTATCAATTAGGAATCTGATGCCGTCACTAAACACATTCCTTAAATTGTAGCCATTTGTTGAGTGTCTTTTTTTTGTGTCTAATCCGCATATATAACACCATTGCCCTTGATTTTCTTGACTGTATATCTCTGAAATGTCAACATATACACGTGTGATTTAGTTTACGAAGATTTTTCAATGCCGAGAACCTCGATCAGAGAGTAAAAAAGGCGTAAGGTTCACAATGGTACAAAATTAAAATGGGATATACCGGGCTAGGATTCGACTTACAGGAACAAGGGCCAAACCAACCACCCAAGAATGGAATCGTCGAGCGAAAACACTTGACAACCTCTTAGAAGCAGCTTTTCTTGCCACCAGACGTTTCTCCATCAATTAGGAATCTGATGCCGTCACTAAACACATTCCTTAAAATGTAGCCATTTATTTGGTGTTTTTTTTGGTGTCTGATCCGCACATATATCACCATTGCCCTTGATTTTCTTGACTGTATATATCTTAAATGTCAACATATACACGTGTGATTTAGTTTAAGAAT
Source organism: Helianthus tuberosus (assembly GCA_030545235.1). Classification (NCBI taxonomy): domain Eukaryota; kingdom Viridiplantae; phylum Streptophyta; class Magnoliopsida; order Asterales; family Asteraceae; genus Helianthus; species Helianthus tuberosus. Next base: position 39,328,700 of record CM060424.1, on the reverse strand, counting down.
ATTTTTGAATGCCGAGAACCTCGATCAGAGAGTAAAAATGGCGTAAGATTCACAATGGTGTAAACTTAAAATGGGATATACCGGGCTAGGATTCGAGTTACATGAACAAGGGCCAAACCAACCACCCAAGAATGGAATCGTCGAGCGAAAACACTTGACAACCTCCTAGAAGCAGCTTTTCTTGCCACCAGACCTTTCTCTATCAATTAGGAATCTGATGCCGTCACTAAACACATTCCTTAAATTGTAGCCATTTGTTGAGTGTTTTTTTGTGTCTAATCCGCATATATATCACCATTGCCCTTGATTTTCTTGAGTGTATATCTCTTAAATGTCAACATATACTCGTGTGATTTAGTCTACGAAGATTTTTCAATGCCGAGAACCTCGATCAGAGAGTAAAAAAGGCGTAAGGTTCACAATAGTGTAAAATTAAAATGGGATATACCGGGCTTGGATTCGACTTACAGGAACAAGGGCCAAACCAAACACCCAAGAATAGAATCGTCGAGTGAAAACACTTGACAACCTCCTAGAAGCAGCTTTTCTTGTCACCAGACCTTTCTCCATCAATTAGGAATCTCATTCCGTCACTAAACACATTCCTTAAATTGTAGCCATTTTATGAGTGTTTTTTTGGTGTCTAATCCGCATATATATCACATTTGCCCTAGATTTTCTTGACTGTATATCTCCTAAATGTCAACATATACACGTGTGACTTGTTTACGAAGAGTTTTCAATGACGAGAACCTCGATCAAAGAGTAAAAAAGGCGTAAGGTTCACAATGTTACAAAATTAAAATGGGATATACCGGGCTAGGATTCGAGTTACAGGAACAAGGGCCAAACCAACCACCCAAGAATGGAATCGTCGAGCGAAAACACTTGACAACCTCTTAGAAGCAGCTTTTCTTGCCACCAGACCTTTCTCCATCAATTAGGAATCTGATGCCGTCACTAAACACATTCCTTAAATTGTAGCCATTTGTTAAGTGTTTTTTTGGTGTCTAATCCGCATATATATCACCATTGCCCTTGACTTTTTTGACTGTATGTCTCTTAAATGTCAACATATACACGTGTGATTTAGTTTACGAAGATTTTTCAATGCCAAGAACCTCGATCAGAGAGTAAAAAAGGCGTAAGGTTCACAATGGTACAAAATTAAAATGGGATATACCGGGCTAGGATTCGACTTACAGGAACAAGGGCCAAACCAACCACCCAAGAATGGAATCGTCGAGCGAAAACACTTGACAACCTCTTAGAAGCAGCTTTTCTTGCCACCAGACGTTTCTCCATCAATTAGGAATATGATGCCGTGACTAAAGACATTCCTTAAATTGTAGCCATTTGTTGAGTGTTTTTTTTATGTCTAATCCGCATATATATCACCATTGCCCTTGATTTTCTTGACTATATATCTCTTAAATGTCAACATATACTCGTGTGATTTAGTTTACGAAGATTTTTCAATGCCGAGAACCTCGATCAGAGAGTAAAAAAAGGCGTAAGGTTCACAATGGTGTAAAATTAAAATGGGATATACCGGGCTAGGATTCGACTTATAGGAACAAGGGCCAAACCAAACACCCAAGAATGGAATCGTCGAGCGAAAACACTTGACAACCTCCTAGAAGCAGCTTTTCTTGTCACCAGACCTTTCTCCATCAATTAGGAATCTCATTCCGTCACTAAACACATTCCTTAAATTGTAGCCATTTGTTGAGTGTTTTTTTGGTGTCTAATCCGCATATATATCATCATTGCCCTTGATTTTCTTGACTGTATATCTCTTAAATGTCAACATATACACGTGTGATTTAGTTTACGAAGATTTTTCAATGCTAAGAATCTCGATCAGAGAGTAAAAAAGGCGTAAGGTTCACAATGGTATAAAATTAAAATGGGATATACCGAGCTAGGATTCGAGTTACAGGAACAAGGGCCAAACCAACCACCCAAGAATGGAATCGTCGAGCGAAAACACTTGACAACCTCCTAGAAGCAGCTCTCTTGCCACCAGACGTTTCTCCATCAATTTGGAATCTGATGCCGTCACTAAACACATTCCTTAAATTGTAGCCATTTGTTGACGGTTTTTTTGGTGTCTAATCCGCATATATATCACAATTTCCCTTGATTTTCATGACTGTATCTCTCTTAAATGTCAACATATACACGTGTGATTTAGTTTACGAAGATTTTTCAATGCCGAGAACCTCGATCATAGAGTAAAAAAGGCGTAAGGTTCACAATGGTGTAAAATTAAAATGGGATATACCGGGCTAGGATTTGACTTACAGGAACAAGGGCCAAACCAACTACCTAAGAATGGAATCGTCGAGCGAAAACACTTGACAACCTCCGAGAAGCAGCTTTTCTTGCCACTAGTCCTTTCTCCATCAATTAGGAATCTGATGCCGTCACTAAACACATTCCTTAAATTGTAGCCATTTGTTGAGTGTTTTTTTTGTGTCTAATCCGCACATATATCACCATTGCCCTTGATTTTCTTGACTGTATATCTCTTAAATGTCAACATATACACGTGTGACTTAGTTTACGAAGATTTTTCAATGCCGAGAACCTCGATCAGAGAGTAAAAAAGGCATATGGTTGACAATGGTGTAAAATTAAAATGGGATATACCGGGCTAGGATTCGAGTTACAGGAACAAGTGCCAAACCAACCACCCAAGAATGGAATCGTCGAGCGAAAACACTTGACAACCTCCTAGAAGCAGCTTTTCTTGCCACCAGACGATTCTCCATCAATTAGGAATCTGATGCCGTCAATAAACACATTCCTTAAATTCTAGCCATTTGTTGAGTTTTTTTTTGTGTCTAATCTGCATATATATCATCATTGCCATTGATTTTCTTGACTGTATATCTCCTAAATGTCAACATATACACGTGTGATTTAGTTTACGAAGATTTTTCAATGCCGAGAACCTCGATCGGAGAGTAAAAAAGGCGTAAGGTTCACAATGGTGTAAAATTAAAGTGGGATATACCGGGCTAGGATTCTAGTTACAGGGACAAGGGCCAAACCAACCACCCAAGAATGGAATCGTCGAGCGAAAACACTTGACAACCTCCTAGAAGCAGCTTTTCTTGCCACTAGACCTTTCTCCATCAATTAGGAATCTGATGCCGTCACTAAACACATTTTTTAAATTGTAACCATTAGTTGAGTGTTTTTTTGGTGTCTAATCCGCATATATATCACCATTGCCCTTGATTTTCTTAACTGTATATTTCTTAAATGTCAACATATACACGTGTGATTTAGTTTACGAAAATTTTTCAATGCCGAGAACCTCGATCGGAGAGTAAAAAAGGCGTAAGGTTCACAATGGTGTAAAATTAAAGTGGGATATACCGGGCTAGGATTCGAGTTACAGGAACAAGTGCCAAACCAACCACCCAAGAATGGAATCGTCGAGCGAAAACACTTGACAACCTCCTAGAAGCAGCTTTTCTTGCCACCAGACCATTCTCCATCAATTAGGAATCTGATGCCGTCAATAAACACATTCCTTAAATTGTAGCCATTTGTTGAGTTTTTTTTTGGTGTCTAATCCACATATATATCATCATTGCCCTTGATTTTCTTGAATGTATATCTCTTAAATGTCAACATATACACGTGTGATTTAGTTTACGAATATTTTTCAATGCCGAGAACCTCGATCAGAGAGTAAAAAAGTCGTAAGGTTCACAATGATGCAAAATTAAAATGGGATATACCGGGCTAGGATTCGAGTTACAGGAACAAGGGTCAAACCCACCACCCAAGAATGGAATCGTCAAGCTAAAACACTTGACAACCTCCTAGAAGCAGCTTTTCTTGCCACCAGACCTTTCTCCATCAATTAGGAATCTGATGCCGTCACTAAACACATTCCTTAATTTGTAGCCATTTGTTGAGTGTTTTTTTTTTTTGTGTCTAATCCACATATATATCACCATTGCCTTTGATTTTCTTGAGTGTATATCTCTTAAATGTCAACATATACACGTGTTATTTAGTTTACGAAGATTTTTCGCTGCCGAGAACCTCGATCAGAGAGTAAAAAAGGAGTAAGGTTCACAATGGTGTAAAATTAAAATGGGATATACCGGTCTTGGATTCGAGTTACAGGAACAAGGGCCAAAACAACCACCCAAGAATGGAATCGTCGAGCGAAAACACTTGACAACCTCCTGGAAGCAGCAATTCTTGCCACCAGACCCTTTCTCCATAAATTAGGAATATGATGTCGTCTCTAAACACATTCCTTAAATTATAGCCATTTGTTGAGTGTATTTTTTTGGTGTCTAATCCGCATATATATATCACCATTGCCCTTGATTTTCTTAACTGTATATCTCTTAAATGTCAACATATACTCGTGTGATTTAGTTTACGAAAATTTTTCAATGTCAAGAACCTCGATCAGAAAATAAAAAGGGCATAAGTTTCACAATGGTGTAAAATTAAAATGGGATATACCGGGCTAGGATTCGAGTTATAGGAACAAGTGCCAAACCAACCACCCAAGAATGGAATCGTCGAGCGAAAACACTTGACAACCTCCTAGAAGCAGCTTTT